>OY987217.1:19316337-20516337 GCA_963920805.1 Primula vulgaris | reverse complement strand
TA
The DNA here is from genome assembly GCA_963920805.1 of Primula vulgaris. Classification (NCBI taxonomy): domain Eukaryota; kingdom Viridiplantae; phylum Streptophyta; class Magnoliopsida; order Ericales; family Primulaceae; genus Primula; species Primula vulgaris. The sequence continues at coordinate 20,516,335 of OY987217.1, read as the reverse complement.
TCAGGAATTTTCAGTTTCAGCTTTTGGATCGGAAGTAATTGTGGACCTTGGTTTATTTGTTTGTTACCATATAAAATTTTAAATATTATTCACTTGCTTGTGACCTTAGCACTATTGACATGGTATGTCAGTTTTTTGCTAACATTTGATTAAAGAACTCCAAACTTGTTAAGATTGTCTCGGTAACTTCATCCTTTAGTGTAGACTTAATTCTCTTTTTTTTTGGCATGCTACATATAAATAAGGAAAAATGATGAAAAAGTACATACTTTTAGTACTTAATTAAAGAAAACTCACACTCTAAAACACTTAAAACACTTAAAACACTTGGTGCATATAACAAAAAAGCAAACTAATCAAGGCAAACACTTGCAAAAACAGAGTATATGAACTGTATTCTGTATAGCAAAAAAAACAATCTAATCAACCAACGGATCCTTTTAAGAGGTAAAGTAATACACTGAAATGAATCAGATCCTTTATAGATTTAATTATGCAACCGTTCTCTCACTATCTAGTATAATTAAAGAGTTGATGTGGGTTTAATTCTTGATAGGTGGCTTGGTCATGACTCATGAGCTTGATCGGCTCGTAATAGTTTTTGAATAGTTGAATAGTTTTTTTTCATGTTACAAATTTTCCAGTTGTTCACCTTTTGTTCTCTTGAAAGATTTTTATAAAAAAGGTCATCAATCTTGTAAGATTGATTGCAAGACTTGAAAATCAATCGACTCAAGTTAAATGAGTCTGTCCAATTTAGTCTTTTTTTTTCTAAAAATATCTATATATTTTTTAATTAATTACAATAATAATTAATTACACTTTTTCTCTCTCTTTAACCACACAAAATTTATTATATACTATCTTTTTTTTTCTCTAAATATTTATATCATCATCACAATTTATATCATATTTTTTTTACTTTATATTTGTATTATCATCACAATTTATAACGTTTCACACGCAACGAGGATGGTTTACTATAGTCCAACATACAAAACAACCCAGAATCCTAATTAGCAAAAAAGATTTGTATATATACGTCTTGTTTTCATACCCATGTACATTTACTTTCTATTTATAGACTATATGCATGATTTAAAATGCAAATATGACAAGGCCTTTGTGTGCCGTCCCATATAGTTTGCTCTCTCTTTAACTATCAATCTTTTTAAACTTACTGAAAATATTCGCTTCTTAATCGAAGCCGCTCAATATCTTAACGTATAGTACTAAACTTAATGAAAGAAACCGATGGGCCGGGTGAAAATGAAAGTCAATGTTAGGCGATTCGTTCATATCAAAGGCATTAAACCCCTTTAAATAATATTCGTAAACTGAATGTCAGTTTCAAACCCAAGCCATTCTCGAAGAAGTTAAAAGTAGCCTGTTGTTCCTTTGTTCGTATTTGTTTGTTCATTAATTACGGCTAACTAAAGAAAATATTTTCTTCAGCAACAATAATTATGTCTCTTTCATGAATTGCCTGACGGAATTTTTTATATGTGAACAACTGATAAAAAATGAAAACTTCAAAAAAATAGGTTCATATAGTTTTGGAGTGAACAAAGATAAATAAACACTTTAATCCGAGAATTACGAAACAAAACAAAAGAGACCAAATCGTGCTTCATAAATCTAATATCCTTGGCGTATATTATTTTGTTTGTTTTGGGACGCAACATTTCTTTGATCATTTTCTCAAAATTGTAGTAACAATATTATGTTAATTGATACAGTTTGCTAACCCAAAATAAAGTCGGTAAAAAAACCGGATAATTGCTTAAGAGTACTTGTTTAAAGATTTTTAAGTGAAGTGCCATCTTCTTCCTAGTAAGTGCCGATATGCCATTTGCTATTCGGGCAGTTGATGTTTGAATTGACGGTAACTCAAACATCATAATAATCCAAAATTTAATAACAGTACATATCATCATATAATCATTTGCTTGCCAGGAAGATCTTATAAACTGAACTTATTCTCCTTTTGACTGAAGTAAATGACGCAAAGAAATGTACCAGAAACGATAAAATTGACAGGATTTAATCCCATTAATTAAAAGCTAGTGATGAATACGACCGTATTCTTATTCTCTAAAAATAATAAGAATAAGCGATGAAATCACCAAAAACAAGAGAGAAAAAGAAGGACTCTTATCCAAAACTCAATACAATAATCAAATCATGATGATGCAATAAAGGGGTTTGGTGCGTATTCATCAGATAGCTGAAGTGGAGCGAGTTTGGAAGCAAGTAGTTTGGACATTTTAGTCTGACATCTAGCTAATTAACGGGTAACCAACTTCAAGATATAAAAACACAATTTCTATCACCGAAGAATAAACACATAGGAGTGCATAAAAATACAACTATGTTAAGTAAAACCCTGCACATTTTCAAAATCTTTCAGATCCTACGTCGTTGTAGAAACAAGGCAGCAATCTCTAAGTTAATCCGAGCCCCACATTTCCCTCCCTCAGGACACATGGCAGTCTATGTGGGATCCGATCACAGGAAATTTGTGGTGCCTGTGAAGCATCTGAACCATCCCTTGTTTGAGTCACTTTTCTCTCGGGCCGAGGAAGAGTTTGGATTCAAAAGCAAAGGGCCGGTTTTTATACCTTGCGACGAGTCTGTTTTTGAAGAGATTCTCCGAGTTATCTCGCGAGATGACTCGGGGGACTCGGAAGGTTGCTTCAGTTAATAGACTTAAATGGATATTGCCACATGGGTAGTAAGCGGACCGGAGACACTTTTCGAGAATCTCAACCGTTGTTTTTTAGGTCGGTCCTTGATTGAACCAGTTGGTTTAACAGGGAAATAATTACGAACCCCGTTGTTAAGAAAAAAAACTGATATTTTTAAGAGGGTGAGTTGATGAAATTTTCAAGTTCCAATAGTATCCAAAGACATGCAAAAATTGTCACATCGATTTTTTCTTTTGCTTGAAAAAATTAAAGGACAAAATGATAGTTTTAACAAGATTAGGTTAAGTCTAAAATGTTGAGTGGTGATTTATTTAGGGTATCCCAGAATATTACAATGATCACTTGTTTAGGGATGATGAGAGCTATGACTATTGTTTTTCTTAAATATGGTTTCTATAAGAATTCGAGGCTTCTAAATAAAACTAACAAACTCATGGAAGCCTAAGAAGAATCACTATAGAAAAAAGGTTAAATCGCAGACAGAAATAGTGACAGATTTGACTTTCCAACGCATTAAACAGAGACGGCATGGTGACTGATTTTAGCTTTACTGACAGATATTGTTATTTAGCGATAAATTTGTAACAGATTTGACTGTACTGGATTGCAACATTTTGTTGTAATGGACAAATAGCAAAATTAACAAGAAATGGGAATGTACTATTATCAACTTTTACAATCCACCAAAAAGGTTGTTTACATGGTGTGTATTTGTTGTGCATTTTCTCTTTTTGATTTGAACACAGTTTTCATATGTGATGTGATGTTATATTAATTTTTTTTTAGCCCTTTTTGTTAGAGTTTGGTGAATTTTCTTTGTTCATAACTTTTACTGTTTGGTCACTTTGCCCTTAGTAGCTTCACTTCAAAAAAGAAAATGTTATGTAATATCATGAGCCAAATCGTTTGCAGCCCCAAGTCCTACTCTGATTAATAAGTTTTGAGATTCTCCTATATTGGATAAATTAATAAAACATAGTAATTTTAAAACTAAATTAACAAAAATATACCCTAAAATTTCTAATTAATAAAAACATATCAAAAAGTTCATACTTTAATTTGTATATTTCATACATTTATTCCAAAATTTCATATGCTTATTTCAAAAATTCATACCCTAATTTGTATATTTTAATACTCTTATTTCAAAAGTTCATACCCTTATTTCAAAACTTCATATGTTAATTCGTATACTCCACAATTATTTTCAAATTTCATATCTCGGTTTACAGAATTCATATCCATAATTTTCAACTCCATATCCTTAATACACGGAATTCATACATTTATTTTTCAAATTTATACACTAATTAACAAATTCAACTATTACCTGTTATCCGATCTCGAATTACCACGTCGTCGTCGTGGGCCTCTCTTTTGACGATCGCATCTCCGTCGACATTAATAAACTCGAGTTTTCGATCTCACTCTACGTCGTCCATTTCGATGGATATTTCCGTCTCAATTTCCACCGAAAAGAGAGATCGGAGAGAAAGAGTGAGGAGAAGAAAAAGATCGTAAAGATAGAGTGAGGATGAGCAGAGAGATCGGAAATAGAGAGCAATGATGAAAGATCGGAGAAATGAAGAGTGAGAAGGAAGAGAAGAGAGATCGGAGAGAGGGAGAATGAGAATGAGAGACCGGAGAAAGTGAAAAGGACAAGAAGAGAGATCGGAGGGAGTAAGATGAGAAGAGATAGGAGAAATAAATTGACAGGGATGAATGAGTTTATTTTTATTTTTTATTAATTATTAATTAAATGTATGTTTTTGATAATTTAACTTTTGAAGTTACGTTTTTGTTAATATAATAGGTATAAAGTATGTTTATGTTAATTCATTTTTTTAATAAGAGGTTTCTTTTAATAAGAGGTTTAAGTATTAGTTTTGAGATATTTATTTTGATAAATTGGGTCAAACAATATTCTAATTTCATTTAGTTTATATTGACAAACAATCGTGAAAAAACAAAGGTATCAAGAACTAGGATGCTTAAATCTGTACAAGAATTGTTTCTTACTTTTTTTGGCATATGCAGGGGTGGCCGCCTCCAAATCTTGTCCAATTCTTAAATTTTTTTTTACCCACAGTAAAATTATCGATAAAAAAAATATTTCTCATTTTATTTAAATTAAATTTCATGATTTATACGACAAAGAAATAAAATTAAGCTAAAAAATATCGTTACCAAGCATAAAACAATTGTAATAATAAGACAAAAGATTAGAAAAGTAAAAAAAATACATTGCTATTCAGGTGGTAATTCGATCTAGGGCTGGAAAAAATTACCAAAATCCCGATCCAATTCGACATCCGATCCGGTCCCGATCCAGTTTTTTCCTGACCCGATGTTGTCTTGATCCGAAAGTTCGGATTTTTGTCCCGTCCCGAACTAATTCGGTTCAGGATCGGATTTTTAATTTTCAATCCCGATGGATTTCCCAATAGAATTAATATACATTAAAAATTATTTATAAAAAAAAACTTATTATGAATAGTACCAGTTTATAATTATTGAAAAAAAAAATGAACTTACTCTCACCTCTACTCTATTTACTAAGTAACACACTTTTATTCACCCTCTATAAAACATATATATTTATTTGTTTATATATAAATTGTATGTAAATGAATATTTATTAATTTAATCACCGATTACCCTTCATCATATATATACTATGTTATTCATTTTATTTGCTTTTGATGTTCCGTATGCGTTTCTTGTTATGATGTGTATGCATTTTAATCTTGAATAAATGAAATTATAACATTTGGTTACTGATTTGAGTTTGAATAATATTATTGTTTATTTTTTCTTAAAATAATAATAATTAGTTGAATTGTTTGATAATCAATTTTATAAATGAATAAAATATCAACATAGTATTGTCCCACTTTTTGATTTTGTTTAAATCTAAGAAATTTTTTAACAAAATTGCTAGTTATGCTATTATAACTTTTTAACAATTTTTTTTATAAGTATGAAGTATCGGAAAATTCCGTCTCGATCTTTCAGATCCCGAACTATCGGGAATACATATTATTGGGACCCGACCATTTTTGGGTCGGAATCGAGACTTTTTAATGGCATCTGAAAACTATCGAATAGAGACACGAGTTTAATTTTCGGTCGGGTCCCGTCCCGATTGCACCCCTAGTTCGAACTATGGTCTTAAGGTAAAAAATTTGTCTCATAACTATTTGGACTACAAATACATATGGAATAAATATACCATATATTTTACTTGTTGCATGTTGCCCTCAAAAAAAAATTCTTTTTGTTTTTTGTTTTTACCAAACGTCCAAATCGTATTAGATCTGGGTCTGGGCCGCCCCTAGATATATGTCAAGTATATATTGGAACTATGCAATTAATAACATATCAAATGTGCTCTTGTTTTAACTTCTAAGTAAGCTCCCTTCAAATGATTAGTTCAAATAGAACAAAAGTGCTAAAAATATTTGGAATAAAAAAAGATCAGGTATAGTTCTGGGATAATTAAGCTGGTTACTCTATGCACACTCTTTTATCTTAGTACATCCTTTGTGACTTGTGAGAGAATGACACCAAATTATGATCTTATTCTTGTTTTTGTTCTCACTATACTCTTACAAAAAGTCCTGCAAGAAGTCTAGCTAGTTTGCATCGTTAGTCATAGACTCATAGGTTTAGGTTTATACTCGAATATTAATTAAAAATATATAAATTCATGACTCTTTTATTTACCATTCCCTCCTTCGATCACTGTAAACTTGCTCATTTCTAACCCTTCTCGAAATCTCTAATAACTTTAATGGTTAGTGATGAAATGAGAATTCGCTTCCCTAATATGCTATACTACTTTTTTCTTGTCGGGATCGTGCAAGTCTTGCTAATCAATTTTGCACTTTTAACTCCTGATCTGCATTATAGCATCCTCGAGTCATAAGGTTCCAAACTTTTCTCCGAGAAAACTCGAAACATATGTGAACTATTCAGATAATTAATTGATCTAAGATATTTTATCCGTTAGTGAAAGTTTTATACCAGCGGAAAAATGCCCAGAAAACTTATTAAACTTGTGTACGATACTATTAAAACTGTTATTATTCTATCCTATATGTTTAGAAGGTTACAGTGATGCTGAGCTTGTCTTTTTGAAAAAATCTGGTCTTCTAACGTATTACTTTAAAAACGTCTTGCTTCTTTAAATAGCGTGAACTCTCTCTCACTAAAAACGTATATTATGAATTATGTATATTTCATAATGATTCAAAACATGTTTATATAAGGCTACGTTAGCAGGGACAGAAACAAGATGGTTTTTTTGGGAAGACCGTGGTGTAAAAAATATGTCGAATAGAACATAAAATAAATAAGGTCTAATACAAAAATAAAGAATTTTTTTCTATGTTTAACATATTATAAAATAAATATGAAGTTAATAACAAATGACATTGGACAATAAAATAATTTTTTTAGTAAACTTGTTTAGGAAAATAGAACGGTCATTTACGAAACTTGACAATTTCAAGGTAAAAAACAGAAAATTTTAGAAAAAAGCGGATAATTTGATTTGAACTCATAACTTTCAACTATCTTAAAGCCAATTTTATCACTACATCAACAACTCTTTTGTTTAATTAAAAGAGAACATCAATATATATATCGTAGAAAAATTTAAATTACACATATAGAAAAAATAAAATGAAAATCGCCGTCAGGGTGGTCACGGCCACCCCCAGCGACCCCCTGGGTCCGTCCCTATACGTTAGGAACCTGATAAGCTGAATAAAGTAGAGATTATATTAATCAGAATCGAACTTGAACTCATCAACATGAGATCTTTCTTATGTGATTAAATTAAAGTTCATTCCACTAAAAAACTCTAATTGAAATCTCTCTTATTTATTCATCTTCTACGAATCTTCAAGGAGATTATTTGTTCAATGTCATTATGTTTAAAATATCACCACGTTAAGATTAAACAGACACCCACTGACTAATTTAAATCTTTGACGATTTTATATTTAGTAAGCATATTTTATTTCTTAATAAATACCACTTAATTTAATTAATGTATCATATTATTAAATACACGTTTGATACAAAAATACTTATAAGCTTTTAAGGGGGTGTCATTAATCCCAATACCGGGACGTGAATTCATTCATTTACTAATAAACACTATACTTGAAATGTCATCGTACAACTCACTGAGTTTAGAACTCGTAAAAAATCACACTGTTTTATGAATTAAAACGATTATCATTTCTCGTACATGTTTAATTAATAAAATCAGAATTAAGAGTTTAAACAAATTGTATGATCACAAAACGTTAATTATTCTATCTAGTCAGTACAAAAATAATTGTCTTATTGCGGTCCTATATAATGCACCCAAAGTGCACTAGCGTATAAAGTTGGAGTACTGCATTCTCTGTAGTTAAGACAGACCTATTAAAATTATACACTACAACTCTACCGATGGTCTGTAAATTTTCATGTAAAGTTGTAAACAATTTACTTATATTATATAAGAACCGATAGTCTAATCTTCCGTGTGTAAACCGTACTCTACACACTAGGCCATTTACGAATTATAATATTAGACACTTATTTGCTAATATAAAATAACACATTGCTAATATAACATCTCATAAAAATGTAATTGTTCTAATACACTATTAGCTACGTATATAGGGACACAGAAGTAGAGAGAGGGGAGAACGGTATATTCTTTATTATGAATGAATATCAATGGATGTAAAGTACAAGACCCATAGCCCTCTTTATATAGATAGAGGGGTAGGGTTACAAGCCCACTTGGGCCCATAAAGTATTAAGCCCAAGAGTCCAATAATCTTACAACACTCCCCCTTTGGACGTCTTGAATTCTTCGTCTTCATGCAGTCGATCTGAGTCGAGTTCATTCGCAGTGCTAAACACATAAATACCTTAGGGTCGGAAAACTCGGTGTGAGACAAAACCGGTACCTAAGAGAAATTGTGTAGCCGAATGATATATGCCAAAATACTATGTAAGTAACTAACCACAAAACAGTGTGCCTCATCAAAACCTTGCCAGAACAAACCCAATGGGAAAATCTCTGATCGAAGGAAAAAGAGTGCAACAGTGGTAGTAGTAGGTGATCAACCACAAAACAGGTGCCTCATCAAAACCTTGCCAGAGTAAACCCAGTGGGAAAGAACTCTGGTTGAAGGGCAAAAGAGTAAACAGTGGTAAGAAGTATACGACATGATACTCCCCCTGATTTCGGCAATCCTTAGTGAGGTATAACAGGAAACGTGTCTCGCTAAAAACCTTGTCAAGGAAAACCCAGTGGGAAAAACCTTGTACTAAGGACAAAAAGAGTACACATGCATACAACAGGATGCTCCCCCTCACTTGCACACGACAGGGTGCGAGGATTTCAACTCCGACATAAAATATCGCTCTAAGGTAGCTCAGATAGCCTACGTAGGCCAATCGCCCGTACGTGCTTCTGAAAAGAATGCTTTGGCAGTGACTTAGTGAACAAGTCAGCGTGGTTATTCTCTGAACCAATATGTTTCACTTCAATCTTTTGAAGTGTTTGTTGTTCATGTGTAAAGAACAACTTTGGCGAGATTTGCTTAGTGGCATCACCTTTGATACAACCATACTTCACTTGATCAATCACAGCGTGCTTCATCATGATCGTAAGCTAGATCACAGGTGCTTCGAATATGGCCAATAACTGCTCGAAGCCAGACACACTCTCTAGTCGCCTCATAGAGCGCGAGTAGCTCAGAGTGGTTAGTCGAAGTGGCCACTAGAGTCTTTTTACGAGACCTCCAGGATATCACCGTGTTCCCAATGGTAAAGACATAACCAGAATGGGAACGTCCCTTGTGCGGGTCTGATAAGAAACCAGCATCGGCATAGCCGACAAGGGTTGCGTTATTTCGAGAATCAATGGAGCTAGATCTACTCGACGCAAAGGGATAGAATAAGCCCATGTCCGTAGTACCTCTAAGGTAACGGAAAATGTCTTTTATGCCAGTCCAGTGGCGGCGTGTTGGCTCAGTGCTGTGTCGAGCTAGACAATTCACAGCAAACGAGATGTCCGGTCTAGTACATTGGGCCAAGTACAATAGTGCGCCTATTGCACCCAGATATGAACACTCAGGGCTCAATATCTATTCATCGTCCTCCTTTGGACGGAAAGGGTCCTTATTAATGTCTAGAGAGCGGACGACCATGGGAGTAGTGGACGGCTTAGCATCACTATGACTAAAGCGCCTCAACACCTTTTGGGTGTAGCTTTCTTGATGGACTAAAATTCCATCTGTACGGTACTCGATCTGTAGGCCGAGGCAATATCGTGTCTTCCCAAGATCTTTCATCTCAAATTCCTTCTTCAGGATTTCAGCAGTTTCGAACAACTCTTTCGAGGTTCCTATGAGATTCATATCATCTACATAGACTGCGATAATCGCATATCCTGAAGTGGATTTCTTTATGAACACGCATGGGCATAGTTCATTATTAACATATCCCACGCCGATCAAGTATTCACTTAGACGGTTATACCACATCCGTCCGGATTGTTTCAATCCATATAGTGATCGTCTCAGTCTAATCGAGAGCGTGTTCCGTGGCCGGGAACTACTTGATTCAGGCAACTTAAGTCCATCAGGGACTCTCATGTAAATCTCTGTGTCCAGATCCCCGTAGAGATACGCTGTGACCACATCCATGAGCTGCATATTCAGTTTTTCGGAAACTACTAAACTGATTAAGTAGCGAAACGTTATAACGTCCATTACGGGAGAATACGTCTCATCGTAATCAATTCCAGGGCGTTGAGAGAAATCTTGCGTTACAAGGCGAGCTTTGTATCTAACAATCTCATTATTCTCATCACGCTTCCTTAGGAAAACCCATTTATGACCAACTGGTCTAACATTGGGCGGTGTTGGAGCGACAGGTCCAAACACTCTTCGCTTCGTTAAGGAATCCAATTCCGCCTGGATTGCTTGTTTCCATTGAGGCCAGTCCGTTCTTTGCTGACACTCAGCAACGGTACGAGGTTCCATGTCATCATTGTTCATAATGTCAGTGGCCACTGCGTATATGAACATATCATCGATGACAGTCTCGTTTCGCTTCAAAATATCGTCTAAACTAGTATAATCGACAGATATTTCGAGGTTATCGGCATGATTAGGAACTGGTGTTTCATCTGGAACACGCTCCTCTAATACATCACCGTGATCCTTAATGATCTCGTGTGGGAAAACAGATGCGACATGATTTCTCCTCTTTCGAGGCAGAACATCCTTGGAACCAGACGACCTTCCTCTTTTTTTTGGAAGGGCGGCGGACTGAACGGCCGACGGCAGCGTCCTTTGCTCGGTGGGTACAACCGGAGCAACGTGTTCAACCGGAACACGGCGTCTCACTAGGATGTCTATCCTTGCAGGCACATTTCCAGCAGGTATATGTGATCTCGTGACATTAGCTACGTCATTAAATGCGTCTGGCATTTGATTTGCAACATTTTGCAGACCTAGGATTCTCTGCACTTCCTTATCACTATGTGTAGTTGAGGGATCTATATGAGACATAGTGGGTACATGCCATGTTAATTCACGTCATTCCTTATCAACGTTAACATGCATTTCTCCCCCTAACGACAGGAAGAGTGTCTCATCAAAGTCACAATCCGCATGTCTAGCGGTAAAGAGATCGCCTGTCAAGGGCTCTAAATAGCGTATTATGGACGGGGATTTATAACCGACATATATGCCCCGTCGTTTCTGAGTTCCAAATTTGGAACGCTTAGGCGGCTCAATTGGAACATTGACTAAACACCCAAACACGCGTAAATGTGAGACATCGGGCTCATATCCAGTTACCAACTGGTACGCAGATAGTGGTTGGGTGGCCATGGGCCTCAGACGGACCCATGCAGCAGCATGCAAAATGGCATAGACCTACGTAGAAATAGGATGTTTGGTGCGCATAACCAAAGTCTTAGCAATCATTTGCAATCGCTTAATGAAAGCTTCTGCAAGGCCGTTTTGGGTATGAACATACGCAACTGGGTGTTCAAGATTAATTCCCAAAGTCATGCAATAGTCATCGAAAGTTTTCGATGTAAACTCCGCGACATTATCAAGTCTAATAGACTTTATCGGATAATCCGGATGATGAGCCCTCAATTTAATGATCTGGGCTAGGAGTTTTGGAAACGCTGCGTTTCTTGTGGACAACAATGCTGTTGGTCCGTAGGAGTCTAAACCTTAGAGGGGGGGTGAATAAGGTTTTGTACGTTTTTCGCGGAATGAAATCTATGGGTTATTAACTAGGTTAATGAGTGATATTTATAACTAAAACTCTTTCGTTAACTAATTATTACTAGATAAATCTAGGCAAGCAATAAATGTATGCGATAAATAAATACGAAAAGTAAGAGTTAAGGGAAAGAAATAACGCAAGATTTATAGAGGTTCGGCAAACCGCGCCTACGTCCTCTCCTCGGTATTTTCACTACCGAGTGTTTCACTAAAATCTTTGTTTCAAGGTTACACCTTAACGAGCTTAATCAACCGATTACGCTCCCCCTCACTATATGAGTATCCCGAATAAATGACCTAGAGCTTTTAAGCTACACTTGCTTAAAAGCCTCTACCCAATTCACTCGCTCACAAATGAGTTTATAAAATTACTCTTTTACAAATTTGATCACTCACTAAAAAATAGTATCTCGAAGTTTATAGAATTACAAGAATAATACTCTCGAGAATATTTAAGAATACAAGTGAGATTTAGTAGTATAAGCTTGAAGAATAGCTTTGTAAGAATTGCTTATAAGTTGTGTATACTTGGATAATCTTCTTCAAAGGGATTGGAAGCTATTTGTAGGCCAAAGTTGGTCTTCATTTAAATTCAGACCGTTGCTGGTTGTTGGCAGACTTAAATGCTGGTTCAGGCAGTGGTTCACCAATTTTCAGGAAAAGCTTAAAAGCTGGATTTTGAAAATCTACAGAAACGATCGGTCGTTTCTGCAAAACGATCGGTCGTTTTTGATCTGAGTTCTCTGGAAGAATTTATACTGAAAACGATCGGTCGTTTCCTCTTGGCGATCGGTCGTTTTTACGTTGTGCTCACTGGAAGAAATTTGCACTGAATATGATCGATCGTTTTTGCTTATACATCAATCGTTTTTAATTCTGGGCATGTTTCGGTTTTCTCGACCAACTTCGAAAGCTTGTAACTTGTTTGATTTAATTCCGATTGATGTTCCGCTTGAACCATTGGCTTCGTAATTACGCATTCTATCATTTAAACCCTTTAACACTCTGATAAATGATTAGTACGCAAAACGAGCTTTTATCATGTTTTACAATTATTGTTATCATCAAAATAATCGATTAGAAACTACGTTCAACAATCTCTCCCTTTTTGATGATGACAAAATATCAACATACTATAAGCTCTTTTTGTTTAAACAAGTATAACCGAAATGTATAGATGACGCTTTACTTGGATAAAAGTATTTTGAGAAAGAGCAAGTAAATGTCATAACATCCGATTTTAAAACGATGTAAACACAATGCTAAAAGATTAGGGATAATGAAGATCGATATGCAAGCGAAAATTTGGCCATAATTTTGCCTAAAAATGGTCAAACGCCACAAATAAAAATCAATGTATATAACCCAATCAACTATCAATCTAAGTGCGCCAAAAGCAATAATATCAAAATAAGATACAAACGCATATTTAAAATTGCAATCACACAATGCCATCTAAACAAGAGCAATATAGGAAGAAACGCATCATCATAACCAAGTAAAACCGTTTCCTACCTATTACATCAAAACAACTTGTTCAACTCAAAGGAAATAATAAAAATTCAACGCAAAGAGAAATAAAAGAGAGGTATTTCTCCCCCTTTGACATCATCAAAACATAATAAAATAAACAACTATCCGCCTAGTCGCGGTGAGAAGTCGCATCATCCTCGTTGTCATCGTCGTTTGGAAAGAATTCATGAAATTGTGCCCTTTGCTCGGCGCTTTCACGATCAAGTCGGTCTAGCTCTTCTTGTCCCGGATTCATGAATCGAAACATTCGACGAGTCATTTGCGCATTGTGGTATTGGTTGATGTAGAGAGAGTCGTAGAACTTGTCGGAGCGCGGGATACGAGAAGAAGATCCCGCTTGAGCTTTTCCTTGTCGTCGAGAGGGACGAGAGGATGTAGGGATATCGACGGGGGGAATGGAATCGGAGGAGATATCCAAATCCTCATGAGAAGCACGTGGGGTGGGCTTAGGACCGACATACTCTTCCTCTTCGGGGGAAAGAGGGGTATAATCGGGGCCGGACACCCGCTTACCGGACCAAGTTATGGACTTGTCGGTATTATTGAATTTAATTGACATTTGGGAGAGGTAGGAAGTGTTCCAAACGTGTTTGTCCTTGTTTTTGACCAAAGTTCCACCGGGAACGAGATTTTGGTCTTTTAGGATGGCCGAAATTAAGGCACCGTAAGGTAGCCCATTTTTGGATTTCGTCTTAAGCGAATCCATCTTAAAGAGAATGAGTGTCGCGAAGTCAAGTTTGACTCGGCGGTGGATACACCCAAGAAGAAATATGTACTCATTAGTAACATCCGTAAAGTTGGAGGTGTGTGGGAGGACGATGTGAGAGAGGATGTGGTAGGCTAGTTTGTTACGGAATAGAAGGCCATGGGCTTTGTTTGAACGGTTGTTATGGGCGGGATGAAAAATTTCGTCTTTAAGATCATTGAAGTTTTCGATCTCTAGAGTTTCACAAAGTTCCTTGCTTGATTCATGGACACCGCCGCTATCTAGGCGTAAGAGAGTTCGTAAACGGTCTATACCGTAGACGAATTGTTGTCCGTTAAAGGAAGAACGCAAACGGAGTGCGTCATTGGAATCCCTATCTAGAACTAGGTGATAATAGAATTCATAGACATTTTCTTTGTAAAAGGGCTCTTTGAGAGTAAGAATGGTATCAAGTTTGTAAAAGCTTAAATCTATCATAAGAGCGGAAAACCTTTCACAGAAAAGAGGCATGTCTAGAGTGAAGTTGGTCAAAATACCTCTTGTACCCATTTCGGGTGGATAGAGAGGAGGAAGAGGGCCGGACGAGGCACCGGGGCCCGAAGGTGGAGTGGTGGAGGAAGAGCCGGTTCGGCGACCGCGAGGAATACGGGGCCGAGTGGGTGGAGGCACGTACTCATCCTCGGGTTCATCAACGAGATGGGGTTGCTTCGATTGCTTGGTGCGAACCATATTAGAGTAATTTTGGATAAAAAATGGAAAATTTGGGTGATTTTGGAGGAGAAGGCGAATTGAAGAGTGAGAATTTTGAGAGGTTTAATGAAATTAGGGTTATGAAACGTGTTTTAACACTGAAAATCACAAAAACGATCGGTCGTTTTTGTGGGACGATCGGTCGTTTTGGAACCAAAATGTTCCAGTGAGTGCAACATAAAAACGATCGGTCGTTTTTAAGGACCGATCGGTCGTCTGTAGCAAAACGATCGGTTGTTTTAGCTGACGATCGATCGACTGTAAATGAGGTACATAACAGAAATTTTGGCACATTTTGACACAGATTTGACAAGAAAAAAAATATGCAAAAATACTGAAATATGAAATTAATCAAATACATGTATATATGTATATTTCACACATCAAACATGCCTAACTCTCGTAGAATAAAACAAAATTGTTCCTCATTAAGGGGTTTTGTAAAAATATCGGCTAATTGCCTATCGGTACTTATATATTCAAGTGTAATATCCCCTTTTTGGACATGATCCCTTAAAAAGTGGTGACGTAAATTAATATGTTTAGTGCGAGAGTGTTGGATCGGATTTTTCGAAAGGTTTATAGCACTAGTATTATCACACAATATAGGTACACTATCAAAAGATAATTCAAAGTCGTTTAGTTGTTGACGCATCCAAAGGATTTGGGCGCAACAACTACCCGCGGCGACGTATTCCGCCTCCGCCGTGGAAAGCGCAACCGAGTTTTGTTTCTTGCTATGCCAAGAAACTAAGGTGTTTCCTAAAAAATGGCAAGTGCCACTAGTACTCTTTCTATCTAATCGACAACCGGCAAAGTCGGCGTCGGAATAGCCAAGCAATTCAAAAGAAGTATCATGAGGATAAAACAATCCTAAATTGCAAGTACCTACAAGATATCTAAAAATGCGCTTAACGGCTATAACATGCGATTCTTTAGGGCACGATTGGTACCTAGCACACAAGCAAACACTAAACATGATATCGGGTCTACTTGCGGTTAAATATAAGAGGGATCCAATCATACCTCTATAGAGCTTTTGGTCCACGCTTTTACCCGATTCATCCTTGTCTAGTTTTGTTGCCGGACTCATTGGAGTTCCTAGCGGCTTTGCATCGCTCATGTTGAACCGTTTGAGCAAGTCCCTCGTGTATTTGGCTTGATTGACGAAAATTCCGTCCTTTGTTTGTTTGATTTGCAATCCAAGAAAGTATGTGAGTTCACCCATCATGCTCATCTCGAATTCACCTTGCATACATTTAGAAAACTCCTCGCACATGCGAGCATTAGTAGCACCGAAAATAATATCATCGACATAAATTTGAATTAAGAGCATATCTTTACCATCCTTTTTAATAAAAAGAGTAGTGTCTAAAGTACCACGAGAAAAACCCTTTTTAATCAAAAAATTACTAAGCCTTTCATACCAAGCCCGGGGTGCTTGTTTTAAACCATAAAGTGCTTTTCGAAGTTTGTACACATGATTAGGAAACTCGTGATTTTCAAAACCGGGTGGTTGTTTTACATAAACTTCCTCATTTATAAAACCGTTTAAAAATGCACTTTTAACATCCATTTGAAATAATTTAAAACGTTTAAAAGAAGCATAAGCAAGCAACATTCTAATGGCTTCTAGTCTAGCTACGGGTGCGTAAGTTTCATCGAAATCGATGCCTTCTTCTTGGTTATACCCTTGAGCTACTAGTCTAGCCTTATTTCTAATGACTACCCCGGATTCATCCATCTTATTACGAAATATCCATTTCGTACCTATAATGGTTTTCTCACGCGGTCTAGGTACTAAGGTCCATACGTTACTACGCTCGAATTGATTTAATTCGTCATGCATAGCTAATACCCAACTCTCATCGAGTTCCGCTTCATGAATGTTCTTGGGCTCTAATTGAGACAAGAATGCAAAATGATTAACTATATTTCTTAATGATGAACGTGTATGCACTCTTTCTCCCGGGTTACCCAAAATTAAATCTTGCGGATGGTGATTGGCAAAACGCCATTCTTGAGGCAAATCCTCATGAATATGTACGCTAGATTCTAAGTCCTTTTGAAGTCTCTCTATAGTGACTTCTTCATCAACGGGTTCAACATCTAAGCTAGGCGTTGACTCTAAACTAGATGTAACATGATTCGAAGAAGATGCTTTATGAAAAATATCATCATCAATATTATGAACAATTAAAGGCTTATCAATTGTCGGCAAATTCTCATCAAACGAGACATGTACCGACTCTTCCACCAATAAAGTTCTTTTATTAAAAATACGATAAGCTTTACTCGATATAGCATATCCAACGAAAATTCCTTCGTCGGACTTAGCATCGAATTTTCCTAGATTATCCTTACCATTATTATGAACATAGCATTTACAACCAAATGCACGTAAATGAGAAATATTGGGCTTTCGCTCATTCCATAATTCGTAAGGTGTCTTTTTTAATATGGGCCTAATTAAGGCTCTATTTAAAATATAACAAGCGGAATTTACGGCTTCGGCCCAAAAATACTTTGGCAAATTATTTTCGCAAAGCATGGTCCGTGCCATTTCCTCTAGGGTTCTATTCTTTCTCTCTACTACCCCATTTTGTTGGGGCGTACGAGGAGCCGAAAAATTATGATCAATACCATTTTCATCACAATAAGTTTGAAATGGAGTATTCTCAAATTCCTTACCATGATCGGTTCGGATACTTTTGAT
Organism: Primula vulgaris; assembly: GCA_963920805.1. Taxonomy (NCBI): domain Eukaryota; kingdom Viridiplantae; phylum Streptophyta; class Magnoliopsida; order Ericales; family Primulaceae; genus Primula; species Primula vulgaris. Next base: position 20,498,599 of record OY987217.1, on the reverse strand, counting down.
CATATAACCCTTTCGTGTTTGGAGCTTTTTGCAAATAATAGAGAATTCTCTAAATGCTTCATGCTTATGAGTTAAAAATAATACCCAAGTAAAGCGACTATAATCGTCAACCATGACGAAAGCATATGCACGCCCACCAAGACTAAGTGTCCGGGAGGGGCCAACTAAGTCCATATGAATGAGCTCCAAACAACGAGTAGTAGAAATAATATTTTTAGACTTAAAAGAAATCTTTGTTTGTTTGCCTAATTGGCAAGCGTGACAAAGTTTGTCCTTTATATAAGGAGCTTTTGGTAAACCTATTACCAAATCTTTACTAGAAAGTTTAGCAAGTAAATCAAGACTTGCATGACCAAGTCGTCTATGCCACAACCAACCATTGTCGTTGATAGTAACAAGACACTTAACTTCATTTTCCACCGAACTATTCAAATCAATCATATAGACATTATTTTGTCTTTGACCCATGAGAATAGTTTTATTATTTGAAATACAATGAATGATGCAATGAGATTTTTCAAAAATGACTTTGTGAACAAATCGCAAAGTTGACTTATACTAAGCAAGTTGTGTTTAAGACCATCCACAAGCAATACATTATCGATAACAACATTAGATGGTTTAGAGATACTACCAATACCGATAATTTTGCCCTTGCTATTATCTCCGAAGGTCACAAAACCTCCGTCTTTAGGTGCAAGAGTGGTGAATTTTGTTTTGTCTCCCGTCATATGTCTTGAGCATCCACTATCCAAGAACCACTTGTCCTCGTTGATTTTTGACCTCAAGCATACCTACAAGACAAAACGATCATTGGTACCCTAATCCATCTTTGGGTCCTTGAGGGTTAGAGTCTCGACCCTTTGGAATCCAAACCAAATCATTTCTATTAACCTTATACCTATTAGGGCAATATATGTAATCTTCATAGTGATCACTACGGTTGCAAGTAATACATTTAACATGCGATATAGGTTTAACAAAACGATTATAAACTAAGTTCTTTTTATACGAGTTGTTTTTATGAGAGTGATTTGGTTGTCTACTTTCATTTTTAGCCGTTTGTTTGGTGAATAGGTTTTTATGCTTAGCCGTTAAGAGTGGGTTGTAGCCTACACCGGTTTTATCATACGCGCCTTGTTGAGAAGCTAATATAGTACTTAGCATTTTACTACCTTTAGTGAACTTAGAGAGAGTAAGTTCGGCGCTATCCGCCTTAAGTTTACATGACTTAAGGTCATCAACTAACTTATCATTTTCTAGGATGAGTTCGGTATTTTTAGTTGTGAGTGAGTCATTTTTCATAGCTAAATTTTCAAGTTCGTCTTGTAGAGTAATTAGCAATTTTCTAAAAGATTTGTTCTTACCTCTAGCTTTCTCTAAAGATTCTAACACATCATTAATATCAAGACAATCGTCACTAGAAATAGAGGAGTTAGAGGAGTGATAGCTTACATCCTCGGTATCATCGTCTCTAGCCATGAGACATAGATTTGCGACTTTTTCATTGTCGCTATCGGAGCTATCATCATCGCTCCCCCATGCGTCCAAGAATGCCTTCTTGTTTTCCCTTTTCTTTACGAACTTGTCCTTTTTCTTCAAGGGACATTCGTTTTGCATATGGCCGGGTTTGTGACATTTGTAGCAAATGATTTCGTCCTTTTTGCTAGATTTTTCGGAAGTCTCTTCCTTATATTCCTTTTTCCGAAAGCGTTGTCCACCCTTCTTTTTCCAACTTAGGAATTTGTTGTAGCGTTTGGCAAAGAGAGCCATCTCATCATCCTCACTAGATGAATCATTTTCGCTATCGTCATTTGTTGTGCATTTGAAGGCAATGCCTTTCTTCTTTTTCGAGTCATCCTCATGCTTTCGAGTCGTCATGTCGAGTTCATGAGTGCTTAGGGATCCAATGAGGTTATCGAGAGAGAGTGTGTTCATGTCCTTGGCCTCTTGTATGGCCGTCACTTTCGATTCCCACTTTCTTGGAAGACTTCGAAGGATTTTCGTCACCATCTCCTTGCTAGAGTATACCTTTTCAAGTCTTTTAAGATCATTAGTAATCTTAGTAAAACGAGTGTACATAGAGGCAATAGACTCGTCATCATCGACTTTAAATAATTCATAATCATGAATAAGCATGCTAATTTTAGAGTCCTTAACTTGACTAGTTCCTTCGTGCATAATAGCTAGCTTATCCCACATTTGCTTAGCGGTATCACAACCGGAAATCTTATCATATTCACTAGGCGAGAGCGCACAAGTAATAGAAGTCATAGCCCTACAATTTAGGGAAAATGCGAGGCGTTCATCGGTGTCTAGTTCCTCTACAAGTTTATCTTCGCCATTTCTCCTAGGCGTTCTATAGCCTTTACTAATACTTATCCATTGGTCTATTTCAAAACCACAAAGGAAATTTTTCATAAGGTCTCTCCAATAGGGATAGTTAGTACCGTCAAAGAATGGTGGCCTAGTTATGGATTTAGAGTCGGCGTATGAAGACATAGTGGATCTTTAAACTATAAAATCGTTAGATTTTTATGAATAGAATAGCTAAGCTCTGATACCAATTGTTGGTCCGTAGGAGTCTAAACCTTAGAGGGGGGGTGAATAAGGTTTTGTACGTTTTTCGCGGAATGAAATCTATGGGTTATTAACTAGGTTAATGAGTGATATTTATAACTAAAACTCTTTCGTTAACTAATTATTACTAGATAAATCTAGGCAAGCAATAAATGTATGCGATAAATAAATACGAAAAGTAAGAGTTAAGGGAAAGAAATAACGCAAGATTTATAGAGGTTCGGCAAACCGCGCCTACGTCCTCTCCTCGGTATTTTCACTACCGAGTGTTTCACTAAAATCTTTGTTTCAAGGTTACACCTTAACGAGCTTAATCAACCGATTACGCTCCCCCTCACTATATGAGTATCCCGAATAAATGACCTAGAGCTTTTAAGCTACACTTGCTTAAAAGCCTCTACCCAATTCACTCGCTCACAAATGAGTTTATAAAATTACTCTTTTACAAATTTGATCACTCACTAAAAAATAGTATCTCGAAGTTTATAGAATTACAAGAATAATACTCTCGAGAATATTTAAGAATACAAGTGAGATTTAGTAGTATAAGCTTGAAGAATAGCTTTGTAAGAATTGCTTATAAGTTGTGTATACTTGGATAATCTTCTTCAAAGGGATTGGAAGCTATTTGTAGGCCAAAGTTGGTCTTCATTTAAATTCAGACCGTTGCTGGTTGTTGGCAGACTTAAATGCTGGTTCAGGCAGTGGTTCACCAATTTTCAGGAAAAGCTTAAAAGCTGGATTTTGAAAATCTACAGAAACGATCGGTCGTTTCTGCAAAACGATCGGTCGTTTTTGATCTGAGTTCTCTGGAAGAATTTATACTGAAAACGATCGGTCGTTTCCTCTTGGCGATCGGTCGTTTTTACGTTGTGCTCACTGGAAGAAATTTGCACTGAATATGATCGATCGTTTTTGCTTATACATCAATCGTTTTTAATTCTGGGCATGTTTCGGTTTTCTCGACCAACTTCGAAAGCTTGTAACTTGTTTGATTTAATTCCGATTGACGTTCCGCTTGAACCATTGGCTTCGTAATTACGCATTCTATCATTTAAACCCTTTAACACTCTGATAAATGATTAGTACGCAAAATGAGCTTTTATCATGTTTTACAATTATTGTTATCATCAAAATAATCGATTAGAAACTACGTTCAACAAATGCTACGTGTGACCATCTTGTCGATGCATCAACCAAAACCATGAAATATTTAAATGGTCCACATGTTGGTTGGATAGGTCCACAAATATCTCCTTGAATTCTTTCAAGGAATTGGGAAACCAATTTCGTATGTTTCACACGAATTGGTTTGAGATTAGTCTTTCCAATCGAGCATGCTTGGCATAGGCTTTTCGGATTAATCATGAAATTCTTTCCTCCAAGAGGATGCCCATGAGATACGTTCATCGTTCGAAGCATCGTATTTTGACCCGGGTGTCCCAGCAAGTCATGCCATAGCATAAAAGTGCTCTCATCAATCGGCGCCCGCCGAATGATTAGATTACTTTCAAAGTTTTGGATTGTAGTAACATACAAACCACTTGAAAGACGTCTCAACTTCTCCAGAATACGCTTTTAGTCGTATTGAGTGGAGGTAATGTGAAGGTATTCAATACCATTTTCACGAGCAGTTTCAAGATGAAACTTATTTTCTCGGATATCCTTAAAGCTCAACAAGGTACGACTGGACCTCGGAGAATATAAGGCCTCAGATACTTCAACAGGAGTACCATTTGACAACATGAATTTAGCTTTACCAAATCCTTCAACAAGGGTCGACGGGCCCGAAATTATTGTCACTGAGGTTACTTTAGGCGTAAAGTTGATAAAAAACCATTTATCTTTTAAGATAGTGTGTGTAGTGCCACTATCAACCAGACAATCAACTGCCCCACAATACATGCCTAAAAGTAAAATAATTTAAAGTCGGTCACACGAATAAAAGGAATTGCTCAATGAAATAACTTTAAATTATACGAGAAATGTTCAAAACATTATCCATAAAACAAACCATAATCCAAAAGAAATGAACAATATCCAAAGGAAAAAACATAATCCGAAATGGAATTGAAATAACATAATCCAGGAGCAAAACAACTCAATTATTAAAAGAAACGAAGAAAAAAAAACTTTATTCTTCTATGTGAGCCTCAAAGTCAGGGATCTCAAGAGTTTCTTTTGCACTAGTTTCAATCATGTTGGTTTCGACCCTTCTACCCTTGTGGTAGTTTTCGACTTCTTGGGGAGTTGCCCTATAAGTCCTTTGCATATGACCATTTCCACCATATTTATAGCACAGAGTTGGCATATCGGCCAGTTCTCTTGCTTTGGGACGACTGGCCCGGTTGTTTCTACCACCACGAGACTGCCTAGGAGGAGCCACATGTCCTCGGTTCGGACGATTGTCCAAACCTCGCTTGGCTGGACGAGCATTATGCTCACCCGTGTTCCTTGGCTGACGGGACGACTGGCCCTTTTCTCATTTCCCATATCGTGGACGAGGTCCACGAACAACATTAACATCAGGCATTGGAATTGCCTTTGAACCAGCAGGACGAGAATTACTGTTCATCATTAAAATGAGACTATTCTTCTCGTCCAATAACAACTGGGTGATGAGCTCGGGAAATTTGGTGAATTTAGACTGACGATATTGCTTTTGGAGAAAGATGTCAGAACTAGGAAATGTGGTGTACGTTTTCTCCAATAAGTCACTGTCGGGTGAGTGTTTCACCACAATATTGGAGAGTAGCACGAATTCTGCATACTTCAGCGTTATATTTTTCAACGCTTTCGAAGTCCTGAAATCGCAAATTCAGCCAATCACGACGGGCTTCAGGAAGCCAAATGGTCCTTTGGTGGTCGAAGCGCTCTTTCATAGAGTCCCACAATGTCTTTGGTGAGGTGGTCGCTATGAATTCAGATTTCATGGAATTTGATAAGTGGCGGCGAAATAGAATCATCGCCCGAGCACTCATTTCACGCGTTACTTCCATTTCACGCTCCTCCTCATCATATATGACATCCAATAAGCCTTGGGCATCTAAATGGTTTTGGATATCCTGACTCCAATCCAAGTAGTTCTTGCTGGCAGCATCCAAAATTGGAAAGTCAAGCTTGATTGACATTTTTTTATAACAGGAGAAAAGAAAATAAAGACTGGATTAGTCATCATATAAAACAACGGGTTTATATATTTATGGTTTGTATAAGCACAAACTTTATTTCGAAACGACAGGTTCGAAAAACAAGTTTTTCTTTTAAGTGAAGAGGTTCTCTTTGATCGAACGACAGGTCGATCCTGAGACACCAATTCGACGAATACATATCTATATAGACATATTCGGGGAAATTATTATTTACTCAACCCCTTTCGGTAGCTCTATTTGAATACGACCAGGAAAGACGGTGAGGGGGGTGGGCACGAATGCCTCTTAAAAACCGACCTCATTAGGAGAACGACTTCCACCTTTATCTTTCCTAGACATCGTATCCAAATAGGTAAGCCTATTTGGGGAAGATTCATAATTTTTCCAACTTAAATGTGAATATATACGATTTTCGTATTTTATATATGGCAATAATATTAACAATATAGACAATATCTATCTAGATTAACCACATATATATAAACATGCAGTAAATATATTTTAGGATCTATCTAATCATGCAGTAGATTTGGTGTTATAAACAAATCAATTTCAGATTATCAATCAATCCATAAAGATTCTAACATATCAAATCAAATCAATTTAAGATTATCAATCAATCCATGAATATTATAACATATCAAATCAAATCAATTTAAGATTATCAATCAATCCATGAAGATTCTAACATATCAAATCAAATCAATTTAAGATTATCAATCAATCCATGAAAATTCTAACATATATATAAACAGGCAGTAAATATATTTTAGGATCTATCTAATCATGCAGTAGATTTGGTGTTATAAACAAATCAATTTCAGATTATCAATCAATCCATAAAAATTCTAACATATCAAATCAAATCAATTTAAGATTATCAATCAATCCATGAAGATTCTAACATATCAAATCAAATCAATTTAAGATTATCAATCAATCCATGAAGATTCTAACATATCAAATCAAATCAATTTAAAATTATCAATCAATCCATAAAGATTATAACATATCAAATCAAATCAATTAATATGCAATTTTTTTTATTCGTTTGCCTTTTAATAAAAAAAAAATTATATGCATGTGTGTAGGGGTGGGCACGGGGCGGATTGGGGCGGATTGGTCGCAATCCTAACCCGCCCCGTAAAATAAATGGCGGAACGGATTGGGGCGGATTAGTGAAATTCAAATCCCAACCCAACCCAACCCAACCCATTATAATTAAAACCCCAACCCAACCCAACCCATTATCAAGCGGGGCGGATTGAGTGCGGGTTGTTTCTTGAATTTTCATTTTAGTCATAAATTTTTCATTATTTCGCATAATTTACCTAAATATTTACAAAAAAAAAAATCTTTCAAATAGAAATATAAACTTAAAGCCAACAAAAATACGTTTAGAATGTTCGGAACAAGTAACAAAGCTAAAACAAAACAAAACAAAATAAAACAAATTATTATTCATCAACATAATCAAAATAAAGTTCAATAGCTAATTGAATCCACAAGTTCAATAGCTACAGATTTCGTAATAACTTTATATAACTTCATATTTGGCTATACTTCAATTAAAAATAAAGTTTTTAAAAATAAATTAACCACCCATACTACCTAGACCCAGATTAAAAATTCCTTCTTTTTGTAAGTACGAGATAATACATTGAATTTATAAGACAATATATCAATCGAATCATTAAGCTTAAGTTTGGACAATCCAAAGATTTTTTGTCTATATATATAATTTTTCTTAAATCAATACTATTATAATATAGAAACTCTTATTAAAAAAGATCTTGAGAAAATTTATATTTATATATATATATGCGGATTGAAACGGGTTGGGGTGGATTATCCCGCGGTTTGGAAACCCCAACCCTAACCCAACCCACGATTTTTTTTACGGATTGGGGCGGGGCGGATTTAACTTTTTTTGACACCCAACCCGCCCCAATCCGCCCCAATCCGCACGGATTGGGTTACGGGGCGGGTTTGCGGATTTTTTGCCCACCCCTACATGTGTGTGTATATTTACCAAATATTGTATCTTTATCAACCATATATACTGTTTTCGTATAAGTATTATACTACAGGACCATGCGTGTAATTTCAGCAAACTATATATCTATTTACAGCATTATTACATATACAGTCCAGAATTTCAGACAAGTTTCAGTTTAGTTCTTGAGTAATTTACAGAATAGTTTACAGCTTTCAGAGAATTACAAATCAGTACATACGTTTCAGTATATAACATATATAGTCTGACAGATGCATATTAGTATGTTTAATAAACAAAATTATAACGCAGCAAAGATGTAGATTGGCCTCAGGCCTCAGTCCAATAATATCCATATTAGTGACACATGTTTTAAACAAATAGTACTAGTAGCTTATTCAGGCACTTCTTCTAATATACGCAGTACTAGTAAACAAACATTACTAGTAAATTATAACGCAGCATAAGCAATTTGTAAGCAAGGTCATTGTTTTACTGTTATCAAACAATTTACAATTCGTGTATAGTAACATACAAACATGCAGTAACATACAAACATGCAATTCGTGCATAGTAACATACAAACATGCAGTATCAGTACAACTATTACTGGAATTGTAATAGTTGTACAGTTCAAAAAAAATTATATCCGGGTACCCTACGCACGGTATGTTGGTGAAGGTCGATATAGCAAAATCCTAAAAAAAAATCCGGATAAACCTCAAGCTTTATTGAATCTATAATCCGTACTTCGATCTCCGAGAGTCGTGCTGATAACGTGTTGTAATACACTATTAGCTACGTATATAGGGAGACAGAAGTAGAGAGAGGGGAGAACAGTATAGTCTTTATTATGAATGAATATCAATGGATGTAAAGTACAAGACCCCTAGCCCTCTTTATATAGATAGAGGGGTAGGGTTATAAGCCCACTTGAGCCCATAAAGTATTAAGCCTAAGAGTCCAATAATGTTACAACAGTAACAACGTTTGATAAAGAAAATATTAAATAAAAAACAATTTAATCGTATTTCCTAACCGTTATCATAAATGAAGGGTTGAGATTCGACATGAACACCTTATGTAAAAACAAAATAGATGAGCTACTCCGCTTTCATACTTTGATGCTCAACTTTGATCTTATCACCCCTACTTTCCTCAGTATTGTGAAATTAACAATTTTTTTACCTTTCTAGTCCCTTTTTTTAACAAGCAATCTTCGTGATAGCATTTTGGCGAGGGAATGTCGGTATCCCCTTGTCCGGTCTCACATCACCCTCAAAACAGTGTATCCGGGCCCCTGCCAATCATGATTGGTGCGCCACCCCAGACCTTTACAGGCCGAGCCGTGTCTATGCCAGCCCAGAGAAGCGTATCTTGTACACTTCTCCAATTAATGCTGCTGCTCGTTTGAGAGACCCCGCAGCGTTTCATCGACGTGGCCCAATCACAGGCCACCAACTGTGAGTCCTGTGCAAGGACTGTACCCTTGTCAGAGTCATAATGACCCTAATGCCGTCGGATTAGTATTTAACAGTACAGTGATCCAAGGGCTAATATACTTTGAATGATACTATAAATATCTCCACTAATACTACTTAGAAGGGGACACAGAAAAGGAGAGAAGAGAGATAAAACGAAAAGAAACCCGGCCTACTCCATTATACCTCAAAGAACCCGATACTACGCCAAGTAACCGGATCGCCCCCCACTCACTCTTTAACTAAAATATAACCTTTACTTACCTAAGTTTTTTTCCACCGTACTGACTTGACCGTCGGAGAGGGAAAGACTGGAATCAACTTGGGCCCCCTGTTCGTTGCTTGTGTAGGTACGAGGAGAGCCCCGCCACCGAAGCAGACCGCATCTATACCGGACCTCTTACTACCGCGGAGCCGACACGTGCTATTGAATAAGCCGAGTTTAGAAAGAAAATTAGGTTCGCCACATTTGAGACTGTGTTTCAAACTTTCCTTTGCTAATATCATTTCTAAATGCTGATCTACTCATTCAATTGGTTGATAGTTTCTTGAAATGATTTTAGAGAACAAAATCAGTATGACCAAATAGTTTCATTTAAAATTATATGACCTAGTATTGTAATTTAGTATGAACTTTGCATATAAACTTTACTCCTCTCCTGCAGCTAAATTATTTCTGAGCTATGGATATGGCACTTCTCTATCCATCCACCACCACTCAATCTTCTTCCTTACTCACCGTTCATTATCTCTGTCCAATCTTGACCGTTAAACCTATCGTTACACTCAATCAGTCCCGAACAACTAAATACACCAAAACTCGCTTTACAACCATAACGGCGGCGTCTCCTGGTGGAGCTCAGGGTGGCATGAAGGAGCAAACGTGGACACACGAGGGTTTGATTACGGAGTCTCTTTCGAACGGTATGTTCAAAGTTGGGTTAGAAAATGGAGATGTTATTTTGGGACATGTTTCGGGTAAGATTCGACAGAGTCATATTAGGATTTTGCCTGGTGATCGTGTTCAGATTGAAGTTAGTCGTTATGATTCTAGTCGTGGGCGTATTACTTATCGGCTCCGCACTGACAGGGCTAAGGGGACTCCGTAGTTTCAAATAATAGGTGAGTTTTTCTAAACTTTCAGCTAACAACTAGTAGTATTTTTGGTACAACAGCTAGAGGTATAATTAATGTAGAACTGGTAGTGTTTTTTATGCTTAAGTTTATAGGTATATCTGTTTACACTAAACGCAGATGGCAACAGTTGGCTTGATACTATAAGTTGCATAAATTTAGCAGCAATATAGCAACATAAATTGTTGATATACTGTTATTAAATATTTAGCAACAAACCGTATAGTAACATAATAATTGTTATTATCCTTTTATTTTATTGCAGTGTTAGCTAGCCTTCATTCCAAGTTGATAGTTTATCACAGTGTAAGTTAGTCGGGAAAACAACAAAATAATGAACAAAGAAGCTGTCCGCAAACAAAACTAGTAGTGCTATTCTCTGATTACATAAGTTGTGGATAACTTAAATAATAACACCTTGTTCTTTTGCTTCAAGTAGAATCAGTAATCCTGCCTATATATCTACTCTCCCTCGGTCTCAAATTATTGGTGTTATACGAAATTAGGTGCAATTTTGATCGATAAATAACTCATATCTATATTGTCAGAATCGAGTTTGAATGTTAAACTATATAAACAAAATTTAAAAATTTATATTTTAATAATTTAAAGACGATATATTTGCCGGTCAAAATTGCATATAGATAAATAGAGCACCAATATTTTAGGACGGAGTGAGTAGTTGATAAGCAAATCGAGTTACAGGACCGGAAGTTATAATTTAGAAAGTCGTAATGGAAAGAGAGTGACAACTTGCGAGAAAGAAAAACAGTAACGCTATAGAGACAGACTGACTCAATCAGACTAATTGACATACAATACTTCATGTAATTTTTAGAATTATTTTGACACCACATCCAAAACAAAAACAATACCCCAAATATAATACTTATGAAAACCTAGTTGAGACTACCATAAACTTAAATACTAATTAAAAATTTAATGATTTTAATATATTTTATTTGACGATTCAACAAAATCAAAACTCAAATATAATATTATAGAACCGTATTTGATACTACCATAAAGTTAAATATTAATTATATGACCGAATAGCAGACTCTTAAATTTCGAGTTGATAATGAAATTCTAAATTTACATTGAGAACTGTTATGTTGAGCGTCTTGTACGAGTTTATCTGGCTCATTAGCACGATTGAAAGAAAAAAACACCCATTTTATATTTTTTCTAATTTCTGTGCTGTTTTACTTATATTTGCCTGGTGTAGCAATGGCCACGTCAATTCATGAGTAACAAAAATAGTTGCCAGTTATACCATACTCTCTCATTTTTATTCTTAAGTCCGATAATTTTGAATGCAATATTACGAACCTCAAAATTTAAGAAACATATATATTGGTCCCAACTTTGAATTAGAGTGAAAGATTTGGTGCCTTTGAAAGGTTGAATAATAACACTTCGGACATTATTGATTCTAAAAGTAAATTGACTATAGTTACTACGAGTTAAATTATGTTTTACATTGCTCGTTTACCGCTCTTTACTATTTCACGTGTAAATTTAGAAAAATGTTTTTCAGGTTTCACCTTTTTGTTTTTTGCCGAGTTCCTTGCTTCGGTCTGACGACAATAAAACAAAATAAACTAACTCATTAATGATGACTAATTAACCTCATAAAAAAAGTCGCTCTTATATTTACTAGGATCTTTCAGCCAAAAAGTTTGGGAGTTTACAAAATCAAAATTCCAATTTAAAATTTCTAAAACTATCTCTTGACGGAGATGTCACTCCTCCATCTCCCCACCACTCTCCATCCCCCTTCAATCCTCACCCTTCATCAAATCTCCACCCTCAAATCCACAATTTCACTCTCTCACCCCAAACCCCACTTCACCGCCATAACCTCCGCCTTTTCCGGCTTCCCCATCGTCGTCTCTGCCACAAAAGAGCAGACGTGGATACACGAGGGGGTGATAATGGACTCGCTATCGAACGGGATGTTTAAAGTGGAGCTGAGCAACGGGGAGGTTATATTGGGGCATTTATCAGGGAAGATTAGGAAGAATGCTATCAAAGTGATGACTGGGGATAGGGTTAGTGTTGAGGTTAGTAGGTACGACTCTAGCCGAGGGAGGATTGTGTTTAGACTGCGTGCGGATGGAAGTAAGGGGACTCCAAAGAAGGGTAGGAGTCCGAAGTCTCCCAAGAGTGGTCCGAGGGGTGATCAAGGCGATTAGGTTGGTCTTTTTGGTTTTTTTATTTGATTATTTGAGTTTTAGTGGAATTTGCAAGTTAGGGATGTGATCATGGCGATTAGATGGGTTTGTTTAGTTTTTGTTTGGTTGTTTTTTAGAATTTTAATTTATGGAATTTTAGTGGAATTTGCAAGTTAGGGATGTTTTTTTTATTATGCTTTTTGGCTATAGATGGTAAAGAAAAGGAAATGAACTCAGTTAAGAAATTAGTAATTAAAGTAAATAACTGGTGCTAAAGAGCAGATGTGGACACATGAGGGAATAATAATAGACAATCTATCGAACGGGATGTTTAAGGTCGAGTTAACCAACAGGGAGGTTATATTGGGGATTTATCGGGGAAGATTAGGAAGAACACGATTAGAGTGATGACTGGGGATAGGGTTAGTGTCGAGGTGAGTAGGTACGGCTCGAGCCGAGGGAGGATTGTGTTTAGGCGAAGTAAGGGGACTCCGAAGAAGGGTAGGGGTGTGAAGTCGCCTAAGAGTGGTCCTAAAGATGATCGAGGCGATTAGTTTTTTTTTTGTTTTTTTTAGAATTTTGATTTATTGGATTTTTGTGGAATTTGCTTGTTAGGAATTATTTGAAAAATTAGTAATTTGAGTTAGTTATAGTTAGAGCAAATTTAAGGGGTACGAAAGGCTTCTTGGAGAGGTTAAACGGGTGATCGAGGCGATTAGGTTAGGTTTCTTTATTTTTTAGAATTTTGATTAATGGAATTTTAGTGAAATTTGCATGTCAGAGATTTTGTTTTTGTTTTTGTTTTTGTTTTATGGCTAGATTTGGTAAAAAGGGAAATGAACTTGTTTGAGAAATTAGTAATTTAAGTTAGTAGTAGCTAGAGTAATTTAAGGGTCCGAGAGTCTCCAAGGAGAGGTCCAAGGGGTGATCGAGGCGATTAGGTTGGGTTTCTTTATTTTATTGGTTATTTTTTAGAATTTTGATTAATGTCATTTTAGTGGAATTTGCAAGTTAGGGATTTTTTTGTTTGTTTTTGGCTATAGTTGGTACAAAAGGAAATGGACTTTATCAATGTATTAAATTGCTAAAGCGTCGCTTAATCGTTTTTTTATAAGCTTTACCGAAGCTACCGAAGCGTAAGTACCGACGCCAAAAGCGTAAGCTTTGCTATTGTTTTTATTTATATCTATTTCAATTACATATCTTTATCTATGTGTATTGACGAGGCTTATATTGGTTAAGAGAATGAATAGAAATGAAAATGATACTAATTCATTGTCCTCCATCGTGTATCATTTAAATAGACCTCCTTTCTTTTACTATTTAATGACTTATAATAACTTACTCATATCAATTAGAGTAAATATAAACAATATCATATTGAAAAATGGGTAATTAATTTGTTTTGAGTCGTAATTTGTTTGCCCATGTTGGCCCAATATTATGAGTTTTAAGTACTATTGCGAGCTATTTAAGTACCAAGGCGTGATTTTAGAGTATTGACGTGCAAAAGACGAGTTTTTTGGGCTTTTCCTGAAACTTAACAAATTTTCTCTAAGCCTTGAGCTAAAGCGAGTTCTAAGGCGCCGTAAGGCGGGTCTTTTAAAACACTGGACTTTATTGAGAAATTAGTCTTTTAAGTTAGTTGTAGCTAGAATAATTTAAGGGTTCCAAGGGTCTCCAAGGAGAGGTCACATGGGGTGATCGTGGCGATTAGGTTGGGTTTCTTTATTTTTTTGGTATACTAATTCATGGACTTTTAGGGGAATCTGCTTGTTAGGATTGTTTCTTTTTGGCTGTGTAGTTTTTAAGTTGAGTTAGTGGTTGATAATAGACTAATAGCTGATAAAAAAAAAAGGAAATGAACTTAATTGAGAATTAGCATTTTAAGTTAGTGGAGTATTAGCTATAGTAATTTAAGGGGTCCGAGGCGTGGAGAGTCTTCAAGGAGAAGTCCAAGGGGTGATCGAGGCGATTAGATTGGGTTTTTATATTTTTTTGGGTAAGTTTTTGAATAAAAATTAATGGAAATTTAGTGGAATTTGCTAGTTAGGGATTTTTTTTTTTTTTGGCTCTTTTCTTTTAAAGCTGAGTTAGTGGTTGAAAACAGACTAATAGCTGGTAAAAATGGGGGGCTTAAGAGAGAAATTAATAATAGTTGCAACTTGCAACTTAAAGGGTTGTTTTTATTTTTGGCCGCGTTAGTGGTTAACAAAAATACATTAATAATTGGTAAAAAGGAAATGAACTTTCGTTTTATGGTTTTTAAGCTGAGTTAGTTGATAGTAGAACTTAGTAGCTGGAGCTTTTAGTAAAATGTGCAACTTAAGTGATTGATTTTGTGTTTGACTGTATAGTTTTAAGGTGAGTTGGTAGTTGATAGTAGACTAATATAATAGTTTGTAAAAAGGAAAAATGAAAATTGAGAAATTAGTAATTTGAGTTAGTAGTAGTGGAGTTTTTTTTTAATAGATTTTGCAACTTTAAGGGGTTGTTTTTGTTATTGGCTCTATGGTTTTTAAGCTGAGTTAGTAGTTGATATAAATGACTAGTTGATATAAATGACTATTAGTGGTTGATAACAGAATAAATACTAATACAACTGAAATTAGTAATTTGACTTGGTAGTAGTTGGAGCGTCTAATGGGATTTGCAACCTGAGGGGTTGTTTATGTGTTTGGCTGTGTAATTTTTTAAGATGAATTAATAAGAAGAATTAACTTAAAAGACAAAAGTTATAATTTGAGTTACTCGTAGCCGGAGTTTTTTGTAAGATTGGTAACTTAAAGGATTGCTTTTTAATTTTGGATCTATAGTTTTTAAGTTGAGTTAGTAGTTGATAATAGACTATCAGCTGGTAAAAAAAGGAAACTGAGGTTATGAGCTGCACAATTTAGGTCTAAGGGTTGTTTGGTTGCAGCATTTAAGAAGATATGATGGATTATTTAAGGTTCAGAGCAACAATGGTAGGTTCATCCAGCTTAGAGCATATAGCTTATTCAGACGAAAACCAGATAAGGTCAAGTTTTAAGCTATCGAACCAACTGCAATTAAGTTTTTAAGGAATAAAAAGCTCAATTAGATGCTGCAACCAAACAGCGCTACTTTACTATGATTATAATGATGTACCTGGAATTGGTTGCGTGGAGATTGTTCGGCTGATGTATTCAAGTTTTTTTTTTTTTTTTACAAGAAAGTTGGGGAGTGCTGCGCTTATTGAATTATTCGTTGATAGTAATATAAATTTTCTGGTGTACAAAAATCAGAATTTGCTGACAGACGAACCCAGTAGATACTAGGCTCTGATCGAAATGATTTTTTATAAGGCTCGCTAACTGATTATAAGTACGATAGCATATGTTACATGTAAGTAAACTGGAAAAAGTTCAAGTTAAAGGGGTATGTTATCAAACTTTTGTCCAGCAGGGTCACATTTTCGATTCAAAAGTAACAAAGGCGACTCGAACAAAAAGTTAGTATCCAAAATTTTTATGCCAATTTCCCAAAAAAAACAAAAAATTATACCCCAACTCTGAAAATTTTATGCTTTAGAATTGAATAGAAACTATAAAAAAAAATGGAAATGAAGAAAAAATATCATGTTACGAGAAATAAAATTTCTAAAGTCTTATAGATCAATCATGTTAATTTATTGTGGTATGTGTAAAATCCCGTATTTTATTTTTCTTTAGTTACTAATACTTTTAGCATTTAACAAAAAGGAAAAAACATTAGCATGTTTTGATAGGTTGTCCGTTTGTTTGTTAATTAGTAATTCTAAATCATAGGTGTTCTTGTAATAATATTTCTAATAAAATAACATTGTATTAATGACACGATCGTTATGGAAAGAGTTACAAGTTAGTATTTATCATGTATTGAAATGCCATATTTATTAATAGAAAGTTAATGTCGTATTATTAGCACTAATGATGCAAGTTAGGAAAATTTTATGTGATCAACGTGAGCTTTTATTATTTTTATAGGTGAATTTATGCTCACATTTATGGAAGGATACGTACTATCAGTTAAAGGGTTTTCTGACATTTTGTATTCGTATATGTTATAACAAATATACAATAAAAGCCATTGAATTGAATTAGACGGTTAGGAAGGGAAGAGTTTGAAAACGAAATAATAAATTAACAATTATGGTAGTATATATATTCTAAGTCCCTAGCCATGCTATGTACACGTCCCTGGAATGGAATTTCCTACCTATTTATTTTCTCTGCTAATATATATCTATACACTATATCACTATAGCACTAGTACACATTAGAAAATGAATCTAGTTTAGGGATAAGTTTTCCAGTTACTACTATTATAGTTATTATATATGTATATCCCGATAGAAGACAGAGAGTTGGGAGAGAATTTTATTCCAAGAGGAAGTTTTAATAAAAGTCTTAGCAGTAGCTTATTCATAGTAAGGTTGGTTTTTCCGGATCCGTAATAAGGTGATTGGTTTTCTTACTTGCTATTATTAAATTCCATTGCATTTTTAACAAGTATTTGCATGTTGAATTTATATTTTGAAGGTTTCAAAATTATATATGTATATACATCATTGCAAAGTTACAAGTTCAAAAGAGAAAGATTATTTGTGTACGTTGATGAACGCAAACAAAGTGAAATGTTTATATACGTTGATGAACGTATAAGATTTTGGAAGAAAGTTTATTTTATTTTTGTGATCATTATGATATTATATTTAAGATCTAAGTTGAGAAAAAGAAATGATATAAAGATATTTGAGAAGTACCGGTACAATTAAAGAGACCTATAGAGTCCACATAGGATTGGGAAGTCCAATCATAGAAAAAATATTCGGGAAGTGTGAATCCAATGAATAAAAGAGATCTCTAGCATCCACCTAGGATTGGGAAGTCCAATCTAGATAAATATCTAATTTATATTATCGTATTGATCACACATTTTAAAATATTTAATATTTTTATTAGTTCGATAAGGTTTCAGTTTTCAAGAAACGTTTTATATTACACTATGCTTTGGAAATTTTGTAAAGTTAAAAATATTGATTTTTCGAAGGAAAATGATTAAAGGATTAAAATATATTTTCGACCCTAATACAACCTATATTGTATTGCAAGGTTTATCGCTTACTAAACCTTTTAGCTTACCCCTCGCTTTTGAAATGTTTTCAGGTATACAAGTTCTAAGGAGTCGTTCTAAGAAATCAGCCAGACCTTCATAGGATTCCGTTTTATTTCCGCTGCTAATAAAGTTCCAAGATTATAATTTTCAATTCCTGTTTCTTTAGTATTACAAGATCTTTTTAAATAAGTTCCTATCGATATTTGAATTTTATTTTAGCTTTTTGAGATATTCAGAAATAAGAATGAATGTTGACGGTATTGTTTTAGAGTCTAAATTATTTTTTTTAATTATCTTTAAATTATAGGCCTTCGTCTAGCACGTCTCAAGCCACATGTTAGTCAGCCGTGTAGCACCCTTAGCTTCTGGGATGTAACAGTATGGGGCTATTGGTCTTGCAAAAAGAATTGTAGGGACTAAGTATAACTTTTTTGGGTTTTGAGTAAGGGACCAATTAGAATAGGAAGTGAGACTAGAAGGAAAATTTTGTAATTATATTTAATAAATCTATTTGGCTGACCACGAAATAGCGAATAGCAAATAGAAAATTATACTAGTAAGTAATACTATTAATTTCAAAAACAAAAAAGTAATACTATTATTCCTTCCAATTTTCTCCTTTCCTTTGTCAATAACCCAAACGGTCATGGATTTTATTGCACTTATATAACAGGGGTATAAATGTAACATGACTATTATAATTTGAGGGGGGTCATGTGACTCTCCTGACCCAGTGTAGCTCCACCCCTGTATGTTATGTATCGTGAAATTTGAAAGAGGTATTGTTAGGGGAGCTCCTGAGGAAGAATGAACGTTGAAGCGAAAGTGGATGCAAGGGTGTATTAGTTATTGACTCCGGCAAGCTCACCAAGTAGGTGGGTTTTTTACATTTAAGATATTGGTAGCTCGAGCTTTTAGTATAATTCGTAATTTGCAGTCTGTTTGGTTTCATTTTTTTGTTTGTTTGTTTGCTTTTACGATGGTCACTACTTATTTTATTGTTTTTAGCTGTTATAACAGGTTAGTAGTTATAATAATTATGTAAACTGGCCCGTAATAAAAAAAATTGTATCTTTGATAGTTGCACGTAAACATTGTCTGGTTGAAGCTTTTAAGCTCGGATACTTTTTGCTGCTTCTGCTTTCAAGTTGAAATTTTGTTGGTGTCTTAGCTTAAGTGCCGAGCTTTGATTTGCCTGAAAAAGCCAATGTGAATGAACTCTGGTAAAAATAGCATGTTTAACAGCTGCAGTTAGACCATGTTTCGTTGAAGCTTTTAAGCGTATCTTTTTCTATTTCCTTATATTCGAAATATATATGGTTTCCTTGCTTGAATGGTGAACTTTGATTATTTTCCTGAAAAAGACAGTAGCAATTAACCGTAATTAAATAAAAAATTGTCTGATAAATAGCTGCAGGTAAACTTTGTTTGGTAGAAGCTTTTAAGCTCAATTAGGTATCATCATTTCCTTGTCAACTTCTAATTGTACTTTAACATTGCATGTCTGTCATCTCCATACCTTAATATATATCTATTTTAAAAGGTGGAAGCTATGGTAGGAACACTTTCTACTATTATATATTTTACTGTTAGTCTTATGTGCTTGTCATAGTGTGTAAGGAACCACCTCACTCGGATCCGATAAAACAAGAAAAGGAACAATATGACCCAATCCACACAAAGAACACAAATTTTTTTGAGGCAAATTTTCTATTTAATTGACAAGGGAAAGTTACAGAATTTAAACACTGGAATGTAAAACTTAAGCAATACAGAGCCTCTCTATTTATACTATCTAATAAAGTTACTTAACAGACCCCTAGAGTTTTCATTAGTTGCACTCAACTCAACCAGGTTTCTAATCTCTCATTTTAACCCCGAATTAACTTTGACAGTAGACATTACTTAACCCACTCTTTTTCTCTCTTTTGCCCCATGTCCGGATTCATTACATTCCACACCACTTGAAACACACCTTGCCCTCAAGATGTGGTCAAAGACTTGAGACAAAGGTTTCGCCACAATTTGAAGCTCCAAACACTCGTTTATAGTTTCCAGTAGCAAAATAATCTCGTGGTGAGCTGACAAATGATTGATGTCAAGCTTTCGTATATACGGCGTCACTTTAGCAATTCTTTTGTTCTCACCCACCCGGGTCGAAATGGTAAAGGTAATCTGGTACTCATTTCCTTCTAAATTTTCTAATGGTCATTCGATCAAATACCCCGATCTGTAATCGACTCCGTAATGTCAGCATACGTAGGCCAAATTTAATATTTAAAATCCTCTCAAATTCTTCAGGATCGGCAGCTAGAAACCTTCCTTTTAAAATGTTTACGGACAGCAGAACCAATTCTTTTAAGACAAGGACTTTGACCTCTCTCTTTTGTCGAGTAAGTAAGGGATTTTGCACGAAGAAAATATCCCACAGAATAAAGTGTCGTTCACGCACCTGTGCATATAAACTAGGTGCTCTGGCAAATCAACTTACTCAAGTCTGATGGAAACAGGGGATGTAAAATACATGCTCCAATTGGATAAGACAAGATCAATCATATTCGCACATAAAATAAGAATACAAAACGAAGTTTGCGAATTTTTGTACCCTGAGATATGGCTAATTGAATATTCATTTTTTGAGAAATGTCCCTTTTAAACTGAATTGCGTCTATCTTAAACCTTTTCAATTCTGCATCAAGGTCAATTGCTGCCTCTCCTCTTTCGACAATAATGTGCCCATGTCTACAAATATAATCGAAGAAATCGCAGAAGGCTTCATATTATTCACAAACCCAGACTTTTCACAAGAGACATAATCTGCAACAAAGTCAAGTAGATGCCCAGTTTCATACTTTAAACACCATTTTCCAGTAATCATTACACTGCCACTTGTAGGAGATTTGTAATTTTGAACGATACTCCATTTCCTTGTGACATCATAGTCCACTCGAGAACCCAGTTTTCTATCAATAACAACCTTCATCATCAGACCTCCACCAGCTTGAGTACTAATCTTCGATGTTTGACGAGCATCAGTACTTCCCCATCAAGAACGTCCATGCACAAACGTACTATCTTGTACTGTTTGGCATCGCATGTGAAAGTTCAGATTTTGCTTCATAATTATATTCCCACCCGGATCAAATTTGTAAGGAAAATCTCCAACGCCTGAAGAATCTTCAACGATTACGGGTTCTTTGTTTGAGGCTGGCTCTTGAACTTTTGTTTTACGTGTTCTAGAATAAGTGACACTCTTTTCTTTTTCTAACAGCCTTTCTTCGAACGTTTTATGCAAACGAGGTGTTATACATAACTGTTCGGTTGCAGGTAAAGAGCTTTCGACTGATTTAACTAGAAGAACCTCAAGTGGAATTTTATCGGACAATTGATTATTTTCTACTCCTAGTTCATCTTCTTTTCATTGGAACTGTTCTCTTCTGTGGTCATTTTCAACACTTTGTAGTCCTTTTCCAATAGGATATCACCACGACCCTTAAAATTGACTTCAACTGACTGTTCAACTATTTCATTACACACTTGATTTGCATTACTTACAATGGAGTCATGTAGCAGTTCTTTCTCCAGTACTTCTTCAACCAGATTAAATGCAGGAACGACTGCCGTTAAATGTTGATTTAGGAATGACTTGGCTGATTTTTCGGAGATCATTGTGTTCATTGGGCTGAAACCATCTTCTACAGCTACTGCATCTTCTTCTCTTTCAAAACAAGCGCTCTCTTCTTCTTGTTCTCTCTCAAGAATGCTTGTAATAATGTCCTCTATTTTCACGGCATGGTCCTTAAAAAGGGCCTTCATTTTTTGTATCTGTTCTTCAAATTTCTGATTCCAGTTCTTTATTTGCTCCATCTTAATGCATTCTGGCATGATTAGAAGTGGTTGGTAAGAATATTGAGGAGCCTCATATGGTGTGTTTTCTGGTGGAGGTGTATGTATGATATTGGTAGTGAGTTGTATTATTTTGATGGGCATTTGTTAGGGTTGTATGTGATGGTAAGAAGTCGATTTGTGGCTCTTCCATCACAGGTAAATGGTGCGGGTACTGAGCATAATTTGGAGAAAAAGTCGGTTCATAAATTTGAGGAATGAGCTGGTTTTGTAATGTGTTTAGGGTGGCTGAGCGTATGAATTGTATGGAGAAAAGGGTTGTGGATATGAATGAGGCGGGTTTTCCGGTGGTTGTGTAGATGGTAATAGGCTAAAACAAGGCACATTGTGGTATGGTGAATATGATGACATTGCTGTGCTTGGTGACATTTGGTTTGGATGATGTTGGTGATCTGGTATATGGGTGCCAAATATGTGGTTTGTATATGGACTGATGCGTGTGGAGGTTGATTGTAAGTGTTATCATACATGAATGGCGATGAATGTTGATGTACCTCTTGTGGGTTCTCATTCTGGTAGCTGTAGTGGCTTGGCAATTGTCGGATATGGTCCGGGATAATGTGAACTTGTGACTCATGCAGCCTCCATCGTTCGAACACTTGATTCTGGTTTCCTTCAAGTGTCTCAAATTCCTTTCTCTGAGTTTCCGTTAACCGATTTTCAAAGATTTGTTGTTGCATTTGTGGCTGCGGAATTTCATCGAACACTTGACTGTCCAAGTTTTGTCCATAACAGAAACGGCTATTTTCAAACTGATCTCCCCAATTTGAATACGACATACCCGGCTTAAATAGAGCGGAAGAGTGAATGAAAGCGGAATCGATGCTCTGATACCACTTGTAAGGAACCACCTTAAGGAACAATATGACCCAATCCACACAAAGAACACAACTTTTTTGAGGCATATTTTCTATTTAATTGATAAGGGAAAGTTACAGAATTCAAAAAACTGAATTTAAACACTGGAATGTAAAATTTAATAGGAAATACAGATGAGAGAAATTTTCATCATTTTTTCATAATCCTTAAGCAATACATAACCTCTCTATTTATACTATCTAATAAAGTTACTAACAGACCCCTAGAGTTTTCATTAGTTGCACTCAACTCAACCAGGTTTCTAATCTCTCATTCCCGAATTAACTTTGACCGTAGACATTACTTAACCCACTCCTTTTCTCTCTTTTGCCCTATGTCCGGATTCATTACCTAGTGTAACGGGAGACAATGTTGGTGTTTTTAATCTTTCTTCTCTGAACTGGTCTGCAAGAGTAATGTCTACTATATGTCAGTGTTTAGTGGCAACTTATAGGCTTATGTTAACTATTTTTCATGTTTCAGCTATAGTTCATTTGGTTGACCAACTTTAAAATAGAGCCTTTTGGTTTTCTGGCGTGAAAGAGCTATAAGTTCTCATTGGATGAAGGTAACTAATAAGTTTCCATTTAACTCTCAAAACTAAGAAATAATTCACGTCCTATCAGTTATTTTATAACAATGATGCTTAGTGTCTTAAAATTACTCCTGATCAACCTAGCCATAGATGAGCCTAATAGTTCATCTATGATGATGACGAGGTTGAAGTGGATATGAGATGAGTGAGAATTAAGAAGAGGGGGTAACTTATTTGTGTTTTGGTGGCTTTGAATTTCATTTGTCCTAGACTTTGTTGAAACATGTGCATGTCATTCTTCTTTATGTCAGATGTTGTGATCTCTTTTTGGATTATATGATTGAATAATTTCTTCAAATGCTCAATTTCAAAAAATATTTTGAAATGTTAGAACATCGTTTTACCATATGGGCTGCTTTAGGCTTATGCCGCCGGCCCACTTTTTGTCGATCCCTCATAATGTACAACCAGCTCTGCAGTTGTATATATTTTCTCACCATCAATTTAGTTCAAGTACAATCGTATATAGTCAATTGTCTTATTGTTCCATTGTTTTTCTGAAACTACTGTTCCAGTTTCTCGTTTGCATACCACACCCATTTCAATTTTAAAAACCATCAACTATTGTCTGGACACTGTCTACCATTTAGTACTCATATAAATTGATGTGTATTAGATTCTGTCCTCTGTATACTGACTTTCTGATCGTGCTTAATGATCTTGATTGTTTTGCAGCTTTTGAGCTCAACCTTTACGAGTTTTGTTTGTAAGCTATAAACCCCATTTGATTGGCCAACTTGAAAGCAGAGCTTTTCTTGCATATAGATTCTTGATATGGATAAAATAGCTTATTTTCCACCTCAAATAAGCCAAATCTATCATCTAGAAGTTGTAGCAATTTATTAAATGCAGTGTCCAGTTCTTTTGTGAAGTTATATACATTAACTTTATAATAACACCATAAAAGTTTGCGTAGGTGCATTTGTACCATATGTTTTTTCTACATGCATAGTACAAAATAATTTGTGCTTTTGTGCTAACATGTCGTATATTTATATGATTACTTTATACATATAACTCTTTTACGGTTGTGTTAAAATACATAACTTGTTCATCTTTATCTCTCTGAAAATTTCCAACGTTTATAATTTTCTCTTACCCGTTGCAGCATGGGGTACACAAAGGATGTGAAGAAACTCTTGGACGAGGAGAGAATATTAGGGAAACAATTGCTTGTGGGGAGATTTTGTTCTTATTCAGGGAAGCAATGAAACTTTACTTTTATTTATGTATTTATATACTGTATGATTTGACGAAAGCCCTGCAAAACTTGGATGGATTGAATGAACGATCTGTATGTTGTCTATATCACTAATTCGTGTTGTTTATCCTTATTTAATACTCCAATGTGCCTTCAGACTTGGATGCACCGTTAGTACTAAGTGCTAGACAAAACATATTTAGTGTATGGAGAAACTTTGGATGGTCATTTTCCACGCACTAAATCAGCAGTTCAACCCAATGGTAATTGAAAGATTCAAATTAAGGGTGCTCCTTTAAGGTTTTCAAATCTTTTATAGGGGATTCTAATTGGTTGTCCTCACTAAATATAGTGGACCATAAGGAGAAATTATTTTGTCCCAGTAAAGGACCAAATTAATTGTTAATTATTTTTGTCTGCGGGGTTAGTGAAGGGATGACTGAGATGTATGTAAAACTTTCTACTAGGACCAAATAACTTCTCGGGTTGGGACCTTTTAAAAGTTATTCCTGCTGTATGAATGTTATACCCACTCATTTTGAAACCAAGATTTTTTCTAATTTAATGGTGGGGAAAACCCTCATTTTTATTTATTAACGAGAAAAAATAAAAATACAGGGAAAATTTCCCACAAAAGGATTTGGCCAAAAGTGCACCAATCTGGGAAATGAAAGTTAAAATTGCGTGTTACAAATCCTTGAGGACCAAAATTGAAACAATTTGAAATACAGAGAGCAACTAGAGTAAAAAAAGCAAAATTCGGCCAGATATTCTACGCGTCCACTCCTCCTTCTTTCTTCATACCAGACGAACCGACAGTTTCTTTCACAAACACAGAGCTTAAAGAGAGAATTCAATCATCTTAAATTGAGGTATTGATCTCAATCTATACGCAAAACCTTACCCAGCAATTAAAGGAAATCTCTCAGGTCATTAGAGACGATGTTCAATCCTGCTTTTGCAAGCAAATCAGCAGCTTCGTTTGCCTCTCTAAATGTATGTGTGATCTCTAGCTTTTTCTTTTTTATAATCTGTTTAATCTGTCCAATTAAGAAAAAAATAAGCCAGGAACACTTTATTTTGTCCTGGATTATATCCAGAAGACTTTTAGAATCACTCTCTAGGATGGCTTCTTGATCTTCTATAACAGATAAACCCATTAGAATAGCTATAACTTCAATTTCTATAGAAGAATTAGCCCTTTTCAGACAAAGAAAAACCTTAAATAAAATTAACAAAATGGTCTCTAACCACCCTACCTATACCAGAAGATCTAGGACATGATTTAAAGCTACCATCAACATTGATCTTAATAAAGTTTTTTGGTGGCTTAACCTAATAATTTTTTGGAATTTTATTGCAAGGTTTATTTTCAAAATTATCATAAAATAAGTCAAAATTCTCAAAGACCTTATATTTTCTGATAAAAAGATAAAAAATATCATTAACCATATTAATAATATCTGTATGAGAAAAGATACTATTATCAAAGCTGCTGCTGCAGCTTATTTTCCAAATGCTCCATATAATGATGGAGGGAGTAAAATTTAAAATTTGACTTTGCTGCATATACGTCCTGTTAGAGTTTGTATAAATGTATCACCATGCCAATAAATATTTGAATTCCTTTTTTTTCAAGGAAGTGGAGTAAAAGTACCCGTTTGAAGCCTAATGATCCCATTAAGTTTATAATGCATTGTAAAAGTCCTCTTTCAAGTCCCTTTCTTCTATCTGTTCTCAGATGCCGATAATTACTCATAGCTGTTAATGATATTACCTTGACAATAGAGAAGAGTCCTACCCAACGTTTTATTTCTGTCTAGATAATCTTGATCAAAGGTATATCATTTTCCATATTTTTGTCTGAATATTTTGCACTTCCGATTCAATCCATGTTGTTTTGAGTTCAAGTGTCAATAAGAACGCTAGCGATTCATAAGTTCATAAAATTCTAAATCCATATTCTTTTTTAAGATATTGAACTTCGATCTGCATTTCATTTTGACATCGAAACAAGATATATGCGGGCTTGCACGAAGGGTCAGTAGTTCTGCAAGCAAACATGGCCTCAAGTCATATCTTGTACGAGATTGGAAGTCAACTCTAGTCATAACCTATGTAAGCAGTGTACAGCCAATAGCCATATACATGTCCACACTTCTTTTTACAAATAACATATTTTGAGTATTTAATGTTTCATTATACTATGTGAAAATCACGAGCCAAATGTAATTGGACTGAATGATTTATCAAAGCTTTTGTCAGTGAGAATTACAATTTCCTTCCGGTTGCCATGATTCTTTAGTAAAATGCTTACATCTAACACTGGGAACTATGATTTATTGTCTCGTTAACTCCCTTGGGCATAGCTTTCATCTTCTTTTTTTCCCTGTTTAAATAGTGGACAAAAGTGATTGATCAAATTTAACACGTCGAGTAAAATGGTTTGTTCAATGACTAATGAAGCAAGGACCTTGGTATATTTCGTTCATCATGGGACTTCGATTCCTGGGTCTTCACATTGAGGATGAAGGCGGGGGTTATCAGTTATCAAATTTAAAAAAAAATCCCTCAGCTTTTTGTGATTATTATTTAGAGAAAAAGATTTCATGTAGATTGAAAACGTTATTCTCAAGAAACAAATATATCAACTTAATTTTCTCAAAAGTTGGAGAAACAACCTGTGTATTTAAACATCTTTATTCCTTTATACATCATCCTAACATTGTTCTATCTTTTAAAAAACAGTGTGGTGGGATATAAAGAGAGAACAAAATATTGCTTACAGATGCCCACTGCTTCTCCTCTTTCCCATAATTATATTATGTTAAATCCATTGATGCTCTTTAATTATATTTTAAAAAAAGGAAAAAACAGAATATATGTTGATTCCCTACACTCGGTGCATCAATAGAATCAATATTATCAATATTATCTATTCAATTGCGTGATGTCGGAACGTATATACCACATATATATCAGCTTACTATGGGCGTGCGTTTGCATGAACTTTTTGGTCAAAAAGCTTCGTAAAAAGTGTTATAGGAAAAAAAGTTTGCTTCACAGAATCTACAGTTTAGTGCTTAGCACACTTCATTTTTTTTTGCTTAAAAGTGACTTTGAACTTGCTAATTTTCACTTATAAGTGACTTGGAAATATACAATCATATTTATTAGAGTTTTTGTTTTGTTTTGTTTAATATTATGTTAAAAGCTAAAAGAAAATCAGAAAATTTTTGTCCTCTTTGTTTTTGAGCTTTGTGACCTAAAAAATAACTTTTTAAAAGATAAGAAAGCTAAGAGAAAAAACAATTGTCAAAAAGACACTTTATATCTAGATCAAGTTAATACATGCTGCGACCCAATCTTTCTTCTGCCTCTCATTTAAAAGTGAGTGATATGAATTTCAATGTTTGTTGATTGGGACCAAAATGTAGTTGTTGTTGTTGGTTTAATGTACTCTAGGGTGTACGGTTTAACTAGGGCATTTGTGACATTTTTGCCTATAAAAGTTACTACTATAGGAATTTCAGGCTGGATTGGCTCAAACTTTGTTTCCATCTAAAGTCTGTACTACTCACTTTTTGCCTAAAAAGGTTGAAAGAAAACAAGCACTTAAATGTTCATCATGAGTTCTCGCTAACAATATATGTGTATGAAATTTACATGGATTAATCCTTGTTTTTACCAGGA
The DNA here is from genome assembly GCA_963920805.1 of Primula vulgaris. NCBI lineage: Eukaryota > Viridiplantae > Streptophyta > Magnoliopsida > Ericales > Primulaceae > Primula > Primula vulgaris. Next base: position 20,470,708 of record OY987217.1, on the reverse strand, counting down.
GTTGGTACCTTTTCTTTTCCTCAAGAAAATGGATAATTGATGTATCACATAAACGAGTAATCTGGATAATGATTGAAGCTGATCAGAGTTATCACGTAAAAAAAATACTCCGAAAGTTTTTACCAATAGTGATTAGTTCATGTGGTCCTTCTCCTGCAACAGAACAATCCCGAAGATTGAAGAGCCACAATAAAAAGGTTAAGACAGAAAGAGCCCACTGCAAATAAAGAGAAATCAGCACCATAATAAGGGTGGTACCACATTCAGAAAGTCTTTTCAATCTCCATGTTCCAAGGCTAAGAAATTTGCAGTCTGTAGCACCTTTTCACCTTGAGATATGCATAAAAGTTCATCTTTGTTCATCGATTATATTGTTTTCCGTCTAAAGTAATATGTAGTTGTCGTTGAGACAACGAGACAAATGCCTATTGAGAAATAATCAGGTCTGAGGTGCAATAAAAATGCCAAAAATATAAGTACGTACTATGCATAAAAAAAATAGTGGTATAATAAAATATCTTATTTTATCCACAGATATAACAACTCGGTGGCGCAAAGATAATTGGATTGTGTTTTTGCCCTTTGTATATGTCACTCGTATCTATTTTGGTAAATTACTCTCAACGATAGTCAATAGTTAAATAGAGTCTCAAAGTTGTTGAGTTCTATGAACCCAAGCCAAGATTGTACCATGTTCAAAAGTTCAAGCTGAAAAAAATGAGAAGTGACAAAAAGATGAAAACTGCGTTTAAAAAATGTAAATATTCCATTTTGAAACAATAATTTTGTAAAAAGTACATTATGGGATGAAAAGGGTCACAACAGAAAAAGGTGAATTAGCTTGCCAGCAGCACAATTATTTTGGTGTGATTTGTGACAACTGATATAGCTAGCCTTAGGGGAGGTGGCACATGAAGTCCATGTTACTCTGTGTCCCCATTCAACGAGATCAACCTCCAGATTGTAAATCTAGAGGCACTTTTTTGCTCACTCAAGACGAATCATAGTATTCTACAACTCGTTTATACCAGTTTTTTTCAGTGTTTTAAAAAACGAAAACTTAACTAAAGCGTTTTTGTAATAGCTACGCTACGCATGCAAAAAACGTGAGCTTTTAGCGGGCTAAAAAGCAGAAAATTGAGTTTTTTAATCTTTCTTTTAAGCTATGGATCGAGCTTTTATAGAGTTTTTAATGTTTTTTTTTTATACTCTGAAGCGAACTTTTTAAAACACATGTTTTTTACATTTCACTGAAAGTCAAACCCCAATTTTCATTAAAGTAATGCAAAACCAAGCCACAGATATGCCAAGGAAATTTTACGACGGTGCTTAGTCTGAAGACGTGACAGTCACTTTTTAAAACTTAATAAGCTCGATTCGTAGTTCACGAATCTGCTTTTGCTCTTATTGGTGAAACAATACACAAATCTTTTGAACACAAAAACGTATCGAAACACAGTTTTTGTGGGGTTCACATAACTTCCTGTCTGATGTCATCTAACGACGCAACCAAACAAAGCCTAAGAGTAAGGATGCACAACCCATAAATAAAACTCAATATTCCTGTGTATTTTGTTGTTCCAATTAATTGAAAATATGTAATAACCTTTTGAAAATAACTAACTCGTCAATTTTAACCCTCACATTGGAGGTTATTCAGTTTATGTGCGTTATGATTTACCAGGGTCTTATTGAAACAATTACCTTGCTCATATTTCGGTAATTTTGATATGTAATTTAGCAAGGCATAATTGTATTTAGTTCTGCAACTGAGTAACAAATTGTGATGTATGGAGTTTTCCATAATCTGTTGCCGTGTATGTGCATAGTCGCACATTACCGACAATGTATGCGCACATCAGTAGTAGTTGAACTTCAGAATGAAAAGAAAACAAAAATTATTTACTACATCGATCCATCCATGTCATCTGCTAAATTTTCGGGGTAAGATTAATTGGTAAACAAAATCGCCGGTATATGTTTCATAACAAGGAAGACCACTGATACAACAAGTGCAATTAATTTCATATTTCTTTAAACATTACTTCTCTCATAGGGTGTCAAAACGCACCTCAATGAGGAAAATCAACTTTTCACAAATCTAACCAAATACAAGATTCCTGAAATTTTAGTTAGATCCATTAAAAAAAGTTAAAAAAATATATGAAAAAAGGTAGAACCTATTAATGAAGAAAGATGTTAAAAAAAGAGAAGTAAAAACTAATATATATTTAGTGTGCTTCATCTTGGTCATCTCTCTTCAAAGAAATGATTCTCATCTAAGCATCGCGGTTAATGAGCGAAAAACAAACTCTTCACAAGGAATAGTCAGCCCCATTTCCTGTTCGAACCCAAACTCTTCTTCGGCTTGTTGAAGAAGTGCTTGGAACTCGGGATACGATAAGTATGAGATCGGGACTATATACCTAGTCCTATTTTTTCCCACGTACACTACGAAATGACCTTTTGGTACGTCCACAGGAAGGCCATATTCGTCGTTGTAACTGTGTTTTTTACCCAAACTTGAGCATCTCTTGAGGATTTGCTTGAGAACTGCTGTTTGATGTAGTTTGTTTGATTTTCTAACAGCCATTTTTGTATACCAAAATGGATAGATTAGTAGGAAAAAAATGTAGGAATGGGAATAATTGAAAGGAAAGTGGTGTGAGGGGATAAATGAAAGTGTGATGACTATTTATCAAGGGCAGTTAGAGGAGGGAGATAGAGAGAGAGGGGCAACATGGGGCCAATGCCCATTGGAAGGAGTAGTCATATGCTGGTCCTATATATGACAACATGGCCCGGCCCCTATCTATCTCATTCTTACTTTATTTCACCTTAGCTTTTCTTCTCATGTATGTTATCATGATAAATATTTTCTTTCAATGTATGTTTTTCAGTACGTACTAATATTAGTTTCCTGTATTCAAGTACGTACGGTACTACTATTAGTTTCCTGTTGAGAAACGGAGTTCCTGTCAATATAGCTAGTGTTATGCACTTAACACTACTGTAAAACTCTTAATATTCTAAGACTTGGATAACTAAAATTATTTTGGTCACGCATTTTTTCTATTAAAAAAATCAATCCACATTACATGTTATGTGCATCTTATTAAAAGTTTTAATTTTTATTAATATTAGATTTAACAATTTTTTTATTTTTAATTAATATTTAAATTTAGGATATGTTCAACTAGGGTTATAGTATATTTTTATTAGTAAAAGTTACCCACACGTTACGTGTGAGACGCGTAATATCATAAATCTCGTAATATATTTTATTTTGAACATAATATTCATATTTGGTATCATTTATCGTAGTTATGCAGGTTAAAACGAATTGTTAATTAATTTAGGCTACATCCGTAATTAGGAAAAATTATTAATTAATTAGATTAAGTTAATTGATAATTATTAAAATAGAGTGGGAGTATTTTTGGAAAAAATTGGCTAAATTGGACAGTCTCGTTTGACATGGGTTGACTTATTATAATAGAATGATTTTAGTTTTTAGTGGGTTGTATTTTTAGATTTAACAATTTTTTTTAATTAATATTTAAATTTATGGTAGGTTCAACTAACGTTTTAGTATATTTTTATTTGAGTTTTTAGTAGGTTAAATTTTTATTACGTGACGTGACTTATACTGGTATCTTATAATTTTTTTTTATTCAAACGTTATTGTCAAAATTTTCACAAGTTTTTTTTAATATGAACAAAAATAAACGATATATATAAATGAGTAACTAGAATGATTAATATAGTAATTAGTGTTGATAATGAAATTGTTCCATGTCATCGGCTATATTTTTCGGAAGAGTTAGGAGGGTTGCTATAGCATCACTCATTTGATAATCAATTCTTTCTTTCTTGGGGGTAAAAAATTATGGAAACAGTCATGTTCGAACCATCCTTACGGTACTTTTAGCATTTTGTGCAATAAGGGCATTTTTACTTTTCTAATTATTAACTAAACTTAGATTTTAAGGGACAAAGGTAATATTATTTTTGCATTCTCCTTTAGTAGCAATATCATTAATAACACCATGGCAGAACTTTTTGCCTTATATAATGGACTTCTTATTGCTTACACTTTGGGGTTCTGTAATATTTTTGTTGAGTCTGACTCAGAAGTAATTATTAATTGGTGGTTTAATAAAAAAAATTCCTGGTCCTAAATTTGCTAATCTTTGGGTTGATATCTGTTATCTTATTAATCTTGTTTGTTCTTCAGTTTCTCAGGTAGCAAAATCAAGTTGCTTATTTTTTGGCCAAAATGGGTGCTGAGTATTCTAATTCTACGATTTTTAATATTCATAATTTACCTAAAAATATTATTGCAGCTTATATTTTGGATAAAAAAAAACTCCATACTTTAGAGGGAAGTCCTTTAATCTTTTTAATTTAGGGGTATTGCGTTTTCTTTTGGTGCTTATGATGAGCTTGATTTGAAACTTTTACTATATTGGGAAGATGGTGCTTTTTATATGACCTTTAGAGGTTTTATGTGGCTTATATGACTTATGATGAGCTTCTTCATCTGAAGTCAAGAATTTGTTACAATTTTATTTAGTGATTTGGTCTCAGCATTGCATGCATTGTTGATTGATGTATGCGATGATGAAGTAGCAGTGAAGTGATTTGAATTTATGAAGATTATGCTGTTATAATAGGTTTAAATTTGTATATATTTAGTACATGTTTATTGCATTTGAGCTATTTATGCATTATCACACATTGATTAGTATTATATATGAGGATTCTGTTAGAGCTTGATTTTTAGCCTTTCATATATTGTAATATAAATAAGAAGAGTGGATAGAGAAAAATAGTCATCAAGATTTTGAGATAGACCTCTCTAGAAGAGTTCCACCAATAATTCGTATTTATCCGAGAGGTTAGTATTGTTTACGTTTGAGTTTTATTTGTTAGGTTTTTCGTTTGTTTGTTAATGAGAATATAGTTTGTTTGGTTGGAATATGATAGTTTGTTTGGTTGGAATAAAATATTGATACGTTGGATTGAATTCGTATTTTTTTTATTCCGCACAACATATGCCTTATTGATGTTCTTTCTTCTTCTATTTTCTCTCTGAGTTTTACTCATTTAATAGTTTTGTAAAGGTGCATAGGTGGGGTTTTTGGTTGCTAGTTTTGACTGAGTTTTAAAACTTGGGGCCATGTGATTTTTGTTGTAAAAATAACTCACTTTTGATCGTCTTGATCTTATTGCTATAAGATGAGTGGTTCGGTTAGGGGATGAGTATAAGTAGAATAAGAGTTTCTGAGCTCATTTTACTTAATTTGTTCTAGCTTTTCAACTTATGTTTTAATTGACATTTTTTTTTTCCCATTTAGCAACTACATGGCTCTCTGATATGTATTCAGATTTATTTATCGGATTTTTTTTATGTGTAATGCCACAATGGGGGCACTCTATCCCATTGAACTATCTTTTATTTTAATACAATTGAGCTCGGTTACCTTAAAAAAAAACTAGACTTAGCGTTCAAGATACAGATTTAAATGATTGTTTTTTGTTCATCTTGTAGATTAATTTGAAATCTACACATCCCATGTTATGAAAGTATGTCAAATTAGAGTAGAATTACAGGTTTTACAAAAAAAAAAGACTGTTTTAGTATAATTCGTGACCCGAACCCTTTTCGGTTGTTTGCAACGAGTAATATTTCTAACTACATGAGAAAACAAATTCAGAAATTAATGATGAGTATAAATTAAGACATTTGAAACTTTAACTGAATTATTACAGCGATCGAATACAAATATTTGATTATATATATGCAATCATGACCGTGATACGTAATATTATATGATGATTATTTTTAAAAGCAGTATGATAAAAAATGGAAAACCTTTAATTTTACAATACTATCGATGGTTATGCCCTAATTTAAAAAAAAAAAAGAAAAAAAAGAAGAAATGGCCCATGTTCCCAAATGTTCAGACTACTTTAACATTAACTCTGATAGTTCATAGTAGTGTAAATTTCAAAACATGCATCGATCGAAAAGATATACCACCACCTAACACATGTCATCGTGAGAAATATAAACGTACTAGTCAGCACAAGTGACCCTTTTTTTTTTGTTTCTATCTGTTTGAATACCTTGCGATTTTGCAAATTAGAAAAGTAGTACACATTAATTTTAGAAAAAGTACAGAACCCATGTGCACAAACTGTTAGTACAGTTAACTACGTCCCTCCTCCCAATACATTTTTAACCAAAAAAAACCACATAAAACAACGTAAAAAATTTGAAATATTAATTCTTATTGTTGCATGATCATATTTCACATGTTCTGATTAATTATTATTTACGAAATTATGTGTAATTTTAATCGTTTTATAATATTTATTAAAATTATCGAAATAAAAATTTTTAAAACTAAACCATATACTTTAATATTTGAACTATATGATTAAATTTTAAAAATTTCCATTACGACAATTTTGATATAAGTTATTGGCCGATCAAAATTGCACGTAGTTTCGTATTTGATAATTAATGGGACCGGAAGGAGTGTTAAGGTCCGAAATGGTTCTATATAGAAATAGCTCTCTTTAACGCTGTCCAATACTGCTCAATCACCCGTAATCGATCCGTTTCACTTCAGCAATAATTTAATCTTTTGTTTTTGCAGTTTAGTAGTGTATTTTGTTTTTGACAAGCGCTACCTCTTTCTCAAGCGAGTGGACAGTTGCTCTCGTTCATGACAGAGTTGATAAAATCGTCAAAACTTTATTTATGATTACCCTACTTCAAGACCCACAGACACAACTTCTCTTTATTCGAGCTCGTTGTGAGTTTCTAAGATTTATTATGTTTTACGTTTTAGTCTTCCATCTTTGATTATTTGAGCTCTAGATAGTTTTGATACAATTATATACGGGGCTTTATGACACATTTGAAATGAAGGGTTCGCCGATAGTAAAAGAGTTCTTTTGAGTGTCGTGGTAAAACTCAGGGGTTTGAGTATATCAATTGGTAACAGCCTATTTGGCTGTTATCATTTCAATGATTTAGTCTTAAAAATTACAAAGAAGACTTGTTAGGATCGGCTTAAATTTGTTGGGGGAGGTAATTGAGTTACTTCCCGGGTGTAATAATTTGTCAGGTTAATTTGATTATGTAACCATTGAATGAAAAACGCAACAATGGCTTAATGAACAGAGATGTTTGGTCCAACATGAGTTGCTAGTAGATCAAAAGAATATTCATTTCAAAACATTCGTTAAAGCTTACTCGCCCTCCTAGAAGTGGTAGCTCGACATTAGCCTTATTGTCGCTATTTTACAGACCTTCATTTCCCGACAGCTATAAATGTGTGCTCAGATATCGCACTGGACATCATGTTTTATCGGGTATCACTATTTGCATTGCTTGTACGCAGCGTGTTTCTAATACTCTTGGTGATCACAAATCTTTTTTTGTGAATGGTCCTTATTCAAAGACATACACTTATCCAGACAAGTTTTTTGCTTTGGCACGAGAGACATCTTTAGCTTTGGCTTAAGCTTGGTCATTTCATTCGTGATGATGTTATGAAACAGACTGATATTTTATTGCCATCATAAGATGAGGGTCGTGACTAGGGGTGTACATGATTCGGTTCGGTTTTTGAGTAAAATGCGAACCAAACCAATAAAAAACAATCGGTTCGGTTTTGAAGAAAAAAATTCCCCAGAACCGAAGCAAACCAATCATAATCGGTTTGGTTCGGTTTGAACTTTAACAAATAAAAAACACAATATTCAAAATTACACAAATTTCGTAAAGTTTTCGCTTATATTTCATTTGCAACTTTAAACCAAAAGTCGAATAACAATTAAATTTACAAATGATTTAACAAAATATATTATTAATAACTATAAATAGCAAGTAAAACATCATATATCAACTTATTGATATATATATATATAAATAATTATATTATTTTATATATGAATAAAAATAATCAGTTTGGTTCGGTTTGAAAACCACTGAAACCGCAAACCGAACCGATTAAATCGGTTTATCAAATTTCGAACCAAACCAAACCAATTACTAATCGGTTTGGTTTGGTTTGGCCGGCTTTATCGGTTTGGTTCGGTTTATGTACACCCCTAGTCGTGACTTATGCTTAGATGTGTTAATTATCTTTTCTTTTTTGTTTCTTGTGTTCTATAGCCGGAACAAGTGAGGCGGTTCGAAAAGCAAACAAGCGAAAAACGGTATGAAAGGCATTGAGTAATCTAATAGCCTAATTTTCGTCATGTCCTCTTATAGTCTAGTCGATCGGAGGTTTTGGTACGCGCATAAAAAAAAGGTTTTGGACAGACTGACAGTTTAGTTGACGTCGGTTAGGCAAGTGACAACAGCTCGGGTTGTAGCCTCTCTTACACTTACAACTTGATTTCACCATCCAAAAAAAACATCCGACGGTTTTTTGATGCGTTTTAGGTAAAGTGAATTCGAACGGGTCAATTTATATGTTACAAATATCAATTCATATTTTGTTGAATTTTCTATAACATTAAATAAATAAGTTACCACTCCATCCGTTCCCATTTAATTGTCCACTATGAAACTACGTGTAATTTTAACCGGCTTATAAATTGTATCAAAATTGTCGAAATGTTTTTTTTTTAAATGTAATCATAAAATTTAACATTTGAACTATATGATCAATTTTTAAAAAATTTCATTTCGATAATTTTGATATAATTTTTTGAACAATAAAAATTACACGTGTTTTCGTAATAGATAATTAAATAGTCATGTACGAAGTACAATAAAATCCAATTTTCTAGTTTTATATGAATTGTATATACTCATGTACTTTGTACCTCCTCTAAGCCAAGGTAATTCAATTATTGCACCAACTACTTTCTATCTTTTCAACCCAACATGACGTTATTATCTTAAACCAGACGTTATTAATGCAATTTAATGTGTGTTATGATGCACCGAAAACAAAACATGAACACATGGATATTTCAAAATTAGCCAAAATATCTTAACTGATATTGTCACCTCACTTTAAAGTTTTAAACCTACGTAATTATGCACGAGTTTTTTTTTTTTTCCATTATTGATCGGTTTCTAATTTCAAGATTTGTTTCTAAATTCTTGCTTGGCTAATAGAGATAAGATTAGTTACTTAGAGCGTTAATATGAGATCATATTTAATTAGGGGAACATCACATTTTTTTTTTGGAAAAAACATGATAAGATTAAAAGTAGAGCAAGAGAAAAGAGGTAGAGTTTAAATTGGGGGAGTTCTTTTTTACATAGTGTAATTGCTGAAAAATATAAGGGACGTGTGATCTGAGATCACACGTCTACGTGGCTGGAAAAAATGTTTTTCTTTTCTTTTCTTTTTCTTCTTTTCTTTTGTCTTATGTGAGGAGTGGCTGCGAAATTAATTTTTTTCTTCTTTTTTTCGCTCAGTTCGTTTGTTATGTTATTTCATTTTAATATATCAAAAAAATTGTCCAATTTTACTCAAAAACTTTTCCAATTTTATCCAAAAAAAACCCTAACCATCAACCATCAAATTACTTCATATATCAAATTAATATATTTTTTTATCAAATCAACATCACTCTACCACTACAATTATCCCTAATTTTAACAACAAAAAAAACCTCTTCCAATTTAACAAAAAAAAAACTTTTCCAATTTTACCAAAAAAAACTCTAACCATCAACCATCAAACTCCTTCATATATCAAATTAATATTTTTTTTTCTCAAATAAATATCACTTTACCACTATATTTATCCCCAATTTTACCCAAAAAAAAAACCTATCCCAATTTACCAAAATAAAACCTCCCCCAATTTTACAAAAAAATAAACTCTAACCATCAACCACCAAACTACTTCCTATATCAAATTAATATCATTTTTTTTTCTAAAGTATGAATAACAATTATAATATTTGGGTAATGGATGTTAATTTATCACCTCCGGATAATACTTCCGAAAACACTCAATCGATCGTGTGTTTTGGGGAGTATTATCCGGAGGAAATAAATTAAGATACATTCCCCAAATATTATAATTGTTATCAATACTTAAGAAAAAAAATGATATTAATTTGATATAGGAAGTAGTTTGGTGGTTATGGTTAGAGTTTATTTTTTTGTAAAATTGGGAGAGGTTTTATTTTGGTAAATTGGGATAGGGTTTTTTTGGGTAAAATTGGGGATAAATGTAGTGGTAGAGTGATGTTTATTTGAGAAAAAAATATATTAATTTGATATATGAAAGAGTTTGATGGTTGATGGTTAGAGTTTTTTTTGGTAAAATTGGAAAAAAATTTTTTTGTTAAATTGGGAGATGTTTTTTTTTGTTGTTAAAATTAGGGATAATTGTAGTGGTAGAGTGATGTTTATTTGATAAAAAAATATATTAATTTGATATATGAAGGAATTTGATGGTTGATGGTTAGGGTTTTTTTTGGATAAAATTGGAAAAATTTTTGAGTAAAATTGGACAATTTTTTTGATATATTAAAATGAAATAACATAACAAACGAACTGAGCGAAAAAAAGAAGAAAAAAATTAATTTCGCAGCCACTCCTCAGATAAGACAAAAGAAAATAAGAAAAAAAAAACAACATTTTTTCAGCCATGAGATCCCACGTCCCTTATATTTTTCAGCAATTACACTATGTAAAAAAGAACTCCCCTTTAAATTGGGGTTTTCCCTTTTTATTTAATACATACATATATATATAGATAGATAGATATAGAGAGATAGAGAGAAAAAGATAAATATAGAGAGACAAATATCGGAAGGCCTCTTTCCCTGAGTTTTTTGCTGAAATGGCCTATATAGGACTGAAAAATCCCAGAATGGGCTACCTTTCTTTAAAATTCCCAAAATGGTCTACTTCTGAAAACGACCGATCGAAATGGTAAAAACGACCGGTCGTTTTTATCATGAACTCTCTGGAACAATTTGGACCAAAAACGATCGGTCGTTTTTACCATTTCGATCGGTCGTTTTTCAAACCAACAACGATCGGTCGTTTTGTACATTTCGATCGGTCGTTTTTCAGAAATACTTCCTATTTAAAAAAACTCATCTCTTTTTCCAGAGCTACTGTACTGTAAAAAAAAAACAGAGCTTTTAGATCATTTTTATTCTCCCATCATATTTTAGGGCAAATCTCAGAGCTCTTCCAAAACAGGTAAAAGCTCAATATTTTGTTAAGACTCTATGTTTCTATAAGACTCAATATTTTGTAAAGACTCGGTTTTTCCACTATTTTGTTGTGTTGTTGAGTATTATTTGAGTAAAATTGATAGTTTGACCGTGTGGTTATCGAAATGAAAAATCCTACAATTATGTGTTATTGGGGAGGTACGATGATGGAAACTATTAGCGAGGGGTTATCTTATGATATTTCTTATAATTTTTTTTTTAAGGTATCTAGAAACACGACATACGATAAATTTTTGGAAAAATTGTTTAAAGTACTTGATGTATCATCGACTTCAAATCGTTTGAGTTTAACATGTCGTTATCCATATCTGACTACACTTACTGAGTTTAAATATATGCGATTGGCTGTTGATGATAATGATTCGTTGGAAACCATGCTTGAGTTAATAGAAGAAAATGGAAGAACGTTTATAGAGTTATATGTTGAAATTGAGCAAGTTTACTCTTCTGATCAAGATTACGGGTTGTATTATAATATTCTTTCCACTAATGAAATCGGTACATCAAGTAGAACACCCATTCGACAAGAGCCAATGCCAGAGGTATATTCTAAGAACAACGAACCAGATTTGACACATTTGGATGCAGTGTGTCGATTGTCAGATAATATTGGTTGGTCGAACAATATAATTGAGATAGAACTTGGGGATGAACCAGATGATGAAGATCCGGACGTCAATATTAGCGAATACGAGTCTGACGATGACAAAGAAAATGTAGAAGAAGTTGACTATGAAGGATTATCATGTGAAATGGGCTCGTATATGGATGAGGATGAAAACGACCAATCAATTGGGTCACAATTGCCGAATAATACTATTCCCGATGAAATTCCTATGCATCAACCAATGTCAATTTTGTTTAATGAACCGTTCCACACTCAAGAAAATTATAATAACCAGAGACGAAATTATATGATGTATCCTGGATTTTGGGATCCTCAAGTTAATGATCCTTTTATTGGTCTTTTATTTAGGGATAAAGAAATGTTGAAAAAGGGAATAAAACTTTGGTCAATCAAACGTAACATCCATTTTTGCACTAAAAGTTCGAAGGCAAAATTTTGGAAAATTCGTTGTAAACTGGCCAAAACTCAAAAATGCAAATGGAAACTACGAGCTTCACTAAGAAAAAAACATGGATTTTTTGAAGTGTCGGTGTACAACGGTCCTCATACATGCATTCATGCTGAGCTTACAAATGATCATCCACAGTTAGATTCCAATCTTGTTGCCCAAACCATTCGAAATGCTATCACAACTAATCCTATGATGAAGATTTCATTAGTTAAAGAGATTGTGAATGACCGCTTTGAAATGTCAGTTTCATACAAAAAAGCTTATTTAGGTAAACAAAAAGCAATCGCAGAGATATTTGGTAATTGGGAAGACTCGTATAAGGTTTTACCTAAATTTATGAAAGCGCTTCAAAAGTATAATCCCGGTACCGTAGCTTCTTATGAGACAACGCCAGTTTACGATGTGGTAGGAAACCCAGTGGGTGAGGTATTGAACAGATTTTTCTTCACATTTAAGGCCGTTATTGATGCATTTCAGTATTGTAGGCCAGTTATCGCTATTGATGCTACTCACTTATATGGGAAGTATAAAGGTAAGATTTTGTTGGTCATGACATCGGATGCAGATAATCATGTTTTTCCCATTGGTTGTGCATTTGTTGCTGAGGAGAGTACAATTTCGTGGAGCTATTTTCTTTGTAACATTATGCGACATGTGATTAAAGAGCGTGTGAATATTTGTCTAATTTCGGATAGACATGCTGGTATTCTAAGTGCAGTGAGAGGAGTTTGGCGTGGTCAAGGTTTTGTTCATCGATATTGTTCAAATCATTTTTTCGATAATTTTAAGAAAGCTTTCAAAGGAGATCCTGACTTACACAAGTTAGTGGAGAACGCCATTTGAGAATTACAAGAAAGAAAATTGAAAAGAATCATGGAAGAAATAAAAGTGATGAATCCTCAAGCATATCAATGGTTGATGAAAGTGCCTGCGGAAAAATGGTCATATTTTCATGATAAAGGGAGGTGACATGGTAACATGACCACAAACATGGCTGAAATTTTCAATAATATTTTAAAAGCTGCTCGTAATTTACCAATCACTGCTGCTGTGCAGCTTATTTTCTATAAGTTGGTACACTATTTTTGCGAGCGGAAAAAGATAGTAATGAGGATGAGAAACAGCGGCACAATATATGGTCCCAATATCCTCAAAATTTTAGAGAAACGTAAGTCGGACATTGGTCATACCAATGTTACATTCGATTATGAAAGAGGGGTTTATTCCGTGTGTACAAGTTCAAGAAATTCCAGGGGAGGCAATACTCAAGTTGTCGACTTTTCACTTTGGCAATGCGATTGCGGTAAGTGGCAGAGTGATGGAATCCCGTGCTCACATGTGTTTTCCATATGCGCTGCAAACCGTCTAGATTGGGAAGCTTACATAGTAAAATATTACACTCTTGAATCATACGAAGGTACGTACTCGGGGCAATTTTTTCCACTTCGGCATGAAGACTATTGGGATTCATGTGATAGATTATTTCTTCCGGATCTTACTCTTTTAAGAGAAAGGGGTCGTCCAAGATCTACTCGTATTCATAATGGTATGGATCAGTCGGAGAGACGAGCACTTATGAGATGTTCTAGTTGTCAAGGGCGAGGACATGATTGTCGTAAGTGTCCGTATCCAATACGTGGTCGACGCTTATGATTTTAGCTGTAGCTTAACGAGACAATATGTATCTTGTACTATTTTAATTTTCCTCTTGTAATTGTCTTTTTGTAAGATGAAATATCTATATTTATTCTCAGTGTTTTTTCGTACTGTTTTTTGAGAAGATAAACTGGTTTGTTAAGTATGAGAGTAAATAAATAAGTGCAATTAACATAAAAAGTAGAATGAACAACATAAATAAATAAGTGCAATTAACATGAATATATATATTTGATTGATTTTATATATATTTTAGTATTTTTATATATTTTTCTTGCAAAATCAGTGTCGAAAAGTATAAAAAATTCTTTGTTATGTCTAAATGTTACAGTCGACCGATCACTGTGAAGAACGACCGATCGTTTTTACACAGACGACCGATCGTTTTTTTAGTGTGCTCACTGGAACATTTTTGTCCAAAAACGACCGATCGCTGTGAAAAACGATCGATCGTTTTTACACAGACGACCGATCGTTCTGCAAAAACGACCGATCGTTTTTTCAGTGTGCTCACTGGAACATTTTTGTCCAAAAACGACCGATCGTAATTCCAAAACGACCGATCGTTTTTCTGTTTTCCAGTTTTTAAACCTCTTTCAACCCTAATTCTCTTTCACTTTTCAAAACCTTTCATCTCTCTTTATCAAAAATTTCGCCCCCTCTCCCTAAAATCTTCTAAAAATCCCAAATATCTATATATATAACCCAATTCTCTTATTAATCCTTATAATCAACAATCGATTGGTATTTTGAAAAACACTTTTTTTTCAAAATACCAATTCTTCAAAAACCCTAATTTTTTTAAAAATCCAACCATGGTTCGCACCAAGAAAGCTCAACCACACCTCGTCGACGAACATGAGGACGACTACGTGCCTCCGTCCCCGAGCCGCCCCCGTGTTACTCGCGGTCGACGAACCGGCTCCTCCTCCGCTCTACCATCGGGTCCCGGTGCCTCTTCCTCCTCTCTTCCTCCTCTCTATCCACCTACAATGGGTAAAAGAGCTATATTGACTAACTTTACAATAGACATGCCTTTATTTCTTGAACGTTTTCCCCTTCTCATGCAAGATTTAAACTTCCAAAAACTCAACGTAATTCTTACTCTAAAAGAGCCTTTCTTCATTGAAAATATATATGAATTTTACCATAACCTAGTTCTTGATAGGGGTCATGATGACGCACTCCGCGTGCGTTCATCGTTTAATGGCCAACCCTTCGTTTACGGTATAGACCGTTTACGAAATCTTCTACACCTCGATGCTGAGGGGGTGCACGAGCAAAGTGACGAACTTTGCGAAATGCTCAACATCGTTAATTTTACTGATTTCAAAGATGAGCTATTTCATCCCGCCCACAACAATTGCTCTAACAAAGCCCACGGCCTTCTCTTCCGAAATAAATTAGCCTACCATATCCTCTCCCATATTGTCCTCCCCCATACCTCAAACTTCATGGATGTTATCAATGAGTACATCTTCCTTCTAGGGTGCATCCATCGCCGAGTCAAACTTGACTTCGCGACACTCATCTTCTTTAAGATGGATTCGCTAAAAACGAAATCCAAGAATGGGTTACCTTACGGTGCCTTGATTTCGGCCATCTTAAAAGACATGAACCTCGTTCCCGGTGGAACCCTGTTCAAGAACAAGGACAAACACATTTAGGACACCCCCTATCTTGCCCAAATGTCCATTAAATTCAACACTACCGACAAGACCATTACTTGGTCTCGCAAGCGGGTGTCCGGCCCCGACTATGCTCCTCTTACCCCCGAAGAGGAAGAGTATGTCGGTCCTAAGGACACACCGCAAGCCGCTCGTGAGGATGTGCCTATCTCCTCCGAGTCCCTTCCCCCCTCCCACATCCCTTCCTCTTTCCGTCCCTCTCGAGGTCGAGGAAAAGCCAAGGTCGGATCTTCCAACCGTGCTCCGCGCACCGAACAATTCTACGACGATCTATACATCGACCAATATCAAAATGCGCGACTCCACCGATGCATGTTTTGCTCCATGAACACAAGTCAAGAAGACTTGGACGAAATTGATAGGATAAACGCCGAACAACGGGCAAAGTTCTACGGGTATTTTCCCGATCTAGCCGGTCCCGACGATGACGCCGATGAAGAGGACGACGCGACCTCCCACCGCGACTAGGCGGTTATTTTTTTTTTATGTTTTTGATGATGTCAAAGGGGGAGAAATACCCTCTTTTATTTTGCGTTGTATTTCCTTTGTTTTTCATTTTCTTTCGAACTGCGTTGTTTTTTATGTAATAAGTAGCAAACGCTTTGCATTTATGTTATGAATCTTTTTTATGTTGCTATTTATCATTACGTGTTAAATTGTATAACGTTGTGAGATTGCGTATTTATAATTCTAGAAATGCGATTTTGATGTTATTACAACTTGTGCGCATATATATCTAGTTAATTGGGTTATTTGTGTTGTTTTTCATTTGTGGCGATTGACCGTTTTTAGGTAAAACTATTGCAATTTTTCGCTTGCATTTGATCGTTGTTTTCCTTAATCGTTTAGCTTTGTTTAACTTCGTTTTAAATCGGATGTTGTGACATTTACTTGTTTTAAATCGGATGTTTAGCAAAACGTCACCTACACATCTTGTACTAAACATATTAATTTACGACATCATTTTATGTGATAATACTAGTGCTATAAATCTTTCGAAAAATCCGATCCAACACTCTCGTACTAAACATATTAATTTACGACATCATTTTTTAAAGGATCATGCTCAAAAAGGGGATCATGTTTTTATATATTTTTTGCCAAATCAGTGTCGAAAAGTGCAAAAAATTCTTGTTATGTAAATTGTTTACAGTCGATCGGTCGACAGTGAAAAACGACCGAT
This sequence comes from Primula vulgaris, assembly GCA_963920805.1. Classification (NCBI taxonomy): domain Eukaryota; kingdom Viridiplantae; phylum Streptophyta; class Magnoliopsida; order Ericales; family Primulaceae; genus Primula; species Primula vulgaris. The sequence goes on along the minus strand of OY987217.1, from coordinate 20,453,861 downwards.
CGTTTTTCAACAGACGACCGATCGTTCTAAAAAACGATCGATCGTTTCAGATCAAATTTCTTCCAGAGAGTTCACAAGAAAAACGACCGATCGTTTTTCAGAAACGACCGATCGTTTTAGGTATGATTTCTTCGAGAGAGTTCATAATAAAAACGACCGATCGAAATGGTAAAAACGACCGATCGTTTTTGGTCCAAATTGTTCCAGAGAGTTCATGATAAAAACGACCGGTCGTTTTTACCATTTCGATCGGTCATTTTTCAGAAGTAGACCATTTTGGGAATTTTGAAGAAAGGTAGCCCATTCTGAGATTTTTCAGTCCCAGATAGGCCATTTCAGCAAAAAACTCTCTTCCCCTCGCGTTGATCTTTTCATTTTCTCCCTTCAAATCCTTTCCCGCGTGATTCCCTTTCCCTTGCTTTTCATCTTTTCATCCTTCCTGCGTGTGCGTGTGCGTGTGCGTGTGCGTATGTGTGTGTGTCGAGATATTATCTTACTTATCAGATTTCAACCTCAAGCGAAGGTTGATTTCAAGCATAGGAGAGTGCTAAATACGGGTAGTGTGACTCGAAATAGTGGTCGGGCACCACTTGCTTCCTTATTGGTAGACTTGATTATTTTATTTAGAGGCCGATTTGGCTGCTTCTGGGATGTATCTTCACGTTACATACAACTATTGAGGACCAATAAAAATCATCCACATGAAACATAAACACTAATTAAGATGGGATCAAATTTAAATCTAATTTTATGTTAAACTGTGTAACGTTTAAGGAATAAATATCTTCTTTTTTTTTAAAAGAATAAACATCTGTTAAAACTATTGAATCATAAATAATAGAACATACTCCCTCCGTCCATTTTTAAGTGTCTTTCTTGAATTTTGTTAAATATTAAGAGCTATTATTAATTGAATTAAAATGTTATAAATATCTAATTTAAATTAAATAATTATTATTGTCAATTTTTGAAATGTATTTATTGCAATATTTGAGTATATTATAGTACATTTATCATTTTTTTATTGATAATTTAGGAAAACGGACATTTATTTTTGAACATCCAAATATGAAATAGTGGACATTTATATAAGGACAAAAGAAGTATGATGTATAATATCTGGTCCCAAAAGTGAGTTTTTTTTTTTTTACTGAATTTTTACTTTTTTATATAATCTTAAATAGTTTCAAAGTCTACATTATTTATTTTCCTTGATCTAACACCTACGCAAGTATCAATTTACTCACTTAAAAATTAAAGTTTGAGGTATAAGGTACAACTTCAAATTATAAAGCTGTTAAATTTTATGTTTTTATTATATGTATTTTTTCCATAATGAAGAATTATTTAAATTGCAAGGACTTCGAAAATTTGAAGTTAACATATGTGCTCTCTTCGTCCTTTCCTCTTTCCAATGTGGATAATTATTATTGGCTGCATCCTTTACTATGCAGTCTTAGGCTGCTTACCCGGAGGCAGCGAAATTGATCTCTTTTATTTATTGGTAGACTTTGATATTTAATTTGTTTACATAATTGTTTACTTTTATACTTTCGTTTTATTTATTTACTACGAGACTTTGATATTTTCTTTGTTGCGTTTTCTTCATGACTGGAATATATGCGACAGAATCTACGAGCCTACACTCTGCTTTGAGGTCCCACTCTTCATTAATTACTCCATGATTTTCAATTATTTAGAATAATAAAATGATAAAAGGTTAACTCTATGGGCTCGTTTGTTTGCAATATTATTTTTAATGGGATCATAATAAATATTGTGTGATAAGTATATGACTACAAATAAGTCCATCCGGACTATTTCTAATACTATTATCTGTGTATGGTATTACAAAATGTGACTTTTAAGAGTATTTAAAATCCATCCGAACTACTAGTAATGCACCTCATATGCACGACAAATGTGGGATAGATGGTCCCACATCATTTGCAGTACAATCCCACTGCATTAGTCGATCAAACAAGCACACCCTATGTCTCTAGTTCGTGTAAAGAACAAGAGTAATATCACTTGCAAAGTTAGTATCTAGTGATTGCCGGAATACAGCATCTTGAGATAGCATGTAAACCGAAACGTTGTATATTAGCATGGACGGATCCTTTAATGTCAAAGTGGGACAAGTGCCCCTCTTGGTCCGGAACAAAAATTAAAAACTAATATATATATATATATATTTTTTCCGAATTTTTTCAAGTATGTACATATTTAAACTTATGGTACTAGTAGTCTAGTGGATTAAGTGTCGGCGCTCATGAGTTCAAATTTTTTGACTCCCGTTTATTTTTTTTAAAAAAATTATATCACTAATACAAAATGATATCTATTACTTTTAATCTCATCGATTTTTACTATGTACATTTCAGTAAACTTCAGTACACAAAACGCATAGCATTAAATAAAATGTTTAGAAGTATTGTTATATATAGTGTGTCCCTCATCGTTTGGATCTGGGATATAGTTCCCCACGATCCAACAATCACTCCCACGTATAAATCGTCAACTAGGGGTGAAGACGGACAAGAGTGTCTTATGTGGGTTGCTAAAATTTAAATAAACAACTAAATTAACTGAAATAAAAAAATTAAAGGTTATCAAATGATTGTTTTTAACATATTTTAGTAAAAATAAACCATCAAAAATAAAAAGATTATAATTTTCGAAATTATAAGCGGTACCGTCGCCGTAGATGATGGTATACACCCATGACCCAACTTCCCCATGTCTGACGCTCTTAAGCATGTTTTGAGTAATCATATCCATTGCACCAAAGTACATATATACGTACCACTTATTGAGATTAGATAAGTAAACTTTTACTGTCAAGTGTCGGGAGATTAAATGGCATGTCAATGTGGTCCTCAAGGTAAAAACAACAACTCCAAATTGAAGACCTACAAATGCTAGGACCCAACAGAAATGAGTACACAACTACTCCTCCATGTTCTAAGGCTCACAAGCAATACAGAAAAGCTGTTAAAACTTAAGAATAAAGTTTCTCATATTAAGCTCGTGAAGCGGATATATAGACAGATGAGAGTTGCATATCGAAAATGAATGCGAAGTCACGTTACATTGAATCATTTGTAGGTATATCCGGAGTTCTTGTCCTTTCATTAGTGGTACTATGCAAAATTTTCAAAGATTCTTCTCTATGCAATTCCGTATTCAGACTACATGTTTGCCATTGTAAAAATTTGTAAAGTTGGTGTACAAATAAAAAGTCGAGTAACCGATCCATCAGAATTGATGTAGGATTTTTTTGAGTAGTACTTCTATGATTGAGCATGGTCATGACAATTTAAATATGTACAGAGCAGTCCAAAGATAAATATTATGGATGCGGAAGAAAAAATATCGAAAATAAATTAAGAAACAACTTATGTTAATAGTGTGTATCTTGTACTATAACTTTTAATTGTTAGAAATTATTATTATCTCATATCGATCGATTATACATTGATTAAGTTTGTTGCTTATATATATATATATATATTGTAATAAGTCAATTTAGCCAATTTTTTTCAAAAATACACATACACCTTTATATTAATTACAATAATACCATACTCACATAAAAATATAAAAATTAAAAACTAATAAAACTATTTATATCTTTTTAAATACCAAACATTATTTTAAATCTTAAACTATGTTTTTTTTATATTATCCACATATTTATATCATAACTATACATATTTTCTATATTTTTTATTACACACGCAACTCATGATTACTATATATATATATATATTCTCTCAATCCTATCACAATTATTTTTAGTGGGATTGAATGAATCGTTACATTACTCGATTTTTGTCATACAAGAAGCTGCAACTAAATATTAAGGACATTGTTTTAGGTCCCATAAAATTTAACTTGTTTAAGTTGTAGCTAGGGGCCAAAATAAAAAAAAAAAATCCTTACAATTTAGGTTGTACAAATTTCTTAGAAACATTTCATATATATACATTTATACATGCAAATATTAATCAAGGAAAATACCCCGATTTCTAATTGTTAGCCCGTAAGTGGCTTAATCTTAGAGGGGGTGAATAATTTTACGTACGATTTTCGCGAAATTAAAACTACGAACAACTACATCCCAACTAGCATAAATTTACAATAAATCAATTGCAAACAAACAATAAACAATTAAATTATTTTACGCTAACAATATAACAAACAATAATATCGAGTACGTAAAGTAAAGAGTAAGGAAAAGAAATGACACAACAATGTATAGAGGTTCGGCAAACCCGCATAAGTCATCTCCCCGGAATTAACTTTACAGGGTATTATCAGTATAATCTTAAATCCAATATTACAACACCTCAACTCGAGGTTCCTACTCTTGCAAGCGTACACGTCTACGAGTCAACGACTCCCCCTCAATGTATAAGTGTTGAGTACGTTGTAATTAAATACAATAAATTGTACGGAAAAGAAATGAACTAATAAACAGAAAAATAATTTCCTTAAATAAATATATATCAATTACAACCTTCAAAAATAAGAGTATGTAAATAATATCGAAATGTACTAAAATCCGAGACGAGCTAACTGCAATCAGTTTCCCTTAAACGATATTTGCCCTGTCACCTTTGCTTCTGACTGAATAGGACACTTCATTTTCAAGGTACAACGTCTATCACATGTGACTCGGCGGAAACGACACTGAGCCACGGTCGAGCCGTTGGTGGTGCGGTACCCTCTCTCTATACGTATGCATATATGAATGTGTGCATATGTGTGTATGACATGTATGAAACTTGTCATAAAAAAAAGAAAAAAATTGATGAAAGACCATCATATTTATGCAAACTTTGTAACTCATGAAAGTCATCAATATGCTGATATAAATGTTTTGAACTCTTACAACTTAATTGCATTCAAAACAAACAAAACCAAATGTTTTTTCCAACAATCCCCCACATGAATACAATCATTAAACATGTAAAATGCAACTAAATGCAATCAAGAGAACCACAAGAATTCACTGAATAAGGACAGGTAGCGCGCGCCTCGAACCTGCCATAGTGAAATAACTTTTGAATATACTTACCTTAGGCAGCGTAATACTTTGAACCCTTAGTGTTTTGTGTATACCAAAATGATACCCGCACAATGTCTTTTCTACACCACTTACTAGGCCCTTTAGTTGTTGTCCATATTTGGCCCTGGACTGCCTTGGCAAATTCAACCGAGTGCTCTAGTGATGTAACCCTAGATCATCACATAGTATCGGCCATACACATTCGTTATAGGTGATTTCAAGTCAAATGTGTCCTGACTCACCTCACTCGATTTTCGAGATACTTGATTCATTAAGGGCCTCATGCTCTCCCTTAAAATGGTACATGTCTATCACTCTTTCATCATAGAAATAGGTTGAGAACTTATGTTCTCGATTGCTTTGTTCGGTCACCTTCACAGTTCAGTTTTCTCATTGAACATGAGACAGGAGTTTTCAGTCCAGGTTGGGTAGCTTATGTGAAGGTTTCCAATTTATTGGACTTCAACCCCCATTTCCCTCGATGATACTCGAACTCCTCCACGAGTCAAACATTTTGTATATGGATCCGCATTATTATTGTTAGACCTTGCAAAGTCTAAGTATACCACACTGTTTGCTTGCAATTCTTTTTGCGGACTTGTGTCTCCGACGAATATGTCTTGACTTGTCGGGACTTTCCATTATACAATTACTCTGATCCCGTTGAATAATTGATTGACTATAGAAGTGCGCGCTTATTGCGGAAACAAATTTTGGCCACTTGGAATACCTCCCAAGACTTCTCAGCCAATCTGCCTCTTCTGTAGCTAGATTCAACGCTACGAATTTTAACTCCATAGTTTCTCCAACTATGTAGATTTATACAAAAACCACCATGATACTGCATCTCCTATAAGTATAAGACATATCCACTCATGGAATTTGTACAGTTAGAGTACAAGATCCAATTAGTATCTAGAACACCTTTCCAATATTGTTGGATATCTCGTAAAATACATCCCATGGTTGGAAGTACACCTTAGGCATACGAGAAGAATCATGATGGCCTTCCAGTGCTTCTAATTGGGATTACTTGTATACCCACTAAGTCTTCTCACTGAGTTGGAATCATTTTATCTAGTGCAGTTCATGATATATATGAGACTGTCCATTATCAAAATATTCCAATTGTCCCACACCTTCATTTCGAAGGATTAAGACAACATATATTTAGTTGCATTGATATTATCATTGCCACATACTATGATCATGTGATCTATGTAAAGGAAAACTACCGCTCAATTCTTTCAATTCCTTTTTATAGACACATTTCTCACATTCATTTATACGAAAACTGTTTGATAGCATTATTCTATCAAATTTTTTCGTACCATAAGTTACTTGTTTGTTTTAGTCCATACAATGACTTAACAAATTTTCTCACCTACGCTTACTTTACACGGAACCACGACCCCATTGGATTTTTCCAAATTCTCTATATCTCTATTCATGAAATACATATTCTCATTCATGATGTGTCTTTACCATGTAGACTAAAGTATAGGTATTGAAATGATCAACATCGTCAATTTCCTTATAGTCATTGACTATATATCTCATGAGCCTATCAACCTCATTGTTGATGGTCTCTTCCCATATACACATTATATGGATAACATTGATTATTTCAATGTCATCGATTAACTTCACTCATGAAGGTCAATGGTCGAATACAGTTTCCTTTCTCACCCTTTACTACGCCGAGACACTTCATTTTCCTTACAAGATTCACTTGCCCCCACATTTCCAGCACCGTTTGAGTTTTCACTTGTCTTGGGTAGTATAATGATTTGAATCTCAACGTATTAATTACACTCTCCAGGCGTTAGAGTTTTGCGGAAAAGCTTCTCTTTTAGAAAATATGCTTCTCAGACATAGAAATCTATATGCACTTTAAAGTCATCTGATTTATGCACTAGAAACCGATCAACACTATATTCAGTGCTTATCCAATAAACACACAATCTACCATTTTCGATCATATCCAAGTACTTCAAAGAACAAGAATTGAGACATTTCTTAGGTAGAACCAAAATTTCACGAACTTATAGTCAGACACCATAACTTCTACATTCTAACTTTTTGGTCCAACTTCCTAAGTGGTGGTTTGTTCAACACATAGCTTATGGAAATCTCACTTCCCACACAAATTAAGAATTTAACCCTAAACTTATCAACATGACATTCATCGTTTAACAACTACATTTTTGCTCTAGAGCATAATAAGTCATTTTTTAACGATTGGTGTCATTTTAACAACACAATTGTGTGAACGGTGTCTCATGTTCACCGTTCATTCACACTGACCACGTATTCATAAACATGTAAATATATCATTTCGGAACTAGTTAGACAATATCTAACACGTCCAAGAATAGTCTATCATTTAATGATTAACACTTAATCATTGGGTTAAAGTTGGTAGAGTAACACAACAGAACACCAATGATTAAACCATATTTTCTGGCAAGACTTAAATCCTCAACAATAGTATTTTCGTATTCATTCTAACTTGAATGAATATCTCGACTGATTTGTCTTTACTTCTCATCAAGAAGACATATCAGTGTTTACTACAATCATCAATAAATTGAGAAAATTCCTTTTAACCCCTTCTTGGTTTACACGCATTTCAAATGAACCAAACCATTAAGTTATGTACTCCGTTCGAAACTTCAAAATGAATATTTAGCAATACATTGCTTCAAACACAAACTCATATTTGTGTTTCAATTTAAATAATAGATTTAGAAAAACAAAACCTTTATACTTTTATATTTTCATGACCTACTATATCATGTCGAATCAGTGACTTAGTTGAATAAGTTAACATGTCATTATTAACCATAGGAGTATCGACTAAAATGCTCATTTTGAACAAATAGTCACTCATGCATTGCCAAAAATAAGCAAGTTTATCACAATATGATCTTAGTGTTTTGGCTACCGAAAGGCTACTGCCCTTAGATTTCAAAAATCACTAGTCATGATTCAGATTTGTATGCTTGCACTTGTTAGTGAACTTGCAAACATTTAAAACGTTTACACACATTAACGCCCCCACAGTTCGAGCATTACATTTGTCCTCACTCAGGACATGCACATTTTAATTGAGAAAGTTAACCGGTTTCAATATGGTAAACGAATTGTATCATTTATTCAGACGTTTAAAATCTATACCATTAAACCGTTAGGCATTATCTCACTCATCCGTAGGCGCGTTGAGGCATGACTAGATTCTCGATCTGCAGTATCGATAGGTTACCCACACATTTGGGGACACTTGGGACTCTCCCCCAATAATAGTAATATAATATTACTAAATTACTATTCTCAATAATAGCAACTTCAATATATTCACAATATGTTTTACCAATAAATTAATAATATGTTATTCAACAAATTATTAAATGTTTTTCCAACAAATAAATAAGATATTAATTCCAACAAATTATTAAATTTTCTTTCAGCAAATTAATAAGATGTTATTTCAACAAATAATAAAATAGCCGACATTTATTTATTCTTAAAATAAAACTCAATGGCCATTTATAATTTGTTTAATCATTAAATTATTTGTTCTTCGATGAACAAAGTTGGTTATTAAATAATCTTTCATCCAAATATGTAACCGACTTGTCAATGCGATTAGTAGGTAGCTAATAAAACTTTCCATAAATGCCAACAATGATTGCCGTTAGAATACGCTATAACTCTCCAAATTAAATTGGAATTAATGAAAATTAATAAGAAGTTACAAATACTCGTCGTTAATCTCATTAATATCATTAATGATAATCGTTACAAATTTTATAACCCTCCAAATTAAATTACAATAAATCACAATTAATAATTAGACCACCAATATGTCACCCCATTAGTGCATTTAATCATGGTGGTTTCAAAATTATAACATCACTAATTAATTTATAATAAATCATAATTAATAAGTATACCACCCATTATATCACTAGTGTCTTTAATAATAGTGATTTCGAATTTGTAACCTCCGTCATTAATATGCACTCATGCAAAATTAATAGGAGTTAAATCCAGTCTATTTGAATCAAAAAGATCTCTATATCAAAGTATATGGAAACATGATAAAGACTTTCATAATAGTAGGAGATCTTGTTAGCACAATAAAAGGAGCAAGACAATATATTTTAAACTAATCTTAATATAATTCTCCATAGAAAATTCCATTCTTTATCACATAAATATTCTCCAATATATAAAACTGATTTAGTGCTTATATGGGAATATATCATGCATATCTAAAACATAATTATCGCATAATAATCATTTTGACTTAGATTAATTTGCTCAAACCAATTGATAACAAAGAGTTCACTAGCCCAGAAATATGGTCATAACAACATATATTTAACATAAAATATATCTAAGCATACTTGTACACAAATATACCCAAAATGTATACGCACTACAAATAATGGCCGGTTTAAAACCGCAAAAGAGATTTTCTTAAAACCCCAAATAGGGTCAAACAAACGCAAAACGCTTTCAACAATTCAACCGGAAACACCAAATTGTTAAAAACCAAGGTTTGTTAGAAAATGATTTTCCAAACAACTGTCTTAGCGACGGAAATAATTTTCTTTATATCCATACACCAAAATTATTGCATTAACGTACAAAATATAAAAATATCGTTTAAGACCGTTGGGTACGCTGTAATTAAATACAATAATTTCTATTGAAAAGAAATGGATAAATAAAAAGAAAAGTAATTTTCTCATAAATATATATCAATTCGAACCTTAAAAATTAAGAGTATGTAAATGATACCGAAATGGACTAAAGTCCGATACGAGTTAATTGCAAGCAGATTCAGTTAAACGGTATTTGCTCTGCCACCTCTCCTTCTGACTGAATAGGGCACTTCGTTCCCAAGGTACAACATCTAACACATGTGACTCGGCGGAAACGGTACCGAGGCACGGTCGAGCCGTTGGTGGTGCGGTACTCTATCTCTATATGTATGCATATGTGAATGTATGCATATGTGTGTATGACATGTATGAAACTTGTCATAAAAAAAAGAAAAAAAAATGATAAAATTATATTTATGCAAACTTTGTAACTCATGAAAGCCATCAATATGGTGATATAAATGTTTTGAAACTCGTACAACTTAATTGCATTCAAAACAAACAAAATCAAATGTTTTTTCCAACAGTAAGTAATCAAGTGTTTTACCTAGAAATTTTAACCCAGACTTTGGCTTAAAAACTTATAACTAAACACTTACTCACAATTGAATTTATAATTTGCTCTTACAAATTTGAAACAAAGTATCACTCACTTACAAATATTCTCTTGGTGTTTGAAAGATTACAAATAGAAATAAACTCAAGAAATATATATGAAACAAGTAATAAAGATAAGGAGTATAAGACTTTTTGCTTGAATATTTGATTGAGTTTCAATGGTGGTTTGTGTGTGTGATTTGTGAGTTTTGGAGAGCTGATTGGGGGGTTTTTGTATGATTAATATATCCATTGGTTATCTGGTTACCGTTTTTATTTGTTGGGATAATTTTTCAATGGGTAAAACCATTTTTCAATAAAGCTAAAAAGTTTTTTTTTTTTAAATCCGACCGGGGCCGATCGATCGGACCCCATAGGCGATCGATCGCCAAAGGTTACTGGAATTTTGGAGCAGTTTTGAACTGATCCGATCGATCGGGTGTGACTTTCGATCGATCGGAAAACCTGTTGTTTTCTGAATTTATGTTTTTTTCTTCAAACGCACATAATTTGCTCGTTCGGACTCCGAATCGACTTCCGTTCAAATCGTTGAATTCACTATTCAATGCTCTATCATTTAAGTTCTGAAATATACATTCTCACTTTTTGAAAAAGATAAGTGTTATATCATGGAATAGAGAATTTGTTTATAATAAGTAAAATCATTAAAACGCTTATAATTAAAATCAATAATGGAACCAATGGTTCAACACTAATCAACATAGTATAATTAAATTAAACAAATAACAAATTCAAATCAACTTTCTAGACGTTCGAAAAATATAATAAGATAAACAATCTTATATGTCGAGCCGAGTCCAGCCTCTCAAAAGACTCGTTTATAAATGAGCCAAATCTGAACACAATTTTGAAGTTCGTTTCGTATCAGTTTGCTTGCGAAAATCTTATTTTCTTAGCCAAATTATATACTAAGATAATTAATGACGTAGGTTAAAACTATACAAATTTTCCTGGACAGGAAAGAATGCTTATCGGTTATATGCATTATATATTTTATAATTAGTTACATATATATGCATTATATAGGCATGCTATAGATATATACGTCGGGCATTTAACGAGGCATACTCAAACTTGTTCATAAGTTTGTCATGTTCATTTGCGACTCAAATGTCAAATGAAAGTACGGGTGAAGACATGTAACCATTGAGTGAGTGACACCAAGTTGTCATTGCACATAAAAGGAAATATATCACATGGTAAATTCCACCTGTAATAATACTATTATATATGTCTAGGATTATAAAAGGTGTGAGGGATCTTCCTATTATAATAGTTGTACAAAATAAATATAAAGGAAATGCCTAGGATTACAAGGAGATTTTATTCTAATCAATCTAAGTGTATATGCATGATAACAAATTATATCATCATAAGGAAGAAGTCTTTGGTTTTTGACTCAAAAGATATGTACATGTTATTTGTTGCTGAATCAGCCCACCCAACTTTATCAGAGAATCATCTTTAATACCTCCAAACACAACACAGTTTGAGTACAAATTTATTAAAATATCTACTGTCTACGTAGGAACATTAAGAAAATTGAATTGTAGAATCCGATATGCAGACATACTACTTAGCCCGTCCGCCAGTTTGTCTATTATAATTTTAATTTTGTATAATTTAGAGAACATATTATTATCTCATATAGTAGCCTGATAATATTGTTGGTTGGGAACTCAAAACACAAAAGGCCTACAAATATTTTTCTAGACATAGAAGAAATTATGAAATTGACAGACCTCACACAGCTTCATATCATCAATACATGGTAGGACAATATAAAATTTCGAAGAGGCATTTGCATGTGATCCTTTTCCTTTGATAATATCATTATAAACCATTATTGGCCACAATATTTTTTGGTAATTCTTAAAGTCTCTCCATCACTTATCCAGATTTTTTCTGTGTATATATATAGCTATTCATACCGCCACTCCAAAACATCTTCTAAAACTCTAGCTTATCTCTTTTGCTGAAGTCCTAAATATCAAGTACTTTTGTAAGAAAAAATCCATTTCAATAATAACATATAGTAAAACCACATCCTTAATATATTATGGGTGGAATTAAGTTCACAGAAATCATAAAAGCCAAGCAAGTTTTCCGACGTGTTCTTTCTGCTCGAGATGGGCCACCAAAAGGCCATTTGGCGGTTTATGTGGGAGAAAACGAGAAGAAGCGATTTGTTGTGCCAATTTCGTACTTAAATCATCCTTCATTTCAAGGATTGCTAAGTCAAGCTGAAGAAGAATTTGGGTACAATCACCCAATGGGAGGCCTCACCATCCCATGTAGAGAAGAGATCATTCATTGATATCACGTCCAATTTAAGTTGCTGATAAGTGAGAGAGACTCAAATATGTTGGCGTTTTTAGCAACAAAATACATAGGCTAACATCGACCAAGACTTTTAGGTTTATACTATCTTTTTATTGGTAGTTCGGTAATAATATGGCAAATGTCACATGGAAACCAATGACATGACAATGGGATCTGAATTTTAATATTTGATGAATTAACAGTTCTTGTTTAATTTATCGACTTCTCATGGTATTACAAATTTACAATGCGGTTACGTGAAGTAAGAGCTGCTCTTCTATCAAGATTTCAATTAATGGTACAAGTAAATTAGTCAGAACTTATACATCCGCTAAGCAATTACTTGTCCAGTACTATTTGTTTATATAACAAGTATGTATACGTATTAATTCGTCCAAGAATTACCATACATCAAATAGATGTGCACACACCGTCCTGCTATAGTGATATAGAGTTAGTTACATTCTTGAGTGGTAGTGATGATGAAACTAAAATTGGCAGTGATGGTAAGGAATTTTTTAAACCTAGACCGGAAGAAAAATACATGCTTTTATATAGAAAATACAATATTGGCAAAAAGTCACTAAATCTTGTTACTCAAAACTAGAAATTAGTCAATGTCATATATATATGACTTCAAGTCAAATTAATTATCTAGATTTGAAATAATGATTGCAGATCAGGATACAGCTCCCCCAGGGGGTGGTCTTGGTCCGGTGGTCTTCGTCGGTCACCGGACGGCGGTGATTTTCATTTTTTTTAATATGTGTATTTTAAATTTTTTTAATATATATATATTGATGGTCCTCCTAATTAAACAAAAGAGCTGTTGGTGTAGCGGTAAGATTGACTTTAACCTAGTGGAATGTTGGTGTAGTGGTAAGATTGACTTTAAGGTAGTGGAATGTTAGGAGTTCAAATCATGTTAGCTGTTTAATTTTTAATTCGTAAATAATCATTGTATTTTGTTAAACATAGAAAAAATTCTTTATTTTTGTATTAGACCATATTTATTTTATCTTATATTCGACATATTTTTTACACCACAGCAAAAAAAAATCATCATGGTTGCGCGCTGGCTCTCCCTATTTTCAAAAAACATCTTTTTACAGTTCAATTTTTTTTTTTTTAAGAAAATTATCCCGTTACAACTAAATATGAAGCCAAGAACAAGTTGTATGGAGTTGCATTAAATTATGGAACTGTAAAATATTTTAAACAGTGCCCTTTTTTTTTATATAGGAAACGAGGTCACTTGGAATCTATATCCAACTAGATTTGGAGAGCTAAAAAGAAAATTAACATAGTTAAAAACATATAGCTTCGATTACTTTTTGAAAAGTTGTTATATCAAGCTCTTGGTAATTTGATAGGGGTTGGTACACATGATAAAAAATGCAAAATTATTAAATGATGTATGTAAAACTCCTGGGAACACTATTATTTTTGATAGTGGCGTGACACTAGATTTAGGTCTGAAGTCCATTAGCAAATGATTTGTACATGTTCAAGTTTAATTTAATATTTTTCAATTTCACCAGTTATTAGAAGTTTAGAACCGCTGATTTGTAATTGGGACTTGGGAGATTAGACAAAATCATTCTCCTTATGACACAAATTATCAGCCACTACTAGATAATTTATATATATTATATACTTTATATACTCCTATGTACATCCCTCGGCACGCATAATAAATTTATCATATATCAAATGATGTACATAGGCTTGGGAAGAAAAGGAGAAGATTTGATATAGCTTGTACTTTAAGTTCCAATTTGTTAAGAAAAACCCACAAAATGAGAAGACAGCGTTTTCAAAATAAAATAAAATATAAAAGACAACACTGATCAATTCAAATAAGACTTTTAAGTTATATAAGAATCAGAAAGAAAAGGCGAACTCATAAACTCACAACCAAAATTGATAGTAAATAGACAATCAAACTTTTCGTAACCATATATTCAGATATTAGGATTTAAGTATAAGAAAATAACATATCGTTAGGGTCAAGCAGTGAATTAAAAGATAGGGTGAAGACATTACAACATTATGGGCCACTAAGTGCTACTATATACAAGAGAAGTCACATGGTTATTCGTCCCAACAAGAGCACAATTATAGTACTGGTGCTCCTAATAATGAATGAGTAAATTGATAGCTAACTTATCCATCGCTGTGTGTGGCCGCTATATGGCGAGGGGATGTCGGCACCCCCTCGTCCGGACCGATACCAACCCCACAGCTGGCGATCCGAGCCTATAAACCATGGGTAACGCGTCACCCCGGATCTTGAGGGGTCGGACCGTGCCTAGGCCGGCCCGGAGAAGCTTGTCGAGCGCACTTCCCCAATTAATGCTGCTGCTCCCTTGGGGGACCCTTTGCGTGTTTCATCGACGTGGCCCAATCACAGGTCAGCCTGTGGGCCCCGGATGATGAACAGTACCATTGTCAGAGTCATAAATGACCTGGAGCCGTTGGATCTTTATTAGACAGTGCAATGATCCAAGGGCTAATACGCCTCTGATCAGACTATAAATACCCCCACTAATACCAATTAGAGAGGGACACAGAAAAAGACAGAGAGGAGAGATAAAGCTAAAACAACCCGGACCATCAGAATATCAACTGTGACACCTGGCGCCACGACTCGTAACTGGACCAATCCCTCATCCTTAACTATATTCCTACCTTAAGTCTACACCGATACTGACTTGATCGTCGAAGAGGGAAAACCTGGTACCAACCCCGGGCCCCTGTTCGTTTGTTGTGCAGGATAGTAGAACGCCCCGCCATCAAAGGAGACATCAACCGAAGCAGCTACCTTGAAAGATCGGAGCCGACGCAAATAAAATATATAAGCCGAGCTTGGGAAGAAAATCAGGCTCGCCAATTGGCGCCGTCTGTGGGAATTTTACGCGCTAGCTCCGACAATCCGTTTTCAAGAAACAATGACAGATAACGATCAGTATGAGAGCCCGCCCTCACGGCAAGTCCCGGCATTTGGAATGCCGAGGACCCTTTCTTTTGGCACTCCTGGAACTGCGCCTGAGGGGCAGCCTGCTCCACTCAATGCGGTCCAGGGGACGCCCCGGTCGCGCGACGAGCTGACTCGCATGATGTTAGAGATCCATGAGAAGGAACTCATTGCCTTGGCGGCTCAAAAGGCGTTGATAGCCTCGATGATGGCATCTGAGCCCGGACCCGTTTCTCGTGGCGAAGCGCAACGAGAGCCCGTTCGCATCCCCGCCAAGAGCGTGATGTCGCGGTTGGGACCCTCGAGACGATCCCCCCTAGAGGTTCATGAGGAGCCGGCTAGGGGAGCGGAGTCAAGGCGTTCCCACGAGGGAAGTTCGCGTCGTATAAACGACCAAAGCGTACACTCACGAATCAGTCGACCAGGTGATAGTCACGATTCACGGCCCGCTTTGAGTCATGCGCGGACTGAAAGGCCTCCTCGGAGGAGGAGGCGGGGTCGTCACGCTGGCCGAGATGAAGTCGCGGATGAGGCAGCGCTAAAAATCGTTGCCTCCACCCGCAGTACCCCATTCTCAGACGAGATAGAGTACAGTACGCCCCCCGGAAATTTTACTGCCCCCGTTCTCCAAGTGTTCAACGCAGATTCTGACCCGGAAGCCCACCTCCGGCACTATCGATACCAGATGAACCACTGGTCCCACCTCGATCGCCTTATGTGTAAATGCTTCCCCGCCAGCCTGGGGAGGCTCGCAAGTAAATGGTTCCAGTCTCTGCCTGCCAACTCCATCCACTGTTGGGATGATCTGGCCTATGATTTTGCACACCGGTTCATTAACTTGAAGGAAAGGGCTGCCCAATCGGAGCAGCTATACCAAGTGAGGGCCAAGCCCAAAGAGACCCTCGAGAGTTACGATAATCGGTTCTGGCAGAAGCACGCTGAGTGTGCCGAATGCCCCGATTCTACGGCTATAGCTGCTTTCAGGCAGAACATGATCGTGGGAAGCAGGATCCGAAACGAAATGATAGCAACCCCTCCTGGCTCAGTCTCCCAGCTCCGGTCACTAATAAAACAGCATGTCGATATCGAGAAAGACATGAGATCTGCTGGAGCAACGCGTTCAGTCGCCAGCATCGAGCAGCCTCGGGGAGGAGCCGTCTCAAGGAGCACCCGGCGAGATCGCCCCATAACGGAAAGGTTGGAGAGACCGTGAACGAAGGAGAGCCCGCAACCGGCCGCTAAGCGTAGAAGAGAGGATACCCGTCGGGCTGGCTCTTCGAACCCAGGAAATGCCTACTCCACCACGTTTCGCCTACCACTGACCGACCTGCTCTTTGAGATTGAGAACGAGCCATTCTTTTCCTGGCCTCCCCCGCTCAGGAACGAGCCGGCCCGGGGGCCTAATGACAAATTTTGTGACTATCACAGAGGCCGCGGCCACTATACCAATGAGTGTCATGGTCTAAAGGCAAGGCTAGAAGGATGGGTCCGGGACGGCTTGATGGAGAAATACGTCAAGACGCGAAGGGACCCCGATCGAGACCGAGAAGGGGACGACGAAAGGCAACCAGACCTCCCCCCACCGGTGATGACTTGCCAGGTTATCCATTATGGACCAAAGAAGCCGAAGCCAAATGGGGCGGAGAGAACCGAGGCCCGTGAGGCCACGATGAAAAAGCACGTCTGCCTCGCCGAAAGCTCGAAACCCCGAAAGAGGTGCAAACAAGGTACCAAGCCGGATCTAAGCTTCACGGACTTCGACCTAGTAGGGGTAGACCTGCCCCACTATGACGCCCTTGTCATCACGGCCCAAGTGGGCCATTGTTCAGTAGGACGCATCCTCATCGATCAGGGGGCGTCGGTGAATATTCTCTTTGGAGACCTCTTCGAAAAGATGGGGCTGACGGAGGGGCAGTTAGATACCAACGCCCCCCCTCTGTACGGATTCAACTCTGAGGCTGTTCAGCCCAGAGGGAACATAACCTTGCCTGTTAAGACAGGAACCAAGGTTATGAGCGTGGAGTTCACGGTGGTGGACGTCCCCTCCGTTTACAACGTCATTCTGGGGCGCGCGTGGCTTCATGAGATAGAAGGCGTCTCCTCCACTCTACACCAAAAGGTTCAAGTACCCCACTACGAATGGAGTTGAGACCATATCGGGAAACCAAAAGGTCTCGAGAAGCTGTGCCATGGCCGTATACTCCGGCAGTAAACCGGTTCCGGCCCAGAGTGCTATGAACATAGAAGCTGAGGATCCCAAGCTGCTGCGGGAACTGAACAAGAAGATGGGTCCGGAAGCCGAAGAAAAGGTAGAAGGAGGATTGCTGAAGGTCCAGATCCCGGGGTACGACGAGGACCACTTTTTTATGGTAGGCGCGGGGTTGAGCGAGCCCGAGGTTTCAGATCTCATTAAGCTACTGCTCGAATACCTCGATAACTTCGCATGGTCTCCATGCGAAATGCCGGGTATCAGTCCCGACCTCGCCTTCCATAAGTTGAACGTCAACCCGGATGTGAAGCCTGTGATGCAAAAGGGTCGCCGCGTTAGTCCGGAGCATGCCGATGCCATAAACGAGGAAGTACAAAAGCTTCTGCTAGCTGGAGCCATCAGGGAAATCTTTTACCCTAGATGGCTCGCTAACCCCGTGGTGGTCCATAAAAAGAACGGAAAGCTGCGTGTCTGCATCGATTACACGAGCCTTAACCGGGCCTGCCCAAAGGATCCGTTCCCTCTGCCTAAAATTGATCAGATAGTGGACTCCACCGCCGGAGCCGCCAGAATGAGCTTCCTGGACGCCTGCTCCGGATATCACCAAATACCCATGTCGGAGGCCGACCAAGAAAAAACCGCCTTCATAACCCCAAGGGGGAATTACTGTTACAAGGTGATGCCATTTGGGCTTAAGAACGCCGGAGCGACGTATCAGAGAATGGTCACCAAGATATTCGCCAATAGCATAGGCCGGAGCATGGAGGTCTATATCGACGACATGGTAGTAAAAAGCGCCCAGGAGGACGACCACATGTCCGACCTAAGAGAGGTGTTCGAAACTATACGAAGGCATGATCTGAAGCTGAACGCCTCTAAGTGAGCCTTCGGAGTTGGTGCCGGAAAGTTCCTAGGGTTCATGGTAACCCATCGCGGTATAGAGGCGAACCCGGTCCAAATCTATGCCTTAAAGAAGTTGAGAACCCCTGAAAAGAGGAAGGATGTACAAAAGTTAGCCGGAATGGCTGCTGCCCTCAACCGATTTATAGCCCGGTTCGGAGATCGATGCAAGCCATTCTTTACGGCTCTGAAGGCCCAGAAAAAGTTCGAATGGAATGACGAATGCAGGAGTGCGTTCGCGGAGCTGGAGAACTACCTCGGAAGCGCGCCTCTTCTGGCCAAGCCGGACACCGGCGACGTCCTTGCCCTGTACCTCGCCGTGTCCGAGATAGCCGTTAGCGCCGTCCTCATCAAAGAGGTCGGCAGGGAGCAAAGGCCAATCTATTACGTGAGTAAAACCCTCCTCGACGCTGAGGCTAGGTATATGCCCCTAGAAAAGCTCGTCCTGGCACTCGTTATGGCATCGCGAAAACTGGCCCATTACTTCTCGGCACACCGTATCGTGGTGTATACGGATCAGCCCATTCGGGAAATACTCCAGAAGGGAGACCTGTCTCGGCGTATGACGAAGTGGCCTTGCCACCTGAACGCGTACGATATCCGGTACAAGCCGCGAACGTCCGTCAAGGGGCAGGCCCTGGCTGACTTCGTGGCAGAATTCACCGGAACGACTACGTCCCCCGGCATCGAGGAACGTGCCCAAGGAACGTGGACCCTGCACGCCGACGGAGCTGCCAATAAAAAGGGGTCAGGCCTCGGGGTGGTACTCCAATCCCCACAGGGTGATGTAATCGAGAAGTCAATCCAGCTTGGCTTCCGAGCCACCAATAACGAGGCGGAGTACGAAGCCGTGATCGCAGGCCTAAAAATGGCCCGAAGCCTCGGCATCAAGAAGATACTGGTGCATACTGATTCCCAATTAGTCAGTAGCCAGATCAGTGGCGAGTTTCAGACAAAGGACGAAAGGATGGCAAGCTACATGGCCATCGCCTCCGGAATACTCCAAAGCTTCGAGTATCAGGAAATCATCAACATAAACAGAAATGAAAACACCCACGCCGATGCACTAGCGACCCTAGCCTCGGCCATGAGTGATAAAAAAGAGCGAGTCATCACCGTAGAATACGTCCCTTCGCCTAGCATCGAAGCTAAGGCAAGGGTTAACGTAGTGACTGACCTCCCGTCGGAGCCGAGCTGGATGGGCCCCATAATCGAGTACTACCGCTCCGGTGACCTCCCCGATGATAAGAAAGAGGCTGAGAAAATAAGAAGAAAGGCACTGGGGTTCTGGTTGGCCCCCAGCGATCAACTTTATAAAAGGTCGTTCTCCGGGCCCTACCTGCTCTGCGTCCATCCCGATATGGTAGTAAGGGTCATGGAGGAGATTCACGAAGGAACGTGTGGGAGCCACACCGGGGGCAGGTCGCTAGCCAACCGTGCCTTAACTCACGGATATTGGTGGCCCCTCATGCAAAAGGATTCTAAAACATTCGTGCTCAAATGTGAGAAGTGCCAGAAATACGCCCCCATACCTAGAGCCCCGGCCCAAAAGATGAGCAGCGTGACTTCACCTTGGCCGTTTGCCCAATGGGGCATGGACATCGTCGGACCATTCCCTTGGGCCCCGGGAGGCAAAAAGTTCCTCCTCATGGTCACCGACTACTTCTCGAAGTGGGTCGAAGCCGTGGCATTAGCAAAGATAACGGAGGCCGAGGTGATCAGGTTCCTCTGGAGGGATGTAATCACGAGATTCGGAATCCCCTACTCGATAGTGGCAGATAATGGGGGCCAGCTCACCGGAGCCAAGTTAAAAGCGATGTATGCGAAGTACCGCATCAGAAGCTATTATTCCACCCCTTCGTATCCTCAAAGCAACGGCCAAGCTGAAGTGTCGAATAAGACCGTCCTCGACGGAATAAAAAAGAGGCTAGACGAGTCCAAAGGACGACGGGCTGATGAGCTGCAGCACGTCCTTTGGGCCTACCGAACGACGAGAAGACGGGGCACCCAACAAACGCCCTATAGCCTTACCTACGGGATGGAAGCTGTCATCCCATTAGAAATCGGACTCCCCTCTCTCAGAACCGACATGGTGGAGAACGGCCTGAACGAAAAAATGATGGTCCTCGAACTCGAATATGCTGAAGAACGAAGGGAAGTCGCGGCCATCCGTAACGCCGAATACAAGAACGAGTTGGGGCGTTCCTATAACAAAAGAGTGAACGCCAGACGCTTCCAAGACGAAGACCTCGTGCTACGGAAAGTAAACAACAACACAAGGGTGCAGTCTGACGGCAAGCTAGGCCCCAACTGGGAAGGCCCCTACCGAATCCTCGGTGCGGCGGGCAACGGGGACTACCTGTTAGGTCGCCTCCCCGACGACGTCCCGATGGATCGACCTTGGAACGTCAATAACCTGAGGAAGTACTATCAATAAGGGCTCGACTTTTGCGTTTTGATGTAGATAAAAATATGATGTAAATATGCCCAAAGGCTTTATGAATAAAACTGTTGTTATTTCGAAATCACCCCGTCTTACATTTTTAGTTTATTTCACAAGTGTTTCAGAACACGAGCCTATACGGCACCCCGGCTTACATTTTCAGTTTATTTCACAACTGTTTCAGAACACGAGCCTATACGGCACCCCGACTTACATTTTCAGTTTATTTCACAAGTGTTTCAGAACACGAGCCTATACGGCACCCCGTCCTACATTTTCAGTTTATTTCACAAGTGTTTCAGAACACGAGCCTATACGGCACCCCGGCTTACATTTTCAGTTTATTTCACAAGTGTTTCAGAACACGAGCCTATACGGCACCCCGTCTTACATTTTCAGTTTATTTCACAAGTGTTTCAGAACACGAGCCTATATGGCATCCCGGATTATATTTATTTGAATTTTTCAGTTCATTTAGATTTCGCAAGTGTTTCAGAATACACGAGCCTGCGAGTTATATAAAATGAGTGGCCCTATGCCGAAGCATACCGACCCCCTCATTGGGGGCACGTACACACAGAAACGTACATGCATCGGAAATAAAAAAAAACAGAAGAATAAAAGTAAAGTTCAAAATTGTTTTTTCATTTCATTCAACAAGAAGCTATTACAAGCTAAGTACAAAAAAGAGATTACACCAAAGAACAGAAAATAAAACTATCCTAAGTAGCCCCGTCGTCATCTTCCTCACCCTCTTCGTCGGAAAGAGCTCGAGCAGTGAGGGGAAGCACCTCAGGAATGGGGGCTGAGGGGACCAGAACGATGATGTTTTCCACGTTCCATACCGGATGGTCCGGTCCCGCCCTCATAAAGGCAGCTGCCTCAGACCACCCTTCGACATAGAAGGAGTTGAACTCCTTCTGTGTCTTCCGGGTCCAGGCGGCATTCAGCTCGGCTTGAGCGGCCTGGACTGCAGCCTTTAGCTTGTCAGCTATTCCAGCTTCGGCCTCCTTTAGAGCCGCCTCCGCAGCTCGAGCTCGCTCCTCAGCATCGGCCCTAGCCTTCGCGGCTTCAAACCTCCGAGCCTCAACCGAGGCATTCAGGCCCTCGGCCTTCTCAGCCCTGCTCTGGGCCTCCTCTGCCCTTTTTTGGGCCTCCTCCATTGACTTGGCATTAGCCTCGGCCTTCGCGGTCCGATCCCTCAACACCTGGCCTTGGTGATATACATATTGATTCATCATCAGATAGGCCTGCGAGGAAAGGAGCAAACACTTAGCAAAATATTTGGAAAAAACATGAAAACATACGAATGAACACTATGAGAGGTTACTTGCCTGAGGGATCATGGCCATGGCCGACGCCATGGAGGTGGCGAGATCGCGACCTCGGTGGTCAGCCTCTACGCTTTGCTGCTGAAGCGCAGCCAAAGCCAGTAACCCGGCGGATGGGTGAGCTTCCATTATGCTCTTTACCCCCGTCGCCGCCTTCACCTCCTCGGGTGTTTGCACTGGCATCCTATGAATCAGGGAGGCAGAGCAGGAGCTCGAGCCTTGAGAAAGGCCCGACGTCACCCTAGGCGTTTCCGCGACTGCGACTTCGGGCGGGCCGCTCCCCCCGACCTTGGCCTTCTTCTCACCACGAAGGGACTTCGTCCCCTCCACCTTCCTCTTCCCAAGCTGGGCCTTGCGGGCGGCCCGATCGAGCCTAGCCTTAGCCGCCACTTCATCCGCAGCATCGGCGCCAGGTTGAGGCACGACGGCCAGCTCCTTCTCATCCACCTCCATCTCCCTCTCTCCGGCCTCAACCTCCACCTCCACCACCACCTTCTCTCCATCCTCCACCCCGGCAACCCCATCGACTGCCCCTTCCTCTTCTGCCCCCTCCTCTTCCTCACCATCGCCCCCCGCATCGGCAGCATTTTCCTCCACCACCTCCTCTTTATCAGAAAGGACCACCTGCAAAGACCAAATAAGAGAGAAGTTAGAAAAATTCGCAAAAATTTAGCTAAGTGTAAAACTGAAGTCATTAAAACAGAAAAGGGCAACTTACCCTGGTCCGCGAGGTGCCCAAGCCCGGGCCGGTGGGTTCGGCCTCAGCAGGGCTATCTTCCAAGGGAAGAGGGCTCACTACCTCAGGCTTCCTAGACCTCAGGGGAAGAACCTCTGGCAGAGGTTTTCCATGTTGGTCTATGTAAGCACGGGTACCGTCTGGCCCCACCCTGAAGTGGAGGACGGTACCATCCGACCGGGTCTCAGTGTGAACCCCGGCCGATGCAGGCGCGAAGGAGGCCTCGGCCGATGCAGGAGCGACGGAGGCCACTGTCGCCGCCTTCGCCTTGCTGCCTGTCTTCAGCTTTGGCTTCGACGCCTTTTTAGCCGCAGGCTCCACAGTGGCCTCGGTATCCTCAACTACCTTGGGAGGGAGTGTCGACTCCAGACCCTTCTCCTTCTCCCACCTTTCCCTGGAGTACCCCACGGGACAGAAGGTCCTGTGGGGCCATTTGAAGCTGTTTCCCTTGCAGGAGGTGGGGGAGCCACAGATCAAAAGGCGCTCCGCATCCCGGGCCCCTACGTCGGTCCCGTCTCGACCCCACCAATTTAGGGCCACCTCCAACGCCTCTACGTTGGGTTCACCGAGGCCCCTGAGCTTAGAGGCCACAGTGTATTTGTTTTCCTTGTTGCTCAGCACCCTCCCCGGCCTGGGCGGAAGGATCAGGTCATCACGGTTGAGCCAACGGCCCTCTACCATGACCACGTCTTGTGTGTAACCCCGATTCGAATCAGAGTTACCCGTGATCAGCTGATTGTGGGACCGGCACCTCAGGTAGGACTGCCGACTCTTGGATTGAGAGGTTGGCTCGGTCTGCAAAAATTCGTAGCAGGCCAAGAGCTCTTTAAGCCCCAGTGGCTCCGGGATGTCCGGGCCCAATGCGACGCTTAGTGCCTCTATTCCGGCGCAGATGCGATGCGCCTGCAGAGGCCACTGGCACGGAAGAGTCTGCGTCCAGGCGCAGAGCTCCGCCAATAGCTCCAGAATGGGGAGGTGGGTGCCCCCGTATAGAAGAGTAGAGAGGGAGAGGGTTACCATACTCTTGGGATCGGCCACGATCCCGTTCACCTCGTCAGCGGTCGTACAGGTCCGAAGTCGGAACTCCTCCCCTATGCCGCATAGTTGACGAAACTCGTCCAGGTCAGCCCCGTGCTGCCTGACCATGATACTGTTGTCATTTACCGCCACGGATATGGCCGGATCGATGACCATCGCCCGGAACGGCAAGGCGTTTGCCATTACCTCAAGGCGCCGCGGTTTTGGGGCAACCATCGGGCCCTTTCCGGCTCCGTGTTTGATAACCATGATGGCTGGATGTTTGGTGAAATTTGCTAAGTATGAAGTGTGAAGGAAGAGAGAGAATGGTCTGCTGTGTGAAAATTTTAGAAAGAGAGTGGGAAGGTCAAAATGAAATTTCACTGAGGGTATTTATAGACCCCCCACCAGAAGATGAAAAGACATTTACCAGAAGGTGAAAAGACAGCGGCGGTTCATTACACGAACTCCCACAAATAAATGCTGCCACTCAATCGATGCAGTACACGTGTACAGCAAATAGAGGTCAACCGTCAAGTGTCACTCACCAGCCGTTTTAACATTGATGGCATTGATGGAATCGAAGGGACAGAGGCGGCGCCTCATAAATGCACGATGGGCGTGCTCCACGTGTCAAAAATTTCAGAATATGAGAACACGTGTCGGACTATGCCGAGACGTCTCCACACCGTCAAGCGTAAGAATACAATGACCGGAGCCCCCGTAACGACTAAAAATCCCTGAAGACCTCGTCCTTAACGACGACTCCAGACAGGGAGCTGTTGGCGAGGGGATGTCGGCACCCCCTCGTCCGGACCGATATCAACCCCACAGCTGGCGATCCGAGCCTATAAACCATGGGTAACGCGTCACCCCGGATCTTGAGGGGCCGGACCGTGCCTAGGCCGGCCCGGAGAAGCTTGTCGAGCGCACTTCCCCAATTAATGCTGCTGCTCCCTTGGGGGACCCTTTGCGTGTTTCATCGACGTGGCCCAATCACAGGCCAGCCTGTGGGCCCCGGATGATGAACAGTACCATTGTCAGAGTCATAAATGACCTGGAGCCGTTGGATCTTTATTAGACAGTGCAATGATCCAAGGGCTAATACGCCTCTGATCAGACTATAAATACCCCCACTAATACCAATTAGAGGGGGACACAGAAAAAGACAGAGAGGAGAGATAAAGCTAAAACAACCCGTACCATCAGAATATCAACTGTGACACCTGGCGCCACGACTCGTAACTGGACCAATCCCTCATCCTTAACTATATTCCTACCTTAAGTCTACACCGATACTGACTTGATCGTCGGAGAGGGAAAACCTGGTACCAACCCCGGGCCCCTGTTCGTTTGTTGTGCAGGATAGTAGAACGCCCCGCCATCAAAGGAGACGTCAACCGAAACAGCTAACTTGAAAGATCGGAGCCGACGCAAATAAAATATATAAGCCAAGATTGGAAAGAAAATCAGGCTCGCCACTATATTTTGTTTTTATTTTGCATGTTAATTAAAGATACATCAAAATGGAAAACTATATTTAATCAGATATGCAGTTGGTTTAAGGACTTGGATCATAATAGGCCTAGCTGTGACATCATCCATGGTGGGATCACACAATATTAGGAAAAATTATTAAAATTGTTGCAAGACTACCTATCACATGGTAGGACAATGTAAAATTTGAGACGGCATTTGCATGTGACTACATCTCATTTGAATAGATCATTATAACCTCCATTGGGCCACAAGGTGCTCTATAGTCTATCAATCACTCATTCTACAACACCCTTCTCTGGTCTCTCTCAGTTTATATATATTAGTTCATTTTTTTAAAAAAATTAATTGATGAAACCACAATTTTATTTTATTAATTAAAAAATATATATATGAGAGAAAAATCGCACAAAAAAGACGGCCAAATATATTAGTTCATTCCCCAACTTCAAATAGCATCTAAAACCCTAGTTTATCTCTTTCGTTGAAGTCTTTAAAATCAGGTTGTGTCACTTTCAACTTATCAATTATCATTCTACATATAAAGTATATTATACATACTCGCTTCTTAGAAAAATCATGGGTGGAGGCATAAAGTTTGGAGATATCGTGAAAGCAAAATCATTTATTCGACGCGTTTTATTTACTCGAGATGTTATTCCGAAAGACCATTTGGGTGTGTATGTTGGAGAAAACGAGAAGAAACGATTTGTGGTGCATGTTTCTTATTTAAACCATCCTTCATTTCTAAAATTGCTCAGTCGAGTTCAAAAAGAATTCGGATATAATCACCCAATGCATGGGTGGTCAGGACTATCCCATGCAGGGAGGCCAACATTCATTGATATCATATGCAGTTTAAATTCCTAGCTTATAGACTCGAAGATTGCGGAGATGCTGAGATGTTTATAGTAACAGAATTGATAAGCTAATTTTTTTTTCCAAGTTTTAATTTAGATTTAATTGTTTTTAATTCAATTTTCAATGGATAGACGTTCGAAAGTGACATAGCAAATCAATGTAATTTGAGTTGTAAAATTATGACTCTTAATTAATTTCTCTAAACATTCTTCTCTAATTTGTTGGCATCTAATTAACTTACTTTGTGGTGAAAGCGATACAATACTCTTAATTTATTTTTTTGAATAATAAAATTTAAATATACATAAATATGGAGATATCGTGAAAGCAAATGTATTATTTGACGCGTTTTTATTTACTCAAGATGTTATTCCGAAAGGCCATTTGACTGTGTATATGAGAGAAAACGACAAGAAACGATTTGTGGAGCCTATTTCTTATTTAACCATCCTTCATTTCTAAAATCGCTCAGTCGAGTTGAGGAAGAATTTGTTGGAAAACATGTTTTATACATGGGTGTTCCGAATGGTCACATGACCAACTTCGAGTCGATATTATATGTGACAACACTGAGTTGTTAATGTCGTACTCAACGCGTTTGAGTAGCTCGTGTGACGAGATTCGTAACGTTATATCGCATGACATATTCGGAGAATGAGTGTGAATATTAATTGGCTTCAAAGTTGGGTTCTCGAAAGAAGGTAAAACCTTAATGCTGGAAAATGGAATGAATACATGAAAAACCATTGATGGTTTTCTCATATTGGACAATTAAGAGTTAATTTTACAATATATATACAATTCCAACTCATGTAGTTGTTAAACTATCATGTCCACATACACTTAAGTGTAATTAGTGTGTACCACACACGCACGCGCTCGCTTGGGCCTCGGGCCTCTGGTCTCGAGTCACGGACGTGGACACGAGCTTGGGCTTGGGCTTGGGCTTGGGCTTGGGCTTGGGACTTGGGATTTAGGATTTGGGATTTGGGGAATGTATCGGGTTTTGAGAGTTTTCAGCAAATTGAAACGCCAGCATTCAATGAGAATAAATTGTAGATTGAGTGTTGCAGTTTCAAAAATTGAATGGGCGGATTCTGGGGGTGTAACTCCCAGAATTAAATGGACCATTATGGCTGCGGTTTCTGAAAAGTCTATAAAAGGCAGTCATCCCCCTCTCATTTCAGACACAACAAACACACACAACACAGCATACATTGCAACATATTAGAGAGAGAATCGCACCACCAACAGCTCGACCAGAAACCTAAAAGGTGGTTCGGAAAATATTGTTTAAGGGAAACTGACCAGCAGTTGCATCTTCATTTTACATTCTGTTCATTTCATTTTAGTCATTTTACATTCTGTTCATTTCATTTCAGTACTGTTTATATGATGTAATTTAATTTCCAGTCTTTTACATTCTGTAATTTACATTTCCAGTACTGTTTACTTTTTCAGTATTTACTTTTGGTTCTGTAATTTATATTTCAGTTCTGTAATTTATTTTATTTACAGAAACAGTCCAGAAGTTTAGTAATCATACTATTCTGTCTGGCAGTTTCTTTTAATTGACAAACAGTCCAACAGTATAGTGTTTATACTATTCTGTTAGATAGTTTCGTACAATTACAATTCAGTCCAGCAGTTTAATAATTTATATTAAATCTGTCTGGAATTTAATTATTGCAATTTAAATTCTGTACGAGTCAGGAATTTTGTAATCGAGTTATATTCCTTTCAAAGTGAAATAAATTTGTTTATTTCCGTTTCAGTCCTTGTCTTTTACTTTATTGCTTTTCGATATAGTAAGAATCAACATAATTTAGGTATAATCACCCGATGGGTGGTCTGACTAAGACATTCATTCAAAAAAAAAACTCAGTGCTAAATTTAAACACTACGAAAAGGCCTATATACAAAATATAACTGAAAAGAACTCCATACTAAGGGTTGGTTTGTTAACAGATTTTTTGTTCAAAAATCATATTTTATAAATCTGTTTCAAAAATCCATTCAAAATGTAGATTTAAAAAATACGTATTTTAAAGTTTTTTTACTCTAAAAATCTCATTTTCAGAAACTAAATAATCTGAAGGTTCAAAACTCACAAATTTTTAAAATCAAAAACCAAAAATTAATGTGCTGACAAACCGACCCTAAATTTAAACACTAGGAAAGGCCATATAAAACATTTTGTTTATATGTACCTAAATGACGACATAGGCCAATTATCTAATATGGGTAAGGCTTTCGCCTCAAAAGATGTGGAAAGAGTACTATTCGATCAGTAACACAAGTACCATCCTAAATTAAATTTAGCTTAGAATTTCTTTCTTATTTTCTCATTAAAGAAATTGTTGAAGACAAAAGAAATGAACCACAACTTCAAGCACAGGTAACTTTTCCATGGACCTAATATGGTGAAGTAAGCCAACCAATACAAATTGTACTACCACTGCTTCAGTCGGAAAAACTTGAAGGTCCGAATATATCAGAATATAGTTTTTCATCATAATCAGACTATGCCTTTAAACCAATACTTAAGTAAATGAAATAATATGAGTTGCGGGCATTGAACGAGTCAAACTCAAACTTGTTCACAAACTGTCCGCTTCATTTGCGACTCAAATGTCAAATAAAAGTGCTGGTGAAGACATGTTTTGTTTTTAATCTTATTAAAGGATCAAATGAGTTCACTCATACCTCCTTAATAAGATTCGAAGCGTGTAACCACTGTGCGACACCAAGTTCTCATTGCACTTAAAGGAAATCACACGGTACATTCCTCCTGTAATTATATTATATGTCTCACAC
Source organism: Primula vulgaris (assembly GCA_963920805.1). Taxonomy (NCBI): domain Eukaryota; kingdom Viridiplantae; phylum Streptophyta; class Magnoliopsida; order Ericales; family Primulaceae; genus Primula; species Primula vulgaris. The sequence goes on along the minus strand of OY987217.1, from coordinate 20,424,386 downwards.
ACAATTGTGCTGTGAGGGATTAAATATGTAAAGGAAATATTCACCTAGGATTACATGGAGATTTTATTCCAATCACTCTAGGTGTACATGGTAATAAACCATATCATCATCACGAAGGAGCCTTTGGTTCTTAACTCAAAGATATGTACAATTTATTTGTTGCCGAACTGGCTCGCCCAACTTGAACATAGAATCATCTTTAACACCTCCAAACGAAACACAGTTCGAGTACAAATTTATTAAATCTCTACTGTCTACTAGTAGGAATATTAAGAAAATTGAACTGTAGAATCACATACAGACATACAACCTAGCTCATCACCGGGTTTGTCTATTAAGTATAATTTAATTTTGTATAACTTAGAGAACATATAATTGTAAGAGATTTTTCTCTCGTATAGTAGCCTGATATTGTTGGTTGGGAACTTAAAACACAAAAGGCCTACAAATATTTTCTTAAGACATAGAAGAAATTATGAAATTGACAGATCTCTCACACAGCTTCATATCATCACATGGTAGGACACAATATAAAATTTAGCATTTGCATGTGATCCTTTCCCTTTGATAATATTATTATAATCATCATTGGCCACAATATTTTCCGGTAATCCTTAAAGTCTCTCCACCACATATTTTCTCTGTGTATATATATATAGCTATTCATACCGCAACTTCAAAACATCTTCTACAACTCTAGCTTAATTATATCTTTTGCTGAAGTCTTAAACATCAAGGACTTTTGCAAGAAAATTTTCATTTTAATAATAAAAGATAGCAGATACTACATCCTTAAGATATCATGGGTGGTATTAAGTTCACAGAAATCATAAAAGCCAAGCAAGTTTTCCGACGTGTTCTTTTTGCTCGAGATGGGCCCCCAAAAGGCCATTTGACGGTTTATGTGGGAGAAAACGAGAAGAAGCGATTTGTTGTACCAATTTCGTACTTAAATCATCCTTCATTTCAAGGATTACTAAGTCAAGCTGAAGAAGAATTTGGGTACAATCACCCAATGGGAGGCCTCACCATCCCATGCAGAGAAGAGATATTCATTGATATCACGTCCAATTTAAGTTGCTGATAAGTGAGAGAGACTCAAATATGTTGGCGTTTTTAGCAACAAAATACATAGGCTAACATCGACCAAGACTTTTAGGTTTATATCTTTTTGTTGGTAGTTCGGTAATAATATTGCAAATGTCACATGGAAACCAATGACATGACAATGGGATCTGAATTTTAATATTTGATGAATTAACAGTTCTTGTTTAATTTATTGACTTCTCATGGTATTACAAATTTACAATGCGGTTACATGAAGTTTTTTTTTAGTAGAACTCGCTCATTGTTATTGAATAAAACAAAATATTCTGCCCATGAGGCATGCCCTCATGGTAACATTTCTGATAAAACTAAGGTTACAAATGACTGCGCATCAAAATTCTGATAACGGCAAACAAAATCTAGCCAGATATACTAACTACAAAATGGGAAAAAAGCAGTTATTTAACACCAAAAACTTAAGGCACATTATGATCCAAGTAAATGAGCTCACAGATCATAAGATTTTCCTTATATCCCCATCCTTATGTCTCCCATTCAAGACCATTGTGATCGAAAAAATTAAGATTTTGTGACAACCAAAAACTCAGATCAACCACAGCTATAGTACTGACCCAAAATAGTAGCAAAAACCTAAAAAGTTGTTTAAAATTAATGCTAGCTTATAACATGTTCCACACTGTTAGAACCTAGTTTATAGGTCTAATAATCATTTTAATTGTCATTGTATTCTTAAAAAACACTTATTATTTATTGCTTATATATTCATTTTGTGTTACTAATGGTTTTATATAAGTGATATACATATGAATAGGTGATATAATTATTCAGTTGCAAATGACGAATATAGCTGAAAGATATTACAGCGTGGACAAAAAGATTCTAATGAAGTTACTTGCTAGTAAAGAAATGATTGCTTGGAAGTTAAAGGTTGATGGCACGATCGAAAAATACAAGACAAGACTTGTAGTCAAAGGGTTCAGGCAAACGGAAGGTGTCGATTATTTCGACACATACGCTCATGTCTCCAGAAAAACGTCGATTCGGATCGTCATTGCTCTCGCGGCATTGTTTGATCGGGAAATACATCAAATGGATGTAAAGACGGCCTTTCTAAACGGATAATTAGAAGATGAAATTTATATGTAACAACCTGAAGGGTTTGTGGTTACAGGGAAAGAGCACATCGTGTGCAAACTTGTAAAGTGTCTGTATGGACTTAAACAAGCACCCAAACAATGACACGAGAAATTTGATAGAATCATGCTATCAAATGGCTTTCGCATAAATGAGTGTAACAAATGTGTCTACATGAAAGAAAGTGAAAAAGACTGTGTAGTAGTCTGCCTTTATGTGGACGACATGATTATAATAGGAAGTACTGATAAAATCAACTCCACTAAGAAAATATTGTCACATCATTTCGATATGAAAGACCTGCGTATAGCTGACATTATACTTGGTATGAAAATCACCAAAACATCAGAGGGGTATGCCCTGTCGCAAGGTCATTATGTTAGACAAACACTTGACAGATTTGACAGTGGTAGTAAGGCAATGTCAAGAACACCAATTGAGTTCAACTGTAGCCTGAAAAAGAATTTCGGCAAAAGTGTGAGACAATTGGAAATCTCTAGGATCATAGGCAGTCTCATCTATGTGATGAACTGTACTAGACCTGATATAGCCAACTCAGTAAGCAGACTGAGTAGGTATACCAGTAATCCAAATGACGAGCACTGGAAGGCCATCATAAAGCTTCTCATGTATATGAGATATACAGCCGATTATGGGCTGCACTATACCAAATATCCAGCGGTACTGGAAGGGTATTCAGATGCCAACTGGATATCAGACTCCAATAGCACAAGATCCACGAGTGCATATGTGTTCGTAATGGGAGGTGTTGCCGTGTCTTGGAGATCCTCCAAACAAACTTGCATCGCAAGGTCAACTATGGAATCAGAATTTATAGTTTTGGACGTGGCGACTGAAGATGCAGACTGGCTGAGAAGCTTCTTGGAAGTGATTCCAATGTGGCCAAAACCTGTTCCCGTGATAAGTATGCATTGCGATAGTCAATCAGCTATTGCACGGGCTCAGGACCATATGTATAATGAAAAGTCTCGACATATACGTCGGAGACATAAATCCGTAAGAGAATTATAAACTAACGGTGTTGTATCCTTAGATTTTGTGAGATTAATTTACAAAGGGCTTGACTCAAGAGAGAGTCGAAGTGTCAACGAACGGAATGGGATTGAAGCCTATTAAATTTGTAGCCTCCTCATAGCCAACCCAACCCAGATGGGATTTACCTGCTGGGTTCATGCGAAACTGAACTGTGGAGGCAGCCGAACAGAGCACTCGGGAACCTGTAGTTTCCGGCCCATTTTCGCGATGACAGAGTGACAGACCTGTACCATAGTAAGGATGAGCATATGGCTGTTAATGATCCAAGTATCTCGAAGGTCGAGTAAGGCGAGTCAGTACACCTTCTACTTGGAACCACCTATAACGAGTGTGTAAGGCCGGTACCATGTGATGAGCGTGGGCTAAATCACTAAAACACTCAGTTGAACGTGTCAAGGCAGTCCAGGCCAAATATGGACAACAACTAAAGGGCTTAGTACGTGGGTAAAGAGGGCACTGTGCGGGTGTCATTATGGGATACACAAAATTTAATGGTTCAAGGTTTTACAGCTACCTAATAGCAGTATTCTGGGTGGTACTCCGCTACGGCAGGTTCAAGGCGCACGCTACCTGACCTTAGGCAGGGAACTCTTGCGGTTCTCTTGTTTGAATTTTAGGACATGGGATTTTAAGCCAATTGCATTCATGTGAGGGATTGTTAGAAAACATGTAAAAACATGGTTAATTCCGAATGGTCACAGGACCAACTTTGAGTCAAGATTCCATGCGACAACCTTTGGCCTTTGATGTCTTACTCAATATGTATGAGTAGCTCGTGTAACGAGCTTTGTAACGGTATGTCGCATGACCTATTCGGGGAATGTGTGTGAATGAAAATTGGCTTCAAATGTTGGGTCTCGGAGGAAGCAAAAATCCGAATGGTCACATGACCAACTTTGAATCAAGATTCTATGCGACAACATTTGGATTTTGATTTCATACTCAAGATGGTTAAGTAGTTCATGTAATGAGTTTCGTAATGGTATGTCGCATGACCTATTCGTAGAATGAGTGTGAATGGAAATTGGCTTCAAAGATTGCTTCTCGAAAAAGGCAAAATCCGAAATGTTGGAAATGATGGTAAGTAGATTAAATGGTTCACTCTTTTAATCATCCCACATTGGGAAAATGTGAAGACATTTTTCAAGCTAAGCTTATAAATAATCTCTCAAAAATCATTACATTTTAGTAAGAGAGAGTCAACCACCAACAGCTCGACTTTGACTTGTCGTCAGTTTCCGACAAATCATCCGAGATGTTTTAACTTGGGATCGAAGCGCCAACACGACCAGAAACCTTAAAGGTGGTCGGACGAATATCGGTTAAGGGCAGACTGTTTAGCAGTCGCCTCGTCTGTTTTTTAAATTATGTTCTCATTTCAGGTTCTTATTTATTTATTTAATTTCAGTATCTTTTATTTTCTGTAATTTAATTTCAGTACTTTTCTTTCTGTAATTTAATTTCAGTACTTTTTCTTTTCTGTATTTTAATTTCAGCAATTTACTTTCTGTAATTTCAACTCTGTCTTTCATTTTTGTAATTATTATTCTGTCCTGTAATTTATTTTCCAGTTCTGTAATTTCCTTTATATACAGAAACAGTCCAACAGTTTAGTAATTATACTATTCTGTCTGGCAGTTTATTTTAATTAACAAACAGTCCAGCAGTTTAGTTTTATACTATTCTGTCTGACAGTTTTATTTAATTACAAATCAGTCCAGCAGTTTAATAACTTATATTATTCTATATGAAATTTTATTTAATTGCATTACATTCTGCAAGTGTCGGAATATTGTAATAGAGTCACATTCCGTTTAATAGAAATAAAATTGTTTATTTCTTTTTAGTCCTTCCACTTTAAATTATTACTTTTACGTATATCAAAACCAACAATATATATGTAGTTATTTCACGCACAAGTGGAATTTTAAAATTACAAACAAAATATGAGCTTTTGTAAGAGCAGTTAATGACTCATTGTAGCTTCATTGTAACAGCAGTTCAAAAGTTTTATGCTATCAATAATACTGCAGTAGAGTGTCTTCAAATGCATAATCGTAGCTTCATCTCCATGCTCTATTAGAGTATCCTGCATTTTTTACACATAAAATATGAGAGATAAAATTTGCAACATCAGAGTACTACGGGGGTTCAGAAAACTTAATCACCAGCCATATCTATACAGGACTACCCACCCTCTTTGTCAAGAGATAAAAATGAGAGGGAAGCTCTCATAAAAAAACACAGAACAGGTTTAATACTTGACTTAAAGCTTCAGCTGCACATCATTAGCAAGGAAAAAGATATACACATACTATATCCAGCAATAATTAAACACTAAAAATCGACCCCCTAAGGCGGTTACATGAAGTTAGAGCTGCTCTTCTATCAAGATTTCAATTAACGGTATAAGTAAATTAGTCAGAACTATTGCAAGTATACACCCGCTAATCAATTACTTGTCCACTAATATTTGTTTTTATAACAAGTTCATATACGTATTATAAATTCGTCCAAGAACCATAGATCAATAGATGTGCTCAAACCGTTGCTGGTATAATGATATAGAGTTGGTTACATCTTGAGTGGTAGTGATGATGAAACTAAAATTGGCAGTGATGGTAACTGGTAAGGAAGTTCTAAACCTAGACTGAAAGAAAAATACATGCTTTTATGTAGAAAATACAATATTAGCAAAAAAGTCATGAATCTTGTTACTCAAAACTAGAAATTACTAAATGTGATATTTGACTTCAAGGCAAATTAATTATCTAGATTTGAAATAATGATTGCAGTGGAAATAGTTTGAGTTAATTGAAACTCAAAGAAAGATTAAATTAGGCATCACATCGGCAACGAAAGGACTAGATGAGATGTTAGCATACCAAAGAGCAACATGATATGAAGTAAGTGAAAAAATTTTGTTTGTGAAAGGCTCTCTCACTCAAATGATAAATCACCATTACAACACCATAAGTAAAGAAAATTCTCCCGTTACAACTAAATATGAAGCCAAGAACAAGTTGTATGGAGTTGCATTAAATTGTGGAACTGTATGATCTTTTAAGCAATGCCATTTTTTTTGTTGAACCAATTATCTCATGCCCTCTAAAATTGGTCAAGCAATTTAGAATACGTGATTCCTTGAACTCGTTTTCCTTTGAAACCCATGTTTTTCGTTTTCTATACACGGGGTTTTTAGCAATTCTATACATTTTGTTTTTGCCTTTTTATCGGTTAATACCATACATTGTTTTCAATTAATTAATATCATATATCTGATCTGTGTTTTTTTGAACTTTTCCATCCAATTGTGGATGGAAACATGATTTCAATTTAGAATTGAATGGTTTCCAGAATTGTATCTAAAAAGTTCAAATTAAAAAAGATACGAATATAATGTACTAATTGAAAATTTTAACTCTGTATGTACAAACTATGAATATTGTAGTACTAATAGGATTCTTATGTCCTGATTTTTTGTGAGCACTGATAAATATTGGTACAGTAATAACTGAAAAAGGAGACGATTAACAAACAGGTAGTGGAAAACTCGAAAACATTTTATAAATAAAACTCCAGTCACCACTGTCAATAGACTCAATACCAAAAATCAAAGAAAATATAACACTCGTTACAAAAACCCAAAAAGAAAATTGAACAATGAACAAATGATTTATTTCCAACCAGTAGATGTCTGCAAAAACTAGTCATCATCTTCCAAATGGAACCCCACATTCATTCCGAAATTTGACGCAATATTATAATTCTTGACAGATAAGTCTTCATTGACGAAATTTCTAGAAATGACTGCTTCTTCAAGAAAACAAGGCGACACCATGTCAGCATCATCGGTTGGAAGCATCTGATCATCATACACCGGACCATATCTTGCATCACCAGACAATATATTGCATCAACCATGTGAATGAAAGCACAAACCACCTACAAGTAAATGTGCCTAATTACGAGCTTTAAGCGGAATTTCGTATAAGCGTATCTTAGAAGTTAGAAGAAAAAAAAAATTATTTACTAAACTTAAAAAGCACTCAGATCTCCTCTCTTTTTTTAACAATAAACAGTGGAAATTGATATATAAATTATTAAAGCGGTTACTCAACGGTCACAACTCGTCTGCTCACGCAAAAAAAAACATCAAAAACAATAAATACCAAGCTCGTTACAAATTCATAACAGACATAAAGTTAAAAAAATATAAATAGGTCTTGTTCTCGTAAGAAAAAACAAACTTATTACTGTTGAGCACACTGCGCCCTTTGGGCCCCACCACCGTGCATATCATCGTCGTCCTCATCATAAGCCTCTTGTTGTGCCTGATGTTGTTTGCTACGCATCCCATCCTCGATGTTAACGTCGTGTAGTGTCGTTTCCTCGCACTCATTCAGCTCCATTTCGCTCATCTGTGTGCTCGTCTTAGGGGGGAAGCACGGCTTCTAGGGACCTGCTTTGGCCAGGAGTGAGAGACTCTGGGAAGTCGGCGGTGAAATGTATGTATATTTCCCCCCTCATGAAAGGCTTCTGGTGCTTGGCATGCCCTCGTCGTTAATCGCCTTAAATGTCAGGCTTCACAACTTCATCAGGTTGGGCACTCAGATCTCCTGTTTGATAAAACCTTGAATAAAAATGTTGGATTATATATAAGTCCTACAAGAAAACATGTTAAGATATATGTATATAACACTATATAATTACAAGTAAAAGACCCTAAATGACTTCAAGAATAAAAAACTCCCCTAAGATTCAATAGGTATTTTCGTTAGGTTTAGAACATGGACATATTGGCCTCTATTATGGGAAGACGTTGTCATAAACAATGAAATGCATTAACTTATTCCAGTTTTCTTAACATCTGAAACTAAATCAGTCATCTATATGAATATTCGTTAGGGCTAATAATAGCTAGTGTTCTCCGTTTAAGCTATTGGGACCAAATAGAATATTCACAATAACCACGACAGTCATTAATGTAACACCCTTCCCTAGTATATATCCTTAACAACATAAATTACTCTCTTTTTTCTTTTTCTGATGAACCAACATAAATTACTCCTATTACCGCAGCTTACGCCAAATTTATAAATTACTGCTGCAACTTGACTATTATGTCAAAATAGAAAGGATTAATTGCAGTTTAAATTATTTACCATACCCGATATATCTACCCAATTACCCAAATGTATAACCAATTAGGAAAAGAGTTGCTTTCAGGTTAATTTTACTCCCCTTTGGAAAGTAAGTTTCAAGGTTTTGTTCATCTAAAGGCTCAAACTATATTTTCATCTTCTTTTTATAAAATCATTAGAGCTTATTGTCTTTGTATATATATATATATTATATACTTATTGTCTCTCTTTACCAAGAAAAAATGATATATAACATTATTATTGGTCTGAGTCACTATTATTGATTATTCGGGACAAAATAATTTTTTACACACAAAATTAAATTTTTTGTCCCCAGATCTAATTTTTAGACACATAATTTGAAAAAAAAATTGTCTCCAAAGACAATCATATACTAAAATAATGAGACAATTAAAATTTGTCTCCAAATACTTTTTAAGACTAAATTAAATTGTCTCCTTATGTTCGTATAATATTGAATTTAAAGAGAATTTTTTTTTCAAATTATATGACTAAAAGTTAGATTTTGGCGACAAAAAATATTTTTGTGTCTAAAACATTTTTTTTATCCAGAAAATTTACAATTTGACGACAAATTTTGATTGTCTCTAACAAAATTGTCCATAATTCTTCGGTTTGTTGTAGTGATGGGTTGAAATTTGAGGAACATAAAATACGCTCCTAAATATTAAAGGTCAGTGTTCTATATAATACTATATTACTAATATTCTTTTCCGTTATAGCCTCGATATTTTATTTTCACAGATCTTTATCTCTACATAGAACTGACGAATGCTCAGAAAATTTAGACGAGCACAAAAAGATTTAATCAATAAAAATGTTACCTTGCGAACAGGCCATATTATGAAATGAAATGAGCAACGATCTTCCCGATTTGCCACACACCAAAAATTTGTCAAGTAATCACGGGCTCGCCTTCTTTTCTTCCAGATGCAATCTTCGCCTTTTTTAACTATCATAAAACAATTAAAAAAATATTAACTTTGCGTAAAAGTTAATCTCTGCAATTTTTTGACATGAGAATTAATAACAAATCCATCCAAGATCTACCCATTAAAAACATGTCTTTTATCATCGTTTATTGTAGATTGATCAACCATTACTCCCTTCATCTCAATTTAATAAGGAAGTTCGGACAACATGCAAAATTATACCATGAAAAGTCTATATATTGAAATGTCAAGTTTCAAAATTTAATCATAGACATAAGACATCTTAACTATGTAAATAACTTTTAATTTTTATATCCTAATAATTGCATGGAATGAAACTGCATGGATATATCCTAAAAATTTCGACTATTGTAAATTTTGTATCTCTATTCTAAAATTAATCGCTGATAAAATCATGGGCATATGAGAAAAAATAAGAATATGATAAACACAACAAAACCCTTAATCATTAAAGTACATCACACAAAGAAAAAAAAACTATACGTATTTAGATTGAGAGAGAGAGGGATTATACCAGGATATAACAAAAGCTGCATTTTTTAAATTTTCTAAAAGAAGAACGAATGGGGGTAAAGAATTGTTTATCTAAAACTAAACGGCTCAGCCCTTTTATATTAGCTGCTTGGGTAGAGGCTGTAAACCCTAGGTAACATTTTCTTTTTCTTTTAAGTACCCGATACATATATAACACCGTACTGAATTTTAAACGTTACAATATTTTAAGGTTTATATTTTGCAACTTTGACCATTTGGGTGAGTCTTAATTAATATGTCATGTGTACAACTTGGCTACGTCCTATGTACTTTTTCGGTATAGCTGTAAGAATTATTTTTTGTTTTTTCATAAAAAACTAAAGAAAAATATAAGTTTTTTAATATGGAAACGTAAATATTTATACTTTGCAAATATGACAAGTTTATTTAAATTTGATGTACGCACTAATGAAAATTATGTTAAAATGCAGCGAAAAGTGTCGTAGTTAATCCTAAATTGTTCATTAAGATTGTTAATAATGTTATTGGAATTCGTATCGTATATCATATAAATAAAAATAATTGTTTCTTGTATTAATGTACCATTCTCATACCGTACCTAATTTTTTAACTTTTGTGGTATCACGGTAACGTATTATATCGGGTACGATACTCTTACCCATACCCGTGCAACCTTGGTATATGTTGTAAATTTTGATAAAAGTTAAAAGTTAAGGTTTTTAATTGGAGTAAATTATTAGATCATTTCCGCTAAAATACAGTGGACCCAAGTTGGTTATATGTAAACTTGTTTTTATTTTGAAAACCTTATTTTTCATTTTTCATTATTTCACGTCTAGATCTGAAATTTTTTATTTTAGTTTTTTTCAGCTTTCATGGGGTTGTTAGTAATTTTTTACCTTGTATTGTTGCGTTTTTCTCGTTAAATACGTACATTGTTAAATTTTTCAATTAATACCTTATATTCATTTTTTTTTGAAACTTTTGTATGAATACAAAACATCCAAAGAATCTCTTTTTATGTACTCACATGTAAAATGGCATGTGCATTACAACTACAAGTGCTTATAAAAATCATTAAAATCTAAGAAATGTATAAAGTAATCATGGTGTGGTCTGATATTTGTCAAGTCGTGCTAATAAAGTAACCCTTTTTCATAAAATGGTCACATAGAACCCCAATCTATGGGTAGTTTTGTCACTTCTACCAATCGCAGGGGGAGTAACATTAGCAGCTTTCACCGAGGCTTCTTTTAATTGATAAGATATTGAGCTACATGCACATTCTCATGATTATTTAGTTAAAATAAAGGCATATAAGATTTTAAACGCGCATGTATAATTAATAATAAATGGACAGGATAGGCTTTAGCAGTGCAATGGCCTCCAACTTAACCAACCAATCCCGCAACGCTCTAAGCAAAAGTTTATAGTGAATAAAGAAAAGATTTTCGCTTTTTTATGTTAATTAAGTTGTTGCGGTATTGTGTTTTTCAGTCGATGTTCAAGGAGTAAAAGTGTGATAAAATTAGAACAGGAAGCTCTTGACAACATCAACCTCTTCTCGGCATTGATAGTAATGCCCTTCGTTATGCTATCTCTGATTGCCACTCTGGTAGATGAGGTGAAATCTAGTCCTTCGTACTTGCAAAAAATGGTAAGCACGTTTGGCTGCAGCTTCTTAAGCAAATAAGCTGCTTTGTTTTAGGCTGAGGAAAAGTGTGACTTAATCCAGCTAAAACCCTTATTGCTATTTTGAATAAAAACTTGGTCTTGAAGATACCCAATCGAGTACTTCGCATCTTAAAAGCCAACAAACAATAAGTTAAGTTTCAGGAAATGTAAGCAAACAATTGACCACAGTTTCTAATTCAATAAGCTGCTAAGGCTTGGAGAAAATTAAGGATATAAAATATAGTGAACATAAGAAAAGATTCTATCTTGTGAAGACCCATGAAGCATAGAATGAAACTTGAATTATGTTCACAATGAATTTATTGTCTGTTCAAAAGCCACTGAAAACCATCTTTTAGTTCTTTCAATGCTACAACTTAACCAGTAGGAAATGCAACTCCATATATTTGGCATTAACAATGTACTTCGATTGAAAGAAAGAGACAAAATTAGCACAAAGGCAAAGAAAGAAAGGAAAAAGAAAACTAGAGGCTCTACATCCAACAAAAATGATAGAACAAGCCAAAAATTAGAAAGAAATACTATTAAAATATTTTCTGTAGTGGCGTACTGTTCCAATGAATGAGTATACATAAATGTGAACAGTAAATTGTCAAGGTATCGGAACACTGTTCAAATACATCTACTTTTTACAACATTAGTTAAAATACAAATCCACATACACATGTTGCTGTATTCTCAACTTGTTGAATTTATATGTAAAATAGCTTAAATGGCATGTTATTCCATGTCGATATATTGTTATTCCATGTCGATATATCCAAGAATATGCAGCTGGGAAGACCCTTAGTATGTGCAGTAGGTGCGTCCATATCCGGTCTCACAACCAGTGTTGGTTTTGGGGCCGTTGATACATGCGTTTAGCAGGGGCCTAAAAAACATAGGGGGCCACTTTTTTTATATAGCGGTATATCCTTGTTATATAAACAGCTTTCTGAACCCAAGTAAACGTTAACATATACCTCGTGTCTCTTTCCCTTTTAACTTTTTAACTAGTGCTTATTCCGGCTTGTAGCGAATCAGAATCTCAAACATCTTCGACAATTATGTATAAGTTACAAAGTTCTTTTTATTACTATTTTCTTTTGATTCAATGGTTCTATTGTTTATTTTATACTACTGATTATCTTAAATGTTTGACACCTTTTGTTTGTTTCAAGTCAATAAAATAGGAAATATGTAGCTCCTTTTTTTTATTGAGAATATTTACTAATTTTAAAAGCATATAAAAATTAGTATAGTTTATTATTTCATTCATTAAATTTGCATATAAAGTGAGGACGCGAAAAGAAAACAAAACAAAACTTACGCTATCTATGGATGGGTCGATACACAAATTCCTAAAACCTATTATACCCAATCTAATTGTACTCGCAGTAAGTCCGGTTTTAAATGAAAGTGTGATTAACTGTGAGAATTCCAATAATAACACTACTTGTCAAAATTTGACAGAAAATATGTTAGTTAGTGAAAGGAATTTGAATACGGAAAAAGGTTACTGAAAATTTGACTGAGAATGTGATGCAAGCTGTTGAAAATTTGGACCCTATAAATGTGTTATTTTCTCTAGTTTTTGTTGATTCTTTTGGTTTTGGATTTTAATGAGACTATTTAGTTGTTTCAATAAATTTTGTTTATCTGTTTTGGGGGCCGCTCTCTTTTTTCCTCTATGAAATTTGCTAGGGCCTCTAAATTGCTAAAAATGACTCTGCTTCAGAGAATTTATTTTTCCAATATAACCGTTGAAGGAAGAATAATCCATATCAAGTTTTCAATCCACGAATTCATTCTTTGATAAATGTTTCTTATCCTTACAATTAATGTCTCTGTGCACACAATTATCCACATTCATGTTCTAATAATTAAGCTTCTGACTCATATGCAATCTTTATTACAAATTAAATGTAGCGGTTAAATGATCTCGAGCAAACAATGTCAACAATAGAAAGACATCTCAATTTTGTTAAATCTAGTAAATTTTACTATATCTATTTGCCTATTGGAATGATATGATTTGAAATCTCACACTTGTATCCAAACCGAATAATCATGTGTTTGTCCAAGGTTTGTTTTAATTAAAAAGAATTTATTAACTAAAAAAGGATCCAATGATTTCACTCATACTCCCAAGATTCGGAGGCACAACCTCGTATTTGAACACATCAGTTCTCGCCGGTCGCCGCTAGGCTATCTGTTAGGACCATATTTCTGACCTAGTAACTATTTGTTTTCAATTGATTTGAACAAAATAATCCAAGTTGATTGTTAAGAATTGAGACAGTTTTATGTTTACAGGTGAGGTTGCAACCTCAGTTGCAACCACAGTTCTAACCTGCCAATACGCAGGATTCTGTCTAATTCTGTCTAACTGCATTACTTGATCTTTAAAGTCTTTTCTTTGAATTAAAGTATGCAGAAAATATTCTCATCTGTTTAAAAAGATTTAGTTTATATATATTGAGAATATTAAGGTGATAAACAATGTAAATTGTTTAAAACATATATGGAGATTAGTTTAAAATATATTCTTTCTTTTATTGTGGATATTAAATCTCTTTGTATATGCAAAGTCTTTATCTCGTGATTCAATCTATGTGCTTACACAATCAATAATGATCTAATTAGATTGAATGTTATATGGAGTTATGGTTTCAAATTATATTAAGATTTTATCTCTAACATATATTGTTTAATATGTTCTCTGTTTAAGGAAATAGTAACTCATATTGTCAAACAAGTTATTAACAACTATTAACATGAAAATTGAGATCAATCAATTGCAGCATTATCTCGTGTAATTATGGGAAGATTGAGATCAATTAGAAGAATCCAAATCAATCAACAAGATCTTGAAGAAACAAGATTGTTTTACTCTTTAAATAGTTAATAGATTTGCTTGTAAAAAGTGTGTGTTCTAAATCATAAAGAACTCAACTTTGAAAGAATACATAGTGAGTTTTTAAAAACGAAAAACAGTGGTGAGAAGCCATTGATCTTTTGAGTGATAGTTATAAGGTAGAAGCAATATAGAGATAGGCAGAAAAATCTAGAGGGAGTCTGAGAGTTTTTCATTAAGATTTGAATCCTATATTGTAAGATTTTATAATATCATTAATCTGGATGAGTGCCCCGGAGACGTAGCCTAGTTGGGTGAACTCCGTTGTTAAATGTGCGTGTGATTTAATTCAAGTACATTTAACTTTACAAGTTCTGTCCATCATTATACTTAGCTTCCAACCTCAGTTGCAACTGTACTTGAAACCTAACTGCATAACTGCAACTAGAACAGCAGATAGGAATTTCAATTGGTATTAGCTTCCAACCTCATTTGCAATTGTACTTGGAACCTAACTGCATAACTGCAACTAGAACAGCGGATAGGAATTTTAATTGGTATCAGAGCTTCACACTAGATTCTACTTAGTGTGGATCCTGTGTTCTAGTAAAGATGAACTTAATGAGAGAAAAAAATGCGTTTAACAAGCCACCATTACTTGAAGGAGGAGTTAACGATGGAGTCTGGAAAATAAGAATGAGATCATTCATCAAATAGCAAGATGAACAAGCATGGAAGTTTGTACTTTATGGTTGGGAAGTTCCAACTGTTACTGATGGTGAAGGTGAACTAGTTCATGTGCCTGAAGACAGATGGTCTGCTGATGAGGATAAAAAGTCAAGTGCAAACTCAACAGCAATAAATTTAATCTTTGCTGGTGTAACTCTAAGCGTGTTCAGGTATATCTCTCACTGTGAAACTGCCAAAGAGGCATGGGATATCCTACAAGTAACCTTTGAGCGAACTGTTAAAGTAAAAGCTTATAAACTCCAACAATGAACTACTCAGTTTGAAAATCTAAGAATGGAGGAAGATGGAACTATTGAACAATTTAATGGAAGAATCTGTCACATTGCTCATCAAGCACGAACCTTAGCTGAAAAATATACTGATGCTAAACCTCTAAAGAAAACTCTAAGGTCTATTGCAGAAAGATTTGAAATTAAGGTAACTGCTATTGATGAGTTAACAGATCTAGAAAACTTAAAACGTGAAGAACTTATAGGAAATCTAAGCACTCATGAGTTAAAATTCTTCAAACCAAAGAGAACAGAAAAGAGAATAGCCTTTCAAGCTAAGAAATTTTAATCTAAACTCTGTGATAATCTGCATGATGAAGAACAGCTGGCCTTCTTTGCTAAAAAGGTTTACAAAAAATTCTATACGAAAAAGCAGGATGATACTGGAACTTTTAAAAACTTCCATAAAAGAGAAAATCAATTTAGGCCAAAATCTAGGCTTAACAATAATTCTAAAGGAAAGTGGGATCCAAAAGAAAAAGATTACAGAGACTATCAATCTAAAGAAATTCAGTGCAAAGAATGTAGGGGTTATGGTCACATTCAGGTTGAGTGTGCTAACACTTTAAAAATAAACAAATTTGCTTATATAACCGCTCACAGTGACATTGAATCTGAGAGTAACAGTGATGTAGAGGATGAATATAATTTTATTAACTTTATGGGAAGAATCGTTGAAAATGAAACTGTTTATGAAAGTGATTGTGAGTCAGTTTCAACTTTAGTTACAACTGCTCTTAAAAACTTTAACAGTGATGAGAAAGAACCCTCAGAAGAGAGTATTACTCAGCAATATCTTGTTGTTTATGAAAAATATCAAAGACTGAGCAAACAATCTATCATCATCAACAAACTCAATGCTAATCTAAAAGATGAAATAAAGAATCTCACTAAACAACTCAACACACAACAATTTGAGTTAAAAGAAACCAAAAAGAAAATAAAACTGTTAAATGCTTCAGCTTCAGAGAAATTAGATGATATGATGTCCTATTCTAGAGTCTCAAATGATAATAGTGGTTTGGGGTATTGTGGTTATAAAGGCACTGGAAAAACAACATTTGTTAACGCCTCTATAAAATCTGAAACTTATGATTTTGACAGCAAGGTTAAAAGTGTAGTTGCAAACAGAAAAGAGTTGAATGACTTTAAGGCTAAAACAAAATGGTGTAGTGGAAAGGAAAAATAGAACCATTCAGGAAATGCCTAGGGTCATGCATAACTCTAAGAAACTTGCCAAAAGATTTTGGGCTGAAGCTGTCAATATTGCATGTCATATCTTACTAAAGGTACTAACATGACTGCATATGAAATTTGGAAAGGTAGAAAACCTAATGTTAAGTGTTTTCAAGTATTTGAGTGTGTCTATTACATTCTTAAAAATAGAGAACATCTTGGCAACTTTGATTCTAAAAATGATAAAAAAGTATTTCTTGCGTATGCTCAAAACAGTATGGCTTTTAGAGTCTATAATCTGAGAACAAACTGTGTCATGGAATGGTATAATGTGATCTGTGATGATCTGAAAAATGTTTATGAGACTACATGTGATGATGATGAGTCAGGAATCAAAAGTAAAGAAACAGGAAAAATTCAGCAAAATGACTGTCTTGTAGTGGTTGGAAGTCCAATTGCAACTAAGTTTGAAACCCAGAGTACAACAGGTTCTGATGAAGAAGAATATGGCTCTCCAATCCAAACTACAAGTAAGCCTCGTTATGCAAGGACTCGAAAGAATCATTCTCTTGAAAATATCATAGTATTAGTCAATGCAGGTATGAAAACGAGAGGTAAAATAGGTAATATTGTTCATTTTTCTTGCTATATTTCTCAATTAGAACCTAAAAATATAAAAGAGGCTTTGGAAGACAGTGAATGAATTTTAGCTATGCAAGATGAACTGTCTCAATTTGAGAGAAATGATGTGTGGATATTAGTACCCATACCAAATAATAAAAATGCAATATGTACTAAATGGATATTTAGGAATAAAAGTAATGAAGATGACATAATTGTTAGGAATAAAGCTAGACTTGTAGCTCAAGGATACACTCAAATTGAGGGAATAGAGTTTGATGAAACTTTTGTCCGTGTAGCAAAAATAGAATCTATTAGAAACTTTCTTTTGCTTACATGTATGACTTTAAGTTGTTTCAACTAGATATTAAAAGTGGCTTCTTAAATGGAAATATTCAAGAAGAAGTCTATGTTTGTCAACCTAAAGGTTTTGAGGATCCAAACTTTCCTAAACATGTTTATCTTTTGAAAAAGTCCTTGTATGATTTAAAGCAAGCCCCTAGAGATTGGTATGAAAGACTAACTAAGTTTGTAATTGAGAAAGGATTTAACATAGGGGGAGTTGACAAAACTTTCTTTACTAAGAAAACTCCTAAGGATATAATTGTTGCTCAAATTTATGTTGATGACATTGTGTTTGGTTCTACCTCTGAAAATAAAATTACAAAATTTATTTCTGATATGAAACATGAGTTTGAAATGAGTTGTGGAGGAGAATTAACTTACTTTCTAATACTTCAAGTTAAACAGAATGAAAAGGGCATTTTTCTATGACAAAGTAAGTATGCTGATAATCTTGTCAATAAATTTGGTTTGAGTGAGAGTAAAGAGAAAATAACACATATGAGTACCACTCTAAAATTGTCTAAGAATGATAAAGTTAAGAGTGTTTGTCCTAGTCTATATGTCTATGATTGGAAGTCTTCTTTATTTAACTGTCAGCAGACCAGATCTTTGCTTAAGTGTAGGAGTGTGTGCCAGATATCAGACAAATCCTCTAGAATCTCATCTTCTTGCTATCAAAAGAAGCTTAAGATATGTGAAAGGCACTACTCACATTGGTCTGTGGTATTCTAAAGACACAAATAATTTTTTGGTTGTTTACTGTGATGCAGACTGGGCAGGTAATATAGATGACAGAAAAAATACTTCTAGTGGTTGTTTTTATTTTGGAAATAATCTTATTTCATGGTTTAGTAAAAAGCAAAATTGGATTTCTTTGTCAACTGCTGAGGCTAAGTACATTGCAGCTGGTAGTGGATGCACTCAACCTATATGGATGAAACAAATGTTATCTGATTCTAATGTTAAACAACAAGTGTTAACTCTGTTTTATGATAACGAAAGTGCTATAGATTTGACAAAGAATCCAAACATTCGAAAACTAAACATATTGATCTAAGACACCATTTTATTCGAGAATTGGTTTAAGAAAAGAGCTTATTCAGGAACATGTTTCAATTGAAAGACAGTTAGCAGATATTTTCACAAAACCCCTTGATACAAACAAGTTTGAAACCTTAAGGAGTGATATTGGGGTATGTCACTATAGATCTAATTTAATACCCTTGTTATGTATGTTTTTCTGTGAGTAACGTTAATAAATTTTGTGCTTAAGGTAAGTCTTGATTGAGTTATGAAGTTTTTTTCTTGAAAAAGCCGCTAACCGATGTCTCAAAAACAGATGTGGGATAACTTGCCCTAAAATCTCTCTGGTAATATAGTTGCAATCACAAAGTGTAAATTTTACATTAATAAGTTTTACATGGGGAAAATATTTCCATGGGAAAGTTTTACACTGAAAACTTTTATTTGCTTTTCATTTACACGTGGTTGGTGCATAAAAAGTTTTTCAGCTAAAATTTTATACAAACTCACGTTTTTTTTTACAAATTGTTTTTTTAACAAATAATTGGTAAAAATCTCAACATGTATAGGAAACTTAACCTAAACACATATTTTATTTCATATACATCACTTATAATAACTTATAAACTTTCAACATATAAAATCATAAAATTATAAGTATAGAAAATATTATTGACTTTTTTTAGGTTTTTCAAATTTTCTTGGGTTTTTTAGATTTTTCGGAATATTTTGTTTTATTTTTTTCCATTTTTTGTTATTTTTTAGATTTTTTCCTATTTTTTAATATTTTTATTGGTTAATTATATTTTAGCCTTTTCAAATTTTCTTTGCTTTTTTAGATTTTTCGGATTTGTTTTATTTATTTATTTTCCATTTTTGTTATTTTTTAGATTTTTTTCGTGTTTTTTCCTTTTTTTTATTGGTTAGTAGATAGAATTGGACTAATTATTAAATAATTTTGAAAGAATAGACCTATAATTAATAATAGTTATAATACTAGTATTAGAAAGAATATAAGAGAGAGGCTCCGTAAACCGTTTACAATTTTGTTTGCGGGGTAATCGTTTCCCCCAATTTTACTAGATATGTAGGAAAAGTTTTTCTAAAAAAATGTTTTACGTTAAACCAATCATCCGAAAAATCTATTTTACCCGTAAATGGTTGTTTACCCCCATTTTACAACAAAACAAACAGAGCCTAAATTGCAAGCTCAATTGCAACCACAGTTGCAACTTCATTCTGAATTACAGACAGGCCAATGATTATCAAAAGAAAGCCACATTGCTTATGATCAAATTCAGCATAAGCTGATGTTCAAAGTAAGCTAAAATAAATAAAAGGCCAAGACAAAATCTTGAAAAAAAATTTTGGCATCACTTATACTCTTTCCTTCCTGAGATGGTCAAGCTAGTTTTTGTGTAGAGGAAAAACAGATTTGCTCATTATAGCTCTTAGTCATAATTTTTATTGTATGAATATTCTATAATAAATATATATTATTGAGTAAATTGTTAGTATCTTGTGTTCAAAATTCTATACTATATATTATTGTTATCTTAATTTTGAAACAAGTCAAATTACCTATATTTCTTCAAATCATAAATCAGAAAAATTAGATAAATCTGTTTTAAATTGGAATGTAGATCTTTATTCTTTGCTGAATTTTTCCTGATAAAAACAGTATCTTGACGCGATTTTTTAAAATTGGAATATCTGTTGAAAGGAAAGTGCCTAATTTTTTGGGAAAATTGGCTCACAAAGGGAATTTGGGTATATCTTCTCATAATTTAAAAAGATTTGGGCTTAATTGCTATATAAGCTAGTGTTTAATGTTAGACTAAAACAACAAAAATCAGAATTACTATCTCTCTCTATCAAATTAAAAACTCTGTTTTTCCAAAAAACCCTATTTCTCGTGTTCCAAGTCCAGTTGCAACATCAGATCCAACCATGTCTTCTTCTCCTCACAATCAACATGATCTAAAGAATGAGGATGACAGTACACTTGGTGATTTTCTGAATAGGTCCAAAACTCGTAGAGTTTCTAAAGCAAAGGTAAGTGAACCCTCTTCTACTCAACCTAAAAAACGTAGAGTTAAGAAACGTCATGGCAGAGACACACAGATTGATCCTATCTTTGTTAAATATATCTATGACACTCTTAATAGTGAGGTTGATCCGGGGTTCTGGAACAAAATTATGACACTCTTAATAGTAATAGGGAAATACATTCTGAAAGACAACTAAATCTGGCTAGTTATAGGAATATTCAAGTGCATGTTGAAAATTTGTTGAAATATGTTGGTCTTGACAGAACTATTAGCTATCTTGAATCATATTTTTCTGAACTAATTAGGGAATTTTATGCTAATCTGAATGAAGGGGTGGTTGATAAGGGTGGTATAGTCGTCTTACTCTTGATTTTAACCATGAGTTGATCAATAAGTTTCAAGGTTCTCCTAGCAACCTTGAGGGTGATTTAGACTTTGATATACATTATGTAGCTCTAGCTATTACAGGAAAAGATAACCAATTTGATGGAAATCCATTAAAACTTTTGCTCTAACTCTAAGTGCAGCTGTTTTGCACAAATTCTCTAAGTTTAATTGGACACCTACTAAACAACCCTCTAAGCTTACCAAAGATTTGACTGTGTTCATTTATAGAATCATGTCCAAAATTCCCATCAACTTTGGTGAACATGTGTTCAATTTGGTCAAAGAATTTTCTGATGTCAAAGCTAGCTCTGTCTTGCTTCATTTTCTTTGTTTAATCTCTCATATTCTTCTTTCTCAAGTGAATTTTGTGCCCCCATCCTTAATAAATCCTCTACCTCAATCCTTTGAAAAACCTACCAACTACTCTTCTGCTCTCTATATCTCTGCTAAACTCCTTAAGAAATGTCATATCAATGACATAACTTGTGAAAGGGAAAAGGAAAAAGAGTCTACTAGTGCTGCTCCTAAGAAGAAGGGTGTTAAAAGGTATCTGAAACAACAACTTGCTACTAATCAAGATAGGAGGGCTGAGCTAGATACCCATGACTATGAGATCAAGAAGCTGCTAGAAAACCTTAAGGAGAGTGACAATGAAAGTGATAGTAACAGTGGTTACTCCTTAAGCAGTACATATGAAGATGTGGTCAGAGATGAACCTATTTCATCAAGAGCTCCTCATTATAGAAGGCATTGATGAGTCAAGTAATGACACCTAGTTTGTCCTGACTGTGACAAATAGGGGAGAATTGAGAGTTTATGCTATGTGTTTTATTTCAATTTCTGCAAATTCTGTGTTAAAACTATCTTGTGCCAGTTTTTTTGGCCTTATGTCTTTTTTGCAATTTATTTCTGGATTATGTTTCTTAATAGTTGAATAAGTTCTGTAACATTGGTAAATAGATGGTTATTTGAGTTTATATGTTATCTGAAATTCTAACTTGCAGGGAGAGCTTAAGTATTTAACTCACAATCACCGCAATGATATAATACAGTAAAGACTGTATGTGCTAACAAAATTTGCAGATGGAGCTGTTTTGAATAAACTCGTATTATTTGTCAAAACTAATGACAAATTGGGAGATTGTTATGACCATATTTCTGGGCTAGTAACTCTTTGTTGTCAATTGGTAATGACAAATGGGGAGATTGTTATGACCATATTTCTGGCCTAGTAACTCTTTATTGTCAATTGGTTTGAACAAAATAATCAAAGTTGATTGTTAAAAATTGAGACAGTTTTATGTTTATAGGTGAGGATGCAATCTCAGTTGCAACCACAGTTCTAACCTGTCAATACGCAGGATTCTGTCTAATTCTGTCTAACTGCATTACTTGATCTTTAAAGTCTTTTATTTTAATTAAATTATGCAGGAAATATTCTCATCTGTTTAAAAAGATTCAGTTTATATATATTGAGAATATTAAGATGATAAAGAATGGAAGTTATTTAAAAGATATATGGAGATGATATTCTTCGTTTTATTCTAGATACTAAATCTCTTTGTATATGCAAAGTCTTTATCTCGTGATTCAATCTATATGCTTACACGATCAATAATGATCTAATTAGATTGAATGTTATATGGAGTTATGGTTTCAAATTATATTAAGATTTTATCTCTAAAATATATTGTTTTATATGTTTCCTGTTTAAGGAAATAGTAACTCCTATTGTCAATCAAGTTATTAACATGTATTAACATGAACATTGAGATCAATCAATTACAGCATTATCTCGTGTAATTATGGAAAGATTGAGATCGATTAAAATAGTCCAAATCAATCAACAAGATCTTGAAAAAAGAAGATTGTTTCACTCTTTAAATAGTCCAAATCAAACAATCAACTTTGAAAGAATACACAGTGAGTTTTTAAAAACGAAAAACAATGATGGGAAGCCATTAATCTTTTGAGTTATAGTTATAAGGTAGAAGAAATATAGAGATAGGCAAAAAAATCTAGATAAAGTCTGAGAGTTTTTCATTAAGAATTGAATCGTATATTGTAAGATTTTATAATATCATTAATCTGTTTGAGTGTCCCTGAGACGTAGCCTAGTTGGTTGGGTGAACTCCGTTGTTAAATTTGCGTGTGATTTAATTCAAATACATTTAATTTTACAAGTTGTGTCCATCATTATACTTAGGTTCCAAACTCAGTTGCAACTGTACTTGAAAGCTAACTGCATACTACAATTAGAACAGCGGATAGGAATTTCAGTATCCTATTGGTTTGCATTTTGGAAATTTATATAGTTCTTTCTGTCACATAGAGTGGTTACATTTCTCCACTCTACGTCTATAGTTTTTCCGGGTTTCTCCTTCTTATATACTACGTTCAGTTGTTATTGCCTTGTTGGATGCATATCTATGACTCCCATTGTCACATCAGAGTTGTTAGATTTATCAAACGACTCCACCTTGGTCTTCATAATTACTTCCATTGTAATCGACCACTAATAGCGAAGTTGGTGGACAGAAGCTAAAAATTTGAATAAAAAACGAAGGCGACCTCATGCACATGAATCGAGAGGTATTTACTAAATGATCTCTAAAACACAATAATCTACAGAGAACTGGATGGCGTGTTTACTGAAAATCAATGAAAATAAGATAAATAGGGCACCTCTCATTTCTCAAGGAGACACATTCTTGGAGACCCTTCAAACTCGTATCTCACTCCTTGATCTCTCTTCTATATATTTTTATACACAGGACACATATCTTGCATTCAAATTATCCTCTTAGTATAAAGAAAGTTGCAAACAAATCTCGGAAAAAAATTCAACCCTAATCTATGTACTTAAAGCACTAAGGCCATCCTAATGAGCTGCTTTCCTTAAATAAGAGAAGGTGGGATTGATTCCTCTCCCCATAAAAGAACCCTGCAAGTGCACTTCTGCATATTTTCACAGAGTTGGCTAAGATTAACGTTGATGAATTAATACCCGGTAGCTAAGAGCCTAAGAATTGGCCTTTGGGAGGATAATAATCAATTCTAGGCAGACACATCAGTATTTCAAAATTCGGCAACGGCATCAATATATAAGCATTTGAATTTTAGGCTTAAAAGTTAGCAAAATATTCTATGTACAATTTGTCTGTTTTGAGTGTTATTCTAGCAAAATTGCCGTATACTGAAATGTTTCTTTAATCTCAAGTATGGCTCATGGTTGACATGTAGTATTACTGTATTGTAATTTGATTAAGATAAAACCAATCGGAAATTATGAGCTTTTATTATTTCCATAGCCGGCTAAGACTAACTTAGTAAGCAGTTCCAGTAGTTTTGGAAGAAAAATACCATCGACAAAGACTTCAGAACCTTGTGTTTGCCATTTCTTTAGTACAAGCTTCCAGGGGCGAAGCCAGGATGTGTAAATGGGGGTGCCAAAATATACCAAAAAAAAAAAGCAACTTAAAATAATAATTTTTCATACTCACCCATAATCTATATACCCCATTTAAGTGTTGTTGAACAAATACCAAAGCATAAACACAAAAATTATTGCAAATAACTAACATGATACCTGATAAAATCAAAAGAAATGAACCCGACGGCTGCTCGCATTCGCAAATGCATCAATGATAGTTTCCGTGCTAAATTTTGAAGCAATATCTTTCTCAATATACATCATCATACAATCTTCAAGATAATCGTCTTCCATTGTATTACGAATACTAGTTTTGATGATATTCAGAGCTGAAAATGATCTTTCTGCGGTGGCGGTAGAAACGGGAAGAGTAAGCACGAGAACCACAATTCTATAAACAAGCTGATATGTTGTAGACCATTTTGTTTCTACCAACCATTGACAAAGCTCGGAAATCGATGATAAATTCTTGTATTCAGGAAGAGAAATAACACAATTCTCGTAATGTCGAAGTTCCAATTTCAAGTTACTTTTCTCAAACTCCGTAAAGTCCTCCGGATAAAATTTGTCAACAAGTAGACAGATATCATCAATTTTGAATATTGAAGAGTGACAATTAGGATTCAAAGTAGAACTAAGAACTAACAATTCCATTACTTGATCATCAAAGCGACGATTTAGTTCTTGAATTTGAGAATCTATAGCACGATAGAAAATATCAACTCTATAGCGGTCAAGTACTGAAAAGTTATCACGAGTGGGATCATACCTCGAAGAATATTTTGCATTCAAGTTTGGGATATCAATGTTGCGTGATTCACAAAAGAGTTTGACGGTAGCAACCAAATCATCGAATTCATCATCTCTAAGATTTTGAAGAAGGCTTTTAGTAGATAAAACCATTGAAGTAGCCTTAAGAATGTCTTGAGTTTTAGATTGCAAAGCTAGACAAAGAGAATTCGTGATTTCTAACATTGACTTCATAAGATGAAGTATAAAGACAAATTCAAAGGAAGTTAATGCCTTATGTGTTGAACGAGCTTCTCCCTTTAGAGAAGTAGGTCCATCTTCATAAATATTAAGTAAAACCATGCAAGCAGCACTATACATTTTTATCAAGCTAGAAACAGACTTTAGGTGAGAACTCCAGCGAGTATCACCAGGTCGTTGCAGATTACCAATTTGATTTAATCCTCTTCCAGTCTCAAGCTCTTCAATGGAAATTAAGAAAGCAATATCATCGGCATGGGCAGCTTTCAACTCATCATTTCTCTTGCATGATGCACTAACAATATTCACGATCCGAAGCAATTTAGCAAAAAATCGGTCGACTGGAAGCACTTCTTTTGCTGATGCCACTAATGCTAATTGTAATCGATGTGCGAAGCAGTGAACATAATAAGCATATGGGCAATCACTTAATATCAAAGCTTGTAGTCCATGAAACTCACCCCGCATGTTACTTGCACCGTCAAATCCTTGTCCCCGAATATTCCGAATATCGAGATTGTGGTGATTGAGAACTGAGCATATGCTATCTTTTAGTGTCACTGCCATAGTGTTGGGAACATGAACAATACCAAAAAAACGCTCCCGTAAAACACCATTTTTATCAACAAATCTTATAACTACTGCCATCTGCTCCTTTTTTGACGCATCTCGAGCTTCGTCCACTATAATGCAGAATTTAGCATGTCCAATTTCTTCTCGAATCGCCTCTTTCACTTTTATAGAAAAGATATGTAAAATTTCTTTTTGAATATCAGACGACTTGTAAGTGGCATTCTTTGGAACATTTATCAATGCTTTGGTGGCTTCTTCATTATATGATGCTAATAAATCATAAAAGTCAAGGAAATTACCACGGTTGTTTGATGTTGATTTCTCATCATGCCCTCTGAAAGGCATAGCTTGAAAGGCCAATCTTCGAACCAAGTCAATAGAAATTTTTAAGCGAATGCGATTGTTAAAAACTTGTTTGGCAGAAAATTTTACAATCACCCTTTCAATATTTTGAGTTGGGTTTTGTATTTCCTTCCATTTATGTTCAGCGGTTCGATGACAAGAATCGGAATTAACACCTTCATGCAAACGAAAAGAACAAGTTTTCCCGCTATTGACCTTCCTCCAACCATCAAAACCTTCAACAACAAATGCACTATGTCCTGCAAAACTAGACCCATCCGGAGACGCAAAAAGGAAACAAGGAAAACAGAAAGCCTTGTTCTTGGCCACTGAATATTCCAACTACGAAAATAAAGCAAACCACGGAGCTTGAAATCTTCAAGGACGAGCCTTGGCGGATGCAAGAGTATACGGATATTTTTTTCCTAAATCGGGACGATTTGGACCATGTAGAGTTATGTACGCCCTATGAACTTCGTCACGCCTATTAACAGGATACTCCCAAATTTTTCTACGTAATCCAGGATCACGCTCTAGCGAATTAATATCAAATTCTACTGTGTCGATTCTTTGAATTTTTGTTGGAGGACTAGGCGTATCGATTGTCACGTGATCAACACTACTACCAACATTCTCTTCCGTCGGAGAAACATTAGCTCTCTTAAAGAACGAATTTATTTTAGGTGTCTTTCCCATTTTATACTCGATAAAAATATTAGCGATGCCAGATCTGCAGATTAAAACTCTAAGAGTTAATAGCCTATTTTTTTTCCCTTTGAGTACTTTAATCAAACACCTATGGTGCAACATAACATCAATACATATAATAAAAAGAAGCATATTAAAGGAAAAAATAAATAGAAGAGTATACCTTGCCGAGCCAGAAGGATAGAATTGTTGATGTTTTTTTAATTAAATCTAACCCCAATCAATGCGGTGCACAGCAGCACAGAGGAGTGGAGTTTTTCTTTTTCAACTTTGTTTTTTATTTTGATACACACGCTGACACGCACGAAGAGAAGTGTTGTTGATGTTATTTTTTTTTTAATTAAATCTTAAAGAGTCTAATATCAAATAAAAATATAATTGGGTCTTTCGGTCCAAATTTAATTATTGTGTTTTGGGTTCAAACATTAGCTATAAATATATGTACAAGTAACATATTTTTATGGAGTGCCAAATCTACACCTAAAAAGAAATTGTACTAAAAAAAATTTGCGTCACTTGGGATTTCTAAAATTATGGGGGGTGCCGTGGCACCCGATCGTCCCCACTTAGCTTCGCCTGCAAGCTTCAATGGTTTCTGTTTCGAATCTTTTGAATTTTGACAAGTCTGAGCTTGCAATCTGGCTGTATAATATTTAATTTATTCAGATATTTGGAAAATATTAATGGGTCTTTTTTTTTGTGTGGCGGTTTTTACGATATTGAAAACTTGTGTATGTTTTTATGTGCCCAGATCTAGTACTTGGGAATCTTCTATCATGAAAGCCTTAGGATTCTTCGCTCTTTGTTTTGTTTGTTCAAACATGTTAATGTCACCGTGATGATAGTTTATTTAAATTTACAATGTCGGCAGATACAAAAAGAAATGCCTAAAATGGATTATGACACTTACTTTTGATATTATGAAATAGTCACAGGCCTCATTTGTCTCATATTTATTCTTAATCTCGTATTGATTATCATCACCTAGTCATGATTTTCATATTTCGGTGTGTATGGCATTTTGCGCTGATGATGTTTTCCTTAGTGACCATGTGTGATTTTTCAGGCATAATGTCTTTTCTTTGTTTCTCATTTAGCCTCGTATTGGCGGTGAGTGTATGTATTTTTAATATCTGAATTTCTGAATTTTCAGATTGCTATGACCCTTTGGATCCGAATGGGAATATCACCATTACGTTCGACATAACTGAATGGAGAGATGATGGCTATGTGGTGAGTTTCAAAACCCTTAATCTGGTTTGAAAATTATTTAAGATTATGTTATGCGTTTGTTTAACGGCAGCTTTGAAGTAAATAAACTGGAATTTTTAAGTTTGAGAGATTAAAATGTGTTCATCCAGCTAGAAGATTATATTTTGGTCAGACGAAAAAAGAACTCAAAGTTTTAAGGTTTCCGACCAAATACAGTCCTTAAAGCATAACAGTAATTAGTTGACCTTAAAAAATGCATTTGATTTGTCTAATTCCGTTTTGCTGTCAATTCTAGTCTTATCAAAATTCATGCGGCCTTTCTTGTTAGACATAAGAATTACGTCTCAAGGGAAACTTCTGAATATTAACCGGGACGCCAGTTTTCTATTGTTGTACTTACATACAGCTCTTGAACTCGAAACATGGAAATTTTGAATATACCCCATATTGACCTTTTCCGGAAACTGATTTTTAAATGCTTAATCTGTTACTTCAAGAATAAGTTACTGGAGCTCTTTCTAGGCTTCTTTTCCTCATAGCATGTCATTTCACTAAACCAAAAGTCCTAGGAGTAATTCTATTAAACTGACATGTCGTCCGTCTACTATCTCATATAAGTGTGATCAGACCCTTCCATTCTTATCCAGTGGTACTGGTAATGCGTACCATTTAGCTGGATACCCAAAACCAGTTTACTGTGTTGAATGTCCCTCAAAACAATAAATCATTTATTTAAACATAATTGCAATACAAAATCAGTTTTTTGAAGTGTACGTTCATCAAAAATAAATCAATTCATAACCATCAAAAGTTCTCCATGAGAAACAAGTTTTCTTCTTATGACCGAATGACAAAATTCATATCACTTAACAGTAATTTTCTAAAATCTTTTTTTGCTGAAATACTCGATGCACCCACGTTGTTCCCAGGCACAAGTGAGCCTACAAAACTTTTACCTGTACCGCCATGTAGACAATCCTGGGTGGAAACTGGGATGGACGTGGGTCCGAGAGGAAGTTATATGGTCAATGTCAGGTGCTTTCGCCACCCAACAAGGGAACTGCTCGTCTTTCAAAACCCAAACACCACACTCCTGTAAAAAAGATCCTGTCATAGCTGGTCTCATGGTAAATGCTTTACCAGAAGATAGATACGGGAGTTGTTGTCGAGGAGGGTTACTAACTTCATGGGGTATCAAACCCGACACATCCTACTCATCGTTTCAGGTAGTTTCTTCTGCAGAGCTTCAAGAGGTCATATTCAACATCATGATAGACCCTTTAATGGCAAATTTGCAATTACCAAATTGAACGAGTACTTAACTTATAAAATGCATACTTGATCAGGGAATCCAGTTAAATTAAACAAGTTTGTCACTGAATTTAATTTGTCAACTTTTCGGAACACCTTTTTTTATATAATCAATAACCCTCACTAACTCACTTTGCCGGGGGGATTCGAACCAGCATGGTATACTAGGGTCTCAAGCGATTGTACCAACAAAATACCTTTAATTTAATATGAAGGAAATGAAAGGAGTTAACAATCTAAAGTTACATATAACTTGTTTGCTATTTAGCGAGCAAAAATAATCATTGTTTGCTATTTTGACAATGCGGACGCTTGATTTGAAAATATCCTAAAACTTAGTAATGGATACTTAATCTCAAAGAGATAAAGTGTGGAACATTATGTAAGACGGTCAATGTTTAATTTACTCATATTAACCTTAATTGGGGCCTGGTATTACTCTTTTAAGCTCTGTTGATGCTAGAACGGAACAAAATTTTCTTATTAGTGTCTTTCTTCTGTTAGAACGATTTATTTCTAAAAGATTTTTTTATTTTTTCAGGTTATTGTTGGAAACTTAGAAAGAAACACTCCTGGGTATAAGCCTTTAAATCTTACTCTAAAGACGCCTGGACCCGGTTACACTTGTGGCCCGTTGGTGGATACAGAGCCTACAAGGTCTTTAGTTATAGGCGGAAGAAGACAAGAACAGGTGTTCAGTAAGTGCTTTTTTTTCTAGCATATAGAATTTTCATTCTGCTATCAATTCTTATTTAACACATTCACAGTAAAAAGCAAGCTTTTTACATAAAATTTTGTTAACAAAGTATTCAGCAAAATTATCAGATTTCGCTAGAAAAATGCAAGTCTTATATATGTGTGTGTTTAAAACCTGAGTGTAA
This sequence comes from Primula vulgaris, assembly GCA_963920805.1. Taxonomy (NCBI): domain Eukaryota; kingdom Viridiplantae; phylum Streptophyta; class Magnoliopsida; order Ericales; family Primulaceae; genus Primula; species Primula vulgaris. The sequence continues at coordinate 20,393,912 of OY987217.1, read as the reverse complement.
TTTCTCAATTAATTTCTACTCCAAATCCTATTGTACGAGTGCTCTCATTTATATCCGTTTTCCAATATATTTAGTAAATGTGCTCAAAGTTTCCAAGGTTCTTTAGAAATTAAGATGATGAATTTATTGTTATTTGTTTTCAGAATCATGGAGATCAACATGCACATACTCTCCTTTCTTGGCTAATAAACTACCGACATGCTGCGTCTCTTTATCGACATTTTACAATCCTGACATTACACCATGTCCTCAATGCAGCTGTGGATGCAAACCCGCTGAACAAAGCAAATCCTGCATGAGGTGAATCCTTATCTTCTTTCGCAATCACAGTTTTCTTTTAATATTACTGGCTAGCTCAGTTGCATAAATAAGCAAATAAGTTGACTTATTTGAGAGTGACAAAGAAATTGGATTCATTCAGCTCAAAGCTTCTAGGTTTCCAGAATGTTTAAAAGAATCAGCTTTCAAGAGGGTAATTCGAAGATAGGAATAACTGCATCTCATTATGCTTTTAAGGCGTAAGTGTGCTTTAGTCATATGTCTATACTTTCTTGCAAGTATCGACATATGACTAAAAGAAAAACTTATTTGGCTCTGTTGTGTGAATATGTAGTATGCTATTTGGATATTTTTGTTTGAAATTAAACAAATTTCGATAGAATAAGCAAACAATATAAAACATATCCACACAACCACTTAGAAAAAAAAAATTACATGGTCCAACTTATAATTTAACGGGCTTTTAAGTACATAATACGACCCGTCAAAATGTATTAGATCATACAAGCCATATTAGTATCTTTGGTCCAAATTTATTAATGACGGGAAAGGCGATGCAATGTGGGAAAAACTGTTCCGGAGTCGGATACTCTGTGTTTTAAGCCACAAATTAAACTTAGACAATACAATAGAATACATCTAATAAGTAAACTAACTAAGTTTACATGCTGCAATTGAACAAGCCTCTAACTTTTCTTTTCTCCACATCATTGAACTGACAAAAATATTCGGTTTTTGGTGTCAAATAGAGGCGATGATAACTCAATAGTATCACGGATTGAAGCATCGAGTGACATGGTACAATGCACGGATCATATGTGCCCATTACGAGTTCACTGGCATTTCATGAGCAACTATAAGGACCATTGGAGGGTGAAATTAACTCTCTCTAACTATAAATATGCCAGAAAATATCCCGACTGGAATGTTCTAGTTCAACATCCCGGGTTTAGGCAATCTATGACAACATTTAGCTTCAATAGTACGATATTACAAGGTATCGCTTACTTTTATTTATTTGTATTGCTCACTTTTACTTCTTTTAGCTTTCTAAATTCTAATATTGTGATCCACTTTTAGGTATCGAGGGATATCACATTTAGGTAAAATAACTGGATCTGGATTGGTCAATACCATGTTGAATATTCACAGATCATCTATGCTACTAGTTTAAAAACTATACAAAATTAGTGTGGACGCAAGTTTTTGGTTTCTTGCGTGAGTTGCATCTATCTACAGTCTAGTTTTAAATTAATCATGGTTTCTTTTGGCAGCATCGGGATTTGAAATGTGAACCCTCTTCTCAACGAACCAACAATTTCTTGCTTACTACATATAAACATATTATTTGGACCAATTCATGTACTTTCTCCGTTACAAAATATTAGTCTATCACGAAATTATTGGAAATATTACTAAAACAAATGTTAGTCCACCACGAAAATGTTGGAAATATTACTAAAACAGAAGGAAAAATAATAAAACAATTTTGGCTTAGAGGCACGAATGTTGTTTTCCTTAAAACGATATTTACCCACATTCCACAGAATTTGCTAACGGTTTACTAGTAAATCGTTTGCAGGATACAACTAAGCCTAGGGAATTCGACGGATATCAATTCCAAGGAATTCCAGAATTTCTCTATAAAATTTATACAGATCTCATGAATTTTAGGAGCAGTGGCAAACAATATTACTCACGGACTTTGTTCTATTGGTTTTGTTTGTATATTTTTTTTACTTCAGTGACATATATCTATACTATTAGTTTATGTCAACACCCCTTTATGAAACCTTAAAATAAATATTTACAAACTAACCCTATTAATTAATTAAATTACAAAAAAAAAACTACTCCTAAAAAATAACGGTTCTGAACGGAATTTTAAAACTTTTGAATTTTGAAAAGTCAAATAAATATAACTATCTCTCTTCCCACGTTGATACCCAATTCTGTCCTTTCTCCTGTTCACTCCCTTTTATTCCATTTGTGGAGAAAGGCATATGACTCATTATTATTTATCCTCCATCTCAATATCAATAAGGTATTTCTTAACTATTGTCTTTTCTTAACATTTTTTTGTTGCCTTTTTCTTTTTATACTCGATGGCAAGTCATTGTTAGACATATATCTATTGACTACATATATTTTTATTGGTTTTATTAATTTATCTTTCCACTTATAACACAAATTCATGCGTTATACCACGTATCGTGTGGGCAGCCGTACACTAGTATTTATTTATGTCCAGTACCCTTAGCAAGCGGTGGAATTGTTACCCAAGAGGTGGGAATTGTTTCCCAGGAGGTGGTACCAAATCAAAAAACCACACGGTCTGTAACCGTTTTGATCACCAAAATTATATTTGTATTTTACTTTTTATATATACAACAATCCCAAATGGGTTGTAATAACAATAGTTATAACAACCTACTTATATATATTTAAAACATTCCCGCTCAAGATTGTAATGTCAACCAAATCAGTATCGCAACGAACTTTCGATATCTTCACGCATAAAAGAAGGTATATTTCGATTTAAACCATCGCTTAGTGAGTTTACGTCAAAGTTTCAAGAGAAATATTGGTGGTCTAGACTTAAACCAAATTTCTTATGCCTTGAAACCGGATATAAATCACACACAAAAAATATCTAATTTCGTTTGAGAAATTCTCTCACTATTAGCACTATTTTGGCCTTGTGCTACGGTCCTGTTTTCAAGAATATTTACAAATGTAAACCTAAACATTTGCTAAGAGCGGCACCACTCTAATGTTCATGTAGGTGAGGTTCCATTTATGTCTCTGTCACTAAAATATTTTCACAATTTATTGAAGCTCATTAAGAGTATAACTCATCCTCCACACGTAACAGTCTGCACTAAATCCAGCTTGAATGAGACCAATTTATTTTAGTGTTTCTCTAACCACGTATTAGTAACTTGTTTTTACCGTTTAAACCTCTGTTAGATTAATCTAGATCAAGGTTGGGTTTCCATTACTAGTGGCTCTATTTTATAGGTTCAAGTCCCATCCCTATGAATGTTGTCTTTACCAAATCTCGAGATAAAACTTTGGTAAAGGGATCTGCCAAGTTCTCACTTGTCTTGACGTAGACAATGGATATCGCACCATCCATTATTAATTGTCTAACGTACTCCTATCTTAATAGAATTTGTCTAGAATTTCCATTATACATCTCATTGTATACTCTAGCCATTGTGGTTTCACTATCGCAATACAAAGAAACGGCTCTCATTGGTTGTGGCCACAACTCTATATCATATAACATGTTTCTAAGTCATTATGCTTCTTTGCATACTGACGACAATGCTATAAACTTATATTTCATTGTGTAATGAGCAATAACCGTCTGTTTCTTAGAAGCCCAAGATATGGCTCTCCCACCAAGGGTAAACACCCAACCAGACGTTGACTTAGTATCACTAGCACTAGTAATCCAACTAGAATCAGTGTAACCTTCCGGTACAGTAGGAAACTTAGAATAGAAAATTCCAAGATTAATTGTTCTCTTTAAATATCCAAGAACTCTTCCCATCACTTTCCAATGCTATATTCTCGGATTACTCGTAAAACGGAAAAGTTTGCATACCGCAAATGCTATATATGGTCTGATGCAATGCATGGCATATATCATGCTTCCTATTGCACTTGCATATTCAAGTTGTGCAAACACCCTTACAAATTAATTATACAGTTTAGCACTTGTGTCATAAGTTGTACTACTTTTACCAAATCCGTTCTCAACAATATTAACATTCACTTTAGAGTTATTACTAGACCCCTCACAGACCCTACTTTCCTCTTCAATTCGTAAATGTTTACCGAATTGCTCTAAAGTGAGATCATCAGTCATATGTAAAAGTTTCCTCCTATAATTATTCCAACTTGGTGGTAGTTTCGCAATAACCGCACCAACTTGAAATGATTCAGGGATTGCAATTTTGAGATCATGGAGTTGATTCACCATAAAGGAAAGTTCATGCATTTGGTCCAAAACAGATTTATTATCCACCATTTTAAATTCAAAGTATTTTAGAATAATAAACTAATATGTTCCGAGTTTCTCCGTTTTGTATTTGGCCTCCAAACCTTTCCAAATTTCTCGAGGTGATTGTGTCGCCGTGAATAGATCATACAATCGATCGAAAAGGGTGTTAAGAATGTGCCCCCGACAGACCAATTCGTCATCTTCATGCTTCTTCCTTTCTTTCTTAACCTTATCTGTATCCTTATCGCTCAGTTCAGGCAACGCCGCCAAGTTTGGATCCAACACGTAAAAAATCTACAGCGCCGTCAAGAAAAACTTCATCTTATCTTGCCAACGGGTGAAATTGGTTCCATCAAAATGATTCAATTTCACAAAATGTGGGTTCATCATTTTGTAGGGTGATTTTCCTTCCATTGTAAATATAGTTTTATCATTGTTGGCAATATTACCAAAACAGAAAGAAAAATAATAAAACAATTTTGGCTTAGAGGCACGAATGTCATTTTCCTTAAAACGATATTTACCCCCACTCCACGGAATTTGCTAACGGGTTACTAGTAAATCGTTTGCAGGATACAACGAAGCTTATAGAATTCGACGGATAGCAATTCCGAAGAATTCCACAATTTCTTTATAAAATATATACTGCTCTCGAGAATTTTAGGGGCAGTGGCAAATAATATTACCCACTGACTTTGTTCTATTGGTTTTGTTTATATATTATTTTTTTACTTCACTGACATATGTATTTATATATGTCCAGTACCATTTAGTACCCTTTGCAAGCGGTGGAATTGTTTCCCAAGAGGTGGGAATTGTTTCCCAATAGGTGGTACCAATTCAAACCAAATGGTTTGTAACCGTTTCCAATTCAAAAAACCAAACGGTCTGTAACCGTTTTGATCTTTGTATTTTACTTTTTATATATACAATAGAAACTACGTGTAACTTTTACTGGCAAAAAATATATATGTAAATTGCCGAAACGGAAATTTTTAAAATTCAATAATAAAGTTTAAATGTTAAATTATGTGATTAACTTTTGAAAATTTTTATTTCGACAATTTTAAGAGATTTTTTCCGTTGGTCTTTGGAATGGAAAGAGTGATATACTATATCAAGGAAAACATGGCAAGTTAGGTAAAGATTACATGAACTTCATCTATTTTATCCAAGTATAAAACAATATCATAATTGCTGTCATTATTGGCCCAACAATAGACAATAGCACTAAAAACTTGTAGATTGTTACTACTACTACAATTCTACTACATCTTCATGTGCTTTTTTTTCAACGTACGTCTAATTTTGTCCATCTTTCCTTATCACATATGTGACTATGTCCTAACTGGATTGTTTTCGGATAATTTTGTAGATGAAGTTGCTTTGTTTTGGGGATTAGAAAACTTGAATGACGAGCTAGTTAACGCCAATGTGAATCAACTCGGATATGTCACAACTGAGTTACTTCTGAAGAAAGACGATTCATTCACAATGAGAAATGGATGGGCTTTTCCAAGAAGAATATATATTAATGGAAATGAATGTCAAATGCCTCTACCTGATAATTTTCCCATGCTACCAAATTATAGTCCCAAAAAGAGACCTTCTCTTTTCATTTTTATAATCCCTGCTATAGTCCATTTGGTGTTTGTATCGACATGGTTAGTTCGTCTGACTTAGCTTAATGTTATTGATCACTAAATAGCATCCAGTGCATTTCTTCATGTTTAGCTATGTGTAAGTTCAAGTTGTATATTCTCTTATCAGAACTGTATTTTAAGGGGAGAATCCCTGATTGTTACATAAAAAAAACTTAATCTCCAAAAGTCCGAATTCTTAAATCTCTTTTAACATTTGATACATATGTAATTTTATAAGACTATAATACTCTTGTGATTCATTAAATAACATCTTACAATACCAAACAAAATATTCCTTCTAAATACATATTTATCATAAATCACTACCTACTTAATATAGTATTTAGAAGGAATATTTTGTTTGGTATTGTAAGATGTTATTTAATGAATCATTAAATAACATCGGTTTTGAATGGTATTTCATAACTAAGAGCTACTTTATCATAAATCACTCCATAATTAACAGCTGAATCATCTGGTAGCATATGTAGTTGAATCATCTAGTATAATCATCTAGTAGCATCATGTAGGTTATATAGTAGCATCTTGTATCATATGTAGTACAGTAGTAGCATCATGTAGCGTGTGTAGTAGCATCTTATAGCATATGTAGTAGCATCATGTAACATGTAGTAGAATCATTTAGTACCATATGCAGTAGCATCATGTCGTATATGTAGTAGCATCTTGGATCTTATGTAGTAGAATCATGTAGCGTGTGTAGTAGCATCATGTAGCATATGTAGTAGTATCACATGGTGTGTAGTAGTATATGTAGTATAAAACTACTTGCTCCGTTCCAATTTACTTGTCAATTATGTATAACTCAACTATTTAATAAAAGTCAATATCACACTTTACTTTTGCCAAACTTTCAAATATACCCTTACTTTTGTTTAGGTCATAACCACTTTTACTATTATATGATTGACTCATGTGATAAACAAATATTTAAAGTACAAATGTAATAAAGTAAAAGTACATAACCATTTTTACTATTTTAGGAAACCGGACAAGTAAATCGGAACATCCCAAAATGGAATACCGGACAAATAAATAGGAATGGATGGAGTAATTAATTATCAGATTTCCGGTCCGATTACAAATAATAAAAAAACTTTGCTTTAAACAAAAAATTCATCAACATACTTAACGAAATAATACCTAAATGATAATTCAGAACATGTTTGAGTTTGAATAGATGTTGAGTTTTGAATCAATAACACCATAACAATCGAATAAATATGAATCATTATGCAAATAATTTTTAGAATTCACGAAGAATATATGCTGGTTTTTACCAAATTAGATTTTTAATTAATACATCGATTGCTCTTTTTTCTCTCTAAAATTTTCATTGTGATGAAGTTATTCGAAACTAAATCAAAGTGGGAAATAATCATAATTGATTCAAAATGATAATTAACTTGCTATGTTTATGGATTAAAATATGGCAAGTTTTTATGTTTTATTTAAGTTTAATTTTTCCTAAAAATTATAAGTTTTTATTATGCATGTGTACATGGAGAGAGATGGTAGTTCAAAGGGTATAATAGGTATATAATAAGTAATATGTACCTATTTTTTAAGAGTGTTTTTATTTATATACATTTCTCTAATTAAGTACAAATGTACTATTGATCATTTTCTCTATTTTAAGGGGTATTATTAAATATTAATAAACTTATCATACTACTATTAATATAAGCAAATTTAAGAAAAGTTAAGTCTGTCAAATTTTGTCTAATTTTTATAAAAATACTCTCACTTTATTTTAATAATTACCAATGTAGTTAATATAATTAATTAACAATTTGTACTCACTATATTTTCCTAATTACGGATGTAGCCTAAATTAATTAACAATTCATTTTAACATATATAAGTATAATAAATGATAGCAAATCTAAATATTATGTTCAAAATAAAATATATTACGAGATTTATGTCATTAGTCTCGCTTTTACTTAGTAGTAGGATAACAAAATACATTCTCAAGGGTTGCTGTTATATGAGAAGGCCACATGGTAATAAGATTCTTGAAAACACAAGTACATGGGTTAAATCTTAATTCGACTACTCGATTATTAAGACACTTATATTGTTATTAATTATCTTGGAACAAAACCATGTGATATGTGAGATGAGCTATTGCTGTTCAATATCCATTATTGATAAAGGATAACCATGAGGATGATGTGTTTTTTGGACAAAAGGACGTTCAGACTTTTTCAAAGTACACTTCACTTATAAATTAGAACGCTGCTATATTCGTTCAATCATACTTTTTTTTGTTACAACACGTAACGATGTTGCCATATGGCAATGTGGCATAATTAATCTGGTCACTATGAAACGTAAACGAGACAGGCTTGAAAGGTACAGAATAATTTAATATAGTAATTATTAATCTTCTGGGGGTTGCATTGATTTTTGTTGAGTAAACTACTATCGATCGGTATTTACCTGCAGCAAACTTAGACTCCGAGGCACTATAAAATCGTTCTTCTCAAAACGATATTTAGCCCTATTCGATAAGCTAATGGGTTCTTATCAAATTAATTAACGCTAGGCTAAAGTTGGATTCCATTTCAAATTTCTTAATAGGATTTTTGAATTTGATCGAATATTCTAAGAAGTTTTTGTTCAATTCAAAACATATTGTGAATGTTCTCCTTTCCTACAGCAAAGGAGCTCTTATTTTGTCATATTATGCATCAACTTCCTTTCTTCTTTCCTTTGGTCTTAAGTGTACAATGCTCATCGGAGCATATATAACAAAATTTCATCGTGTTTGTAATTTTTCTCATTTCTGGGATTTATTTTTTTGTTTCGCTTTTCTGCCACTACAACAAAAATGACCTTTTGTAGCCTGTATATAACAAATTTCCATCGTGTACATGCTTCTCTTTTTTTCTCTTTTTGTGGTGTATTACCATTTCATTTGTTAGGGTTTTAGAGTGTATTCAATATTATTTTATTTTGGTTTTCTTTTACCATCTACACATATTTTTGCGAAAGAATATCGTATACAATGCTTTAATTTGTTACTCTTTAGCATATGTCATATATATCTTCGGTTTGTAAATTAATGTCACGGTTCACATTATCAATATAAATGTCTAGTGTGTTCCCTTGGAATTAAAAACAAATAATTATACTAGACACTGAACCTTAAATGTTGATACAGTGATACTGTTTAACAGTATAAGGTATTATGATATTCGCACAGATTGAAAAAGACAAATATGAGAAGGACGAGGGTATAAATCGAATTAGCTGTATGAATGATGATTGTTTGATTTTCGACATATAAGACTTGATTTGAACAAAATTTGCTTTTCTTTTGGCCCAGGTGGTCGGTCTCTCGATATATAAGAATTAAAGAACATCAAAGAAAAAAGAATGAGAAAGACCATTACCTTATCAATAAGTTAGTAAACACTCAATCATCCAGACTTAGAGCATCTATATAAAGGTTTTATTAACTTTTTTCTTGTTAAATAGTGTATGTGTGTTAAATACGACAAATGTAAAGTCTCACATTAGTGTAAAACAAAAAGTGTTAATAAACTAACAATATTATCTAACAAAGTTATCAAATATTTTATTACAAATAATGGATTTAGGAAGAAAAATATTATTATTGAAAATAGAAAAGAAAGATATAGTAGTTAATTTACCAATAACGTAGAAGAAAATCAAACAATACCACAACATTAAAGTTAGTGGATGAGATAACAATAATACTGTAAAACAAAAAGTGTTAATAAACTAACAATATTATCTAACAAGTGAGATAATACTACTATTGAGGATGATCTTAGCCGTAAAAATTAGCTTACATGAGTTTTTCCGTATTCATGCACAGATTTTATGTGACACGGTACATTAAGTTATTTTGTACATGTTATATCAGTTTATGCATTTCGTTTCCAAAAAAAAAAAACACTAATGAAAATGGGTTTTGTGATGAGTTTTGTGAGTTGGAATAAGAAATTGGAGATGGAATGTTTTGAAATTTAATGAAAAATATTATAATTTAGCCAAAAAAAAGACCGATGGAGTTGAAAAGTAAAGAGGGTTTAGTACTCGAGTATGCAACTCTTGATCAATTTCAATATGTACAAGAATCTGCATGTTTGGGTTGTGGTTAATAAAAGTAGAACAAAAGAATAAAAAATATTATTATAGTGGTGAAAAGGAGTTTGTAGAGTTGAGAGGCAAGCCAGATTAATGGTCGTTGGATGGTAAAAAAGTGTTATATTTTGCCAGTTCTGTTGAGTTGTGTTGATCTGCATGCTTGTACGAGTTTATTTTGTGTTGCGAAATTGGATTCGTGCAATGGTTTAATTATATGAGGTACATGGAATACGGTGGTTTATTAAATTATTGGCTGGCAAGTGTTCAAAAAACTAAATGGAAATGGTATTGGAGATGAGTATGATGTCGCGAGTGAAGGGTGTGGTGGAAGATTGATTTTTTTTAAAATTAGTGAAAATGGCTTATTTTGCATGCGTTGTGATGCGTTTGGTTTATACAGACTTTTGAAGAGATCCGACATTGCTAAAAAAAAAAGGGTTATTTGCTTTAATAAACTAGGGTTTCTTTGGGTAATAATATAGCCGAGTTTTATAACGTGAATCACTGCATTTTGATGGGTTGATTTTGATTTATAATTGCTTAAAGGTAACCAACTGGTTTAATTTTAATGGTTTCGCTTATGAGTTGAACTGTACATTTTGTATGGCAAAGAGCTCGTATTCGAAAACCGTTTATTGAGGTTATAATTAAGGAGACGTTGATGTACATCATCAATAATTTAGAACACTCAATTTCCGAGAGAAGGGAATGATTTGTGGTTTTACAAATATAAGCACTTTGCTTGACTTTACAACTTTTGCCGACCCCTGGAACTTTACACTATCAAAGTCTTTACATATCAAAATTATCCAATTGAGTTTTTTTTTTTTAATGGATGTTTACGAGATATTTAGGCATGTTTGAAAACTTTGAATCACTTCATTTGGATGAAAGACAAATGAGTTATGAATTTCTAAAATTGTTTGGAAAATGTAGTTTTTTCTATTTTTCATATTTGGCAAGTTGTACGGACCTTCAACTTTTTTCATATCAAATGGTCTCTAAATGAGAAACATCTTTATGAATGGATAGACAATGGCCTTGTTTGGTTGGCACCAAAAGTAAATTGTTGGTTTCCGTGTACGAAATAACAATTAACAATAATTAGAGGACTAAACAATAATTAAATAAAACCAGTGTAATCTTTATTAATTTCCAAATGGAATACAATAAACTGATTACAACATGTAGGTACTGAAAAGTAATTAAAAAAAACTGCCGGACTGAAAAGTATAAACTTAACAGCCGGACTATTCTGTTTTAAATTGAAAGTACAGGACTGAATTGAAACTATTCTAATTACAGAATTAAATTACAGAATAGTAATTACAGCAAAAAACAAAACTTTAAAGTAATTACAGAATAGTAAAAACAGGACAGAATTGAAAACTGGACAGAATTGAAAAACTGGACAGAATTAAAACTGGACAGAATTGGAAAAACTGGACAGAATTGAAAACTGAACAGAATTGAAAAACTGGACAGAATTGAAAAACTGGACATAATTGAAAAACTGGACATAATTAAAAACTGGACAGAATTAAAAAAAAAAAAAAAAACTGGACAGAATTGAAAAAATAAAAACTGGACAGAATTGAAAAAATAAAACAAGACGAGGCTACTGTTAACAGTATGCCCTTAACCGATATTCGCCCAACCACCTTGAGGTTTCTGGTTGCGTTGGCGCTTCGATCCCAAGGTACAACGTCTCTCGGAAGACTCGCCGGAAACTGGCGACGAGTCTAAGTCGAGCTTTTAGTGGGTGGTTCTCTCTGGTTCTAAGATGCTATGAATAAAAATATATGCTGCTGTTTAGTTAGAGAGAAGATAGATTTCATGTGTGTTAGAATGTGAGGGGATGGCTGCATCTTTATAGAGGAAATTCTGAAACCGCAGAATTTATTGGTCATTTAATTCTGAGAGTTACATCCCCAGAATCCGCCTCCATTACTGCTGGAGTTTCAAACTTTCTGGAACTCTAGGGACTGCTCTTACAAATATGCAAAAGTCTCTTTTCAGATTTAGTACAAGACCCAAGACCCAAGACCCGAGACCCAAGACCCGAGACATTCCCCAAATCCCGCATCCCGCATCCCGCGGCCCGCGGCCCGCGGCCCGAGACCCGAGTCCCGAGACCCGAGCGAGCGAGCGCGTGTGTGGTACACACTAACCCACTCATGGGTATGTGGACTTTATTAGTTTACCAACTATATGGGATGGACTTGTATATATAGAGTATAAATCAACCTTGATTTTTCAATGTGGGATAACCCTCATGGTTATTCCCACTCTCTACTTCATTTTCCAGATTTCGGTTTTTTCCCTCTTTCGAGTACCAACATTCGAGTTCAATTATCATTCACCCAATTCCTCCGAATAGGTCATGCGATATACCGTTGCGAAGCTTGTCGCACGAGCTACTCAAACACATAGAGTATGGCCTCAGAAAAACTGAGGAGTCGCATCGAAAATTGACTCAAAGATGGTCCCTGACCACTTTGGAAAACCATGTCTAAAACATGTTTTTCCTTTCTTTTTCCAACAATCCCCCACATGAATGCAATTGGCTCGAAAGCCCATGTCCTAAATGCAAATCAAGAGAACCACAAAAGTTCACTGCCTAAGGTCAGGTAGCGCGCGCCTTGAACCTGCCGTAGCGGAGTACCACCCAGAATACTGCTATTAGGTAGCTGTAAAGCTTTGAACCATCAAGCTTTGTGTATTCCAGAATGGCACCCGCACAGTTCCCTCTCTACCCACGTACTAGGCCCTTTAGTTGTTGTCCATATTTGGCCTGGACTGCCTTGGCAACTTCAACTGAGTGCTCTAGTGAATTAGCCCAAGCTCATCACATGGTACCGGCCTTACACACTCGTTATAGGTGTTCTAAGTCGAAAGTGTCCTGACTCACTTTACTCGACCGTCGAGTTACTTGGATCATTAAGAGACTCAAGCTCACCCTTATAATGGTACAGGTCTATCACTCTGTCATCGCGGAGATGGGCTGGGAACTGCAGGTTCCCGAGTGCTTTGTTCGGTTGCCCCCACAGTTCAGTTTCCCTTTGAACCTATCAGGAAAGATTCCGTTTAGGTTGGGTTGCCTATGGGGGGGGCACCAATTTAATGGGCTTTAATCCCATTCCGTTCGATGACGTCTCGACTCCCACTTGAGTCAAACCTTTAGTTAATGGATCCGCTATGTTTTCCTTTGATCTTACAAAATCTAAGGATACCACACCATTGGATAACAATTCCCTTACGGATTTATGTCTCCGACGTATATGTCGAGACTTTCCATTATACATATGATCCTGAGCCCGCGCAATAGTTGATTGACTATCACAATGCATGCTTATTGCGGGAACAGGTTTTGGCCACATTGAAATTCCTTCCAATAGACTTCTCAGCCAGTCTGCCTCTTCGGTTGCTAAGTCCAACGCAATGAATTCAGATTCTATAGTTGACCTTGCAATACATGTCTGTTTGGAGGATCTCCAAGACACAGCAGCTCCTCCCATTATAAACACATATCCACTCGTGGACCTTGTGCTATTGGAGTCTGATATCCAGTTGGCATCTGAATACCCTTCCAGTACCGCTGGATATCTGGTATAGTGCAGCCCGTAATCGGCTGAAAACCTCATATACCTGAGAAGTTTCATTATGGCCTTCCAGTGTTCCTCATTCGGATTGCTGGTGTACCTACTCAGTCTACTCACTGAGTTTGCTATGTCTGGTCTAGTGCAATTCATTATATACATGAGACTGTCTATGACTCGAGAGAACTCCAATTGATTCACGCTTTTACCGAAATTCCTTTTCAGGTTACAGTTGAACTCAATTGGGGTTCTAGACATTGCCTTACTGCCCTTGTCAAACTTGTCTAAAACTTGTTTAACATAGTGACATTGGGATAAGGCATATCCTTCTGATGTTTTGGAAATCTTCATACCAAGTATTACATCAGCTAAACCCAGATCCTTCATATCGAAGTGTTGTGACAACATTTTCTTTGTGGAGCTGATTCTATCATTACTCCCAATTATGATCATGTCATCCACATAGAGACAGACTACTACACAGTCTCTTCCACTTCCTTTAGAGTAGACACATTTATCACACTCATTAATGTGAAAACCGTTTGATAGCATAATTCTATCAAACTTCTCGTGCCTTTGCTTTGGCGCTTGTTTGAGTCCATATAGAGACTTTACAGGTTTGCACACTTGGTGCTCTTTACCAGGAACTACAAACCCTTCCGGTTGTTCCATGTAAATCTCTTCTTCCAGTTCTCCATTCAGGAATGCCGTCTTTACATCCATTTGATGTATTTCCATATCTAACAAAGCTGCGAGAGAAATGACGATTCGGATAGACATTTTCCTGGAGACAGGAGCATAAGTGTCAAAATAATCGACACCTTCCGTTTGCCTGAAGCCTTTCACTACAAGTCTCGCCTTGTATTTCTCAATCGTGCCGTCAACCTTTAATTTCCTCTTGAAGATCCACTTGTGACCTAGAGGCTTGCATCCTTTCGGAAGGTCCACTAGTTCCCAAGTGTGGTTTTGCATGATTGATTCAATTTCATTTTGAATAGCTTCTTCCCAATATTGGGAATCCGGTGTTGACATAGCTTGTTTATATGTCACCGGTTCGCCTTCAATCATGAAGGTTAGGAAATCAGGTCCAAAGAAAGTTTCCTTCCTTGCCCTTTTGCTGCGCCGAGGCTCTTCCTCTTCCTCTTCCTCTGTCGGTTCACTTGCCCCCACATTTCCTTCACTGTTCAACTCTTCAGTTGGTACAGATGTAGGTAATTTCCAGGGAAAGATATCTTCAAAGAAAGAGGCCTCTCGGCTTTCCATATACGTATCTACGTGCACATCGGGATTGTCCGACTTGTGCACGAGAAATCGATATGCACTACTGTTCTGTGCATATCCGATGAACACACAGTCCACTGTCTTAGGACCAATTCTCATCCTTTTAGGAGTGGGAACTAGGAACTTTGCGAGACAACCTCAAACCCGCAGGTTCTTATAACTGGGTTGATGACCTTTCCATAATTCATATGGAGTCTTTTCTCGCTTCTTATGTGGTAACTTGTTTAAAACATAGTTAGCGGAAAGTACAGCTTCCCCCCACATGTTCTGGGGTAACCCAGAACTGATTAGCATAGCATTCATCATTTCCTTTAGCGTTCTATTTTTACGCTCAGCAACCCCATTTTGCTCGGCAGTGTATGGGGCGGTGGTTTGATGTATAATGTCGCTTTCAGCGCATATCTGTTCAAACGGTGATTCATATTCACCGCCTCTATCACTTCTCAATGTTTTAATTTTCCCATTGAGTTGATTTTCAACTTCGGTCTTATAAAGAGCGAATTTCTCTACTGCTTCGTCTTTACTTCTCATTAAGTAAACGTAACAGTATATAGTACAATCATCTATAAAGGTGATAAAGTACTTTTTCCCTCCTCGCGTTTGTATAAACTTTAAGTCGCATACATCCGTGTGTATTAGACCGAGAGGTTCACTTTCTCGTTCAACATGTTGAAACGATGATTTCGTTAACTTTGCTTCTACACAAATCTCACATTTGTGTTGCTTATCAAAAACGAAATTTGGTATTAGTTTTAGTGAAATTAATTTCTTTAAAGAATTATAATTCACGTGACCTAATCTACCATGCCACAAATGAAATGACTCAAATAAATAATTAAACTCAGAATTTTTATTGGCCTCTTGGGCAACAGTCATTACAGTACTTGTGCTATCTTCAGCTTTAGCACCTTTATTGGGAGCAGGTGTCCCTATGTTCAACTTAAACATGTCGTTGGTCATATAGCCACGGCCTACATAGACACCATTTTTGGTGATTACAATTTTATCGGATTCTAAAACTAGTTTAAACCCGTTCTTCACCATCACCGATCTTGATACCAGATTCTTGCGGATATCTGGAACATGAAGCACATTTGTCAACCTCAGCTCTTTTCCCGAGGTCATCTTCATCACGACCATTCCTTTTCCTTCCACCTTGGAAGTAGCAGAATTTCCCATGAAGCAGCTTTCTCCATCTACCGCTTCGTAGGTCTTAAACATCCACCTTGTTGAGCAGATGTGGCTTGTGGCGCCGGTATCCAGCCACCACTCTTTGGGGTTGCTCCCCACGAGATTGATCTCACATACCACAGCAGTTTAGTGGTCGTCATCTCGTCCTCCCTCGGCCAGATGTGCCTGAGCTGGAGCTTTCCTCTTCCCTTTGCCCTTGAAGTTCCTCCGGGGGGGGGGGGCTTAGGCTTAGCAGCGCCTTTATTGTCATAACAGTCCGCGGCACGATGGCCGGTCCTGTTACACACAAAGCAGGTTCCCGCAAATTTCTTTGCGACAACAGCATTGCCTACGGTGTCAAAACGTTTCCGTTTGACGTTGTAGCTTTCGACCACATTGGCCTTTGCCATCGGGATGACAGCACCACCAACTCTCCTCACGGAGCGACGGTTGCTCACCTCGATGTTGAGCTTCTCAATGAGCCCCTCCAGCCTCATTTCTTTTCGCTTGTGCTTAAGGTAGTTTTGAAAGTCTTTCCAAGATGGTGGCAATTTCTCAATCATGAGTGCCACCTGGAAAGGCTCTTTTATCACTATCCCCTCAGCCTCAAGGCGATGGTAAATGAGTTGGAGCTCCTCAACTTGCTCCATGACACCCCTGCTGTCAGTCATACGGTACTCGTGAAAGTCTGTGACAACAAATCTCTTTGTGCCAGCGTTATTCACCTTGTACTTATTTTCGAGAGTCTCCCACAGCTCCTTTGCAGTAGCTTTGGGCTCGAAAACACTGAACAGCGTGTCATCTAGAGCACACAGGATATAGTTCTTGCATAGGTAGTCGGCATGTCTCCATGCCTCAACCGCAGAGAACGACTGCTCGTCCAGATCGTCCTCGCTTAGGACGGGAGCAGTTTCCTTGAGAAACCTGGTCAGATTCAGGGTCGTGAGATAAAACAGCATCTTTTGCTGCCAACGTTTAAAGTTTTCTCCCCTGAATTTTTCCGGTTTCTCCAGATGAGAAGTCGGCAAAGTAGGCACAGCCGAATACATCGGTGCCTTGCCCTTGGCCGCAGCCTTAGCTCTTGCCGCAGCCTTAGCTGCGGCCTTGGCCGTGGCCGCTGCTTCGGCCGCAGCCTCAGCTTTGGCCTCAGCCGCTGCAACTGCGTTATCAGCGTTAGCCACAACATTCGCATCGCCCCCAGTGTTATGGACAGGCCCACCAACCACTGGGTCATGCTCACCCCCGATAGGCAACTGAATAGGCGACGTGTTTGTCATCTGAAATGACAACCCAAAACGTATGAGATACGTGTACAATCAATTCTCTAAACAAACACCAAAACTAATATTTGGGTTTGTAAAAGAATTAACAAACAAATAAGAACTAAACTTTTTATCCTTTTAAATATCAATACTGTTGATATTAAAAGGATTGAAAGATTCTTATTGAATACCAATACGGTTGGTATCAACAAGATTCAAAACCAAAATTAAAACTGTTTGGAATTTTCTTTTGTAATCAATTTCTAATATAAATTAGAATCGAAAACAAAAAAGCATTATTCCTAATTATAAAAATAATTGTATTAATACACGTAAGAAACAACGACTATCGGTTAAGATTGTTGGTTTCCGTGTACGAAATAACAATTAACAATAATTAGAGGACTAAACAATAATTAAATAAAACCAGTGTAATCTTTATTAATTTCCAAATGGAATACAATAAATTGATTACAACATGTAGCTACTGAAAAGTAATTAAAAGAAACTGCCGGACTGGAAAGTATAAACTTAACAGCCGGACTGTTCTGTTTTAAATTGAAAGTACATGACTGAATTGAAACTATTCTAATTACAGAATTAAATTACAGAATAGTAATTACAACAAAAAACAGAATTTTAAAGTAATTACAGAATAGTACAAACAGGACAGAATTGAAAACTGGACAGAATTGAAAAACTGGACAGAATTAAAACTGGACAGAATTGGAAAAACTGGACAGAATTGAAAACTGAACAGAATTGAAAAACTGGACAGAATTGAAAAACTGGACAGAATTAAAAAAACTGGACAGAATTGAAAAAAAAAAAAAAAAAACTGGACAGAATTGAAAAAAAAAAAAACTGGACAGAATTGAAAAAATAAAACAAGACGAGGCTACTGTTAACAGTATGCCCTTAACCGATATTCGCCCAACCACCTTGAGGTTTCTGGTTGCGTTGGCGCTTCGATCCCAAGGTACAACGTCTCTCGGAAGACTCGCCGGAAACTGGCGACGAGTCTAAATCGAGCTTTTAGTGGGTGGTTCTCTCTGGTTCTAAGATGCTATGAATAAAAATATATGCTGCTATTTAGTTAGAGAGAAGACAGATTTCATGTGTGTTAGAATGTGAGGGGATGGCTGCCTCTTTATAGAGGAAAATCTGAAACCGCAGAATTTATTGGTCATTTAATTCTGGGAGTTACATCCCCAGAATCCGCCTCCATTACTGCTGGAGTTTCAAACTTTCTGGAACTCTAGGGACTGCCCTTGCAAATATGCAAAAGTCCCTTTTCAGATTTAGTACAAGACCCCAAGACCCGAGACATTCCCCAAATCCCAAATCCCAAATCCCGCATCCCGCGGCCCACGTCCCGAGACCCGAGCGAGCGAGCGCGTGTGTGGTACACACTAACCCACTCATGGATATGTGGACTTTATTAGTTTACCAACTAAATGTGATGGACTTGTATATATAGAGTATAAATCAACCTTGATTTTTCAATGTGGGATAACCCTCATGGTTATTCCCACTCTCTACTTCATTTTCCAGATTTCGGTTTTTTCCCTCTTTCGAGTACCAACATTCGAGTCCAATTATCATTCACCCCATTCCTCCGAATAGGTCATGCGATATACCGTTGCGAAGCTTGTCGCACGAGCTACTCAAACGCATAGAGTATGGCCTCAGAAAAACTGAGGAGTCGCATCGAAAATTGACTCAAAGATGGTCTCTGACCATTTTGGAAAACCATGTCTAAAACATGTTTTTCCTTCCTTTTTCCAACATAAAGTACTTTTACTTTTACTTTTACTTATTCAACATGTTGTTTGGCTGCCACTTTAAAAATTTATTTTTATAAAAATAAACCATTAAGTATACTTTTGGCTTTACTTTTACTTTTACTTATATTTAGTTTGTTTGGACGTCATCTCATCATAAGTATACTTTCGGTGAAAAGTAAATGTCTATAATTATACTTTTTAAAAGTAAGTTTGATGATACTTTTTAAAAGTAAGTTTGATGATACTTTTACTTTTGATGATACTTTTAAGTAGGTTTTAATCTGAATGTGCTTTTAAAGTACAGTTCAAACCCTAGTTACTATCATCATTATATTTTGGGGCAATTAACAAAAACATACCCTAGCACTATTATATTACCAAAAACATACCCCAAAAACTTAAATTACAAAAAACATACCTATATATACTTATTATTTCTCTAATTCTAATCAAACCATAATCTAACATCTCTCTCTCTAACCGCAACCCTCTCTCTCTAATCGTACATCTCTCTCTAACACACGATAATCGCACCTCTTTTTAACACATGCTAATCACCCATCTCTCTCTCTCAAAATGACTAAAAACTCACAAAATATTCATATGCTAATTATAAAATGTCATACCCTAATTTTAAAATATCATACCCTAATTTTAAAATGTCATACCCTAAATGTTCTGAATCACAATCAAATATCTAAAAAAGAGTTCATACCCTAATTTCAAAACTTCATACCCTAATTTTAAAACTTCATACTCTAATTTCAAAACTTCATACTCTAATTTCAAAACTTCATATCCTAATTTTAAAACTTCATACCCTAATTTTAAAATTTCATACCCTACATATGAATTTCTCTCAATACTATACATATGAATTCTCATCTTTCAACTTGAAACCCACAAGTTTTACAATAGTCTCAAACCTCAATAAATAGAAAACAATCTCACCAATTTCATATATTTTTCATATATTACGGGATAGAAAACAATCTCATCAATTTCATATATTTTTCATATATTACGGGGTATCAATCAGTGTAATATTTGTGTATTACGTATTTATATATATATGTATTTATATGTATATGGATGTTTATATAATTTAGATGGTATTTGGTAGTTAGTGGCGGGTTTTCGTGGTGGATGAGGGGAGAGAGATAGAGTGGGATATAAAAGAAAGATACAGACAACAATGGAGGAGAGAGATGTAGAGAAGAATTGGTGAGAGAGACAAGAATGGAGGAGAGAAATAATAAGGGAAGAGAGAGAGACTAAATGAGAGATAGAGAAATAAGAGAATAAACAGTATTAAATTTGTTTGATATGTTTTTGATAGTTAAAGTTGTAAGGGTATGTTTTTGGTAATTTAGTTTCAAAAGTAGTATGCTTTCTTAATTTATCCTTATATTTTCCTAATTTTTTAATTTTTAATTTTTAAATAATAAAATGTTTTTTGCTAGTTAATTATTTTTCATTATTCTATTAATCGAAATAAACAAGGGGTAATTCCCTATAAGTACCTCATAGCAACTTATATTACTCGTAGATACCTTGATAATTTCACATTTCTCATAGGTAACAAATTTTAATTATTTAGTTTATTTACTAAATTGTCATACAAACCAAAATATAATATACATATTTTATCTTTCTATTAACCCAAAAAAATAGTTTTAAATTACAACAAAATAAAAAAAAAAACACAAAAAATTTATAAAAAAATTAAAAATATATATATATAATCTTTTTTTGTCAATATAACACTTTTTATACCGAAAAATTAAAAAAAATATAAAAAATGACAAAAAATTATAAAAAATCACAAAAAATTAAAAAAAATTAAAAAAAATTAAATTTTTTATTTTTTTTTATTTTTTTTCATTTTTGTGATTTTTTTTCATTTTTTATAAATTTTTTTATTTTTTTTATTTATTTTAATATTTTGTGATTTTTGTGATTTTTTTTAATTTTTTTAATTTTTTTGTAATTTTTTTAAAATTTTGTGATTTTTTCAATTTTTATAATTTTTTTGTGATTTTTTTATTTATTTTTCATTTTTTATGAATATGAACTTATGGAGGTAGGTATGAGTAATATAAGTTCAAAAGTGGTACTTATTGTGCATTATTTGAATAAACAATTCATTTTCACTCAAAAAGTAAAAGTAAACATATTTTACCAAACAACATTTTTAATGAAAAGTATACTTTTACGGTGCTCACCAAACAGCATTACTTATTAAAAAATAAACATAAAAAGTATATTTTTCAACCCACTTACAAAAAGTATACTTTTGAACATAAAAGACGCGACCAAACGAGATCAATATATTAGAGACTAACCGGTAAGGTTTGGTTTGAAAATTTTAATAGTGAATTAATTTCTCCTGTTTGCGCATCGTTTGAAACTTAACCGAGCTGTAACTAACCAATTATTATTTATTATTTATTATTTTTATAATTATATATAAATTGTGAATACTTTGACACGTTTCAAGATTTTGCTTTGAAAAACATGACTCATTCGTTTTGTTCCATTAACTTGCTATATTTTGGTTTCATTTCGTTTGATTTTAAATTTTAATTTGCTCTAAAACAAACCAAATTATACAAAGCCGAACCGATTTCTACTCACTCTCAATTTAACATTATATATATATATATATACTATTAGTTTATGTGAAGAGGGTTTATGAAGTCTTGAAACAATTATTTATAAAAGTGTCTTATTAATTTACAAAATTACAAAATAGTAGTAGACAAATTTTACAGGAGAATTACAAGAAAAATAACTGTCATCTAATTATTAACTTCTTCATCAAATTCATCCCCTCTATCTCTCTCTCTCAACCATAATTGTTACTTTCTTCATCAAAAATTCTAGCATAACGGGTTACATATATTTTTTTGGATTCGCACCCATCGGGTGGGCAGGTCCGTTAGTATATATAATATAGAGAGGGGGGAATTGGGTTGTATGTGCAGTAGAATGGAAAGTAAGATGGATGGTGCGCACATTATATATCAAGAGAAAGAAGTTTATTAGTTTGTAGTTAGTCTTTAAATTTTTACTCATTTCAATCTTGTAATCGACGAAATTACAGTTATTGTATATCAAATTCGGAGATTTATTTTTAATATATGTTGACGCAATTGCACTCGCCATATGATAGATGATAGAATGTCACTGTAATTTTACCACTTTATTAAACACAAGTCTTCTAATTTGATGAAAATAGACCAGTGAATTCAGAAAAATCAAAGATTGAGTACTAAGAGGATAATAGATAATATTGCTTGGTAATCAATATCTTTTTTCCGTATGTTTTGGGCAGATTCCTTTTAGCGAACATAAATTGTTTTACTTGATTTTTTTTTCGTATTATTTGTTGGAGTGTTTGACGGCACTCGTAAAAAGTTAAAAAAACTTGTTGGTTTCTCGTATTATATCTTAATTTATAAATTATTGTCATATACATTATTTTATAGTTCTAAGAACATTATAATAGGTGTGTTAAAGTGTGTGTTAACTAAAAATGTTATGTAACAATACAATTTTGTATCTCCATTAGATGTGTTAAACTGTGTGTTAACTTTATAACACTTAAAAAGATTGTTAAAAATAACCATCTTTTTAACTGTTATTACTTGATAACATCGCAAAAAAAACTGACACACCCTCATATTTCTCACGCATATCTTTTCTATCTCTAACCTACTCTACTTTTCTATCTCTAGACTACAATCAAAGAAATCCATTTTCAATTTCAATCTGAAAATATATCACCAAATCGTTTGATAACATATCAATTACAAAAACCAACAAAATGTTGAAAGAAATACAAATACTAACATGTACATCAACAATATATTTAAACCAGTGTAGCAATATTCACGGAATCATTCAACCCATGATTTGTTACTCACCCCTTTATTTATAAAGATATGTTGAAAATAAATAACTTATTTCCGTATTTCTAGAATTCTATCTTTTCTCAAATTTGGCGCTGAAATTTGGCGGTAATGTATGGTTGCTGGAAAAAAAAACTCAGATAACTACTGTATTTTGAATATTTAATTTTTAATTAAAATAGATAACATTGTTAAAGTTAAAACTAATGTGGGTGTTTAACTTAATATGCATATGTGTCATTTAATAGCTTTTTAAATGATGATGTGTCACTAGTTAACAACAAAAATTTAACACAACTATTGTGGATGCTCTAATTTACTTGATGGTGTTTATTGTAAAAAATTACTCTACCTTTATTAAGTAGTTTTTAACTTATAATGTATAATTTTTCCTTTACTATCCTTATATATTCTTTTAATTTCTATTTTACTCATATTAAGTTACGTCAATGCATGAAGTATATTTAGTTTTTGATCATTAACAATTTTAGGAGAATAGGATTTTAACTTAAATTAATTTTACCTATTTTTTTTCATAATTCATTATTATCATGTTAACATTACCTAGTAACTTAATTTTGAAGTTTTTTTCTTCTTGTTTTTGGATATACTCGTTAGTTTTTTCTTTAATCATCATCGCATGCATTAATGGTTTACATGAGTTAATGGTTTAAATATAACGATATTGTTGTGTGGCAACTATTAGCAAAGTATCGACATAGTAAGATATGTATGGAGAGAGAGTAAAGTCGTCTTATTCAAGTATGAATATGTGTTTAACTATGAAGAGTTCAACCCCTTTATATAGTGGAGTGGTGGAACAAGATACATGTATATGCGAGAAGTTAGAAAGCCATAAGTCATAAACTTAAAGGTTATACACAATGTATGTAACCGATACATGAATATGGACAACCACATACAATGTATCACAACACTCCCCCTTGGGTGTCCAAACATACTGCAAGCTTCCTCGTCTTCATAGACTCTGATAAGTTGTTGAGTCGCATTCGCTATTGTCAACACATAAAACCTCAAGCCCGGAAAACCCGATATGGGACAAAAACCGGATCATAGGACAAAATGGTGTTGTCGAATGGAGTGGGCCGAAACGCTATACAAGTGCGTTAATAAACTGACTAGAAAACATGTGTATCATCAAAACCTTACCAAGAAAACCCAGTGGGAAAAACTTGGTCGAAGGACAAAAGAGTACACAACTATCAGTAGTAGCGGGGGGAATAACCATTCATGGTGTGTCTCATTAAAACCTTATTAGAGAAAACCCTGTGGGACAAAACTCTAATCGAAGGACAAAAGAGTGCACGATGGTTAGAAGTATATAACTTGGATACTCCCCCTGATTTCGGCAATCACAAATGAGAATGGGATTAGAAATGTGTCTCACTAAAAACGTTGTCAAGGTAAACCCAGTGGGACAAACCCTTGAACTAAGGACAAAAAGCGTACACAAGCATTTATCAGGATGCTCCCCCTCACATGCACACTACTGGGTGCGGGAATAATAACTAGTGAGAACTTGCACGCAACAGGGTGCTAAGCATATGCGAGGATACACACAACAGGGTGATAAACATACGTCAGGATGCTCCCCCTCACATGCACACAACAGGGTGCATGGAAACATGTCATTTAGGAAAGCTCGGAGAGCTTCCTAAGTCCGATCGCTCTAACATGTTTTTGGAACGAATATTTTGGCAGTGACTTGGTGAACGAATATTTGATGCAACCATGTTTCGCTTGATCAATAACGGCGGTGTTGTCCTCATAAATAACAACTAGTTCATCAGGATCATAAGGTAGATCACACGTACTTCGAATATGGCCAATAACTGCTCGAAGCCATACACACTCCCTAGTCGCCTCCTAGAACGCGAGTAGCTCAGAGTGGTTCGTCGAAGTAGACACTAAGGTCTGTTTACGAGACCTCCATGATATCGCCGTGTTCCCAATGGTAAAGGCATAACCAGATTGGGAACGTCCCTTGTGCGGGTCTGATAAGTAACCCGCATCGGCGTAACCGACAAGGGTTGCGTTATTTCGAGGATCAATGGAGCTAGATCCACTCGGCGCAAAGGGATAGAATAAGCCCGTAGTACCTCTAAGGTAACGGAAAATGTCTTTTATGCCAGTCCAGTGGCGGTGTGTTGGCGCAGTGCTGTGTCGAGCTAGACAATTCACAGCAAACGAGATGTCCGGTCTAGTACATTGGACCAAGTACAATAGTGCGCCTATTGCACCCAGATATGAACACTCAGGGCTCAATATCTCTTCATCATCCTCCTTTGGACGGAATGGGTCCTTATTAATGTCTAAAGAGTGGACGACCATGGGAGTAGAGGACGGCTTAGCGTCACTATGACTAAAGCGCCGCAACACCTTTTGGGTGTAGCTTTCTTGATGGACTAAAATTCCATCTTTACGGTGCTCGATCTGCAGGCCGAGGTAATACCGTATCTTCCCAAGATCTTTCATCTCGAATTCCTTTTTCAGGATTTCAGCAGTTTCAAACACCTCTTTCGAGGTTCCTATGAGATTCATATCATCTACATAGACTGCGATAATCGCATATCCTGAAGTGGATTTCTTTATGAACACGCATGGGCATAGTTCATTATTAATATATCCCAAGATGATCAAGTATTCACTTAGACAGTTATACCACATCCGTCCGGATTGTTTCAATCCATATAGTGACCGTCTCAGTCTAATTGAGAATGTGTTCCGTGGCCGGGAACTACTTGATTCAGGCAACTTAAGTCCATCAGGGACTTTCATGTATATCTCTGTGTCCAGATCCCCGTAGAGATAAGCTGTGACCACATCCATGAGCTGCATATTCAGTTTTTCGGAAACTACTAAACTGATTAAGTAGCGGAACGTTATAACGTCCATTACGGGAGAATACGTCTCCTCGTAATCAATTCCAGGGCGTTGAGAGAAGCCTTGCGCCACAAGGCAAGCTTTGTATCTAACAATCTCATTATTCTCATCACGCTTTCTTACGAAAACTCATTTATGACCAACTGGTCTAACATTGGGCGGTGTTGGAGCGACAGGTCCAAACACCCTTCATTTCGTTAAGGAATGCAATTCAGCCTGGATTGCTTGTTTCCATTGAGACCAGTCCGTTCTTCGCTGACACTCAGCAACGGTACGAGGTTCCATGTCATCATTGTTTATAATGTCAGTGGCCACTGCGTATATGAACACATCATCGATGACAGTTTCTTTTCACTTCAAAATATCGTCTAAACTAGTATAATCGACAGATATTTCGAGGTTATCGGGATGATTAGGAACTGGTGTTTCATTTGGAACACACTCCTCTAATACATCACCGTGATCCTTAATGATCTCGTGTGGAAAAATGGATGCAACAGGATTTCTCCTCCTACGAGGCAGAACATCCTTCGAACCAACCGGTCTTCCTCTTTTCTTGGGAAGAGCGGCGGACTGGACGGCCGACGGGAGCGTCCTTTGCTCGGTGGGTACAATATCAAGTACTGTTATCTATTACACTTTAAGTACTCAATATTTAATTTATCTAATTCCCACGGGATATGAACAGTTTATTACCATGTATTTTATTAAAAATTCAATTTTATCTCATCTACTCTACTTTGTTCATTTTAGTGCCCTGTACAATATCAATTCATTCAATTGTGTACCTCATCCGTCAATTCCTTCACAAAATGGACGACACGTGCCTGCACGTGACTAACTTTTGCTGCTTTTATGAGTTAGTTTTATGTTTGGTAAGAATTGAAATGAACCGAAAATAGAAAAATATATTATTCTGTTCCTTATCTTTATTTTATTTTATTTTATTTTTTTTATTTTTTTTATTTTTTTATTGGACTTATTTTATAAATGACCAAAATACCCTTGTCGTTAAAAGAAGTTAATAGAATTTAGTCACATGCAGCCACGTGTCGTCTATTTTGTGAAGCAATTGACGGATGAGGTACAAAATTGAATGAATTGATATTGTACATGGATCTAAAATGAACAAAGTAGAGTAGATGGGATAAAATTGAATTTTTGGTAAAGTACAGGGTAGTAAACTATTCATATCCCGATTCCCACGGTCTATTTTCATCCAAATAGGAGACTCATGTTTAACAAAGTGACGAAACTGCATTTACGTTCTATCATTTATCATATGATGAGTGCAATTGCGTATACGTTAAAAATATATCTCCATACATAAGATATAATGGCTGTAATTTCATCGATTTGTAGTCACATGCATAGTTACCCGGAAACTCTGTTAGGCTACGTATCACGTTTTTCCGGAAACGCAATTTAGAGACAGGTACGATACACTTTCAATATTTTAGGGGAAACGTGTTTGAAACGTTTCAGAAACCTAAGCAAAACCTTTTTAAATCTTAAATTATACTTCTCGAAAATTTTAATAAAACATTCAGTAAACTTGCAAGATACTTATTTTTGAACAAATATAAAAAAATGCATTCAAAATATGATGAAATCAAATTAATAAAAGAGGATATATATATATAAGTTAATTTGATAAATTATCTCTTAAATCATAAGAATTTAACTAGTTGTTCACTGTACTATTGTATTATTCATAAAATTAAGAGTATTTCATAAATATTTACTACATGTTATATTATTATTTTTAATTATTTTGATGTTTTCCGTTTTCCATTAAAAATTAGTATGCGTTTTCCGTTTTCGGTATCGTTTGCTGCTTTCGCTAGGTATGGTCACATCACCATTACGAGAATTGATATGGTAGGACTCAAATTAATAAAACTTAAACATCAATTGAATGGGAAATATTTCCCTAATAATAATTAGGGGTGGGTACAGTTTGGTCTGATACGCTTTGAGGTCAACCCAAATCAACCCACGTAAAAAATGAGCGGTTTGTTTTGGTGCGGATTGGTGAATTTTTGAATTACAACTCAACCCATTTAAAGCAGTTTGGTTGCGGGTTGGGTTCGCGAGTTTTGCATTTTGGCCTTTAAATTTATAAATAATGTAAATTTAACCATAAAAATAATAAAACTCGAAAAAAAAACTTAAATATTAAACATTATCAAAACAACACATAGTAGCATGCACATACTAATATTTTGACATAATATTTTTTATTCATGCCCATTACACCGCTAAACAAATATCGAAACGGGCAAATAAAATTTTAACGTGCAACATAAAACCCTAAAATATTCACACACACAAAAGTGTAAATTAAAAGATAATGTATACTGAAATCTCAAAACTCTATGTGTGTGATGATCACAACATTGGACTTTAAACATCCGACCATAACTATTATTCGGATTCCGAATTAGAAAAGAAAAAAATACATAAAAAAAAACTATGTTAGTACTCTCACCGGATGACATAACATTTACAAAATCTAGCTAATTTGTGTAAGTCACACTCACATAAACCACAATTTATTCACAAAATATAAAATATAACCAATTCCATTATTTACCTTTTTAATATCGTATTCGGGTATCTTATGTATTTATGTTTTTTTTAAGCAAAAGAGGCATTTTATTCATTAATAAGTACTTTTGTTAGTACTCTCCGTGTGTGATAATGATACATATAATGATAAAATTATTATTATTATAATGACAATGTAACTTTAAACAAATAACAGATAATTAAATTTATAATCGGGAACGATTGTTAGTTGAGTTGAGAGGTAACATGTTGATAAGTTACAAGTGTTACATGTTTATTAAATATATTAATTAGTTTATATTTTTTTTGCAATTTGACAGTTTGACCCGTAGTTTAAAAATACTAACACAAACTAACCTGTATATATTTTGATTTGGTTTCATAATTTTAAAAAGTCCGATTCAACCCAACCCGCATCCGGTTGCGGTTTAGGAGGACTGGATCCGATTTTTTGCCCACCGTGATAATAATCACAGTACATATAAGCAGCTTTTTCCGCTAATATATATATATCAGGGAAAAGCTGCTTATATGTACTTTGATTATTTTGAACAGTTTATAAATTTAAAGGTCAAAATGCAAAACTCGGCTAATATGGATGGTTAGATGATATTTTTAAATAACTAACTTATTTTTTATATTTTCAATAAATTACAATTTAATAAATTAAAAACAAATTATACGCACGCTCAAAAAGCCAAATAAAAATATAAAATATTTATTTATTTTTTTAACGCTTTATGCAGTCATATATAATACTAGCGGACTTGCCCACCCGATGGGTGGTGTAACACGTAGATGTGTAAATTGTTGTGAAATATTAAACAAAAGTATTTAGCAACACAAACTCAATTTTACAACAAAAAAAAACACTTATAATCATAAATAAATATAACAGGAAGAGTAATACCTGAGAGAGGGGGAGGAGAGAGAGTGCAGAGAATAGGGATAGAGGAGAGGGGAGGAGAGAGTAGGGGTGGGCAAAAAATCCGCAAACCCGCCCCGTAACCCAATCCGTACGGATTGGGGCGGATTGGGTGTCAAAAAAAATTAAATTCGCCCCGCCCCAATCCGTAAAAAAATTTGTGGGTTGGGTTAGGGTTGGGGTTTCCAAACCGCGGGTTAATCCACCCCAACCCGTTTCAATCCGCATATATATATATATATATAAATAAATATAAATTTTCTCAAGATCTTTTTTAATAAGAGTTTCTATATTATAATAGTATTGATTTAAGAAAAATTATATATATAGACAAAAAATCTTTGGATTGTCCAAACTTAAGCTTAATGATTCGATTGATATATTGTCTTATAAATTCAATGTATTATCTCGTACTTACAAAAAGAATGAATTTTTAATATGGGTCTAGGTAGTATGGGTGGTTAATTTATTTTTAAAAACTTTATTTGTAATTGAACTATAGCCAAATATGAAGTTATATAAAGTTATTACGAAATCTGTAGCTATTGAACTTGTGCATTCAATTAGCTATTGAACTTTATTTTGATTATGTTGATGAATAATAATTTGTTTTATTTTGTTTTGTTTTGTTTTAGTTTTGTTACTTGTTCCGAACATTCTAAACGTATTTTGGTTGGCTTTTAGTTTATATTTCTATTTGAAAGATTTTTTTTTTGTAAATATTTAGGTAAATTATGCGAAATTTATGACTAAAATGAAAATTAAAGAAACAACCCGCATCCAATCCGCCCCGCTTGATAATGGGTTGGGTTGGGTTGGGTTGGGGTTTTAATTATAATGGGTTGGGTTGGGTTGGGTTGGGATTTGAATTTCACTAATCCGCCCCAATCCGTTCCGCCATTTATTTTACGGGGCGGGTTAGCATTGCGACCAATCCGCCCCAATCCGCCCCGTGCCCACCACGGGAGATTCTCTTTTGAGGACTCAGATTACTCATCTGAGTCTTCATTTTACTTATTTGAGGATCTGGTTAAAAACCAGGTCCACGTCACATCTTATTTTTATTTATTTTTTTAATTCATTCCATTCAATTTTATTACAAAATAAATAATTCTAGCATCCCTTTATTACATATTTTTACACTTCATTTATCTACAAAATAAATAAATTTAGCCACTCCATCACACTATTAATTAATACATTACTCTGTTTTTTTTTTTCCGTTTAAACTAAATACAAAATTAAAATATTTTATAATCATAATATTATATCAAGTTAACACTTTCAAGTAATTTATATTTTGCACTTTTTTTATTTATTAATTTTGTTACTTCCGAGTAAATAATTAAATTGTCCCCAAAAACCCTACACGTTATTATTTTATTCCATCTTTTCCTACGCACATTTAACCGGGTTAACTTGAAAGTGGTTAAATAAATATGGGTAGCTAAATGTTTTATGTGGGTAGGTAAAGATGGAAGAAAACAATAACATGTATGGTTTTGGGGGACAATTTAATTATTTATTCGGAAGTAACAAAATTAATAAATAAAAAAATACAAAATATAAATTACTTGAAAGTGTTAACTTGATATAATATTATGATTATAAAATATTTTAATTTTGTATTTAGTTTGAGTGGAAAAAAAAACAGAAGAACGTATTAATTAATAGTGTGATGGAGTGGCTAAATTTATTTATTTTGTAGATAAATGAAGTGTAATAAAATATAATGAAGTGGTATTAGAGTTATTTATTTTGTAATAAAATTGAGTGGAATGAATTGAAAAAATAAATAAAAATAAGATATAACGTAGACCTGGTTTTTAACCAGATCGTCGAATAAGTAATTTGAGGAGTCAAAAGAGACTCGCCCGCCCACCACCCCTAGGAGAGAGAGTGCAAAAATGATGGAGGAGTTATTTTTTGTAACAGTAATTATATCTATTTTGAATTGAACGTAAGCAGTTATTTTAGCAGTTATATTTTTTTTTAGTTTTTGAATTTCTAACACTATGTGTAATTTTTTAAACTATCAATAGCTTTTTTTTTTGTAAAGAGTTGTTTGTAATCAGTTGTTTGAAGGCTTTTACATAAATCACAATAGCTTTTTTTTTTGTAAAGAGTTGTTTGTAATCAGTTGTTTGAAGGCTTTTACATAAATCACAACACAAAGGTATAGATAATATAATATATAGTTGCTAGTAATCCTCTTCTTTTCCACTTCAATACACACAGAACCCAATTCTCTCTCTCTCTCTCTCTCTATATATATATATATAAATTCTCTTCGAATTCGTCAACAATGTCTCTTCAAAATAATGAAATATCAAGCGCCGCCAGAAAAGACCATAATACCCCTATTTCCACCGTCGTTATCATCATCGGTACTTCTTCAATTTTCTATTTCATTTAAATCGTTACTTTTTTTAATTATATTCCTTTAAATCGAATATCTGTTGACTTTTTTATTTCTTTTTTTTTTATTAATAGCTATGCAGACCGAGGCGAATCCACTTGTGTCCAAGTTCAAGCTTAAGGAGGATCTCGATTCTGTGTTAGTTTTCTTTTTTAATTTCCTTTCTTTATTATTTAAAATAATTTAGAGCTTTATTTGTAATTTCTTGCTGATAGATTAATTTAACCTAATTGGAAAATTTATATCAATAATAGAAGCTCGAAACCTGTGTTTTAATTTCGATTATTCTTTTCTTTTTTTTTTACAAATATCAGGGCTTTATTGGTAATTTTTAGCTGATAGGAAATTTAACCTAATTAGAAAATGATATAGAAAATAGAAGCACAAGACCATTGTTATAATTATGCATAAAAGGGTTTGAAATCGAGGAGGAGACTCATAAAAACATATAATAATAGACTTATTTACAGAAAATTTAGGAGTTTATTTGTAATTTCTAGCTGATAGGAATTTTTAACGTATTTGGAAAGTGATAGAGAAAATATATGCACAAGACCTGTGTTATAATTATAAAGAAAACCATTTGAAAGCGAGGAGGAGACTCATAAGAACATATATAAAACCTCCATTAAATAATCCAAAATAATAGTCCAATTTGCTTTTTGACCCTGTCCCAAAACTTTAGTTATACGCCCATTTAATGTGTATTGGTATTTGCAAATCATGAATATGATTAAAATTTTAAGGTATATTTGACACTTGATATATGTACATATTTATTACTGCAACTAACTCTGGCAAACATTTCTTAATATTCGTGAAAAACCTAAGTGGACTACTATTATGGGACGGTGGGAGTACTAGGAATGAACAAAATGATATTGTGAGAAATAGAAGTGCTAAGTGGTACAGAAAATCATAATATAAAAAGTGGACTAGAAAGGGAACGAAAAACTTTGACACACGAAACAATGAGGAAAATAATAAGAAAGTCATGTAGAACCTCCGTTAAATATCTAGTGGATGCAGATTTTTAAGAAATAGGTTGGTTCATTTAGGCATCTAGCTTTCAGGCTCGGATTTTATGCTAGCCAACCAAACAAATTACGACTTATAATAAGGAAATAAAGATATAGGTGAAATTAAAAGTTGCAAAGGAACATTGCTAAAGAGTGAGACGAAGGAAATATGTTAAAAATGAGACAAATGTAAGAAGCTTATTTTTCATCACATTGTCAGTGGTTTATATCCCTTTTGTTGCAAAACAGTGCTCATCAATTTCCCTCATAGTTATATTTGAATTTCCTTTTTGTATGATATAAGTTTCTATCAAGTATGTTTTGACGTTTTCCGAAATTTTTCCACGTCGCCCCTGCATTTTCCTCTAAAACTCCCGGGAAATGTGTTTCTCTTGAAATGGATCCCCTCTAAATTGGCGCCTTGGTAATTATAATCTATGGTTTTACATGAGTAGTATCAGACTAACGAAATTTTGTGTAAACATACTCTAGTTGACAATCAGTTCTCTGATCTGTAAAAAAAAAAACACCACTCATGATTACATTATTGTGGTTGGCATGTTTTTATATGCATACTTGGTTTTGTAGTCTAAACATTTCCTTTATATTTCCTTTATATTTCCTATAGCGATTTAGCTTCATATTTTAGTCTAAAGGAGTTGTTGCTGGTTCTAAATGATTCATATGCTATGATATGTATGCAATATTTTTGAATGAAATTTATTTTTGTACTCAATCTGTGCATTTTGACACAAAAACATACTCCTAACGTAATGAAAGCATCGCTCTCTAAATTACTCGTTAGTGATAGGGTAAATGTAACTTAATACCCTGTACCCAATATTTATTTGCGTGAACAAAAATCACACTGTGCTCTCTGGTTATGGTCTAGTATGAGATTCCTTACAACAACATGCTGCTCGAATAGGGGTACTAGAAAATATTATACTAACCGAGATTGCCTGTATGGCTATATTCATTGGACTTTTGGTCTTTTGCATTTTGAAGTGGGTCCCAACTCCCACCACATTGTCTATATGATTTGTAATATAGATGAACTTTGATCTACTTTGTTTTTAGTGTAACAAAGTTCTATTCAAATGGGTCGAGTGAGTGACAATTGGTTACAGACTTTATCTGGTCTTCACTTTTCCTTTAAACATGAGTCATTGCCGAGTAATTTCAATGTTCAGCTTGCCAATCAACATGGGAAAAGAGCTGTAAATTTGCTTCTCTTCATTCCCGATTAGAGAAAAAATTTTTGTTCAATACTTTCATTAGGCTTTTATTTTTTTATTTTCTAACCTGGGAGTTTGTAATGTAAGCAAATCCGTCTCCTACTTAGTTTGAGCCTAATTTGCTAAATATGCATGTGCAGGTTTCCTAAAGGAGTTCCTTGGGTTAGATATTATGGTACTT
Source organism: Primula vulgaris (assembly GCA_963920805.1). Lineage (NCBI taxonomy): Eukaryota > Viridiplantae > Streptophyta > Magnoliopsida > Ericales > Primulaceae > Primula > Primula vulgaris. Next base: position 20,359,565 of record OY987217.1, on the reverse strand, counting down.
ACAAGGACTTGAACATTAATATAGTCTGGCCTGGAAATGATGCAGTTTTGGGTGGGTATTAGGTCCGCATCTGTTCTCTTTAATTTCATAATAATTAATACCTTGTGCAGCTTATCTTTTCACGTAATTGTTGTTTTACCGGTTTTAGTAATTGCTATTTAATACAACTTTTAGCGAATTGCATCTTCTACGTGGTTTTTAAAAAGTAAGACTTAGTTATGGTGAAGATGCTTTGCTTCGCATAGTGAGAAGATCACTCATCTAAAACACTTTAAGACTATTACCCCTCAGGAAGTAATGTTGATTGGATTTAGGAGACATTTAAAAGTTTCAATTAACTGGAAGTTTGATTTTTGGAAGCATTTATTTACTAAAGTGTGCTTTCACAGATAAGATTGTTAATTGGGAGCTTGCTACTCATTTAGTAAATTGGTGGTGATTCAAGTAACAAGTTTAGATGTCATCATTTTGAGTTCAGCTTTTATAACTTAGCTTTGCTTGACTTTATATTAATAATAAGCTGTGGTGTATGGTTTGGTTTCTTGGTCTAATATCTGCACATAAAATGTTGAAGTGGCTGCAATTTGAAAAGCTTGATTCGCTATGTTTGTTTGTACCATGTCAGGGAAAAACCTAAAACAATAAACAAAACAAAGGCAAGTAAACTCAGAAGCTAATATATATTGTACCAATCAATAGTTCAAATTTTTTAGGTATTGTATACAGAAGATAACTTCTTATTAATGTTGGGTACTTTTGAGAATTGCCTTCTCAAGCTAGGTTTCTATGCTAATCTCAAGCTAACATTTTTGAGCAATAAATCAATTGTTTTTAAACCTGGTTTGAGTTTTTGCAAAGACTGTCTCATGAAGAAAAGGGGGTTTTCAGTTGTTTTGAACCATTGGCGTCAGTGTTATGTTAGTTCATATGTTGTCCATGTGGTGAAAACAACCCCAGTAGCAACAAAACAGCCAAAACTACACTCTGTATTTTGGTAGGTCATGGATTCATTAGTGGCCATAATATTAAACATAGGGATTTCTAGGATTCAAAATTGAGTATGAAAAGCAATGTATCGATATATTTTTTATTAGCCAAAACTACACTCTGTATTTTGGTAGGTCATGGATTCTTTAGTGGCCATAATATTAAACATAGGGATTTCTAGGATTCAAAATTGAGTATGAAAAGCAATGTATCAATACATTTTTTATTATTATTTTTACACATACTAAACTTGAAGGTCGTATTTATGTAATGCAACTTCAAACATCACTTGCTTACCAGATTATTGTATTTTAACTGATGTTCGTCGATCTCCATAGAAGGATAAACATATTTTAACAATAGAAATAACATAGGTAGATTTTTCGTGTACTACATGTTGCTGATTATAAGAATTGTTTCAGGTGTTGACAGTGTAGGCACGGTTTCTGCATCCCTTGTGACATATGCTTCTGTACAAGCATTAAAGCCAGATCTTATCATAAATGCTGGCACTTGTGGAGGCTTTAAGGTATGATGAGGCCTGGGTTGGGGTTTACATGCATTGACTTGAGAAGAAGTATTTGGTTGAATTCCTGCCGTAGTTTGTTTTCATTTTCAGAGAAGTATTTTTATTTCTGCCTAGTTTTTAAAGTAGCAATGAACTGTTTGACTGCATATCCTTCTTATAAATTTTATACACATGAACTATAAAGTCTGCAATGGCTACTTGTGTCTCCTTGTACAAATGTTTAGGAAGTTAGAACTACCCATTTGCCATAGTGGAGGCTCGCTCGCTATTTTTGTTAATCCCTCTTCTTTCTTTTGTTTGATTTGATTCCTTTTGATAACTGTAGAACAACCATGTTTTCGAAATTTATTATGAAAATTTTGAGCTGGGAAGAGCGTAGTTTTCCGCAATTACATCATATAGTTGCTTAGTTGGGAATTCCACTCGAGGCCTGAGTTTCTGTCAGCTAGTGATTAATAACATTAGTTTATGAATTGGAATTGTGGCTATATGTTATCAGGTCAAAGGAGCTAGTGTGGGTGATATTTATCTTGCTTCAGACATGTCCTTCCACGATCGGAGGATTCCAATTCCTGTAAGTTTAACTTTGGTATCAATTTTGCACTTGTCAATGTTATCATACTGTTAAATTTTTTATATGGAAATTACTTCTCATACTGATCATACAGATAATTATTGGCATAGTTTCCTTTCTTCCTGATGCTAAACAAGCCTGAGGGGATTATTTTGCTGCATTCAATCCCTAAATACTCCATTTAATAGTATATCAACTTGGTCAACGACTAAGACCAAAAATATGCTTCAGAGTCCTACTTTAGGCCCTTCTTTCTGAAAAAGTCAGATCAGAATCTTAAGCTTTCTTATCTGCAAATTCCTTAATGATTTTTTATTCAGACCTCGTTTTGTAAAAATATATTACTGAACTTTTCATCTTTTAGTCAGTAGTTACTGACTTACCTGAACTCTTTCATGTTACAAATCTTATATTGTGGTGACAAATATTGAGTACTGTGTTTTCACACCCTCTTGCCATTATCTGCAGGTTTTCGATCTATATGGAGTTGGTTTGAGGCAGGCTTTTTTAACACCCAATCTCTTGAACAATCTTAATCTGAAGGTGACTACTTTCCTAGAGCATTTGACAGATAAATCTGCAACTTTTTTGTTTTTTTTTTTTGTTTTTTCGCTTTATTGTTGATTCTACAGTCTTGGACAGTCATATGGTCCATACCATGTATAACATTTGATCACTTTCTTGCACGCATTATCTAACTCGTGCCTTTTTAAATTTAAATTGATGAATGAACATTGGCTCATGTCCGGTAGTTCTCTCACAGTGACATGCTACTTTCTTTCAATCAAGCATAGCTGTATAAGTTGATATGACAATCGCTGTTTAAAGTTAAGACGAACGTCACGCTATGTTTGTTCGTACAAATACCATCCAGGATAGGAGATTTGATGGATTGTTGGTAGTTCTAAGATAGATATTGAGGATATGCGTTCCTATTTTTTAAATTTCATTTTGAGAGGTAATGTAGTTTTCCCAGAGTCAGTGGTACCTAAACAGCAGCTTTTGGCCTTTAAGAGATCTCCTGTTTCATATTTTAAACATTATTTTAATCCACTTTTAGAGGCCGATGTGAGTTTGAGTAGAAAACCTTCAAATTATTGGGTGTCTCAAAGCCTACATAACGTTATTTACTGAAGCTGCTGTGCCATTTAACTTGGCTACAGAAGACGTCTGCTCTGGGAAAATCATGTCTGTCTTAATAATTTTGTAACTCATTTTGTACTCCGCCTATTTATGGTGTGGCTTTTGCATATTATGAGATTGGGGAATACTGGTTATAAATTATGGTTCTTCACAGTTTTGTAACTCCTTTCAATTCCCATCTGTTAATATCGGACATATTAGGAGATAGGAGAAAATTGGTTGTTGGATTCAGGATTTGTTAAAGATAACCGATCTGGTACGGAAGTTGCCTCTACCTGCTTTCTTATGGGTTAATGCTGTTATACTTGACATTGTACACAGGTTGGCAAATTATCTACTGGTGACTCTTTGGATATGTCTCCACATGATGAATCATCTATCACTGCAAACGATGCTACAATTAAAGACATGGAGGTAACTATTAGTTGTCTATCCTTTTTTTTAATTGACCTTTCCCCCCTTCTTATGCTTTGTTCCCTTAAACCTATAATTATATTCATCTTGGCAAGCTTGAATTTCTTTTCTAATAAAATATGGTGGGTTGACCAAATTATCGCCTTCTCACAGTTCTATATATGTTTAACCTTAATGGTAGTCCATATCTTTTATACTTACTGCAAGACCAGAAGGAATAACTGGACCTGTATAGTTCTCACGATGTATTTAATTATGACACCGTTGTAATAACTAATGTCCCAGTGACCCATGAATTAATTTCAAGTTTCAGTGCCTAGGATATTTTACTATTTTAGTCTCTCTGTCTAGAACTCTAGATTCACTAATTTCAGAAGTTGACGTAAACTAATGCATAACTCGATCAGGGTAAGTTGAGTAAGGCTATTTATGCAGATTGTTTGTGTCAGCAGGTCCTGTACACCTTTTTAACAATAATTGGGTAAATGTTAAAAAAATCTGTCTAAAATCTGCTGATTTATAAGGAATCTGTGTATGAATCTCTGAATGGTTCTGTATGAACATTCTTACTCAGGTAAGAGTAGGGTTGATGTTTGGAAGGAATCCCAGGGATCCCTTTCCGAGATTTCTCTGCCTTACCCTCTCTTTGCAAATAATGGAGAAAAACAAAAGCGGGAAAAATTTGTTTAACCTCAAAACTGTTGTAAATTTATACACGGAAATATCAGAATATGTTAAATTTGTAAGATTCTTGATTGCAGGGAGCGGCTGTTGCGTACGTGGCAGACCTCTTGGGAGTTCCTGCAATATTTGTAAAAGCCATAACTGATATAGTGGACGGGGAGAAACCCACTGCTGAGGAATTTTTGCAGAATTTGGCATCCGTGACTGCCGCACTCGACAACTCAGTAACTGAAGTCATTGATTTCATCAATGGAAAATGCCTTTCGGAACTTTAATCCGTCCCCTTTGATATTCATGGTTACTATAATATCGCTTCAGAGATTATACCCTACATTTCTATGATTTAATGAGGTCGTTTTGATGGAATCAGACCTAGATTTATTGTACGATCAGAAATTCCCAATTTTTTTAAGAAATAAATATTTCAAATCTGCAGTCAACTTAAATCTTTAAGCCCAGTGTGTTCATGTCTAGCCATGGAGGTCCATGAAGTCCATGTAATGATACATTAAAAATAAATTTGTCCTGCGGTAGTATTGCATTTTTTATCATTCTGAGCTTGTGTCCAATTAATTTTTGTTCTCATAAAATAATCGTGCGCGCACATGCACACACTTGACACATGGAACATTATATACTAGTAATAAAATCTTCCATAGAAAAATATATTTTCCCAAACTGCCTTGGAGAATTTACACTCCCAGTCTCAGACAAGTTTTGATTCCTCCAGTTTAAAGCGCATCACATTTAGTACTCTCGTCCGCCAAAATTTTAAAAGACGCCTCACTGACACATCCAATAGTTAATTTTAGTGATTCTGTTGTTTTCTTTAAGATTAATATATCTGAAGAAATGTCTCTGTCTTAATGAGAAACATTCAATTGGAACCGAAACAATGTTCTGATGGAAAAAGCTCTGAAAAATTGTGGCGCCAAACTGCTAATTAGGGGTTTATTATACTTGACTACCTGAAGTATGCTAGTGTTTTCGTTAACTACCCTGAAGTATAAAATCTTTCTTTTACTATCCTCAAGTTTAGTTTCTGTTATTTTTTTTTGTACAAAAAGACAATTCAAATGGACGGAAAAGTCGGCAGTAGACGGAAAAGTCAGCACGTGACCATTTTACAAACAGATTACTTATTTACACTTAAATTTAAAAACAAAAAAATAGATTTAATGACTCCAACTACCATACATTAACAAAATTGAGGTTCCGAAATATATATATTTCCTAAATTGGGAAACTCTATCAACTTAACTTTCGTCAAATTAAATTGACAGAGGTCCCCAATTTAGAAAAATATATATATTTCGTTACCTGAATTGTTAATATCATAAGTTTGGTCCCAATTTTATTAATTTATGATAGTTATAATCACTAAACCTATTTTTTTTCCTTCAAATTTAAGTGTAAATAAGTAATCTGTTTGTAAAATGGTCACGTGCTGACTCTTCCGTCCACTGCCGACTCTTCCGTCCATTTGAATTGTCTTTTAGTACAAAAAAATAACGGAAGAGTTTATACTTCAGGATAGTTAACGAAAACACTACCATACTTCAGGGTAGACAAGTATAATAAATTCGCCTAATTAGGCATCTCAAACTTTTGAAGCCAAACATACATTCAAAATGAACCCACCGTAATCTATCATTTAAAATCAAGATGGAAGTAGTCAATTTTCAAAAATTCAGATAATACATGGTTGTGGTTTGCAATCCCACCCCTACTTGGCGAGAAAGAAAAGTGGGGACTTCACAAACAAAAGTGTCTTACGCTAAAGGCCTGTCTGGTTGCAACTCTCAAAAGAAAATTCTGCTTTGTTTACCAGCGGGAAAAGATAAGTTTTACAGATTGTAAAACTTCTAGCTATTTTGGTCCAGAACTCGAAAGCAAAGGATATTTTCAAGCTATAACCAACCAAAAAAAATAGCAGCCTGCATTCATATATATTGAGTTTAAAAGCTACCATCAAACAACCTTGTCCAAACACAGTTCATTTCTAGGTTGGATCATAACTAGTTTGGCTGCTTGATTACACGTTATAAAAATATCATCCTAAGTATCCAATGTTAAGCCTAATAAAGACGCGGCCTTACCCAGACACTAACCTGGTAAAGCTAAAAAGCTTTATTTTCAGTTAACAAACCAGCAAATAATTCACGCGAGTAGAAACCAGAAAGGTCAATCAAAAACCCATAATTTCTTTCGGTTTTGGTTTAAAAAAAATCTTATCTCCACTACAGTTTCTTGCATCCCCGAAATGTACAGGACTAAATTTAATTACTAACCACTAATATAACTTCAAGGAAGATAAACTGTGCGCAGAGAAAACAAAATTAAATATATAAGTATCGGAGTTCTTTAGCTTTAATGTAGCCACCATTGTATAGTTTTCTTAGACAACTCCTGAAGGAAGGCGGAGAACAAGCTGACCTCCGAAGACACTGCACGCAAAAGAACACTACTAAGAAAGAAAGGACAGATAAATCTGTGTATGCGTGCATATTTAGCATGGAGAAAACATTCAAATTTTTAATCATGACAAGCATGTCACGGGGAACCAACAAGGACTGGAAGTGTTTCCCAACTCATGAATATATATTGATCTTGTTTATCCTTCTAGGAACATATGTTCTTTAAATGCTCAATATTGGGCCAAAGTACAATTATCCCTGACCAAGCAAAAAATTAATTCTAAAAGCAAGAAACTTAGCAGTGTTCAAGGGCTGTTCTAATGAGCTCATTTCGTGAGCCAGATGTAAGTTGCAATCTACATACAGTAATGCTATGGCGTCAGACATTTGCACCAAACAAATACACGACAATTATATCGAAATATACAAAAAAAAAAACTTCCAAAATTAAACTCTTTCAGTCCACTATTGTCACTCTTTCTCTCTCTCCATTTACCGACCAGGGTTACTTAATTTCCAACCTCATTCAACAGTTGGCCAATCTTCTATAATTGAAACGATAACAAAAATTTCTTTTTTTCCCTTCCCTAATTTAATTTAGTACCACGCAAGAAAAAATTGGAAAAATCAAGTTCGAAAGCTGCATCCAAACAAATACACATAAACAAATACTTTCAATTACTAAAAGGGAAAAAGAAGCTTATAGGCACATTTTTATCAGCAATCATCAGTGGGTTTTGTCAATCTCGTCTAAAAGGAATTAGGGCCATCGGCCATCACAGTGGAGTCTAGAATGATTCTGCTAATAACTTGAAGATTTGGAGGGAAGAGATGAGCTGAGATCCTAGCTACACATTTCCTCATTGACTGAGTATGGTGGTGGTGGCGATGCCTGGTGGAGAGAGCAGATGATAAGAGATGAGAGAGAGGGGGGGAGAGGAAGATAAGCGAGGAGAATTGTAGATTGGATTGGTTTGTTTAGAAAAGCTTTTGGGTGGAAAAAAGAATTAAGAAATTACAACTGAGGCGGGTGTGTATCTGTCTGGCACAATAGCGTTTTTTATCTACATAGCATACTCTCACCCGAGTTCACCTAACATAGTGGGTTGCATTAAATAAAGCATGAGTTATGACAGTATCATATGAAACAGAAAAGAGTTCACTCGAACCTTTTGACATAGTAGTAACAGAAGTCTGCTAATATGAAAGTCTGAACAATTTCGGAGATAAGAACCATTGAGGGCCACAGCCCATAACCCAGAGCTGTGAGTAGTCGCCCACGAGTGTCCAAGACCTGTTAAAAGTTGATATAATAATGTTAAATAAGGTTACATGTTTAAATTCTTCTTTAACAGCCCTAAAAGATCAATTTCCAACAAACATTCCTTTAGAAAAAAATGTTCAGAATCACAATAACAGACTTCAAATAGCAGGCCCTAGTCGAATGTAATTCTAGATGACCTGCATATGGTCATGCCAACAACTTCAATTTTAATTTATAGTGCTACTTTGGGATTTATAGGGTAATGAAAACAACAAGAAATTTGGGCTGATCACTAAACACCTCGACTGTACACATTCAGTATCTAAATTATTTGAACCTAGATGACAACATTCTACTCGAATGGGCTTTCTTTATTTAGAAAACAACCCATTAAATCACCTTATTGGCTGATGCACAATGTCAAGCCAAAAAAGCTATGTACTGGAGCAAGTGTAACTTATTCCTACTGCAACTTGAGTTAAATTCAGCTAAAAGTGAATAATATAAAAGTAGACATTATTGCTCTTGGTGCCCAACACTGACTGCAATAAAAGGTTCTGAGAAGCATAAGGCACCACAGCTGTTAAAATAAGTCCACCGAAAAACTTAAGACACTGCACAAAATCATACAATTACTGTGTCAAAAATTAGACAGCTTCAGCTAGAGGACCATACCTGCAAAACCCAATGCGCACAGCTTAAAAACCTGGCGACGCCCAACGCAAACACATAATGAGCTGTAAATGGTTCAACAATCTGAGAGAGAGAAAAAATATGGAAGTCAGTCCAAACTTTAGTTACTATCTAAAAGATTAAATATATAAACTTAGTAATGCTTTGGAGAATTTGCCTTGGTATTTTGCATGACACGTAGCTGCGGTAACACAGACACTGCTTCCAAATATACACAGAAAGACCAGAAGATTCTGTTGATGAAATGATGTGATGTTGATGGATGGATTAGAAAAGCCAACACAGCACAGGGTGCCAACTACAGAGAAAAGGAAACAATGCCATAAAAGAAAAAATTAGCAATTATCCATAGATCGGTAAGAGGCAAAATCTAAAACATGTCAAATCCATATTCATTAAAGATATATTTAGCTTTACAAACTGAATGATCTTATAAAGTTAGTATTTTCAATTTCTTAATGCAAAGAACAGCAATGGCTGAATCTATCATTTGCTAAAAAGAAATTACGAAGTAAAAGGGAGATGGTAATATTATAACTTACCGCACCATATTAAGAAAATAATGCACTTTCTGAAGAGAACAAATTTGATTGCCTGGTTGGCATTCTAATTCAAGACTCTCTTAACTTAAATAAATTATTTTATTCCTTCAGTTTCTTAAATTTGTATAACAAGTAGAATTTCTGCATTTAAAAAAAACATTTATGGAATCTTTTAATGGCAGGCAATAGAGTCGAACAGAATAAACTATATCTTGCTGCACAAAATTCATGTTTTTGTAGCAAGTAGCATACTCATAAATTTAACCAGTTAGATTGGTTATGAATTATGATCATTCCACTATTCTACGATGCACTGTCTATCAATTCTCATTCCCCTTTTCGCATATTTACAGAATAAACAATCATTATTTCTGTGTGATACAAGAAGCACAAAGAGAGCATAACGTAGCATTTTCGTTGGAAGGCTTACCACATAGTATATGGGTAAGTTGTCTTTGTCCTCCATGTAGCTGGACTTGAGTTTAAAACGAATCATATAAATAACCCACAGGGTCGCAGCCAACGTGGATAAATCAAGCAAGGTATGTATGTCATATTCCATGACATAGCTGCAGTACAACCTAACAGCCAAAAATATAGCTGTCAGCTCTTGAGTCTTGAGTGAGAGCCCTGCAATAGACAGACATATCAAATTTTGATTTCTTATGTCAGTGAAGGGTGAAGCTGTGACTTAAAAGAAGAGAAGACAAGTACATACAGTATTAACATAAATTTAACTAAAGCATACAGTATAACTAAAGCATACCAAAGAAAATAATTGATAACCATCGGAAGTCGATTTAGTCAAAGAGATTACAATCCCTAGTTTCACTATACTTAAGAAATGGGTCAACACTGATGTTCCTATTTAAAATTAGTCCATTTTTAATAACACAAAATGCAATTTTTAAAATCTCCTGATACAACAATTTAAAGGGAATCTGGCAAGGATCAAATTAAGAAATTTACACAAAAAGCATTGCATTCGGGAGCACCCAATACAGCAAAACAACCAGGACCTATCTTATTTCCGATAGATGACAAATATCAAATCTGAAGAGAATGTAGCCAAAGTTCACAATAAACTCCCCAAAAAAGGGGAGAGATAGAGATGATAAACAAAATCTGTCGTTGTACACCCTCTGCAGTGCCTTTTGCTGCTGCCGCGACAAATCCACTTGCATATACAGCCTCTCACATCAGTTCATTATAATTTAATCCTGGTCTGATTTTAGAAATGCTTAATTGTATGTTCAAATTTCTATCTTTGCTCTCATTCATTGTCTAAAAGGGTCAACAAAGTTAACTTTTCTTATCGTTAACCGCAATTATCTTTGCACAGTTTGCCTGCACATATACATTATAGTATAAGAATAAACTTTCTAGATTGAATGTATACAGACTATACATCCAAATATTTAAGCTGAGAAGAGCCAAAGAAACAGCGTGAGGAAGTGAGAGAAGTCAATTTGCTGGAATGGCAATACACGCCCAGTAGCTTTCTCCATCTTTGTCGATTTCAAACTCCAATGTATCTTTGAATTTAACTTTTAAAAATGTAAATATTTCTTTTATCGAATATTAAAGGCTCAAATGAGAACCAACTAATGACTGTGAGCCTGTGACTAATATACCCCTTGTGTGTTGGGATTCCCCATAAGCCTCAAAACTATGAAATGGTGGGAATATAATTCATAAAATATGCATTAGGTAAACTACCTACAGCACAAAAAGAAAACAAAAGAGTAGATAACCAGAAGCATACCAAAAACAAGAGTAGATAGCCGAAGAAATTCTACGAGTTGGGAAGTGTATGTAAAATAACTACTCAGTAGTCGATAGTGCTTAATAAAGTTAAAAAGATGCATGATTTTTCCTCGTTCTTTTCATATATACTTATCAAGTGAATTTTCTCCTAAAACAAAGCCATATGCCATACACACTCGAAAATTAAAACACTAATCCCCACCTAACAACAAAAACAATCCGTATACAACTTGTAAATTTCTTATTTTCTAGCTCCTGTATAACGACGACATACACAACCATAGACGACAGATTCTACGCCGTTCAGCTATTTGATACACACTACATGGATAAATGGTTTGTAATCCAGAACAAGACAAGCAAGACAGAGACCGAAAGGATAAACAGAAATTAAATAGATAATTAATAGGCAGGTCTCAATAAAGCTAAGAACTACGGTAGTACCATATAGCTGCAAGAATTAAATATAGGAAGGGTGAGAACTAACTACCAAAAGAAAGTTCACATGGTTTAAACTTGGAAACCCTGCCTTTTAAGCAGGCTTTCACCAATAAAGAACTCTGTAAAACATACCAATTTCAACCACTTGAGGACCAGCTTTCCAAATCTTAAAACTTCATCGAGTGCAAAAGTTTCCAAACAGACACAATATATGATTTTCTCTCCTTCACATTTTCTCATGAGAAATCTTTAAACCAAGCGAGCCGTAAGGAAATCTAAAGCATGTGACGCCCTAAGCATCATAAGCAACAACAAAACCCTAAACTGAAAGTAAATGCCACAAAGCAAAATCCTTTAAATTTTCAAAATATAACGCGGCTATTGAAAGTAAATTTAAAGTTGTGAGCTTATGTCATTTACAAATCTGTAATCATTCAATAGTTTAAAAAGTAATCAGCTCAAACGTATGCATCATATTGAGTTTCTGAAGTTGGAACAAAATCCAAAAAAATTACACCCACCAAATCACAAAAGAGGCAAAAGACCTAATCATCCCATCAAACATAAAATAAGGATAATCCACCAATGTGTGTGTGTGTCTATATATATATATATATATATATGCACATGCATACGTATACACGGTAAAATGTGAATAACCATAATGTAGTATAGATGTTCTGCAAATCACCACCATGTGCTTTGATATTTTGAAATTACTATTATAAACAACCAGACTTTTGCAATCAACAGCATTGGTCCAAATACCAAGTGACATAATTTGTGTTCGAATAGACTGTTGTCAGTAAATTTAATTTGGTTCCATATACTCTTTCGCTGCCTAAGTTACATAAATTGTTAAAGGCAGTTTTTGCTTAGTACAATGTCTTCACGGCCTTCTATTCTAGGTAAACAGTTTCCCCTCAAATATTAGTATTATGTATCAAGTAATTTCCAGAAGCGTTAAGTCATGGATATCATATTTCTTTCACTTTAGTTATATATATTGAATGTATACGATATAAATTGACAATATATGACACCAGAGAAAGAGAACAAGATTCCCCATCACCACTAAAAAGTGTCGTCAAGGGGCCTCTTCACTTTTTGCTTAATAAGTCTAGCAAATGATACCTAAACAACTCCTCATCCCTATTTAGTTACCAATCATCATATTATCACCAAAAGTATCATTTTAACTTTTCGAGTGTTTCGTTTCCTACCTTTTTCTTTAAACCAAGGTTTCAAATGGTGCTAGGCGGTGAGGTGGGGCCTAGCGGCTAGGCGGCAAGATCATTTTTTATATTTTTATTTATTTTTGTTAGACATTTGTACAATTCACATGTTATAAATAAAATTATCAAGTTAAATTGAACATTTCAAGCTTATTAACAAGTGTCCCCTATTTATAATGAGTTAGAGTCTGCTTGTTAATCGAAAAACAAAGTTAGTTCAAGCAGCAGCTTGTTAACCCTTGGCCTCTAGCATTTTTTTTTATGAGTTCAACTCACTATTAACCCCTGTAGTGTTAACCCCTCTAAACTTAAATAGTCCAAGTCTAAAATAGAATAAAAAATTACAAAGTTTAAAGTTTTTAATAAAAAAAATAGTAAATAACAAGATTTAGTCCATAGATAAATACTAGTAAAAAGATAAGCAAGTTTATAATAAAAAATTCCAAGCAAATGAGACAAATATGCCTCTTGGTATATTAAATGTATATGCAGTGTCAATGTGTCAAAAAGTTAGTACCTTAGCGAGTAGAGTTAGTAGATAATATTTGAAGTTATAAAGTATAAACCCACATACTAGTAATACATATGCACCGCTGTATATATTTACAAGAGAGAGGAGAGAGAGAGATCCCAGGTATGTTAATAACTTTTATTTACTTTGTTTTTTTACCCATAAATACCCGAGTTGACTTTATTAAAAAGTTTGACCTAATTTAAAACGCATTGAATTAGGCCTGGCGGGAACTTGGCGCCTAGCGCCTTGGCGGCATCTAGGTGGGCGCCTAGCCCGATTTTTCAAACACTGCTTTAAACCTAAATTCAAAGCATAAGAGTTTGAATGAAATTATAACACCCAATCAAAAACTCAATTGCATTAATAGAAACAGAACCGATTAGGTCATTCGCAATTATAAACAGATACATACCCTGTTTGGCTATCACCGGTCATAGTAGTGTTATTAGATTTCTCATTTTAGCTTTTCCTTCGTTTCATTTTCCACATTTTCCTTTAAATCTAAATTCAATACATAAAGTGGGATATAACTTAAATTACAACATCCAATCAAAACAACAATTGCATGTTTAGAAAAACATAGAATTAGCCTATTCGCCACTTAACTCTGATAGAAGCCCCAATTTGCTACCAATCATAGTAATGCTACCATAGTTCTCAGTTTAACTTTCATTCATTTCCACCTTTTCCTTTAAACCTAAATTCAATGCATAAGAGTGTACAATTGAAAATCTAACACCCAGTCAAAAAACTAACCGCAAGTTTACACCTATACATACACAAGGCGTAAGCAACAATAGCAAAACTTTGATTTGTTTTGTTACCAACGTTTTCCTTAAAAGCTAAATTACTGCATAGGGGAGTATAGTTGAGAATTTAACATGCAATCAAAACAATAATTACATGTATAGAGATGCATACCCTAATTCGGGAAACCAATCGTAGTAGTGTTACCAAAAGTATCACATTAACTTTCTTTCGTTTCATTTCTCACATTTTGCTTTAAAGTTTAAACCTAAATTCAATATCCTTCAAACAATAAGCCAATCAAAACAATAATTGCATACGTAAATGCAGAAAATTGATTACCGCTATTCGCAATTATTCACCGATACATACAAACACATGGTGTAAGCAATGATGATTTTTACACCGATACATACCCTATTTAGCTACTTTGTTACGAATCATATTAGTGCTACCAAATATTTATTTTGACTTTTTCCTGTGTTGTATTTTAACCTTTTTTTCCTTTAAACCTAAAATCAACGCATAGAGAAATATAATTGAAATTTTAACATTCAATTTAAACAACAATTGATTTCTATATACTTGCATGCTTAGACATAGAAAGAATTAGGCTATTCGCCACTTTATGCCGATACACACCGCAATTGGCAACGTGCTACCAATCATGGTAGTGCCATTCAGGTTCATTTGTCACCTTTTTTGTTTAAACCTAAATTGAACACATAAAGAGGGTATCATAACTGAAATTTAACATCCAATGAAAACAATAATTGATGTAGTAAAATGCACACCCCTAATTCTTTACCAATCATAGTAGTCTTACCAAAAGTATCATTTTACCTTTCTTTTGTTTCGTCTCACAAATTTTCCATTAAACCTAAATTCAATACATACGGTGATATAACCAAAAACTATAACATCCAATCAAAAACAACAATTGCATACATAAATAAATACAGATACCTGATTAATTTCCATCCACAACTATACACCTATACATACAAACACATGGCGTAAGCAATGCTGACTTTACACCGATACATAAACCTTTTTGGTTACTTTGTTACCAATCTTACTAGTGATACAAAAGTTTCCATTTCGACTTTTTCTGTGTTTCTTTTCCATCCTTTTTCCTTATACCTAAACTCAATACAGAAAAAGGATAAAGTTGAAATTACAAAATCCAATCAAAACAATAATTGCATGTTTAGAAAAGGAAAGAATAAGCCTTTTTCGCTATTTTACACCGATACAAACCCTAACTAGTTACCAAACATAGTAGTGTTACCAAAGAAATTCCATTTTCAACTTTTGTTTAGGGTTTCATAATGAAAAGAATTTGATATCCTATCAAAACAATAATTGAATGTAAGACGATAGATACACACATACATACACAAGAGTAAAAGGAGCAATAACAACAAAAACAATAATAATAATGAAGATTTAATGTACCGGCGCAAGATTTAAATCCATTCCCAATTCTACACCTATCCATACATACATACATGCAAAGAGTAAGCAGAAAAAGACTAATTACCATAAAGTTCTACTTTGGCGCCATTTGCTTCACTAGTCTCATTTCCTTCCATGAAGATACAAAATTTTCATAAAAAATAATGAGAAGACAAAAACACATACAATCGAAATTCAATCAAAACAATAATTGCATTTACACCGATACATATATACATACATTCATGCACAAGGAGTAAGCAGCAACAACAACAACCACAACAACAATAATAATAATGAAGATTTAATTTACCGGCGCAAGATTTAAATCCATTCCTAATTCGACACTGACCTATACATACATACAAAGAGTAAGAAGCAAAAGACTAATTACCATCAAGCCCTACTTTGATGTCATTCATTTCACTAGCCTCTCATTCGCTTCGGTGAAAATACAAGATTTTCATAAAAATAACAAGAAAACAAAACACATACAATCGAAGTCCAATCAAAACAATAACTGCATGCTCACAAAAAGAAAAAAATTATTTAGTTACCATTCATAGTAGTTGTCACCAAGAAAACCCGTGCTCGACTTTTGTTTAGTTTCTTAATGAAAACAATTCGATATCCTATCAAAACAATAATTGCATGTACACCGACACATACATAAATACACATACACAAGGAGTAAGCAGCAACAACAACAATAATAATGAAGATTTAATTTACCGCGGAAGATTTAAATCCATTCCCGGTTCTACACTGACCTATGCATACATGCATACATACATAGATACATACAAAGAGTAAGCAGAAAAAGACTAACTACAACCAAGTCCTACTTTAATGTCATTCACTTCACTAGTCTCTATTTCACTTCGATGAAAATACAAAAAAAATCATAAAATTAACAAGACAAAAAATACATGCATACATAAATACATACACAGGGAGTAAGCAGCAGCAACAACAATAATAATAATAATGAAGATTTAATTTACCCCCACAAGCTTAAAATCCATTCCCAATAGTACATACATACATACACACACACAAGGAGTAAGCAGCAGCAACAACAACAATAATAATAATGAAGATTTAAGTTGCCCGTGCAAGGTTTAAATCCGTTCCTAAATTAACACCTATACATACATACATACACGAGTAAACAGCAACAACAACAATAATAATACTAATAATAATAAAGATTAAATTTACCCGCGCAAGCTTAAAATCCGTTCCTAATTCTACACCTAAACATGCATACATACATACACAAGGAGTAAGCAGCAGCAACAACAACAACAATAATAATAAATTAATAATAATGAAGATTTAATTTACCCATGCAAGATTAAAGTCCGTTCCGAATTCTACACCTATACATGCATACATACATACAAAGAGCCAGCAGAAAAAAGACTAATTACCATCAAGTCCTACTTCAGTGTCGTTCACTTCACTAGTCTCTCACTCGCTTTGGTGAAAATACAAGATTTTTCAATAAAAGAACAAAACAAAATACCTACATACACAAGGAGAGCAGCAACAACAATAATAATAATAAAGATTTAATTTACCAGCGCAAGATTTAAATCCATTCCCAACACATGCATAGATGCAAACATACAAAAGTAAGCAAAAAAGGACTGCTTACCATCAAGTGCTACTTTTGGTGTCATTCACTTCCGTGAAAATACAAGAATTGAAAATAAATAAACACATACATACACAAGGAGTAAGCAGCAGCAACAGCAAACAACAACAACAACAACAACAACAATAATGAAGAGTTAATTTATAAAGACGTTCCTATATTCTAACATATACATACAAACACAAGGAGTAAGCAGCTGCAACAACAACAGCAGCAACAATAATAATAATAATGATGATTTAATTAACCGACGCAAGATTTAAATCCATTCCCAATTCTACACAGACCTATACATAGATACACACATGCATACATTCATTCCTTCGCTGAAAATACAAGATTTTTCAATAATTAACTGAAAAGACAAAAAAAAAATTGATATCCAATCAAAACAATAATTGCATGTACACCGAACATAAATACATACATACACACATACACAAGGAGTAAGCAACAGCAACAACAACAGTAATAATAATGAAGATTAAATTTACCCGCGCAAGATTTAAATCCATTCCCAATTCTACACCTATATATACATACACAAGGCATAAGCAGCAGCAACAATAATAATACTACTAATGAAGATTTAATTTAGAAAAGGTAACAATTAGCCTTTTCGCCACTTTACACCGATAAATACCCTAATTACTTACATAAATAAATACATACATACATACACAAGGAGTAAGCAGCAGCAACAATAACATCAACAAAAATAATATAAAATATTAACG
Organism: Primula vulgaris; assembly: GCA_963920805.1. Lineage (NCBI taxonomy): Eukaryota > Viridiplantae > Streptophyta > Magnoliopsida > Ericales > Primulaceae > Primula > Primula vulgaris. The sequence goes on along the minus strand of OY987217.1, from coordinate 20,341,759 downwards.
AAGATATAATTTACCGGCGGATGTTTTCTCCTTCATAAGCTTACAAATAAGGGCGCAGATCCCGATAGCGTGAAAAAGCCTAAAAAGACTAATTACCATCCAGTGCTACTTTAATGTCATTCAATTCACTAGTCTCTCATTCGATTTGGTGAAAATACAAGAATCTCCATAAAAAATAACGAGACGACAAAAAAAGTACATGCATACATATATACAGACATACATACACAAGGAGTAAGCAGCAGCAGCAGCAACAACAATAATAATAATAGTAGGATTGAATTTACACGCATAAGATTTAAATAAATTCCTAATTGGCTAATTCTAAACCTATACATACACGAGTAAACAGCAGCAACAACGATAATAGTAATAATAATAATAGTAATAGTAATGAAGATTTAATTTACCCAATTTAAATCAATTCCCAATTCTCCTATACATACACAAGGAGTAAGCAGCAGCACAACAACAACAACAATAAGAATAACAATAAAAATAAAATATTACCTGCGCAGGTTTTTCCTTTCATGAGATTATAAATAAGCATACAGATCCCGATAGAGTGAACAGCCTCAGCGGCACAAAGAGGTTATTGTGATCGTGGACGATGACACGTAGCAGCACCAGCGCCGACATCCCGGCTACGACGGCGAGAAACGCCTTCACCTTCGGCGGCTGACGGTGTACCCACGTCGTCGCCGCCTAGATTGGGTTCTTACGCACCCCTCTCAGATTGTCTAGAGAGAGAGAGAGAGTTGGGGTTGGGGTGAGAGAGAGAGAGAGAGAGATGTAAGAAAGTAGTATGTATTGAATTGAACTTCTTACTTAAGTTGGTTATTTAATTCCGATTTTGGGGGATTAGGCTTTAATTGTGGTATGGATTTTAACATATATACATACACAAGGGGTAAGCAGCAGCAACAACAACAATAATAGTAATGAAGATTTAATTTACCCACGCAAAATTTAAATCAATCCCCAATTCTACACCTATACATACATACAGAAAGGACTAAACAACAACAACAACAATGATAGTAATAATGATATAATTTACCCGCGCAAGATTAAAATTCATTCTCAATTCCACACCAATACATACATACACAAGGAGTAAGCAGCAACAACAACAACAATAATTATAATAATACTAATGAAGATTAAATTTATCCGTGCAAGCTTAAAATCCGTTCTCAATTCTACACCTATACACACACACACACACACACACACACACACACACACACACACACACGATGAGTAAGCAGCAGCAACAACAACAATAATCATAACAATTGCATGTTTAAAAAAGGAAAGAATTATCGCCCCTTTACACCGATACAAACCCTAATTAGTTACCCAACATAATAGTTTCACCAAAGAAATACCACTTTATAATAATAATAACAATAACAACGAAGAATAAAATATTACCTGGGCAGGTTTTTTCTTTCATGAGCTTATAAATAAGCACACAGATCCCGATAGAGTGAACAGCCTCAGCAGCAACAAAGAGGTTATCGTGATCGGCGGCTGACGGCGAACCCACGTCGTCACTGCCTGGATCGGCTTCTTATGCACCCCTCTCATTTTTATAAGACTTTTTTTCTTCTGATCGGATCCTCTAGAGAGAGAGAGTTGGGGTTGGGGTGAGAGAGGGAGAGAGATGTAAGAAAGTAGTAAGTATTGAATTGAACTTCTTACTTAATTTGGTTATTTAATTCCGACTTTGGGGGATTAGGCTTTAATTGTGGTATGGATTTTAACATCTATACATGGATACATACATACCCTTTGTGTATTTTTTTTTTCTTCTCAAAAAAAAAATACACAAGGGGTAAGCAGCAGCAATAACAACAACAATAATAATAATGAAGATTTAATTTACCCGCGCAAGATTGAAATCAATCCCCAATTCTACACCTATACATACATGCAGAAAGGAGTAAACAACAACAACAATACTAATAATAATGAAGATTTATTTTACCCGCTCAAAATTTAAATCAATCCCCAATTCTACACCTATACATACATACAGAAAGGAGTAAACAACAACAACAACAATAATAATAATGAAGATTTAATTCACCCGCACAAGCTTAAAATCAGTCCCCAATTCCACACCAATACATTCATACATACACAAGGAATAAGCAGCATGATTAAAATAATTGCATGTTTAAAAAAGGAAAGAATTAGCCTTATCGCCACTTTACACTGATATAAACCCTAATTAGCTGCCTAACATAATAGTTTCACCAAAGAAATTCCACTTTACAATAATAATAATAAAGATGTAATTTACCCGCGCAAAATTTAAATCAATTCCCAATTCTACACCTATACATACATACAAATATACATACATAAGGAGTAAGCAACAACAATACTACTAATGATAATTTAATTTACCCGCGCAAGATTAAAATCCGCTCCCAATTCTACACCTATACATACAAACAAACAAACATACACACATGCATACAAAGAGTAAGCAGAAAAAACCTAATTACCAAAAAGTCCTACAACAACAATAATAATAATATTACTAATTCTGGTACATACACAGATAAATAAACAAGAAGTAAGCAGTAACAACAATAATAATGAAGATTTAATTTACCCGCACAAGATTTAAATGAATTACTAATTCTCCTATACATACACAAGGACTAAGCAGCAGCAGAAACAACAACAGTAATAATAATAATAATAATAATGAAGAATTTAATATTACCAGCGCATGTTTTTTCTTTCATGAGCTTGTAAATAAGCACACAGATCCCGATAGAGTGAACAGCTTCGGCGGCAACGAAGAGGTTATCATGATCGTGAACGATGACACGTAGAACCACCAGCGCCGCCATCCCTGCCACCACCGCCAGAAACGCCTTCACCTTCGGAGGCTGACGGCGTACCCACGTCGTCGCCGCCTGGATCGGATTCTTACGCACCCCTCTCATTTTTTTATGACTTTTTTGTTATTGATCGGATCGTCTAGAGAGAGATAGAGAGAGAGATAGGTGTGTAAGAAAGTAGTACTAGTAAGTATCCAATTTGGTTTATTTACGTCTTACTTAATTTTGTTTATTTAGCTTTGTATTTTTTGTTTATTTTGGGACTAGCCATTCATTATGTCTTCTTTTTTATCTATAACTTACGTTTGGACTTTTACCTATACGATCAAATTTGGGGTTTTTTGTAATGGTTCCTCTGTTTGAATTATTTGTTCTTTCTGTTTTTATTTATTTTATTTTGTCCTCTGTTTGAATCGAGTTCTCAATACCGGTATCATCCTTTGCTTTTTTTCCGATCGGATCCAAGGGAGAGAGAGTGGGAGTGAAAGATGTGTGTAAGAAAACAGTAAATAGTATTGAATTGAGTTATTACTTGCTTACTTAATTTGGTTATAGTTTTAAAGTTTTGGTTAATTCTGATTTTTGGGTAGGTACTAATGATGGCTTTTATCTTATAATGATTAAAATTTGGGATCTTAAGTATTCAAATACTTTGAGTTGTACTCTAATTTTGATTTTGTCTATTTTCCGAAATAAAAGAATATCGTGATCGAGTTTCTACGAGCCGGTTTTGTGATCGAATCGTACGGAATGAGGAAGTGGGACGTGAGAGTGATGTAGTAATGAATTGAGTTATTACTAGCTTTTACTTAATTTTGTTATTTGCTTTGAAGTTTGGTTAATTCTGATTTTTGGGATTAGGCACTAATTATGACTTTTATCCGTAATGATAAAAATTGGGATGTTATGTATTCAAATTACTTTGTGTTTGTACTCTATTTTGATTTTGCTACTTTCACAACTTGGTAAAAGAATATTGTGATCGACATGTAATAAAGTATTGAATTAAATTCTTACTTGCTTTGTAATCGGACCGTAGCGGCGGAGAAAATGGGGTGAGGAAAGATAGATAAATGTAAGAAAGTGTCGAATTGGATTCTTACTTAGCTTACTTAAAACTGTTATAGCCTTATAGGCTTATAACTTGAAGTTTTGGTTATTCCTTCTTTTTGGGATTAGGCTGTATCGAGGTATGGATTTAACCTATAACAATAAACGTTGAAAATTTACGCAATGCTTCCTTTGTTTAGATTATTTGTTTTTTGAGTTTGTAATTTGGTTATGTCTAGTTTATAGAACTAGTGAAAGAATACCGTGATCAAGTTTTTACGTGTCGGTTTAAGCATTGGATCGGAGGCGGCTAAGATACTATGATAGGTGGGGAGATGAAAATATGTGAGAGTTAAATTGAATTAAGTTATTACTTGCTTATAATGGTTATTAACTTGAAGTTCGGGTGTTCCAAGTTTTGAAATTAAGTTTTATTTACCGTTTTTTTTTATAATGATCAAATTTGGATCTTATGAATTATTACCAATCTTGTACTTTCACTTGTCCAGTATTGCATTTTGGTATTTTTCAAATCAATTGTTGCATAAGGATAGTGGATCAGTTCCTGGTCTCATGGTTTGATCGGATCGGGAGAGATACGGTGATGATAAGGTAAATAACGGAGTTAGGAATGAGACAGAGTTGTAAAAATTAAATTGAGAGATTATAATTATACCTCTTATTGCATTTTGCTGTATCAGGTTATTTATTACTTTTATCTATAATAAATCAAATTTGAGATTTTATGTAATACTTTCTCTGTTCAATTCTATTTGTCTGATATATTATTTTCATATTTTGTATATTCCAAATTTGTCCACCTTCAGAAATTGGTAAAAGAAGGCTTCTTATGGAATCGGAGCTAGCTCCGTAGATACATTGGTGAGAGCGAGAAGGGTGATGGAATATACTGTTTACACCTTTACGGTCTGTTAGTTACGACAAAACACTTTTTTCTAGTACCTTCTTCTTGGAATTTGTACCAGTGTATAATATGGATAACCCCGTATTGCAAAAATTATATCTGTAACCAATTAGCCTAGTTATACCAAGCAATCTATTGTTTAAGGTGAATACATTGGAAGAAAAGGTGGCTTCAGCTGAACTACGAGTAGGTCAGTGGACTAGCTGAGCATAAATGTCTTACCCAACCCTATCTTGCACCTGCTAAAGAAATCTCGACTCAGAGAAATGTGAATAAAATGAGTAACCACAGCTACAAGCTAAATACTTACATGTCCAAATGTTTGAAATGCATCTCCATGATAATGCAACAGACAATACTACACTCGATACGAACTTGGGCAACACAAGAAAATCAAATAGTGTTTTGCCATGTTTACTAGAATTACCTTCCGAAAACCCAAAAGTTTTCTGAAACTAACAAACTAAAGCATGGTATCACTATATCAGGAGAGCAAATGACATAATCTTGATAAAGATCTAAAAACTTGAAATTATTTAGCTACATCCTGCCTAAGGAAATAGTTAAGGAATAGTACAAATTACAACTCGAGGGTCAAACCCAAAGAAAATCCAATTACTACCATATTTCCCGAAGGAATTCAAATTCCTTTCTTTCTCTTCCGAATAACCTCAAATCTGTTCTCTCTCACACTCTCATCGGACATGACTAAATTGAAGGCTGGAACACAAAACTTGATAAAGACAAGAAAACGATGCAAATGAGAGCTAAAAGGTCCATGAAGATGATCTCTTCATAACGGGCTTCATCTGTTTGTCTTCTTCAAGAGCAACCATTCCTAAATGAGAAGGATCTTCGAGCATCATTTTAGCCACCAAATAGCCAGCTATGGACCACGTCTGTGATTTGCGGGCTTGTTTTCCTATGTATCTACCGAGCTTACCATCGTAATACTCAGGCCAGTTGTCCTTCGAAAGCCTTGACTCAGCAAGTTCAATGGCTCTTCTGGCAATTTGGGGACGACCCGTCTTGATACATGCCGCTGTGAGAAGCCATAGAAGAACTGCATCCACAAGACCGACGAAAGTAAAAATCATATCAATTTTCAACGTCAAGTATGTAATTGAAATAACAGTAATATTTATGTTCTTTTTTTTAGGGAACAGTAATATTTAAGTTCAGGTAGTAGTAAGCAGTAACGTTGTTTCACAGGGTCGTAAACCGTGAACAAGATTGTACTAGTAAAATTGCAATTCAATTATTTTTCCGATGTTGACTAAAATAACATTAAAAGTTTCCATCAGATCGACTTCAACTAGAAAACCTCTCAAGTGTAAACCATATTAGCTGCCCCAAAGACAGCAATATAGAAGCCAACACAAACATAAAGCAACGGCCAATAAAATGTGGATTGTACAAATTTCGAAAAACTTCGTGGCACTAAAATGAATGAAGAGAGAAAAACAGAACAAAAAAAATTCAGTGCCAAAATAAGTATAAACCCCATAAACTGAGAGGTCTTGTAACAGAACTATAAGCACAATGGCACTGTGGTTTACCTAAAAGGCTTACCATTGACGATAATGTTGAGCCAAATTACGATTTTCATAGCCAAACGACCTTAGAAGACTAAGAGCATACCTGGCCAAGATCCTCCGTTATGATAACTCCATCTTGTATTTTTAGGATCACATCCTGTCACAATTCGCCACTCATGCCCTTCAATAGCTGGATAACAAACCTTTACTGGCATTTCTCCAACCAACTCTTCCCACCTTGACTCTATCAGGTCCATAATAGCAGTGGATTGCTCAGGTGTTGCCAATGAGGACAAAATTGCAATACAATTTCCCAACGCAAACCAACGAAAATCCATATTCGAAGGGCCCACATTGCCCAGGAAGTATCCCCCATGTGTAGGCATAAAATCAAATACCCATTCTGGTAAAGAATCAGGCATTACATTGAATTTATTGACAGCAGTATGAGAATATTCTTCGGTTTTATACCGGTATATATCATTCAGTTGCTTCAAGTCTAGCCAAAAGTAACTTCTCATATGAAAGCTCAATGCATGTAGACGTTTAGTGATTCGTTCTATGAACTCTTTTCCTTCTGAATCTTGTTTAAGTAATAGCAGAGCGCATCTCAAAGCCATGAAGAAGAGTGCTTGTATTTCGATCGGATAACCGTAAACACCCTGAAAAGAACGAAATAAACAATGAGGAAACGGGAAAAAAAATTAACATTTTAATGATAACAAAGGTTAACTTCTTAAGGTGATCAAACCGCCTTCACTAAAGAGAACTCGAAATATTTTACTTCTGTTTTTCATACAGCTCGACAACTCCACGTCTGTTATCAACAATTCATGCAGTGAATTTTTACGCAGACATGTGACCCAAAGGAGAAACATGTTGTAAGGTAAAAGTTTTAAATTCAACTAGGAGGTGCATGGATTATGAAGGGAGTATGTGTGATAGCAGTTGATCCTCCTAAATAAGATTTAAAACAAAAACGCATAATAGAAGCCATTGAAACTTGGGAAAATACATCATCATTTCAAAGACAAGGAAAGATGGTAAAGCTGTAATGCTAGCCACAATGTCTTTTCAAAAAGCACACACACATATTTCATCTAGTCTAATTCCACTTCATCCACATGGCCAGTAACAATTTGCAAAACTGATAAAACATTCTTTTAACTCATATCGATTGCAGAATGCATAGGTTGAGCAAAAAGCTCACAGGTGACGGGGATACTGTTTACCTTTCAAAATAATAAACCAGGAAGTTTTAACGACAAACAGTCATGGTATCCTGCAATTTGTGTTTGTAGAAGTCGGAATTTTTTTGAGTTGGTTGTGTTTTACAATTTTACAAGTAAAATAATGAGAACCAGTATTAAAGAATTCAACTAAGATCCATTCCCCACCTGCGACACTACAGTGAATCTTCTATTATTATGAATTTATAAACCGTAGCTTCCACTTTTTACGAGCTTCACAAATTCAAGGATATATCAACTAACACGAGCCTAGCATGCCTTTCCCAATTACTTCTAATTTTTCTCAAACATGCTTAGAAGTATTAAAACACTCTAATATGGCAACTAGCTTAATAGAGGACAAACATGCCTCATAATTCGTAAACACTTCTGCAAAAGCTATACTAGCAACAACAAGAGCTATGTCAGTGTACGTCTTTCAGTATTATTTGTGGCATTCTAGGTATGAGAAGCCGGCACAGCCAGTATACAAGTAATCTACAAAGTAAATGTTATTTTATTTACATTTTGTGTGTGTGAGTATATTTTATGTGTGTGTCTGTGGATATATTTATCATACTTTAGTAAAGCAGCATTTAGGCCAACAAAGTACTTATCAGGCACAAAACATTAAGAACTTTTAAATTAACTAAAGGTCTTTTAAAGTTCTTCGAGTACGCTGTTTCCTTCATGGTGAATACGAATGTGGTTATATACTTATATTATAGTCACATAAAAGAAAATTGTGTTCACGAAAACAAATGACAGCATTACATTCAGTTTGTAAACTAGAAAAAAATGTGTGCCGCAATACATGTGTTGATGCTACATATTCAAGCTACTTTTGAGCAAGCTAAGAAGTTAAAACTGGAACCCACAGTACAGTTTCAACTATTCAACAGACTTTGGTCACATTATATCCATATGTAGCAAGATTATTGATTAATTTATTAAATGTAAATCTCAATTTGTAAAACAAAGGAGTATCTAAGACGATCACTAACTAGAGTAAAGAGGGTAAATCATAAAACTTAAAAAAGAGTTCGTTTTATTGCAGCTTATAAGAAAAAAGCTGGATTTGATGAGTTCAAATAAAAGCTACGTTGATAAGCAAGTCACGGCAGGAACTTACCATCCTGCGATCAATCATACTACACCCATCAGCACAGAGAAGGGTCGGAAATGTGTCAAATCCCTCTGACAAACACAAACTCATTATCAAACGCATCCCTTTTTGGCACTCTGGCATTTCAGCTAAAGAAGAATCTCCAGTTGATTTCGTATATGCTCGTAATAATATAATCCACCAAAAACCAGAATCCACAGGTGCAACTCTTCCTATTGCACTCTCACCAAAATCTGCCATTATAGTTTCAGTATTTTTAACTGGGTCGTGGAGTACTTTAAAACTAGCCGGCATAACTCCTTCTCCTAGCTGGAATCTATCGATCTTCTTTTCCCATGACTGTAGGCGGAGTGTTTTCAACAGAAAATTCTTGACTATTTCTGGTTCCCCATTCATCAGAAAAGCTAATGCACTGGGAACAAAGTCCCTGACAAACACCTAACCAGAAGAACAGTTTAATAAAGTCAAAAATACCCTGATGAGACAGTTGTGGCCACATGACCCAAATGCATATTAAGAGCGGACGTATGAATTACTTTTCCAGATTACATAGCAAAAGATATGCTTGTGAACTATTTACCACGGGTGTGCAAACTAAAGAGAAACAAAATAGCACTCCCATAGGATATCCCCATTGCACCAGAGAAAATAAAAATAAAAATTTTGAGTTTTGTTTGGCATTTCAGATACTTTTTTACCCCCATCTTCCAATTAAAACAAATTGGAGAGATGATTCTTTACTTTCCTGGTTTTACAGTAATATTGTAGTGTATGCAAGAATACCATTTCACATGCACTGGGAACAGTGCCTGAAGACTACCGAACTAGAATAACAGTTTAAATCATTTAACAGACAGTCAAGAGCTCTATGCAATAGTTCCTTGTCACATGATTGATAAGAAATATTGTGAATGGATGAAGAAAGAATAATTTCCAGTTTAAAACACAAAATCCCTGCTCTATGAACCACTAATTATAAACTACAAGGGTGTGACAGAATTTCAGAGAGAAAATTAAGCACTATCTCAAGATATCACCGTTGCACCACATAATAGATTAACAGAGGCATACATGGTTGGAAATTTCGGTTTGCCATTTCAGATCTTCTTTTACTCCTTATCTTCTATTAACAAAAGATTAGAACATATGGTTCTTGGCATTCCTTATTTTACAGAAAAAGGCAATATTGTACTTTTATGCAACAATATTATTTCTTCTACTTGCTTCATCACTTAGCAACTAGCATGTGTACATTCTCCCTGAAATCAAAATCTATTCCCTATTTTCCACCTAAAAAATTGGAACACATAATTCTTGGTTATACTCACTTTTACAGTAAAAACAATATTGTATTTTTATGCAACAATACCATTTTCTTCTACTTGATTCACTGCTGTAGTAACTAGCTTACGTACACTCTGCCTGAAATCACATCATAATCCAAAAGGAAATGTACAGTTTCTTGATAAACGTGTTGCTACCACATTATTCAGAAAAGTAAAACAGTTTATTTTTGTGTAGGGAAAAACGAAACAACACAAAACAGAGAAGACTGTATCAATGATTTGTCTAAATCATAGCTATTCCACTATGAGCTCTACATTTTCTTATTACCACCTTTTCATGCATCACTTTTGACCAATAGCAAACATAGAAGATTTCCAAAGATATGTTTAAAAAGATACAAGGATTAACCTGATCATAATTGACTTTCTCGTCGGAATTGTCTGTTGCTGCAATAGTCCCAACAGGCTGACCACGAAAAAACACCAGCGAGCGCCTCAAAGCCTCCCAAGCCTCGACAACCATAGGATGAGGCTCGAACCCATTTTGCGACCTCGGCGTATTAAACCCTGACCTTTTACTAGGCGAATATACAGATTCATGATTATCTATACCTCTAAACGGGTTGTCCAAGTTTCTAAAGGACAGAGCGGGGGATAACCCATTGGTCAAATCGCAAGATCTCTGCCTATCTATATTCAACGGCCTAGGCCTATCTAATAACCTCGAAAAATCACAGTCATCGAATTCGTTTACTCCGTTTACAGCATCAGTAACTTTTATGGTACCATTTTGAGTCACTTCTGGAGAGAGACTCGCCATTTATTAAGCTTTTTTATAGAGTTGAAACAGCCAAACTCTGCACGTAAAACCAGCCAATTAAATTACAATGTTATCCTCATGAGAAAATATAGCTGTTCCTCTAAAATTGGGATAAATCTGTAAGTCCAAAAATAGTAAAAAGCTGTTATACAATTTGGAAATTAATGTACATGACATTGCTCATCACGTTTTGTTTAAAACATGGACAAAACATTTAGAATACGTCACATCTTTGCAGTGAAAGAAACCTAGGTAAATGGTGAAATCTAAAACGTAAAAAATCAAATCATAGAAAGAAACTTCTACTAAACAATCCATCGCTCTAGTTATGTACAAATTACATAAGAACAACTGCTCGATTAACAGGAAACACTAATTACCACGCAAAACAAAACAAAAACGAAAATATATACACTAGCATTGTACTGTGCGGTCCTAAACCATATCTTGTTTATCCTTGTTTGGTTCCAGCTTTTAAGCTAGGTTTATTTGATTGGTAAAACCTGGTTTTCAATGTAATTCTGACCAAAAAAAGTTAAAATTCGTATGTTACCAGCTTTTCTAGTACCCTGAAATAAGCAAGATTTATTTTCTTAAAAGCTGTAATCAAGATAACTTAAAAGCGAAATACAATAACGATTAACCTAATATGCTTCCCATTATAATGTAATCAAGATTATTTTGGTAATAAAGTTAAAACTAAAGCAAAAACTAAGGAGTAGCTAATTTACATACACATACACGCATAAAAACCTATAGTAATAATCCATATAAAATGCAAGTACTAAAATAAAACTGAGAAATATAGATATAGTTTTAATCGTTACTTTACCAGCTTTTATCTTAAGCCTGAAATAAACCAGCTAATTTGCTTAAAAGGTGAAATCAAACGATCCAATATATTTAAGCCTTATAATAGCAAAACAAATAAAAACGATCAGTAAATATATAATTAAGTAGACAAATAAATTAATCAGCGATCGAATAATAAGTAGATAATAGTCACGATCAACAACATGCATGTACACAGATAACAAGCTTAAAAACGTAGAGATACAGATTAATTATATATCAATAATTGAGAGTTATGTTGAAACGTACTTCTAGAGAGAGAGAGAGAAGAGAATGAACGGACGATAAATAGAAGCTGACAAATTTACAACCCAGCACCGCGTCTTTCCGAGATGTATAAGGACATGTTTTGAATTTTTAAATTTTACCATAATTTCAAAAACATGTCATTATACATCTCGGAAAAAAAAACAAAACACATATTTGTGTTCCCGTCGTGAAACCGGGGAGATTTGCATTAATCAAATCTTGATTTGGAGCGTTTTTGAAAAAAAGTGTTCACTTGGGTGTTTTTCATGATGTCCATATATCCTCTCCCTACATTTATATATATATATATATATATATATATATTTACTTACTGGGAGAGGATATATAGACATCATGAAAAACACCCAAGTGAACACTTTTTTTCAAAAACGCTCCAAATCAAGATTTGATTAATGCAAATCTCCCCGGTTTCACGACGGGAACACAAATATGTGTTTTGTTTTTTTTTTCCGAGATGTATAATGACATGTTTTTGAAATTATGGTAAAATTTAAAAATTCAAAACATGTCCTTATACATCTCGGAAAAAAAAACAAGACGCATATTTGTGTTCCCGTCGTGAAACCGTGGAGATTTGCATTAGCCAAATCTTGATTTGGAGCGTTTTTGAAAAAAAGTGTCTATTTGGGTGTTTTTCATGATGTTCATATAACATTTCCCATAAATGTATTTTGTGTGTATAGTTGGAGTGAAGTAAGAGTAGGTGAGGGAGGATCTGTGGGTGTCTAGGTACGGAGAGAGAAACGGAATTTATATGTGACACGTCATTTATGCTGACGTGGCAGTACTGATAAATAAATAAAGTCATGATAATTGTGTGACTGTGACCCTTCTTCCCTTTCTTTTCTTTCCCCTCGCCCCCAAGATTCTACATATAATAAAGTTATGAGTATATATATCATTGTCAAATTGTACCCCATATGACAGATCGAAAAAGTGGTCAGTTTTTAGAGTCCCTTTCAAAACAAAAACAAATTGACGTTATAATACACTATTATTATACTATTTAACATTTTATTGTCAACTTAAAATGGTAGCACCTCATGTTTTGTCTATGTTTCATACTCTCTGACATCTTTTCATAATATTTTAATTCTTTTTATCATTTTTTAATAAATATGGAATGGAATGCAATCTCTCGTTATCTCCACTTGCTTCCTTTCCTGTTACATAATATTTGTATGACATGTTTCATATTCTTATGACATATTTTCATAGTATTTGGAAGGCTAAATCACTAATTTTAAATATTTTATTCAAAATAATATTAGAAACGAATTATTCTTTTTTATCAATTTTTAATAATATATTGGAATGTAGTCTCTCATCATCTCCACTTGGTTTCTTCTCCTGTTTTTATCATTTCCAATTTTCTAGAATCCTACAAATTCCTCTTGTTATTTAATTAAAATTACATAATATTTGTTAATATATTGGTTTCAGAATTTATAGATGCGCGAATATGAATTCAGATGGAATTATCTCGAAATTAAGAAAAATACTTAAACTTATGGCCCGAGGGCTTATAGATACTACCTCAACATGGTATTCAAAATACATCTATTTTGGCTCATTTCATTATAGTCCGGACACAAAAACATAGCAAAACAAGTCTTTTGTGGATTCCATGATATTTCAATCCCACCTCCAAAAACAATTCAGTCAAACTAGAGTTATAATTCCATACCAAGCAACCGTAATTAACAATGGTGATGAGTGTAAAAGCAACCATTAGAAAAAGGAAACTTTAACAACATCATTTAATCGGGAACAACCTTGTTTGTTTATAGAGCTAAAAGTCAAATATTTAAGGAAGAGAAAGAGAAACAGAAAAAAACTACTTTAAAAAAAATAATCATATGCCTCCAAGAAGCAAAGATAAGAGGTACACTAAACCTATTTGCTTTTAACGATTTGGGTACTTACCTTTCAAATTTCCCAATTTAGGTATCACCGTCTAAATAAATCACGGAATTACGTCACGTGACATTTGACAAACATTAATTTGAGAGACTAATTTGACAATTTTGCATAAAAATATGTCATCTTATAAAAATATTTTCCCCAATTTCACAAATAACAAAAATTTGGATTATATGCTAAAAGTTTTTCTAGGATGACATATTTTTGTGCAAAATTGTCAAATTAGCATATTAAATTAATGTTTGTCAAATGTCACGTGACATAATTTCGTGATTTATTAAGACGGTGATACCTAAATTGGAAATTTATTATAGTGTGGTACCTAAATTGGAAAATTTGAAAGGTGAGTACCCAAATCGTTAACCGTACTATAGTTTGTGATAGTAAATGTATTTTTTCCCAATATAAAATCAAACAACACTTCAGGAAAAAAAACTTACATAGAATTTTTAACTTCTTCCTAAGCAGAGGTTGAAGACCCCATTTTTTTTTTTATCCAACCCCTTTTTTTAAAAAAAAAAGAGAAATCTCATTTTGAAATATGAGTGAAAACGTCTCACTCGTGATATGTATAGAAGAAAAAAAAAGAAAGGAGTTTCTAAAACAAAATGCGTTCGAAACAAAAAATATTTGAGACAATTAGTCTATTACATGTGAGTAAAAAACAAATTCAACAAATTACGGGGTGTAATTTATGTATCAACCACTGGTAATTACCACTTTTGATGTGTGTAAGAACAACCACAACCTAACAACATTTAATAGGTACGACAATCTCGTTTTTTATGGAACAACAACTCAACGTTTGAGATAGAGGAGTAGAACAACCAATTTTTTTTTAAATAATTATAATAATATGTGTGTGTGCGCGCATGCGTGTGCGTGTGTGTAGTATTGTAAAAGGCATACCTAGCCACAAATTAGGCGGCGCCTAAACGGTACGCGTAACCTAGAAGCCTAACAAATTAGGCGTGATTATTAGGTAGATTGGACGGTAATTAAGCAGAACTGGGGGACAATTAGGCGGTAGACGGCCAATTTCGCCTAAAGTCCGCCTTGCACATTTTAGAACATTGTGTCCCCCTTAAATTTTGCTCATATTCGGTTTACTTATAAATGAACGAAGACAAGTCGACTCTTTAACGAGCCAAATACGAGTTTGTTCGTGAACATTTCGATCGGCTCATTAGCAGTCCTATCTTTCATCTCGTTGTTTAATAGTGAAGCTAAATTTCCCAAAAGAATAATGGAAAACACTATAGAGTAAAAAATTATATATACACTACAAAATATAACAATTTTAATTTTTTTGTACAAATCCACAAATCATATCAAAACAATATTTAGGAGTTATTGAAGTTTGAGTTGCTATTCGGATTTGAACATTGAGATCCAAATGCACTGTACACAGGAGAAATAGTAGCGATTAGTTAAATGGATGGGTCAAGTAGGTCACGATGGTTCGGTGGATATTGGTATGAACTTTGGTGATTGAGCTATAATAATACTGAATACATAGTAAGAAAATATTTATATATAATTGTTTTAGTCGGATGTTATTAACTAGCTACTTTTACGATGGTAAATGTTATATTTATACTAATATCTTTAGCTTTTTTATACAAAATGTTAAATATCAGTATTGAAAAGATGAAAATTTAACTTTGGAATAAAAAAATAACAAAAGAAAACATGTGTTATATTTATACTCCTGTCTTATTACTTCAGGTTAGTTTTGAACCAGTTTACCGAAAGTTATTATGTAGTTGATATCACATACCCGGTGTCATCTCCAACGTTTTTGAGGCCCAAATCAAGCAAAAAAATTATAGCCTGATAATTTTATATTACTTGAACAAGTTAACAACAATTTAGACATATAAAGTATATCTTTTGAAACACATAATCGAATGGAGTTGTTTGAAAGCTAAGTCATATGGGATAATTCCTGTAAGGATAAATTAACAAAACATACTAATTTTTAAACTAAATTAACAAAAACATACCTAAAAACTTTTCATTATCAAAAACATACAAAACAAATTTAATATTGTTTATTCTCTACTTTATTTATCTCTCATCTTACTCTCTCTCTCCTTCATTTTTATCTCTCTTCTCTCCCTCTCCTCCATTGTTCTCTGTATCTTTATTTTATATCACACTCTATATCTCTTTCCTCATCCACCACGAATACCCGTCACTAATTACCGAACACCATCTATATTATATAAACATTCATATACATATAAATACATATATATACATACGTAATACATAAATATTACACTGGTTGATACCCCGTAATATATGAAAAATATATGAAATTGCTGAGATTGTTTTATATCCCGTAATATATGAAAAATATATAAAATTGGTGAGATTGTTTTCTATTTATTGAGATTTGAGACTATTGTAAAACTTGTGGTTTTCAAGTTGAAGGAGGAGAATTCATATATACGGTATTTGAGAGAAATTATGAAGTTTTGGAATTAGTGTATGAAATTTTGAAATTAGTGTATGAAGTTTTAAAATTAGGGTATGAAGTTTTGAAATTAGGGTATGGAGTTTTGAAATTAGGGTATAAACTCTTTTTTTAGATATTTGATTGTGATCCAGAATATTTAGGGTATGACATTTTAAAATTAGGGTATGACATTTTATAATTAGCATATGAATATTTTGTGAGTTTTTAGTCAATTTTAGAGAGAGATTGGTGATTATCATATGTTAGAAAGAGGTGCGATTATCATGTGTTAGAGAGATGTGCGCTGATGTTAGATTATGGTCTTACTAGAATTAGAGAAATAGTTTTTGTTAATATAATACGAATAAAGTATGTTTATGTTAATGGTCCATTCTTAATACCCACCGATGTGATGCCTAATCATTTTCAAAAACAGTGACAAAGGAATTACATAAGCCAATAAACAATTATCGGTGAACATTTTGTCAAAGGTGTAGGTTGGTGTTCAAAATAAATTTTAAGCATAATGAACAAATAATTGCAAAAATTATACAATCATGAATCGTGAAATTGAAATAAATCTTTCACTTATTGTTATGCAACTAGTATATTTGTTACCTTAATAAATTAGATAATACTAAAAAAATATAAATATCGCTAAACTTTGACTCTTTCTAGCATAAACATGTTACGTCCCGCTAAACAACTAGTGCTAACACTAATACTAACAATAATGTTTTTTAGGACAATAAAAAAATTAAGATATTTCTCCTCTTTACACCTTACTATCTCACTCAGCTAAAAAAAAATCTAAAGTTAGCTAATAGCCATACTTGGTGGAGAGGTCCAAAACCCTTTTTTTGGTAAATTCGCCTTGAAGCCGACTCTGGACAAAACCATGTATTTGGTGCCTCTGGACAAAACCATATCTTTGGTAAATTGGCCTTGGAGCCACCTCTGTACATGCTCGCTCCGTCCTAAATTAATTGATAATTTTTTGGATGTATCAAATTAAATAAAAATTTCATAAAATAGCTGTCGTACACATCACACATTTACTTAATTACTTTACTTTGAAATTTGTGCACACCTAAATAGTTCAACTTTAACTATATTAAGGGACATTTTTGACAATTACATTATTAACTTTACCAAATTTTCTTTAACAAGTTGGATTTCTTACTTCCTTAAATGCTTATAAGTAATCAATTTTTAGTATTCGAGAAAATGAGACGAAATATGAAATTATTTATCAAAAACATACATGCACACACCAGTGCAACTAAAATAATATACTATTACATTTTATTGACAATATTATCACATTCTAAGTATATATAAACAAAAATAAAAAAAGTGGGACCTAACCCAGATTACAACATTGACTACGAAAAAACACCAAACAAAACAACACGACCTCCAAACAAACTCACCACAACCAAACAACCGAAAAAACAATTAAGTGATCAAGTGTATATCATACTCTTATTTGTTAGAGAAAAACCAACAAGACACAAAATTAGGTATGACACGTACAAACCTTCCTACGTATCAAGATGGTGAAAAAATTCCGATAAATAGTAGTGCTATCTTACAAAGTGAGCAAAACAAAGACAAAAACACACAAAACATCACGATTAATTGCTTCACGAGGTCACACAAACCCAAACACGCCAATCAAACTGGCACATTAGAGACTTCTTCTAGGCGAGGCCTCTTTTGGCAAGTCTTCATTACCATCACTGTGTGATTCCAAGGCAGGTGGTATCATCTCAAAAATCCTATATACAAACTCCTATAATTCTTTCATTCTTACGTCAAATCTAACGACTTTAGGTCATATTACACAATGGTTGGCAAAGCTATGTTTGATCTTCTTATCCAGTTCACACACTTTACGAAATAGGCGTTCTCTTTACGAAATAGGCGTTCTCCACGCTTTTCACCCACAGCTACACGTTTTAGGAATTGGCCATGGTTTGATGGGAAAATATCACTTTTGTTTAGCGTTACAAGGATATTAGTGAGTATTACGACTGACTGGAATTTTAATAGTAATCGTTACCCACGTGTTACGTGTGCGACGCGCGATATATATATGATCCGGGTAAATAAATTTTTAAAAATTATATTGATTGAATGAATACATTAAATTAGAAATGATGAGTAATATAATGTTTTTGTTATACAAAATACACGTAAAATGATTTTGTTTGGTATATGATTATAATTGTTTTGAAAATATAATGGTTTTTGTTTGTTTTTTATATTTTTAATTAAATAAATGTAAATGAGTAATTAGTAAAAAACAGTTGGGACATTTTGTGAAAAAATGATCAAAATTTGGGAGGCTCACTTTTTATTGGGTTGAGTTATATATATACTAGTAATCGGGCCCCACGCGTTGCATGTGCGATGTGCAATGCAATTAAAATATAGAAAATAAGTGTAGTTATGATACATATGTTGGTTTTTACTATATCGAAAATCAATAATTGAAAAGACAATAATTTAAAAAGACAAAAGACTGAATGGAAATAACGATTTTATTTCTCACAATTGAAATATAAATTACAATTCCTGACTCAACAGAATTTAAATTACACTAATAAAAATTCCAGACAGATTAATATAAATTATTAAACTGCTGGACTGAATTGTAATTGTTTGAAACTGCCAGACAGAATAGTATAATTACTAACTGTTGGACTGTTTTGACAATTAAATAAACTGCCAGACAGAATAGTATAATTACTAAACTGCTAGACTGTTTTTGTAAATACTAAAAATTACAGAACTGAAAGTAAATTACATAATTGAAAGACTGAAATTAAATACAGAAAGTAAACAATACTGAAATGTAAATACAGAAAAAAAAAACAGTACTGAAATGAAATGGACAGAATGTAAATTACAGAATAATAAATAGCGGAAATTAAAATAAGAGGCAACTGCTGGATAGTTTCCCTTAAACAATATTTCCCGAACCACCTTTAAAGGTTTCTGATTTCGGGACTTTGTTCCCAAGGTACAACTTCTGTCTCAGAGTGGCTCGCGTGGAAACCCGCACCGAACCACAGGTCGAGCTGTTGGTGGTGCGATTCTTTCTCTCTAATATGATGTTGTATGCTGTGTATGTGTGATTGTTGTGTCTGAAATGAGAGGGGGAGAACTGCCTTTTATAGGCTCTATTGAAACCGCAGCCATAATGGTCATTATTTTTCGGATTTGGACCCAAGATCCGAGACATTCCCCAAATCCCAAATCCCAAATCTCAAGCCCAAGCCCAAGCCCCGAGACACGAGCGAGCGCGCGTGTGTGGTACACACTAATACTCTTAGATGTATGTGGACATGTTAGTTTAACAACTACATGAGTTGGTATTATATATATATTGTGAAATTGACTCTCAATCTTCCAATATGGAATTATTCTAAATGGTTTTTCCATTTACCATTTCGTTTTTCAGAATTAAGCTTTCGAGAGCCCAACTTTGAAGCCAATTTGTATTCACACTCATTCTCCGAATAGGTCATGCGATATACCGTTACGAAGCTCGTCACACGGGCTACTCAAACACGTTGAGTACGGTATAAACAACTCAGCGCTGTCACATGAAATAATGACTCGAAGTTGGTCCAGCGACCATTCAGAAACACCCATATTTATACATGTTTTTCCAACAACATATATGTGGATAATACAAAAAAAAAATAGTATAAGATGATAAGACTTAAAAGAATATTTAGTTGTTAAACAGGGATAAATATTGTTATTAGTTATTATTTTTTATATTTTTTTTTATGTGAGTATGATATTATTGTAATTAATAAAAAAATATAGTGATATTTTTGAAAAAAATGGCTAAATTGGACAGACTCATTTGACTTGAATTGATTTATTATAATAGAATGATATACAATATATATATATATATACATACAATATATATATATACAATATATATATATCGGATTTTGTTAAATTGACCAAATATTTATCTATCGAATTTTGTTTGAGTGATCAAATATTGTTAAAATAATTTGACACCATTCAAAATAATTCGATAAAATTATTGATCCAAAAACAAAGAATATAGGGCGTTTGATGTAATTTTTTAATACTAGTTGGTCAATTTTTTTAATAATTTTATGAAATTATTCGATAAAATATTCCCGTTTCTACATCATGTACACAAACTTCTAGTCCCTCACACGAGACCAAATCTTTCTATATTCTCAAGTATAAGACCTATTACCACTTTAAACAAAACTATAGGACCACATTTAAACTTCACCCCACTACAAAACCCTTCAACCAAAACCCTAAATATCAAAACCATATTTTATTTTATTTTTATTCTTTTTATGGAGCCAACAATGGTGAAGAAGAGAAAACTAGCGGCCGAAGAAGAGAGAGAGAGTAGAGAGAGAAAGAGTTGCAGACCGTCTTTATCGGAGGAAGGAGGAGAGAGAATTAAAGAGGTCGAAGCTAAACATCCATGGAGGAACTTGCAGCTTATTTTGTCTCTCCAAAATAAAGATATTTCTATTCATAAGTAAGTTTCTCAATTTTCTTTTTAATAATAAATATGTTCGATTACAAGTTACTTACCATTTTCATTATGTTCCGTTACTTGAGAAGTTGTGATATGTTTTTTTTAAGTCTAAATAACTGCAATTCAAAGCTTAACAGCTACAAAGAGTTGTTTGTGTCAGCTTATAAGCCCTATTTTATTACATTAAAGGCCAATTTTTTTTTTTGGTGCTTAATTGTTTATTTGGCCTTTAATGGAGTATAATTAAATTTGGTCTCGTGCCACTTCACAATTCCGCATTGTGCCACTTCACAATTCCGCATCGTGCCACTTCAAGTACATAGATATGTTTTTTAGTGAAAATAAGTACAATTCGAAGCTTAATAGTGACAAAGCGTTGTTTGTGTCAGCTTATAAGCCGGATTTCGTTGCTTATTCACTCGTTCATCTCTTAAGCTCAATTCAGAAAATGCAATTCATTAGCAAGTTGGCAGTTAATATTTGTTAGGTGTTGCGTTACGAGGTGGATTATATTATATATAATATCGAAATAAGTGCGATTTAAAGCTTAACAGCTACAAAGGGTTGTTTGTTTCAGCTTATACGCCCATTTTGTCGCTCACTCGGTCGCTCATCTCTTAAGCTCCCCCAAAATGCAATTCATAAGCAAGTTTGCAGTTAGTATTCGTTAGGTGTTGCTGTATGAGGTGGATTAGATTGTATATTACATCGAAATAAGTGCGATTTAAAGCTTAACAGCTACAAATGGTTGTTTGTGTCAGCTTATAAGCCCATTTTGCCGCTCACTCGGTCGCTCATCTCTTAAGCTTTACTAAAGTGCAATTCATTAGCAAGTTTGCAGTTAATATTCGTTGTTGTTGCGTAACGGGGCGGATTATATTTTATATATTGTATCAAAATAAGTGCGATTTAAAGCTTTCCAGCTACAATTAGGTTGTTTGTGTCAGCTTATAAGCCCATTTTGTCGCTCACTCAGTCACTCATTTTTTAAGCTCTACTAAAATGCAATTCATAAGCAAGTTTGCACTTAATATTCGAGTCAGGTTATATTATTTATTATATCCAAATAAGTGCAATTTAAAGCTTAGAAGCTTCAAGGGTTGTTTGTGTCAGCTTAGAAGCTTGTGCAATTCATAAGCAAGTTTGCAGTTAATAAAGATGTTGCTATTCATAAGTAAGTGTTTCAATTTTTTTATTTACCATATTCATCATGTTCCGTTACTTGCGAAGTTGTGATATGTGTTTTTAGTGAATATAAGTACAATTCAAAGCTTAACAGCTACAAAGGGTTACTTGTGTCAGCTTATAAGCTCGATTTTGTCGCTCATCTCTTCAGCTCCACTAAAATGCAATTCATAAGCAAGTTTGCAGTTAATATTCGTTAGGTGTTGCAGTACGAGGCAAGATTATATTATATATTATATTAAACAAGTGCGATTTAAAGCTTACGAGCTACAATTGGTTGTTTGTGCCACCTTATTAGCCCGATTTTGCCGCTCATCTCTTAAGATCCACTAAAATGCAATTTATAAGTAAATTTGCAGTTGATATTGTTTAGGCGGTATGAGGCAAATAATGTTATTTATTGTATCCAAATAAGCGCAATTTAAAGCTTAGAAGCTGCAAAGGGTTGTTTGTGTCAGCTTAAAAGCCCCTTTCTTTTAGCTCCCTCCGTTTCGAAATGTTTGTCCGTCTTTCTATTTTGGAAGTTCCATATTCTTTGTCCATTTTAACATAGTCAACTCAAATTTAATCAATATTTCTATTATACCCTTTATTTTTTTGTAAGTCAATGGCATTATAGAAACGGGTTATCTCACAAGATTCAATAGGGGTATAATTGGCTTTTTGACATATAGACAAAGCATGAAATGCATGTCTATTTATGAAAATACATTACCAAAGCAGGACGAAAAATGCGAAACGGAGGGAGTACTGTTTTATAGCACGGATTCGGGGCTCAGCTCTTAAGCTCCACTATTGCTTGTGCGTGTGAAAATTTGAACAAGGCAAACAAAAATCGTTGGTTAAGAACATGTCTTGTACTTAGTTGGTATGTAACTAAATATAGGAGTATGTAAAATCATACTCTATAGTCAGAAATACTAATAGAGTACAAAAAAGACGAGACTTTGAACATAGGTAAAGGTCATCTCAGTCATTAGCTCCATACCAGCGTCACTTTATCTAAAATTTAAGCATTAATTGTAATGTAAAAAGAACAAGGACGAAGGTGTAAGTGACACTACCATACCATCTTGTTGAAAAACCGTCTTTGGATTATAAGAGGCTATAGGAGATTGTCTGTAACGACCCGGCCCCACGGACCGAACCGCCACGCCCGTATCAACAATATTGTCCGCTTTGGCACAACTTCCCAGGGGGGTCACCCATCCTGGTACTACTCCAAGCTAAGCACGCTTAACTGTGGAGTTCCGTCCTCGCTATTGTGCCGCACGGCTTTAAAAGGCTTTGTTGATAGGAAATGGATCTTTAAGCTCATATACCACACGAGTACTCTCTTATCTGGGCGATGTGGGACTGACGCACAACACCGCACCACAGAATTTCCTTCCTGGAAATCTGGGTCGTCACAATCACCCTCTCTTTAGGTACGACGTCCTCGTCGGGCACGTCGTCCTTCAGGGGTCCACACACACGTGCTAGTCCCCACATTTCCGGCCAGATAGAGGCTCTGATACCACCTGTAACGACCCGGCCCCACGGACCGAACCGCCACGCCCGTATCAACAATATTGTCCGCTTTGGCACAACTTCCCAGGGGGGTCACCCATCCTGGTACTACTCCAAGCTAAGCACGCTTAACTGTGGAGTTCCGTCATCGCTATTGTGCCGCACGGCTTTAAAAGGCCTTGTTGATAGAAAAATGGATCTTTAAGCTCATATACCACACGCGTACTCTAATATCTGGGCGATGTGGGACTGACGCACAACACCGCACCACAGAATTTCCTTCCTGGAAATCTGGGTCGTCACATTGTCAGTTTGTGCAACTTTTAAATTAGTCACCTGCTTTGTAGGTATTTAGAGAAACTCGATAATTTGGCTCTATCCTCTGTTTCTTGGTGGGGAGATGAAGATAAATTTTCTTTCTTCTTATTTTCGCTTCTTCTCTGTGATTCTTAATTTGAATTTTAGATCTTGATTCGTATTGTTTTTGTTCCCTTTTCTTGATTTGTATAATTTTTTGATGCAGAAAGGTGAAACTAGCATTTGATTATGTGAATAAGCTTGAAGAAGGCGCTGATGATGCTGAAGATTCAGAGACAGTTAGCATATCAAGAGTTATTGATTTCTTGAACAATTGGATTCAGACTTTGCTCATTTCATCAGAAAAGAAAATTAGAGCAGAAGACTATAAACCACCAAATGAAATAATCGGTTCAGTTTTGGACTTAAAATGTTGGAATATTTTGAAATACTGCTTGGAAGAGTCTTTGCAGCAACATGTTTCTTTAACCTTTTCAAAGGACTTTCTTCGAGTTGTACAGTGCATTGTGAAAGCTATATCGTCTAGATTGAGTGTTGTGTCACACGAATCGGATGAAACGATTACACTTGTTACTCATTGTGTTACATTGGTATTTTCATCACATGGTGGAGTTTTGAACGAAAATTTGGACCTGTGGATTCTGAGTGTCAATGCAGTGCTTGAGCTTATTCATAGAATTATTGATCAGAATATTGAAGGTTCCAAAGCTGGTGCTCTTGGCGTTAAATTAACATCAATAGTTCTTGAGCCATTTGCCAAATTTTTAAAAATCCACCCGAATAAAAAAAATGGCTTTCGTGATTTCGTAGATAAACTTCTTGAACCTTTATTACATTTGTTACATGCCTTACATACTCGTGCTAATTATCCTTCGGTGCATAAATTGGTGAATTGTATTGAAGAAGTACTTTCTCATGGTCTGTTTCACTCTTCTCACATGGATGGCTTGCTTAGCTTACAAAGTACGAGGAAATACATAACAGTTGACGATGGAAAAAATATGGACTCAAATATCAGTATCCAGAGTTATCACAGACATCTTTTCGATAAGCTGGAAAAGATTTGTGTGGGAAAGAATGCCGTGGCATTAAATGGTGTGGGAGAGATGTTTCGTTCGTTTACTCATTCTGTTAAAAGGCAAAAAGGAGCTTCAGGGGATGTGTTCAGAAGCTCTTTCGAAAAGAATAAAATAAATTCAGAAATTAGTGATAACTCGGGTTGGTTAAATGGAGAGACTAGGAAGTCATTGTTTGACTTCTTCATACAGGTGATGGAGCCTTTGTTGCTAAGGTTAAATCACTATCTTGAAATTGGACTAGAGGCAGGCCCTGCTTTAGTTGATTTCCAGAATATAGTCAGTTCTGCGAAAAACATAATTGCTAGCTTTTCAAATGAAAAGTTGTACCTACGAACAGAGGATATCTCTGAAGGAGCTTCTTTTAACTTTTTAAAACTGTTGTATGATACGGTGTTGTCAGTTTCTGCCCAAGTAATGCAGAAGTGGACATCGACACAGGATCTAGCCAAAACAAATGAAATAAAAGAACTGAAAATAGCAGCTAAGGAGCTTGTTTGTGCTATAGGTTATCTGATAGAAATTGAGTATGAGGTTGTTGGAGATGATCTCGAAAGCTTATGGTTTATGATAATTTCTTTCAATTCCCTTTGCCTCTCTTTACCACATGAAGATCAACATTTTGTAACTGATCAGACACTTCATCTTGGACGCCAGGTGGTTAATCTATATAGCGAGCTTCGTCAGGTAAGCAGAATCACATGCTTTCTCTTATTATTGGCAGGAATTAGATTAAAAGGGGGATACCATTCATACCTTTTCTCAAACTTCCTAACTTTTTAAAACAATTTCAACTACATTCCACTGCTCTGAAAACAAAATGTAAATATTTTTTCGACTTTTACCAACCACGTACAATTCTTACAAAAATAGCAAACCCGTATAGTTTTCTGCTCAAGAACGAAATCTACTTTTTTTGTATTTGATTTTTCCACGTTTAAGTACAAAAGTAAAAAGTGTTAGCTGTGTTACTAGAGCGTCAGTTTCACAGATTTGAGATGACCAATGACCTGAACTTACTTTGGCAAAACTCATTCCCCTCCATGAATTTATATCAAATATTTTGAAATTTTTATGAATATCATTACCGTAGTAATCAAATGTTTTCTTCATATTATTTTCAAATTCTACATTCCAAAAGCAGCTCTTTTATGTTATGATTTAGTTTTGCCTTTCCTTTAATTGTTTGCTGAAGATGAATTCCTTTCTAAATTAGGCGACTTCGAATATTCAAAACCAATACGGAATCTAGTTTTCGTTCCCCAACTATTAGGAGCACATGAATTTTTTTAGATTGGGACAATATGATTGAAATCCTTTATTCCTTTCCTGAAAGGTTACAGATTTTTTTTTATGTTAAAGTAAAATGTTAAATGCAACTTATCGTAAGTAGAAAAATCTACCATGCGGCCATGGTATATACCCCTTAGGGCCACCAATGGTTAAATTTAAATTCCGACACAACTCTTTAATACGAGTATCTGGTCGTTATTGTTTCTGATACCCCAGTGGCATGTTTTCTCTAACCAGAATTTCTTGTATCAGAATCTGTAGCTTAGTTTGCTCTTCTATAAAATACAAAGTTGTATTTTTGTAAGTCTGATATATACTCCTGTACTTGTTTCCCTAATACAGGTTAATACGGTTATTTTCACCCTGAGTAAAGTGATGAGGTGCCTCATTCTACCAGAAGATCTCAGATTACCAATTATATCGAAGTTTAAGTTTGGAGAAGCTGCATTAAATTATAAAGCACATGTAGAATCAGTTTGTATATTATTATGCTCACAAGATGTGAGGCTGGCCATTTACAACGCCGTTGTCTCCATACCAGAAGGACAAGTAGGTGGGTTTGTTCGGCTATTAAAATTAGATATTTCAGAATCCTTAGAATGGATTAAAGATTATAGAGAATTGCACTTTGATACTCTAGCAGAACTTTTTGGAAGGGGATTGTGTGATATATACAACCTAATTATGGATTCAATTACAGTTACAGCAGGTAATAGCAATCTAATTAGGGTTTCAGTGGAAGAGATGATAAAAGTTTTGGGGTTAAAAATGAAGAGCCTTGTTGCTGGACAACAAGATAGGGTCACTGAGTTCCTCTCAACTGTTGTAGGTACGACGCAAAGAGATAGTGATTCTGAATACTCACAGTGGATTCTTTTGTTTTTCTTTCGTATATACATGTCATGTCGAAGTGTATACCGACAAGCAATGAGTCTTGTGCCTATAGATACATCTGAAAAGATGTCAGCATCGATGGGTGACACAATCACTGCTTATTCTGGAAAAGATTGGTTGGAGAGAGAAGATTGGAATTCTGGGGGATATTTTTCATGGATTATGGATTCTCCTTCTTCTCTAGTATGGGTCTTAAAATCTATTTCAGACATCTATCTTGTAAACAGTGCCGCTGGTAGTTGTTCACCGTTACTTTACGTTTTAAATGCTATGGCTATTCAGAGGCTTGTCGATTTGAATAGGCTGATTAGTTCGTTTGAGTACCTTCTACAAAGAAATAAATTGGTAAGCCAAGACAATCCGAGTGTATCTTCATCTATGAAGAAAACCCTCAAAAGGTGCAAAAATGGTATATCGTCTTTGAGACAAGAGGCAGCAGATCTGACCAATTTTGTGATGGGGCACATTAAATCTCTTTCCAGAAGTCCGATGTGTATCTCGTCATTGAATGCTGACGTTTGTAAGGGTATAAGTGTTCACCCTATGTCCGGATGCGCTACGTGGCAGTTCAATGCTAGTGCTATTAATGAAAAGTCAACGGTTTGTTCACTTTGGTGGATGGTTTGTCAGAGTACTGACGTGTGGTGCTTGCATGCTACTAAGAAGAAATTGAAGCTGTTTTTATCGCTCCTGATTGAGAATATTCTTTTACGGGACAATAACAGCATTGATGACTTTGCATTATTGGGGCTCGATAAAGGTAGCCATTCGGCAGGCACTCTTGCATATGATATGTCATTGGAAATACTCGGAGACACTACATTCTATGAGCAAAGGGTATGATAATAATGTCCTTATGATCTCACTCTTAGCTGTCTTATGTACTCGCTGTCTCATTTGCATGTGCATGTTAACTCAAATGTGAATTAAAAAGCACGATTTATTTTAGAAGTCTAGGGTAGCACCGTGTACGGCATGTTTGGTGACAAGGGTAAAAGACCCTGGCGGAATCTAGGAAGGTTTTACATGTTAATTGCACTGTATATGTCCACATGTTACTCAATTATCACAAAGAGACTCCATGATTAAAAACTAAATTAATAACTATTAACGTTTGCCATTCTCAAACTTAAGTCGACCTTTATCCCTTTTCCTCACTGTGGACTAGACTTTAATTCAAGCATTGTTCTTTGAGTTTCTAGTAAAAAATTATTGGTCATTGACTTTTTGCATATTCTTGGTTCCAATGTTAATAATGTTTTCAGTTTTATACAAGAAGAGCATGTGTGTTTGAACTTCAAAATGTTATCAATCACTACAATCGCTTTTCATATATAAGTAATGTCTGCTTTAAATATATATATATATATATATATATGTAAATATGTTCTCTATACTCTACTAACTCTAATCTTGTCTTGAAGTTATGTTAACCATCCCTTGCACTTATTCTGGCCTTTCTACTAGTTTCTTCGCAGGCATATTGCATCAAGTTTTTGCCGGATCTTGGAGAAGTCTGTCTTAGATATATTTGATAATGTTGGGGAGGTCCATTTAAAGTCATCTCCTAATTGGACAGAATTCTTGGGATTTCTGGAGAAATCTTCGATAACTTCTGAAAAGGACTTTAATATGAATATATCTTCTTCAGTGGTAAAATCAAGTTTAAGTTCATCAAAAAGACAGTCGAGAAAATGTGGCAACAAACAAAAATTCTTTACGCTTCAGGGTATACAATTTTCAGACTGTACTGCTCTGTTCAAATTTATATGCTGGATGCCAAAGAGATATTTGAGTTCTAAATCCTTTTCACTTTATGCCACATCGTTCATCAATATTGAAAGGTAAGCAACTCATAGACTAATAGTAGGAAGCACATGCATTGAAGTTTATGTTTATACATTCCTCTTACCAACCTTTCTTAAGACTTATAATCCCTTATCAAGTAAATTGTTAAGCACATATCAAGGTATATACTGCATATTATAAATCAAGTGGTTGGTGGCATTTTTATCTCCGTTTTTTTTATTCTAACCATTAGCCGTCATTGCTCTTTATAACTTTTGTGGTTTGTTTTAGTCTAAAAATTACCAGGGTAAGATGGTCGATATGTGTCCAAGATCAGTACAATTGGTTTAAAGTTTCATCTATTTACGACCACTTGCACTTGCACACAATACAAGATATAATATACATTTCCATCCTATGACCTAAATTCTAACTAATGAAAGGATATAAAGAATATAGGTAACTACTGTCTTTGCTCGGTTGCTCCCATGAATTATTAATGAATAGGTGAGCACGTTGCCCCACACAATCCAAAAACATGGTTAATTTTGAGAAAATTTCTAAACCATGAAGAATTGAAAGAACACTGTAATTGCCCCTTTTCTTTTAAGGTATGAGATTGTCTAATTGCCCATTTTGGTGTGTCTTCATTATAAAGCACAATTTAAATTACTGTGGAATTTTTTTATTTTAAACTTTGAAGGTTCCCCCCAAATAATACTTTTCATTCGAAAATTTGAAAGTTTTGTTGTTGTTGTTGATGTTTCAGGTTCGTACTTGGCAGTATATTGGATTCCCAGGATTCTGTACACTGTAAAAACTACCTATGTTTATTTCTATCTTGCCGGAGGGCGTTGAAAAATCTAATAACCGATGTCTGTGATGATATGATAGAAACCAGCCAATCCTCTGTAGATGTGATATTCTTTCAAAGTTCAGCTCCTCTTTTATGGCTTTTAAAGTCATTATCTGCTGTAGCTGTTGCTTTGCAATCGTATTCAGATGACAGTATTACCCAAATGAAAGAAATGCTCTTCTCACTGATGGACCAGACATCATATATATTTTTGGCACTTAGTAAATATCAGTTAATCCATGAGAGGAATACATTGATCAACTCTAAACCACCTTCAGAACCAACTATTAATGTTGAGGGATTTTATAGTGTTCTCCTTGTGGCTGAGACTTTAAAGGAACAAATGAATTTGATTTTATTACGAAGGAAGGCCAGTTGTGATGGACTTCAGATTATTGAGCTGAATAATTTGTCTGCTATTATTTCTTGCTCTCAAAGTTTTTGGTATGGTTTTGTATCTGCTTTGGACCACATAGACTCAGATACCTGTAATATTAAAATGGAAGTATCGAGATCAAAACATGAACCTATGGCCAAACTTAGGCGCTGTGTAGATGAGTTGGCCGGGTTTGTGGATTATTTTGTTCGCTATATGTTTATTGACAATAGCGAATGTGATGACCAAACTCAGGAACAACATAGTGGAACTTTGAGAGACTGCTCTGTATCATCTGCTACTAAGGATCAAACTGAGAAAAGGCTAAGGAAAAAAACGCGTCAATCACAAAATGCTGATTTTAGGAATAACGTCTTTTCCAAGTGTGATGCTTTTGACGTGTCTTGTTTAAAGAAGTCTTTGTTACAAGGATTTGTTAGAGGTGAAAATCCCGAAGCAGCCTTTTTCCTCAGACAACTTTTTTTCGCTGCTTCTGTTCTTCTGAGGCTAAATTTGCTAATTTACTCTGCCCCCTTGTCGTTAACCTTGATACCCATTTTTGTTGGCATTTCCCAAATTTTGTTAGTTTCTTTGGGGGATATAGTTGACATCTCATCGCTGTTTTCTTTGGTCTGTCTTGACGGGGTCAACAAATTTCTTGAAGAGCTTGCTAGTCATTTACATTTGACCGA
Organism: Primula vulgaris; assembly: GCA_963920805.1. Lineage (NCBI taxonomy): Eukaryota > Viridiplantae > Streptophyta > Magnoliopsida > Ericales > Primulaceae > Primula > Primula vulgaris. The sequence continues at coordinate 20,310,867 of OY987217.1, read as the reverse complement.
TCCCAATTTGTCTAGAGATGTTTATGTCAAGTTGGTGGAATTACACTTCGTCGCTATCGGAAAATGCATTGCCCTACAAGGGAAAAGTGCTTATCTAGCATCTCACGACGCACAATCAAGTACCAAAATTCTAGTTCGGAAGATGGAATTTTCCGAAACTTCCCTTTGTTATGAGACACAGTGCATAGATGAATTTAAGGCCAGGCTGAGAAGGTCATTTCAAGCTTTTGTGAAGAAATCAACAGAGTTACATATACAAGCAGCAATAGAGTCTTTACAAAAATCCCTAGTTGGAATGCAGATGGGGTCTTCAATACATTATGATATATGTATGGGCGGCACAGGTGGAGGAAAAGTGTCGGCACTGGTTGCAGCTGGTGTTGATTGCATGGATATGGTTCTTGACTTTGTTACAGGTATATCATTCTACTTTTGCTCATCCTGCTTTTGACTACCACTAAAAATCTGCAGCTATTTGTTACGTACCTGTTGTATGCATCCCAGGTCCCATTTACTAGTTCATCCCATGTTGATGCGAGCAAGTTTAGTTTTCAATTGCATTTTGAATGGGATATAGGATTTCAGTTTTTAGATATACTTCCCTGCTAATACTTTACTTGGGGAAGAAAGAAATAAAAACTGAGACAGGAAGAATGAAAGACCTAGACAATATATGTTATTTGCAATCAGTTTAAGCTTTCTCATTTTGTATTTCCTGTGAAATGAAGTTTGTAGTTATTTCGCCTTTGCTTTATGTTATATATCTCAGGTGGAAAATTACAGGGCACTGTTATACTTCAAGGGTTTATGCCCCATATCCATAGAATTTGAGCTGGAAAAACTTGTAGTAGAGTATCTGCAATAGTTTTGGGTTATTTAATCTGCTTATGTTGATATTAGCGACTTTAACTTCGCAAGTGTTTCCCCCCAGGCCACTTGCCCGGTGTCATTCTTTGCATCACAATAATTATCCGGGTTCATGTAATACATGCCGGCAGATTACTACGATAACTATAAACAGGAATGATTACAGACATGTTAGTTGCATTTTTAGCTATTTAGGTATCCAAATGTTTGTTCTGTTGGATGCTTATGACACCTTTTTTTTCCTTTTATTCACAGGGCGCAAAAATGTGGACATTATTAAAGCAAACATCCACGGATTAGTTGCTTGCCTGTTCAATATCATCCTGCACCTACAAGATCAGTCAATTTTCATTACGAATAAAAGAACCAATAAAGGGTCTTCCAGTCCAGATTCAGGATCGATTATTCTCATGTGTGTCGAAGTGCTAACAAGAGTTTTCGGAAAACATGCTATATACCGTATGGATTCAGTTCAAGTTGCGCAATCCTTACGCATACCAGGGGCGTTAATTCTGAACATTTTCCAGCTTGGACGTTCTAAAAATGTTGAATTACCTAATTATCAGAGTCTTATGGACAACCAAGATGTTGAAACGAATCAGTGCACAATATTGTGTGATGTAGATAGGAAATTTTCAATAGACCTATTTGCTGCTTGTTGTCGGTTATTGGGTACTCTTATCAAGCATTATAAAAGGTATGGTGACTCTTCAAATCTGAATATTTTAGATGTTTAGTGCTTGTTACCTTTCCCACTTTCGGTTTTTAAGATTAAACCCCCAACAACCCTTTGAGGGTAACTTGAATCAGCCTGGCTCAAACACAATTCGTGGCTGCAATCGTTTGAGCTCAAGTTCTTTTAACTCGTCTATATCAAGTCGAGTTCAAGATCTTAGCAAAATGTTATATTTTGCCTTCACATAATGTTTCGATTTGCATGAAAGCAAAATTAATAAGATTGAAAGTCTTATTGGAAGTACTCATGCTTATATGTTTCTTTCTTTAGTTGAGTTTTATCCCTCAAATTTGAATTACTTTTGTTATAGTTCTTATGTGTTTATCATTCTAAATTTTTTAAGTTGCATAAGTTTAAGCTTGTAAAAGGGGTGTTTGAATGAAATTTGAGATAAGCTCAAATGTCGGATTCACCCATATGCTTGACTTTTCATTTGTGCAAGTTTATGCATTGATTATAGTGATGTCTGTACCTTTGCAGTGAGGTTGAAAGGTGCGTTGCTCTGCTTGAAGATTCGGTATCTACTCTTCTTCATTGTCTAGAGATGGTAAATATTGGCACGATGGTCAAAAGGCAGAGTTTTGCATGGGAATTAGATGAGGTTGTACAGTGTGCTGCTTTTCTCCGAAGGATTTATGAAGAGGTTATCTTTGTTTTCTCAAACTGTTGCAACCCATTTGCATTTTTAGCCTTCTTATGAACTTAATTATTGTGGATTTATTCTGGCCAACTTTTGAAATGCTCTTTTGCCATTTATTTCATATTTACTTTCCATATGCTCAGCTTTCATTTTTTATACAGTTGCGACAGCAGAAGGAATTGTTTGGCCGACATTGTTCTCTTTTTTTGTCTAGTTATGTATGGACTTATTCGGGATATGGTCCCCTTAAAATAGGACTTGAAAGGTGCGTGTTTGCCTCTTATCTTTAACTCTTTTAGTCCTGCATTTAAGTATAGTGTAATCTCCAGTTTTTAGACTGTTGATCGCTATTATTAAGTTGTAACTTTGAAGATGATTTTCTTATTCATGTACAGGGAAGTAGATGAAGCTTTGAGACCTGGTGTCTATGCTCTAATAGACGCATGCTCGCCTGATGATCTTCAACGCCTTCATACAGTATTCGGAGGTAAAAAATCTATGTCTAATGTTGGGTTGTAAAAAGAACTATGTTCACCTTTTTCTTTCTGTGTTTTGTTATTTGGTAAAAGCAAATTCATTTTTTGAATTTATTGTTTTACAGAGGGTCCCTGCAGAAGCACTCTGGCAAATCTGCAATGTGATTATAAATTGAATTTCCAGTACGAAGGAAAAGTCTGATCTTCTTTTGGTGTTCACTAATTAACTAATTCGTCGAAGTTTGCACCAGACCTGACAGGATTGAACACCTAAAATTATAGGTAAAGATGATAATAACTTGCAAAGATGAAAGATGCATATTTTCTCAACTTTTATTTATTTATCATCTTCTAGACCTGGGTTACTTTTGGGCCTAAAAATATGTATTTTTCTTACATCATATAACCATATTGTTGTGGTATGGCTAAAAACCCGTTAGTGCCTTGAACTATCAGAAAGTATTAATTTATGACGTTAATTATCAGCTTTCCCAATTTGGGACGTCATTGTTAAATAATTACCCAATTTAGGACACTCCGTCTATATTGACAGGACAATGTGACTTCATCTAATTTTAATCATCTATACTCGGGGGTAAATTGGTCGGTTCACTAGTCGACTATTATATTCCTAATTTAGTTCCTAAACTTTAAAAAATTGGCCAATTTAGTACTTTGAGATCAAGCATTAAAAAATACAAAAATAAGTAGCATAAATATCAAATTGAAAATAGATTTAATAATATAAAATAGAAACATATACAAGATACACTAAATACTTAAAAATATAGGTGGAGTGATGTTTCTGAAACTTCCTTTAGAAAGTATGCTAATTCTATGATCAGTAAAAGAAAATCGAAACATTTTTTTGCGGAAGTGTAAATGCTACGAATAAAAAGTGCTCTGGAAAACTAATGGTAAGCTGGAAAATCGTAGTCAAGTGGGAAAAAAATATGGGCAAAAGCATTATGTTTTATTCTGTTCTTGTTTTTGAAATCGATGAGACATCTGAAAAGTCCATTGTTTTTATGTTATTTAAGATCTTTCTAGTGATGAAATTTGCTATAGATTTCAACTTAAATGTGCTGCATGAAAATTTTCTTTATCAATATTGTTTAGTAAATGGATTCTGACAAATCTGCAATTTAACACTACCCATGTTTACTTTCACAGGTAATGAGATGTGTTGACAAATATTTGTAAAGAATGTGCAATTTGGTTGCTCTCGCATTTGCAATTTAAGCCGTGGTGGACCTTATTATGGTTATTTACCGTTCACTTGTTCTCCTTCCTTTTTTTCGGTCTCTGCCAGATGTGAAATATGTATGCATATGTAGTTGCTCTATGTGAATGTCTATTGATTTTTCCATCTTTTTTCTTTCATGTAGAATTTTCTTCTCAATTTTAAATGTTTAAAGCAAATGAAACATGTTGTATAATACTATACCAAATAAAATCTTTTTACGTGTATTTTGTATAACAAAAACATTATATTACTCACGATTTTTAATTTAATATATTCATTCAATCAATATACTTTTAAAAAAATTATTTACCTGAATCATATATATATATATATATATATATATGAGAACTTATGAAAAGAGCAAACCCATACTTTTCTGCTCCAGAACGAAATTCTACTTCTTTTGTAATTCATTTATCTACTTTTTAAGTACAAAGTAAGAAAACCACAATTAGAAAGATTGTCACGGATTTGAGATGTCCAGTGACCGATCATAAGCTCAGACATAATTGCCTGTTAGTTTCAGTATCACAGATTTGAGATGTGCAGTGACCAATCATAACTTGCTTTGGCAATACTCAACTGTAGTAATCTACTGTCATCTTCATATTGTTTTCAAAGTTCAACTTAATTGCTTAAAATCCGCAACCAGATTAGTCTTCAGACGTTCCACCAACTCAAAGACCAAACCATTTGGAATGAAACGACGACTGGTAAAACACCAAAATCAAAAGCATCACCACCAAGAAAGCAACACTCCAGGGCGAAGCACTTTGGTCTGAATCATGATCAGAAGAACCCAAGACCCGAAAACGAAAAAACCCTCCCGACAACCCAGGGAGCATAACGAAAATGAGTAGCATGGGTAATAGAATAAGGAAGAGTTGCAATTTAGTGGAAGCTGTTTGTACTTGTGTCTTGTGGTTAGTAAATAGAGTGAGTGATAATAAGAACACAACAATGGCAAAAATGGCTAGTAATGGAAAAGGTGGGGGTGACAGAGAGGACAAGGTTTGATTTGTCCATCCTTGTTTCCACTCTGGACCCCTTTTCTTTGGATACAACCAATCCATCTTTCTATAACTAAATACTATCACTCTATTTCTCTCACTTGTGTATATGTATAGTTTAATTAAATAACTACTAAAACCATGGTCTATATAGAGATGCCAAAAGGGGGTATATATAAATAAGCTGCTTTCTAACTTTGCTGGTGCTTTAGTATATGTTCCTTGAGTATGGATTCTTCTAACTACTTTATTTATGAGATTAACGGCCACTCATTTGATTGATTCTATTTGTTTTATAAAGATTTTAAACAATGAGATGTACACAATATAGAATATTAATTTACGTATTGGGGGACAGAATATACATGGTTTAACTATCAAGCATATATCAGACTACTCTAATAAGGCATATTAGACCACTCTAATAACATCTATACTAAGGTAGGGGGAATGAGAAATCTTCAATTAGAAGCTTTTACATTTTATCTTCACGAATCACGCCTTTTATCAGAAGATAAGTGCAAGTGCAACTAAAGTTTCTCAAAAGTTTTCTTTAAAGATTTGAGCAATCAAAAGCGAAGGTTGTTCTACAGAGCTGCACAAAATTGTGGAATTGATTGAAAGTGCAGATAAAAATTCAAAGAGAATAATAAAAGGACGAGAAAGCTATTTTCTAAAAGACGAGCCTAACAATTGCCCACTTCAACCAATACATTCCATCTTTTGGAAAATAGAATCGTACTTTACTATTACTATTGAGTAGTTTCGCAGGTAAGAGCATCCGCATTAGTTTCTTCATCATTCTCTTTAAATTTGAGGTGAAAAGTACATTTTAATTACTTTAACAACTCATTTTAAAATAATTAAATATATCATTTTTCCTATCAGTTATCTCATATGTATTTTTTTTTATTGATTTATCCTTTTTAATACTATTACTTTACACTTGCACATGTATATAATAATATATAAAGTAGGAGGGGAGGGTTTATTTTAACACTTTATATTTATAATGAAATTAACTACTCCTTTATATATGATACGATCACCTTAATTTAAAAATAGGATAACACGAGTTAACTGATGCAAAGTACTTTTTAGAACAATATATCTAAATACAAGGAAATTATGTGATTTGAGGAGACTGATGCATGGCCTCATAACTTGTGTTCGTGTATATCATTGTTGTTAGAAAAGGTTGGTGTGGACGGTGGTCTTAATTATCAAGCAAGTGGAACACCTTAATGTCTTTCACTCAGCAAACTTTTTAATGAATTTGGAAGTCAATATATAGTTCATTAGTGTTGAACTTGAAAACATGTGCACCGTCCTATACAATCCAAGTTGAAATTTGTTTTGTAGATTCCTTCATTCACATATGGATTCAAGTGACTCTAAAATGAGAACATGGACAAAGGAATTCAACAGCACAATGGAAAAACCAAATACAAGAGTGAGGGAGAGAAATAATATAAGAGTTATATTTTTCTCTTTAAAGCTAAGCAGTTTAACAAATCTTGTGAGAAAATTGAGCGAAATTTTCTTGAGTTGTATTTGTGATTTGTGAGTCTGAGTGTTGTAAACACTTATAATAATTTTCCCTATAGTAAAGATCTGCATCAACTGCTGGACGTAGGCAATTTTGGCCGAAGCACGTTAAATCGTGTGTCCTTTATTTATCGCTCTGTTTCTGCATTTACTTGAATCTGATTAGAAGGGAAAACACGATGTTTTTTCCCTAACAACTGGTATCAGAGCTGTGGTCGCAGATTATGTATTTTTCTTGAGGTTACTATTGACGTGAATAGTGTTTTCAGCAATTTATCGAAAAGGCGTAAAAATTCAGAGACGGTCCAAGGAGTTAGATTAGAGTGGGAGTGATGGTTGCAGATGAGGGAAAAGTGAGAATTGAAAAGTTCGACGGTGCGGATTTTGGTATCTTGAAGATGCAGATTGAAGATTATCTGTACCAGAAAAATATGTATTAACCTCTGTCGGGCAAAAGGCCAGAGGGTATGAAAGATGAAGAGTGGGCACTTCTTGATAGACAAGTTATCGGTATTATTCGATTGTTGTTGTCTTGCAATATTGCTTTTAATATAGCAAAGGAAAAGACCACGATTGGTCTTATGGCATCTCTATCTAGTATGTATGAGAAGCCATCGTCCTCAAACAAGCTTCATTTGGTGAGACGGTTATTCAATTTGCGAATGTAAAAGGTGCATCAGCGACTCAACATCTGAACGAACTCAACATGATTACCACTCAGCTGAGTTCGGTGGAACTCAATTTCGAAGATGAAATTCAAGCGTTAATTCTCTTGTCATCTCTACCATATAGTTGGAACGTTACAGTTAGAGCGGTCAGTAGTTCGTCAAGTAACGATAAATTGAAGTTCGACGATGTTAGAGACCTGGTACTGATTGAGAAAATTCGTATAAGAGAATTAGGGGAATCATCGTTTCCCTTTGCTCTCTATACATAGTCTAGTGGGAGACTCTCGCAGAGGAATGGAAGCAGCAAATCCAAGTGGAAGGATTATAGTTGTTACAATTGTGGAAAGAAATCTCACATGAAGAAAGATTGCCAAAAATCAAAGAGAAGTTTTGACGCACATGAATCAATCAACGTGATCGAGGATGACGAATCATGGATTTTGGATTCAGGGGCATCTTTTCACTCCAGCCCATGCAGAGAAATCATAGATAATTATGTTATATGTGATTTCGGAAAGGTTCATTTGGGTGATGATGAAGCCTTGGATATCGTAGGGAAATGAGACATTCGGGTCAAAATTTCAAATATTTGGAAGTTGCAAGGAGTGAGACATATTCTTGGACTTAAGAGGAATTTAATTTCGGTGGAACAGCTTGATGGAGAAGCTTATTGTACAATCTTTTTATACTGCGAATGGAAAGTCACCAAAGTAGCAATGGTCATTGGTTGTGGTAAAAAGACGGGTAATTTTTATGTTATCTCGAGGCTCGAGATAATGTGTGAAAGTAGAAAACCGGTAGATATGTTAGCCAGTATGGTTACTGAACTGAAGCTATGTTCAACTTCAGTTGGTCTCAAGGAATGATGAGACGAGGGAAGAGTTGCTGCATGGATTGGGTGTGGAGATGAGATTGTCATCACGTCTCCAAGTGAGAGATTGTTAGAAAGGGTTGGTATGGACGGTGGTCCTAATTCTCAAGCAAGTGGGACACCTTAATGTTTTTCACTCAGCCAACTTCTTAGTGAATTTGAAAGTCAATAGCTCAATAGTGTTGAACTTGAAAAACATGGTCATTGGTTGTGGTAAAAAGACCGGTAATTTTTATGTTATCTCGAGGCTCGAGATAATGTGTGAAAGTAGAAAACCGGTAGATATGTTAGCCAGTATGGTTACTGAACTGAAGCTATGTTCAACTTCAGTTGGTCTCAATGAATGATGAGACGAGGGAAAAGTTGCTGCATTGATTGGGTGTGGAGATGAGATTGTCATCACGTCTCCAAGTGGGAGATTGTTAGAAAGGGTTGGTATGGACGGTGGTCCTAATTCTCAAGCAAGTGGGACACCTTAATATTTTTCACTCAGCCAACTTCTTAGTGAATTTGAAAGTCAATAGCTCAATAGTGTTGAACTTGAAAAACATGTGCACCGTCCTATACAAGCCAAGTTGAAATTTATTTTGTAGATTCCTTCATTCACACATGGATATAAGTGACTATAAAATTAGACCATGGGCAAAGGAATTCAGCACCACAACGGGAAAACCAAATCCAAGAGTGAGGGAGAGAAAGAATATACGAGTTATAATTTTATCTTAAAAGCTAAGCCGTTTAGCAAAGCTTGTGATAAAATTGAGCGCAATTTTCTCGAGTTGTATTTGTGAGTTGTGAGTCCGAGTGTTGTAAACACTTGTAATAATTTTTTCTATAGTAAAGATCTGCAGCAGCTGGTGGACGTAGACAATTTTGACCGAACCACATTATATCGTATGTCCTCTATTTATCGCTCTGTTTGCGCATTTACTTGAATCTGATTAGAAGGGAAAGACCGATGTTTTTTCCTATTTAAGTCTTTTTTTCAAAATAAAAAATAAAAACAAAGTAAGTCGTTTAAGAATATCAAAAGTATGTCAAGTAAGTAACTGACCAAGTGGGTAATAATATATTGATTCTCTCTCAAACTGCGTATCTTAGATAATAATACGTAAACTAAAAAATGGAAAACTGACACTTTTTTAAAAATTAAAACTGGAAAGCAAATATGTCATTTCTGAAGAAAAAATTTGGCGAATTTTTTTTTATGTAGCGAGAGAGCTTATATAAAACATTGAGTGAATTGAAATGGTGAACATGCTTTCTGCCACAAACCCAAACATGATTGTAGTGGAATATGAAGAGATAATTACTACTTATAAAAGCGTGCCAGATCTAGTATTTCTATCATTACAAAGATATATATCATGGTTGCAAGACATCAATATCGGCTAGCTCGTAAGCACTATACAGATTTCCTATTAGCTTGCACATGTCTATTGAGCTAAATAGTCAATTAATCATTGATACTCAATTTGAAGGACACAAGATACCGTTAGATTCTACAACCTTGGATTATTTTAGTATGAATATCACTATTCAAATTTACTCCCATGATCGAGAAAATATGATTGACAAAATTTATTTATATAAAAATTGAACAACAATACTACATTACAACGGAAAACCACCAGCCCACATCTATGATCACCCAATTCCAGAGGTTAACAAATACGATTACAGAAACTCACGAAAGTTGAAAGTCCAATTATAGATTTGTTAGAATTGATTTCAGCTTTAGTGCAATTCGTTAAAGCTCATTAATGATTCAACATAACTTTTATGAAGCTCGTTAAAGTTTACTACGATCTATGTAAGATATCTGAAAGTTTTCTAATGCTCATCGAGGACTCCTTTGAAAAGATTTGGGCTTGTTGGACCTCGTCATACAACTTGAGAGGGGGAGATTACACCACCATAAAAGATGCCTGAAACAAAGAACTTGCATAATAATGTCTTAAATTTGGACTAAAAATTAATCAAAAGTTTACCCAATTTTCAAAGCAACACAATGATCAATCTCAACTATTTCCTAAAAAATAAATGTGGCTTGAATCAAAGAAATATACTTTTTTAAGTCTCTACTAGAAAACCGTTTGGGTATTTGAAGGTTTTAGAAACCGTTAAACTTTACATCGTTAGACCACTAATTTTATCCACCCATAATTTCCTCATTTGCTTACTAACGATAATAATAATAAAACAAACAAACGATGGAACAACTTTGACTTTAATGATTTCGGTAATCGTCACATAGAGTTTGTATCCTTAAACCCCTCATTAGTAGCTCCGCCTAAATAATGAATATTAAATCAGTAGTTAGCATTTTTGGACGGAGCTAATGGTGTAATTTACCCCATTTACGAGTAGAGCAGAGTAATTCTTACATGGATCAGACCAACTATTTTTTATCGTGCCTTAAATACAAACACACATTGGGGACCAATATCAACTAATTTATCATTAAATTTAATTAGTCCATCTGTACAAAAAGATGGTCTAGTTTGGTTTTTCACCAATATCAAGAACCGTAGATACTTAATATAGTTACTATTATTATAGTTTAACTAAGATAACATATTAATAATATGGATATTTAATCGTATTTGTTATCAATTTTTATTTAATATATATACATATACAAATGAAATAATAATTGGAACCTTGTAAACAAAATAGACGAAATTGCATTAATTATATCTTACATTTCATGATCTATTTTCAACGGACGTTGACAGAATTACACTCACTATGTTAATGTAGCTGCAATCTCGTGATTTTGTTTAACACGATGTCCTCAATTATGACAAAACGTATAGATTAATATTTAAATTATTAAAAATGGTACTCTGCTACCTAAATTATTAACTAATAATAATAATAGTATTCTGTAACAAAAAAATGAAAGAAAATGAAATGAAATACTTCATAAATTTTTGTGGAGTAAAAAAAAATAAAAAATATATATATATCTATATATAGTTTGCGTTAATGAGAACAGTGACGTGGTGATTGTCAACGTGTAAGCTATTTGCTGACATGGCAGAATCTGATTGGCCAGATTCATCCCCTCTGAAGTAGACTTTTTTTAAGTCGTCCATTTACCCCTCTCTCTCTCTCATACAGATCAAATCTCTCTCTCTCTCTACAAAAATGAGGATCGGCGTTTTATGCACTCTCTCTCTCTTCCTCCTCCTCATCTCAGCCCCTTTCCTTCAAGGTATTTGTTTATTTAATTATTTACTTCTCAGATCTATTTCTAATTTCTATCTCAACACGTTTGTATATAGCTCTATAAGTTTATTTAATTTGTTTTATTCTGTTATTGATTTTCATTTTCGGTTTATTTAGATATGTTTAATGATTTTGAAAGTTCCTATCATATTCAATCATTTTCTAAGTATTTCCAATTTCTCTTCCAAGTTCCTACACGTTTATATATAATTCTACAAGTGTATTCAATTTGATCTAATCTGAACCCAATTTTCATTTTCGGTCTAATTATATATAATTAACGATTTTGAGTTCCTGTTACGTTCAGTCATTTGCATGTTTATTTTATACAACGGAGTTTTTTACTTTTTAATTTCCGTCTAATTTTGCAAAATGGAAATTAAAAATTTGTGTAGCAATGTATTATTAAGCAATCTTCTTATTCTCATCATCTAAGGTAAAATTAGATGTGTGTAGCTAGCTATGATTAAGAAATGCTACTTTGGGTCAATCATATGCATATATATATATATATATATATATATATATATATATATATAAATGTGTGTGTGATTATTACAATTTTGTACATCAAGGTATCAGCTAGTAAACATGGGTACTTAAAAAATGCCAACATATCGGTACTTTGGGTACACACTGGGTACTTACATATTCAACAATAATACGAATTGATTAGGATATGTTATTAGGTATAGGTTCGATAGGCTCATATATAACAATGCGATATCATGAGTTATGTATAAGACATTATGCGAGCGTTTTGGGTTCTTTTTTCTATTATTCCCTTTCTATTTTGTTCTTAGGTCGTATAAAAATAGACTAACTACCCACCATACCTTTACCGTTAAAATTTCAAAATCATTGTATTACCGTACCCATGTAGGGCTGGGCGAAAAACCGAACCGAACCGAACCGAAAAAAACCGATAACCGAAAAACCGAAAAAATTTAGGGTCGGTTTCGGTTTTCAGTAAAACCGAACCGAAAAAGACCGAAACCGAAAAAGACCGAAAAAAACCGAAAAATCAAAAATAAAACCGAAAAAACCAGAAACTGGACCAAAAAAACCGGTCCGGTTCGGTCCAAAAAATAAAAAGACCGAAACCGAAAAAAACCGAACCGAAAAATATGCTCGGTTTTGGTTTCGGTTTTGCCAAAAACCGAACCGGACCGAACCCAGCTCTATACCCATGTACATGTTTTCTGTCACACGATGGAGTACTTTCCTTCTAAATTGGTGAAGGACACAAGACGGAAACTATGTTTTCTTTCAAGTGCCATCACTCATTATGTTAGGATGTTGTACAGTTTGTTATATATTGGATATATCGGGTGAACCGTTTACATAATAATGACACTGTTATTTGTTAAATTCCTACATGACTAACGATTATCCAATCAAATTGACGAGCGTACCGCGTATGGCAATTGAAAAAATTGGTACATAGTGATTAAATAAAGATTATTGGTGTGAGACTGCATTATTCTTTGGAAATTTGATAGGCTGGTGGACAAGGGACAAAAGTACAGTTAACGGATATACGTATAACGTACAGTATGTGTTTTAGATTTGATTTGATTCGGTTTCTGTTTTTGAAAATCTGTGAGTATGTTTTAACGTTGTTATTTATCCCTATGGCTACAGAGTTTGGTATCATTTCGTTCTAAAATTATCCTTTCTCTTGGCAGTCTTATTTGAAAAAGTTTTGCAAATGCATACAAACCTGTTGTTTGTTGTGGACCGGTGGTTGTGGTTGTTATTTGTGTACTAGGCGTGGGCAATTTGTGGATTTGTCAAATTGATTTGATCTACCATAAAATCATTTTAAGAACATTACACCCCAGGCTTCGCCTAATTTGAATATTTTTAAGTTTGTTTTTCAAAAGATCTTCATTTCTCTTAGGGACTCTGTTTGATACAGCTTCATTTTAAAAAAAGATATCTATCCTTTTACTGTTGCTGTTTTTTTTTCCCGAGCTTGGTCACTGCCTCACTCGTTAGGATCAGCTTTATGGTTGTTCGTAGCTTCTTGCCCTCTGCTATATATGATTGCTTATCAATTTGTATTCTATAAGTTCATTCTTTTCTCTCAGGGAGTCTATTTGATAACCATTTGTGAATGCATTTACCCTTTTGTTGTTGGTATGGTAGTTATGCGATATTGTTACAATTAGAATTATTTGCCAACTTGGTTGTAGGATTGACAACGGTAGAGTTTGGTTCTGGATTGCTTGCTTGCATGCTTGCTTTTGGAATCTTGGGGAAGAACTCTATCTAACCGAAACACTAGAATTTGTATGTGTATCAGTTATTATTACTTCTTCCATCCCTATTTGATAGGCATGGTTTTTCTTTTGGGTGTGCTAAATTATCATCTTCCTGCCACAATAAATATCATAACTTCTACCCTTATTTAGTATCATCTTTACCAACACAAACAGCCTTTTACATATTCAGTGAAGGGCATGTCATGCATTTACTCCTTCCTTCCCATAATAATACTCCACTTAGGATTTTCACATGGCTTAAGATATTCTGGTAATGTAGTTAAAACAAATATTGTTTTTCCACATTTGCCCCTAACTTGCCATTTTAATGATGGCATTGACCCATGGACTATGATAAATGTGTTTGTTAATTACAAATTTACTAATAAATAAGGGTATAAAAGGAATAACAGAGCTTTAAAAGCTAATTTGACTATTTTTTTAGGACGGAGTTAAAAATCAAGTTGAACTATTATTATGGGATGGAGGGATTAATTCGTATGAAAAATCAAGTAAGCCTATCAATTAGGGACTGTGGGAGTACGAGTTATCAGCGGTTCTATTACTGAGTAAAATTGGTGTTTGATGGTCTGGTATATTTTTCTTTCCCACCATGGGGTTGTATTTCATAGGAGATTATTAATCATGTCAAAGTCATGTTAGTTTCTTTGTATGTTGAGTATGAATATGCCCTCCACCTGTTTTATTCACCACTATGGTGAATGGGTGATTTTCAAATTAAGATGGGTCCATGTTAGTTGTTATGTACACTTGTATAGGAATTATTTGTGTTCTTAGTTATTCGGAAATTTTCTTCGTTTTAATTTTTAGAAAAGCCATGGCATTTGTGTTTTTAACAAGTAGGAGTAGGCTGTTTTGGGGTGAAAATTATTGGGATATTGTCGCATAATTATGATGTCTATACTTTTCTCCTGGATTATTGCATCCTCTATCTGTGTTTTTTGCATTTCCACATACTGGAGATTGTTTGTTTCTGTTAAACTGTGGAACAGTTGCGTTAATGTATCTATTTTGATGAAACAGTTGCAAGATGTGAATCAGAGTCAGAAGCAGAAGATGCAGGAGTTGCTGAGGTTTTGGCCGATGCTGCTGAACAAGAACTTCACATGGTTGGTGATGATGTTCCAGATTTTGGAGGTGGAAATTTTAATCCAGCTCCTGGTGTTGAAACTGTTTGTGTTTTCCCCAAAAATCCATCACGATGTAAGACTTTGATTTTGATTTTGATTTTTTTTATATCTTTTGTTTTCTATTTTTCCCCCCTTGTTAGTTTTCTTTTCTTTATCTTGACTTGTACATGTCTTTATATTCAGTGGTGAAGGCAGGGGAAGAAAGTGAACTATTAGTTGCAATGAAAAATGAAGGTATTGTTTCTTTATCTGCTTTACTGCATTTTTTACTGGTGTGCCTGTCTAATTTCTTTTCTGATACTATCTCTTTACGAGTCTGGGTCGTCAACTCTCAGATTAAATTTTTTTATATCATTGTGATCCTTAGGAACATTATTGCTGTACAGTTTTTGATTCCCATCTTGGCCCTCTATGGACTATGATCAGCACTATTCAGTAGGAAGTTTCTCTTTTTTTAATAGAAAATGATTGAAACAGGAGAATCAAGCCTTAATATCATTGCTATCAGCGCCAGCGTTCATCTACCTTATGATCATCGATATTTGGTTCAAAATCTTTCTTCCCAGGTAATTTTGAAATTATACTTGGTATGTACTTGTTTATTTGCAGATCTGAGAATCAAATCTCAGAACATTTAGCAAACCAAAACCGAATTGAGGACACATTAAATACTCCATGTCGAGCGTATGAGACATGTTTGCACAAAATGCATATATTCTGAAACATATGTCATGTGAAATATTTTCAACCTCTGGCTAGATTCATTCTCATGTGCATTTATGCTTCATAACTACTCAAGTAATCGTTTGTATACATGTATTTGTCTTATGTAGGGTTTTAACAATGCTACAGTTCCTCCTTCAGCACAGGCTACTTTCCCATACTTATTTGGTGTCAGCAAATTTTTGCAGGTATATATGCCAAATCTATTGTTATATTCTGAATATAAGTCTCTTATTTGAGTCTGAGCAGTGCTTGATATTTTTGTGTTGTAGTCTGGGACTTTTGATCTTGTGGCAACCATTGTGTATGAGATAGACCAATATCCTTATCAAAACACATTTTACAATGGTACCATTGAAGTTACTGAAGCAAGTGGCCCTCTGAGCGTAGAATCAGTTTTCTTGTTTTTCCTCGGAATTGGTCTTCTTGGGCTTCTGGGAATATGGATCCGTGGTCAATTTCAGAATCTTTCCAAGGTACTTTCATATCTTCATCCTTGTGTTTTTCTTATGCTTTGATACTTTTAATGTTTGTTAAATTAGAATATGTAGATTAAACTTGAGCACATCCAATTGGGTTGTGACTCCGTGTATGTATTAGCGAGAATACATTTATTTGACCCAACTACTGGTTATTAGCTTTCAACTTCTTCTTAATAATAATCATTGAACTATTTAGAGACAAACGTTGACTAAAAGTCCTCGTCCATGGGCATAAACAGCGACTGGGTCTGTTTATAACAGTTATTAAATCTGGGGAGAATAATTTTATTTTAAAAAAATCTGAAGACAAAAAAAAAACATGATGGATGGGCGATGAATGATGACTGGACGAGTGGTTAGTGTGCAGCCCTCTGTCAAACTATGATTTTGTGAATTCAAGGGTAAGGCCATACTTATTCTGATTCCATCCAAAATAATTATAACTCACCATACTTATTCTGATTCCATCCAAAAGAATTATAACTCCATGTAAAAGTATTTACAGAATTTATTCCATGGTTAGCCAGCCAACTACTTCCCATCGTCTAACTATTTACTCCTAGATAATTATGCTTATTTCTTTTTTGAACGAAGAACAGACCAGAGGACATTGTAGAGCTAGTGGAAGTAAGAATATGGTTGTTAGAAAGATTTAGGAGAAAGCGGTTGGTTAGCTAAACACTTCCTAGAATATATGTAGACACAATCCATATGGTTATGCTGAGGTTTTATCATGAAGCATTTTCCTATGTTATTCCACGGTGCTTGGAAAACAATATGGATGTTGGTGTCAATATGTTATTATGTTAGTGATTTCAAGTTGCTTGAATATAATTTTCAGAGTAACAATGTAAATATATGGTATATTTTTGACTGTGAACTAGGTTAGCTATTATATATTGGTCTGTAGGAGGTCAAATTTTGTCCTATCAACCCTTGGACTTTCACTAAACCCTCATTGCCCAAGTCGTTTTATTAATCATCTATTAAAATCATTTATTTTCCTTTTTCTTTCCTTCAATTTTGGATGAATTTTACAAATCAGTATTTTAAAGTTCCTTCAAGCTATTATATATTGTCTGTAGGAGGTCAAATTTTGTCCTATCAACCCTTGGACTTTCATTAAACCCTCATTGCCCAAGTCGTTTTATTGATCATCTATTAAAATCATTTATTTTCTTTTTTCTAGTTTCTTTCCTTCAATTTTGGATGAATTTTACAAATCAGTATTTTTAAGCTCCTTCAATAGAAGAATGCTCTTTTTCCTCCCATATATTTTACATGATGTGACAGGTTTCATTGAAACTGTAGATAATATATTATGATCTGACGTTGGTTAAGTATGGGATTAGGTATAAACTGTAGTCTTTTCTGGGGTGAGTTCAACCAATATATTGTATCCGATGGTATTAGAGCTTTCACCATAACCCGAAAATACGATAATGTTAAAGATTGCCCTGGGGACTTTTTTAAGGGTCATTAATCAATAAAGATAGTTGTTCTGCCACTAGTCCCGCTGCCAATCCCGCCCACCACATAGCAGTGGAGTTGACCTAGAAAAATATTTGTTTACCCATTATTTTTGGAATGTCTGAACCACAAAATATCAATTTACCCTCACATGTTTTGAATGCTCCTTCTTTTATGTCCATATCTCTTTAAATATAATTTAGTTTAAACAGCGGGCCCCACTGTCACATGGGCAGCGGGTCTTGCATCGGTTAATGCATCGGCACAACTAGTCTCACAGTCACCGGTCATTTATGGTCATAATTATTTGTGATGTATTAACTAATTTCGAATAAATTTCTGGTTAAGGTATTCTCAATTTCATAATGTAATTAACACCAATAATGAATGTCTAGAATATCATTAAATACTTTATGTATTGCAAAAAACAAATTAACTAATATCATCTACACGAGTAACGGCTAGGAAATTATAGTTATTCTTTTTTCTTTGTTAACTACTTAAATTATAATTTGGTAAACTAAAAACTATCTTCCAACCTATTAAAAACATAGTTACTAGTTGAAACTACCCTAAACTTAAATATTAATTAAAATAAAGAAAAATTAATTAGAATTTGTGTTATCAAAACAGGTGTATATATATAATACTATATCTATATATATGGAAAATATCATTTAAAATTTATATTAAATTCATGTTTAGTGGGAGTAGTACACATGATTAAGGAGTATCATTAAAATTGTGTATCTAATGACTATGTTTTTCACTAAGTGCATTTAATAAGTTAACTATCAACTATTAAAACATACTCATTAAATGCATAATTTTAATGATACTCCTTAAATAATCAATGTACTACTCCCGTAAACACGAATTTTTTTAATGAACGTTTTAAATGATATTTTCCATATATATATATATACCCGTTTTGCTGAAGAAAAATAATCAATTTTTTTATAATTAATATTTAAGTTTTGGTTAGTCCCAACTAGGGTTCTATATTTTTATTTGGGTTTTTATTAGGTTGTATAATTATTTTTTAGTTTACCAAATTATAATTGGTCTTAAGTAGTAAAAGAAAGGAAAAAAAATAAACTATAAGTATCGGTACTCATTTTATGATATTAATTAAATTACTTTTACAATAATGACATTCTAGCCATTTGTTGTTGATGTTAACTACATTTATAAAATTAAGAATATCCATGGGCCTCAACCAAAAGTTTATAAAAATTAGTTAATACTTCATCACAAATAACTATGATCATTAGTTACCCTTAAACAATGGCGAAGGGGCACTCTTTAACTACCGAATAAATATAAACAAATACAAAAACAAAATTTCACGAAATAAACGTGGTTGTGATCATGATCGTCTTGCTTATTAAACCAACTCTATTTTGTTAATCGTTATCATAACGCAAAAAATTTCACAAAAATTTCTCTTCGTTATCACCACTACTGGGGGGTAGTGATTGAATGCCACCTTTGTACCAGTCTTTTTTTGTAGCATAGTACACTTATTGGTGTTTTATGTATCTCTGTTCCTTTGTCAATGGTTCAGCTAACATGTGGTCTTGTATTTTTTAGGTGTAAATTCTATTACTCTTCTGTTTCCGATTGATATATAGTTATATATCTTTTTTTTTGCACATTATTTCAGAAAACTAAGAGGGCACCAAAGGTGGAAGTTGGGACGAAGAAAACTGATGCTTCAATGGACGAGTGGCTCGAGGTATAATATTCATATTCATAGTCACATAGACCATACCTTTGGTTATTGTTTTACGGCTATTGTTTCTCAGAGTCGGTTCTCTTTTGCAACTACAGAGAAACTTTTCTTTAAAAGACGTGCTTACACCCGGTGCTCAGTTTTAACGTGTCTCGACACTGGGCATTTATCCAAAGCTGCAAAATATGTTTATTGCATATTTAGCAGCAGAACCCAATAGTCCTTGGAGATACATGTGTATGCTTGTTAAAAGTGAATTATTCTGATAGAAACGTAATGATGGAGTTTGAACTTGTTATTTGCTTGTTGAGAGATCTAGAAATTTTTATTCTGAATACTTGACGGAAAATTGTTATGTTGTTATAAATTAACTAAATTGTTGGCTTCATAAGACGAATCAACATGTGGTTGATTTCTGTATCTTCTCAACTAACACGTTTCTTTCTATGTCAGGGAACGGCATATACTCAGTCCAACAAGTCGAAAAAGAAGAAATAGATTACTGTGTTATCACTGGCTACATCGATGGTATGTAATTTAGACTGGGGATTGAAGTTTGAGACGGCTTTGAATTCGATGTAGTTGAAATACGCTTAGGAAAGACTCTCCTCGCTGTTGTAGTATATGGAAGAAACTTCTTTCATTTGAATATATTGGGAAGACGCTCAAAAGTTGATCCTGGACTGGCCTTCCTTTTTCTTTTCCTATAAAGTAAATTAATTTAGACTTGGATGAGATACAATTTTGCTAAATGAATTTGTTGCTTTCAGATTATATATTTTTTTCAGTATGTTAAGAGGATTATTAGCATAAAGCACTCAAGTTTACCAAGAGATCTTATATTTTTTGTTTCTATAAAATGCTTGCACGACATTGGAACCTGTCTGGTATTAGTATATATGATGGAATGAAGTAGATTTGAATGGTCATATACAAGGAAACTGAAAATAAATGACGGGGTGTAGGTGAGATAAAATCAGTACTCCATGTTTTATGTGTATTGGGTTCAGAGGAACTTTTTATGTAATGGTTTATATTATATAGTATGATTTTTTTTTATACTCGATATAGGGGGTTGAAATGCTCATTTTTTAACCATTTCCAACTAATTTCTCCCATGACTGTGCTAGAGAAATGGAGTGACCACAAGAAAACACATACTTAGCTCCTCAAGTGATAATATATCGTATAACACAAGGCCAATTTTTCCCTCCTTTAAATAACACCTTATTCGTTGAATAAGGCTTGCGCCACAGGATTCTTTTAGAGATCAACTTGTACAAGTTCCATAAACTTAACTTTAACAGCTCCACTTTTACATAGTGCATTATTTCATCCATTAATATCTATAGTTACGAATCGACGTTAATGAATTAGTAATATACCTCTCTGATTTCTTCATCGAAATTTTGTTACTCCTCCCCTCCTTTAGCTTTAATTCTATAGAGCTGACTTGAAACTTGAATATATGTTCATTGCATATAGCGTGATAGTTATAAAGGTTGCACTGCATATAGCGTGATATTTTCCTAAACTTCGCTAATTAAATCCATTTGATTCTGACAAACTGTAAACATAATAATTGAATTTTATCATCTAACCTTTGTTTAGATATAAAGCAGGCAAAGTATTCGCCCATTTCATCGAGATAAGCAAGCCGTATTGTATCATAATTCGTTCATGCCAAGAAAAAGAGTGCAGCACCAATAAATCCATGAGAGATTATTTGTAAAATGGCTCCATTGAGTCCCGTATCAGTTATCGAACCTATTCATATAATTATAAAACACATATGAGATTCTTTTCTTTAAATTACGTTGACCAAAAGATGTTGACGATTCTGTAATCGTGAGTAGGCGGCAGAGGACGCTACCCGTAGTTAAATTCTGGAAATTAAAGTGAAGTTCCAATTATTGCAGGTTCTTTTTTTTTTGGATAAAAATTATTGCAGGTTTCTATGGCAGGAAAGTTGAAGGCAATTTAGTAGTTTGTTTTAAAGGGCAACTAACCCATTAAGTAGTTGGTATTTTTGAAAATGATCAAACCCATATATTTTGAGTTTTTGCGATTCATCCTGTGTGACATAGAAAATCTGACTTATTTTGTCAACCGTCCATTTCGAAATAAAATACATCAATAGTTCAGATTTAGAGTGATATATATTTTTACCTCATGTGTTTTTAAGATCTATGCAACGGAACTAGCTTCCAAACATCAACTAGAACACAAAACAAATTTAAACAGAAATGCACATTATACTCGATTTATTAATTTAACCTTGGACAAAAGTTGATTTTACGCAAAACATGAGCATAGCTACTTCTGCGGCCTTTTCGATACTCTCATTCGAGTGGTGTTTAATTATTAAAACTAATTTGCATTAAATTGGATGTTTACTTGGTCTTCGTGGTACTGAAGTCATACTTCAGCTATGATTTGCTTGCTTATAGATCACTAACCTTTGCTATCATACCATTTTGTCAATTTTTATTCTTATTTGCTTCTATGAAAGTCTCTGGCTCAGAACAAAGAACTAACATTCAAGAAAAAATCTGATTATTAAAGGAAAATAATTTGACATAAGAAAGATAATTTGAACGAGGAAATGGTGCAAAAGAAGGAGAAATAAGTGCTACATTATATTGAAAATTGGTAAAGAAAGAATAAGCAGCTTTTGTTAAGATTTTCTATGGAGAAAAGAAGGGATATGAGTGGGAGGTAGAGAAGAATAAATATCATTTATTAAATAAAGAGGTTCCTCATTATTGTTAGGGTTAGAACTTAGAACCTCAATTTATTTGTTAATTAATACATGTACAGGTGAGCCTAATTTTTTGTGGCTCAAGCACAACTTTTACAGCAATAATTTAGAAGCAAAAAGTCTTGTAAAAATAAATTAATGAAGCTACGAATAATGCAAGCCAACTTATATCCTAGGCCCTCATATTTGATGATTCTAAAACCATTGAGCCGGAATGATTTGTCAAACGTCGGATGATATATATTTCGATGGATGTAAAAATTATAAAGATAGTCCAAAATTATCGCGGTGACCATTCAACTCTCATAAAGATTCACTCCCGTACTCTTCTAAATCGTTAAACAATGATACAACCTTTCTAAAGTCGTACCATCTTGGAATGTTTCTAAATCTCAATTTGACGTCATCAGGTTGTTAAACGAGACAAAGTCTCATTTATTCACCACTATTATATTAAATTATTTAATTAAATGAGAGTCTGATGACACTTTTTTATAGTGAAATTTCTATTTTTAATTATTTAAAAGGAAAATTATGATTTCGTAAACTAAAAAGAGATCAGTTATGACTAATAGAGTTTAAACATACAAAAAAATATAGATTTTAAAATATGATATAAGATATGTGTACAAAATTTATGTAAACTAACACTGAAACACATGAAATGTTTTTATTTCAACAAATAAAATATATATGCTGACGACTTATTAGGTATCCACAAGTTAAAACAACTTGATAGCCAACCCAAAACTTAAATCATTGTGGCACAGTACAATTTTGGATAAATATTTACATCATCTAAAACTTAATATAATGAAAATATATTTTTGGAATATAATGTCATTTATTACTATAAGTAGACAAATATTTTAAAATGAGACCTAAAAAAACTATGCAATATGACAATGTAAAGTTTTTCCTGATTTATAAAACTTAACCAAAAGTGGGTACTATAATTTTTATTTCTATAGAATATTTATTTTCATATAGATTACTTTTATACTATACAACTGAGTTATTTTTTTTTCGTGTTTGTTTGTTAACGAGACTATAAAAATTCTATTGTTTCATTTGTGAGCAGTTCATGTCCTGTTGATTATTTTTCTTGTTTTGCCCATAGGCGAATCCAACATTTGGCAAGGGTATAGGCATGTGCCCACTCTGTTATTAAACGAAAACTAGAAACATACCCTTAGGATTTTTTTTATAAAACAAGATATTTATTTTGTTACACCATTAGTGTTGCAACTTTCAGCCAGCAAAATACAATACAAAACTTAGAATTTACTGTTATTCAAAATGTTTGATTCAGATATTGGTCGCAAAAATTTAGTTGTGGGGGGTTTATGTCTATTCTTTTTTAACCTTTCTAGTGTGAATTACCTTTATTATTTTTTATTTAAATAATTAATTATGTGTTCTTGCACAGTTGCACTTCAAGTTCTAACTTATTGTTCAAAACCATCGATCTGCTTATAAAATTGGTAGAAAGGTTATATTTTACTACATATCTTTGTATAAATAAATTCGTTAAAAATAAATTAGACAAGTAAACTCCTTTTCTCATCTCAAAAAGGAAAAGTATAATTTTGTAATAGAAAAAAAACTAGTTGGAGAAGAGTAGCGGTGGGGATTATTTGATGAAAAAGGCGATAACTGTTAATATATTTTTCGAGATTAACAATATATTTTCAGTATCATATTAAATATATATGTGCCCCCTTATTCAAAATCGTGGATTCCTCCCTCGATTTGGCATGTTTTTTTTAACCTCACAAAGACAACATTACACTAATATTACTCCTGGACACAATATTAGACTTATTTATAGTCTTTTAACTTTGTTTTATTGTTTAAATTACTGGAAGTCATGGGATTTTTTTGTTGTTTCCCAATTTATTGTAGAAATTTTCGGGATGAGAGAAGCATATAGTGAACTAAGATGACACGCTTCGACCCCTATTAATTAGCTAATTCTGCATTATTATTAGTGGGGTAAAAAACTAATGTGCACAGTTTGGTCATTAAACAATTTCAAACTAAAAGACTTTTTGTAAAATAAGTTAATATTTTTTTTTATAATTAAAATCCGTCACCAACTTTTGTGGCTATTTATGTATGACCTCGATAGGCTTACTTTTGAGCAGTTTAGTTGGAGTGATAACATCCACACTTATTTGTTGAACATCACATGTTAATCAAGTTTGGCACACAAGTTTGATATTAAAATAAAATACTACTAGTAAAAGAAATTGAGTTCATTTAAAAAAAAAAAAAAAAGCAAAAGAAATGAGTTGTAAAAAAGTTCAAACAAAATATATAACAAATACGCACTGTTGCAACATACTGACTGTTCTAAGAGTTTTGTATTCATTACTTATTTGACATACGTAGTCTACATGAGAAAATGTTTAGTCTTAACATCTCAAAGCATTATCAGTATTTAAGTTTCCATCAAATACTGATAATGCTTTGAAATTTTTATAAGTAGTTTGATGTTTAAGTAAGGTAATTTTTTTATTTTTATAAATCAGATTTTGTATATTTATGTTGTTTCTCTTTTTAAGTTCTTATTATTCGGTTTTTGTTGCTAATAAGAGCTAATTAATATTGTTTTTATTTATGATTATATACATGATAATTATGTTTGACATTTTAAAGGAACACTATATGATACTAATGTAGTTTGCTCGATCTCGTATAACTAATGCTGTTTTGCTAAGGTTAATTCTGTTTTCTTTATCCATTTTAAATACTAATGTAGTTTTCATTTTTAAGCTTTTACTAATATGTTATTGTTGGTGATAAAAAAAAAAAATCAAAATGCTTATACAGTAGAACCTCCCTATAAAAATACCACATATATATAGGAATAAACTCTATATAGGAATAAAAATTCCCGGTTTCAACTCGGGACCAGTTATAAATAGAAACTTCCACATTGGAATAATTCATAAAATTTTAAGGTCCCGATTTAAGAAAATGTATCTCTATATAGTGATAAATAACATAAAATTATAAAATTATATATATGTAATTTTTAATACGGTTTCTATGCTAGATTATACATAGTGTTTATTAATGTAAAGAAATCATTAAATAAAATTTAAATGATTTTTTATTTTTCTAGATACACATACTCGATTTTCTAAATAATAATTATTTATTTAATTAATTTTTTAAAATTTATAAGTTTATTATATCATGATTTTCCATCCTATTGAATTCACGTCATCATGTGCATGTTTAACTAATTAAAGTAAAAATATGTACTTGTCTTTTAAATATTTGGTCTAGTTAGTGAAATCATGTGTACATGTATCTTGTATTATATATATATAAATATATTTAATTAAAATCATCTTTTTTATATA
This sequence comes from Primula vulgaris, assembly GCA_963920805.1. Taxonomy (NCBI): domain Eukaryota; kingdom Viridiplantae; phylum Streptophyta; class Magnoliopsida; order Ericales; family Primulaceae; genus Primula; species Primula vulgaris. Next base: position 20,285,608 of record OY987217.1, on the reverse strand, counting down.
TTAACCTCCACTAAATAATAAACTCTCACTACAAAAAAATACACAAATAACGCAGGATTAGTGACGGTATTTTTTGTTACGAGCTTATTAGCGACGGTTTTCGTGACGGCTTTGTGAGAGTTTAGTAAATTTGCGACAGACTTGTGACAGCTTTTTAAATTAGCGACAGACTTGTGACAGCTTTTGAATCTCACTAAATCAAACATTATTTTGTAGTGTCTATATAATAATAATTTTTTCAAATACCGAGTTTATGACTGTAGAAATATTCTACTATAATATATCTTTTTCTTCACGACAGTGGTTATATATACATGAAAATATGTTTATACTTTGATGGCGTTTTTTAGAGGGGACAGTAAGCCTTGAGAGCAACTATTAGAATTAAGCGTTTCGAAGAATGCATTTACCTCAAAAAGATAAAAGATATATAGCTAGACTAGAGCAACGGTTACTAATTAAACCACTACTTATTTCATTGCTTATATATAAAAGTAACTTTTACATCTTTTTAAAACTAATTACCAAAAAGTGAGATTACAAAAACATAAAAGGCAAAAGATGAAAATATATTAATGAGTTGAGATGCTAGATTAGTTAACAGATAGCAAGTTGTACAGTTGAGATCTCATTCAATGAAAAGTTAATTAATTGCCAACTTTTGTAAGCTACTCCTATACCGGTGTATATTTTTAATTTTGAAAATGATATCCGTAAAATCACCGACTTGTGAATGAAGCACAAAAAAAATTATAATCTATCAATATCATCAGTTATAGGAGTACTATAAACAAAACTATCAAAATATATAACCACCACCCAAACGCTGAGTACGTTTTTCGATTCATAGTTTCATATATTAGTAAATTTGTGAAAATAATAATTTTGATGGATACAAATTAAGCTTTGGTAAATGATCAGAAAAAATTTGTAGGGTAATAATCTCTTCGTTTCTATTTAAACTTGTACTACGAAACTATGTCCATTGGCAACTGACCATTTAAAATGGTTATCTATTTTACGCACTCATAGCTCATATATCTATTTTACAAGTGATTTATAATATGTTCACTTCTAGCAGATAATCTAAAATGTATATATAGTTTCCGCTCTGATAGGTCATCTATAATACATGTAATACGTATTTGTTTTCGTTACACCAAAACTCCAAGGACTCACAATCCCGGAATTAGTTGAAGCAAGAATTTTCTCATGGCTATGAATGACATGTAACCCTGTGATGTTACACCCTATGGTATTTGAAATAAAATATTGGGTTGATTTGATTTTCGAACAGAGCAAATAGTCGGACCCTAAATTATGTAACCAAACACGTGATTTGTGGGGTTTATATGATATGTAATATATAATTTCATTCTCACCCTATTATGTCGGGTTGATTTGATTTCCGAGGAGAGCAAATAGTCGGACCCTATATCCCGGAATAAGTCGAAGCAAGATTTTTCTCATGGCTAGGTTTTAACTTTGAAGTGTTTGATCTTTCGTGTACACGCAAAATCTAGTACTAGTATATAGAATGTAACAAGTACAGAATTAGCCATTAATTAATAACATTTGAAAATTTAATAGTGTGCACCTAACTTTTTTATACTACAGTTATGTACCTATACTAGTAAGATAAGGCACATGAAATATCAAGGCTAGAACTTTTACATTATCAATCATAATTTATTTTAGTTTATTTCTCTAAAGCACACAAATTCTAACAAACACATGTGAACCTCTTAAGTGCTAGTCGGTGGAGCTCTTTTACACACTTATATATATAATTCTTCTAACATGTTTCCAAATCACTCGATCAGTATAGAGGCTCAAACTAAAGGGCCATATACAAAGAGCTCAAATGGGGATTAAATCCCTTTGTTTCTTGTTAACAATTATATTATTTTCAAGTTTTTGTCATGGAGATGACAAAACTATAATTAGTGAAGTTGTAGGCCATGGAGATTGTGCAGATTGTGCAGAGAGTAACATTAAATCTAGCCAAGCATTTTCAGGTGAAAATACTACTCCTAGAAGTTATAAATTTTGGTTTTAAGTCTGTGGGACAGTTAATAAATTGTCCTCCGAATGGGCGAAGCCGGAATTGATTTAAGAATTGATTTATACGGGGTGTCAAAATTTATATATACAACTAAATTAAATGGAAAAAAAATAAGGGGTAACAAATCACCGTTCTAAACATATTTTAATGAAAATATATGATTAAAAATTAAAAAAAGTCATTATTTTCGAAATTATGTGTGATGTCGTCACCACGATGATTTGTAGAGCTTCCCCCTCGTCCTGAGATAGGGTAAAGTTTGTCTTTCTCAGTTGTTTTGGTTACATTCTTCATTTTGTCATTCAGTCATTCACAAAGGGATCTTTTAATACTTGCAAGCAGTTGATACATGAACTGATGCATCATGCATGTAATGTGTAAAGGAGTTGAAATTTGAAAATTCCATATGCCTTTAAGCATTTACAGCTATTATATTTTGAAGCTATTTTGAGTTTATGTAAAAAAAAATAGCCACTAATTCCCATACTCTTATTATATTATTTCTTTTCTGATAAAAATTAATTTAAAATGAAATAAACAAGATTACGGAATCCACCTAAAATGATTAAATGTTTTGACCTTCGTTTTTAAAAGCAAACTCAAGCTACACATTACGGACAAATAATTAATCTTTAACCGAATCCATGGAAAATAATAGTAGAACCGGAAATTGGTTGTTACATTTTTGAAAGTACTTAAATTACCAAAACATTAACAAAACACAATCAACGAATAATATATATATGTTGAAAAATGATTTACCACACCACTTTCTTGAAATTATATACGGTCCTAAAAAAAATCAATATTGTAAGGACAGTATGAACATCGATCACTCTATTTTTCTTACTTAATTTAAACTTAATTACATCTACTCAGTTATATATCATTTCAATCTTCAATATAATTTTTATTAAATGCAGGCATTCATGTGACAATTGACTGCAAGGCCCCAAATGGAGAAATCAAAACAAGAGGGGAGGGAAATTTAGATGATGAAGGCAAATTCATCGTTTCTCTTCCACAAGAAATATTAGAAAATGGAAAATTGAAAGAAGACTGTTTTGCAAATCTCCATAGTGCATTACACTCCCCTTGCCCTTCTCACAATGGCCTCGACTCATCGAAACTGGTTTTCAAAACGAAAACCGATGGGAAACACATTTTCACAACACCTCAAAAACTAAAATTCTACTCAACCACTTGTAGCTCAAAAACATTTCTAAAACAGTTTACTTACCCACCACTTCCCAAGTGGAAAAAGCACTTGCCCTTTTACAAAAAACCTTGCCCACCTCTCCCACCAATATTTAAAAAGCCACTCCCACCAATTTACAAACCTACACCTAAGCCAAACACACCTGTTTACAAGCCAACCCCTAAACCACCAGTAGTATATAAGCCTCCTCCATATGTGAAGCCACTTCCGCCACCAGTACCCGTTTATAAGCCAAAGCCCGAACCTAAACCACCGGTTTACAAGCCAAAACCAAAACCAAAACCCCCGGTTTATGAGCCAAAACCAAAGCCTCCGGTTTATGAGCCAAAACCGAATCCCCCGGTTTATAAGTCTCCTCCCTACGTAAAACCGCTCCCCCCACCAATACCGTTTTATCCATTTCCCAAAATCCATAAGAAGCCCCCTTGTCCTCCCCTTCCTAAGCTGAAATACCCTAAGATCCCTCCAAAGTATTTTCACCACCCAATTTTTGCACCTTGGCCACCACATTCTCCTTGAGCAAACTCATCGCATGTTTTCTAAATTTAATTGTTGTTTTTATCTTGTGTGTGGTAAGGCTTTGTTTCGATTTTTGTGATGCATGTTTTAAATTTTCAATAATCCTAGGCTCCTAGCTATACTTTATAAGAAGAAGAAGGAAGAAATAAGGATGATGTAAGGTGAAGGAAAATAGGGGTTTAGATTTATTTTCCTTTTTTTCAAGAGATTACAGATTACTGTGTGATGTTTGAAGCATGTATATTAGCGGTCACTTATTTGTTTGTTGCAAAATACTCCACAATGGCGTTTCCCTTTTTATTAGTTTGTTGAAAAATTATTTAATAATGGCGTTTATTGAGTATCCTGTTTCTTATGTTGCTATTGGACATTGTACTGCAAAGTTATTTACTAATTATGTATGTGGCATTGTGGCTTCGCGTCATATACTCAATCAATCCATAGTTTGAGTCGTTGCATTGCAATCCAATGCGAATTGCAAACAATTAGAGAAAATATGAAAATATACATATAACTGATACTTAATTATCAAAAATTCGGACCTTAAAAGCAATTTTAAACATTAGTACAAATGCTAATGTTACTATATATGCTAAATAATGCTACTATATATGCTACATGATACTACTTCTTTTTATTTTTTTATTTTTAACTTTGATGTATATATAATGCTACATTATATGTATCAAAATTTAAACAATACTAAATAATTGGAATTTTTAAAAATTAAGTATGTTTTTACGTAATAATCAATGATTCTCCCATTATGGGAATATTTTGGGCCAGTATCTATAAATTATAAAACTTATGTGGAAAAGAACCAGTTTTATGATAATTATTTTAGTGTCATGATGTCAATTAAAATGCATCCGAGTAAAATGATACCGCATAGGCCGTCATGTTGACTCATGCTTTCACGTAAAGAAATTATGTGGTACTCTTATAAGATGTATTATAAGGTAAACCCAACCAAAGAAAAAAAATGAAATTGAACCAAGTAGCACCAAACAACTAAATGCTGTAGATAACAATTATAACTACTCCACTAAGCCATTCAGTGGTGATTCAGATAAAATCCACACGAATCAAATGTACACATACATGCGTACTTAGTGCGTACTTAGTATAATTAACAGCTTAAAATACATAAATATGATCACTACTCCCGTAAAAAAAAATTAGAGATAGAACCTACAAAAAAATAGCCTAGGCTATATACGATTGTTGGCGAGCCTGATTTTCTTCCCAAGCTCGACTTATGTATTTATTCGCGTCGGCTCCGATCTTCCAAGGTAGTTGACGTAGGTGGTATCTGCTTCGTCGTCGGGGTGCTCTCTAAGCCTGCACAAGAAACGAACAAGGGCCCGGGGTTGGTACCAGGTTTTCCCTCTCCGACGATCAAGTCAGTATCGGTATAGACTGAAGGTAGGAATATAGTAAAGGGTGAGGGATTGATCCAGTTACAAGTCGTGGCGTCAGGTGTCACGATTGATATTATGGTGGTCCAGGTTGTTTCAGCTTTATCTCTCCTCTCTCTCTTTTTGTGTCTCACTCTAATTGGTATTAGTGGGGGTATTTATAGTCTGATCAGAGGCGTATTAGCCATTGGATCACTGTACTGTCCAATAAAGATCCAACGGCTCCAGGTCATTTATGACTCTGACAATGGCACTGTTCATCATCCGGGGCCCACAGGGCTGGCCTGTGATTAAGCCACGTCGATGAAACACATAAAGGGTCCCCCAAGGGAGCAGCAGCATTAATTGGGGAAGTGTGCTCAACAAGCTTCTTCCGGCCCCTCAAGATCCGGGGTGACGCGTCACCCATGGTTGACAGGCCCGGATCGCCTGCTGTGGGGTTGATATCGGTCCGGACGAGGGGGTGCCGACATCCCCTCGCCAATTGTAACTACTCCAATAAGAACTCTTGAGATCAAATCCACAAATATCATATGTACACATTCATTAAATTTACACATTCGCAAATTAATTCAACATAAACTGCAACAAAGTATGAGTGTATAACCACTTTTAATTACAACCCAGAGATGAACCCTAACTATATAAATTAGATATTTACATAGATAGATAGATTATAGATACATGTATAAAGGATTTGGAGAGGGGGAGAAAATAGATTCTATATTGGGAATTATGAGATATAGAAATATAGGGCCAAGTATATTCTGAGAAACTGGAACTTGAGGGCATACAAATTACCCTAGAAACCTCGCGAGAGTATAGATTGAAAATTGAAACTTATTTGACATTTTTTGAAAAGCAATTAGGTTTGGGGCCATTATAAGAAATCTCTTAGAATATGTTTTAGGGTCATTTTGCGAAAATGGCTTTCGCTGTAATTCTGGGTTTAGAACGCGCAGCAGTTAGATGTTTCTTACAATCTAAGATTATTTCATTAGGTGGCTCCAATGAATGGAACATTAACACCAAATAGACTGGACAAGTCAAACGAGGATGAAATAAATGATCTCCATCGACATCGAGCTAACAGAAAAAATTACAAGGTAGATATTTACTGTATCTTTTATTTATTTTGAAGAAATAGTATATGCTGTATGATAGTGTATGCATGATGGTTTATTCACAGGCAATGATGCCCACAAGCCCAGCCACATCGTGCACACATCACTGTTAATGAACAAACTCGTCTTCTGTTCGTTAAAGCCTCGGCTCGTGTTTGTTCATTATTAATGAGCCGAGCCTGAATAAAATAATAAGGCTCTATCTCGAGCTCGTTTAAAACCCGTTAAGTTATTTTAATATATATTTTTCCATAAATATTTTCGCTTATATACGTAAAATTTGTAAAAATGTATTTGCAGTCAATAAGTACTCTTCAATTGTCTAATAACTTTATTCTTGAAATTAAATCTAACTAAAACTAGAAATCATAATAATTAAATTTATAATTGTTTATCTTAATATTGATAATAGCCAAGTAAAAAAGATTCTTTAAGCAAAACGATATTAAACTTGTCCGAAAAAGTGTTTAGACACTAAATGAGCCGAGACTAAACAAGATTTTAGGACTCGAACCAAGCTTAAAGCACAGCTAGGCTCGGCTCATTTGCATCCCGACACATCCCACATGCTATATCAACACATTACTAGTAGAAAACGGCAATGGCAGTCAAACCTAGAATGTCTTAAAATATAGTCCAGAGCAAAACCTTTAATAGTTTTGAGTACTATAAAAAGGTCTACTACAGTAAACGAAAACACGCAACGACTTCCTATTTAAAATCACTATTTCTCATTCTTTCAGAAAAATATTTCCACATTGCTTTTCCTGAGGATTGAGAAATGATATGGTAGAGATTGAGCTACATATCCATCTACAGATTTATTTGTTTTATGTGTCGCTTTTTAATTGGTGGAAAAATATACAATGTCGGAGTATCTACCAATTAAATAAGGGGTCCTCACTCTGTTGCTCTGGGCTCTAGCATAGTATTGGAAATTCACAATATGAAATCTAATTGAAGATAAAGACTAAAAACCAGAGCAAGCACAAAAGAAATTAAAGAAGTAAACACAAGCAACTAAACCAAGTCAAATCATCTCTCCTTATTACCAGAATAGAAGGTAGCTCTTAAACAGATAAAAGTTCTCAAATGACCCGACGGAAACGACAAGACAAGCACAACCGATAAAACATAGAGAAACTAAACACCAACTAGGTTTAGACGAAATTAAAGATGGTGATGATCAAAAAAAGATCAGATCACAGATGAAACCCAACCAACAGCTAGGTTGATCAATTAGAGCTGGCCGCAATCAGCAACAACAACGGACTTGCGGGTCTTTCCAGATGATGAACCCTCTGCCTCAATGGCCTTGACCACAGCCAAGCCCTCAACTACCTGTATTGCCAAACAAAGCGACAAACATAAATACATATACCATGGTAGATGTAGTTTTGTAATCATCATAAACAAAAACTAGATAAAATTCAGTCAACTTCGGTTGTAACTGCAAACATGGGGGGGACTCCATCGAATATTTATGTAGTCAATAACTAGATCCTAATACTCTGTAGATATTTAGTAAATATCCAAAAGAATTCCAGCAGTTTTGATCAACTATAACATTCAAAAATATTAAAAGTGAAATTCCAATAAACCTCGAAAAGAATAACCCAACAGCTTTTGAATGGGTAAAGACAAGATGCAGCAAACAAATAATAGAAAGAGAAGGGCAAAGGAACTGCTAGCACAGTATAAATAACTAATAGCAGAAAATTATAACTATAACGCAAATTTTTTGTTTTAGAGTGAACTATTAGATATGAACCAATAAATCAGAAAAGATTCTTTCAGGGATGAAAGATCAAACATAAAAATCGCAATGCTCGGATTAAAATCCAAAAAATAAATTACAGGGCAACAGACTTGGAACCACAAATTTAAACATAACTATTTATTTCATTACAAACCACAGAAGACATCAACGCCTGAACAACTAATCAACAAAACTGAATACTATAACGAGCTAACTACATTGATAGAATGTCAAAATATCCTTGCTAACTACATTGATAGAATGTAAAAATATCCTTGCTAACTACATTGATAGAATGTCAAAATACCCATTCAACTGATATTATACCAAAGACTGTGTAATGTCATACTAACTATTACGCATTCAACTGTAACCATCGGTATGCTAATCTAATCAACCATAGAAGAATTCGTAGTAATGAGGCAAAGTAGGGTGTAAATCACTCTTCTTAACAGTGTAAATTGATATTATACCTAACTAAAGACAGTGTACTTGCTTATATTTTCAAATTGGAAAAATATAATTACTCTTGAACTTTTGATCCTCAGGCGTCTGATGAACAGTAAGAAATACTATATATTCGAGGTAATAGTATCATTTCGAGAAAAAAGGACCACATGAATCGTGTTTTTACCAAATATGTAATTACCAAATATGCTGAAACAACAAACAGTAATTCGGCTATAAACATTGTGAGAACGCACCAAGTTAAAAACAGTACACAACTAATACAAACATGAAATTACATAACTGAACATACATCGGAACTCGATTAGTATTTACAGCGGGATTACATATAACAATTCTATACATCAGGCACCAAAACATGGGATCAATTGTCAGTCATAACATACACTGTTCTTGTTACACATCCTGGTATAGTAAAAAATCAAAAAGGAATGTGCAGTAAATCAAAGTTATTAATCTTTAATATTCTACATTGCTTAAAACTGGGTCCTATTTGTATGTAGTTTTTTTTTAATTGGTATCAGAATAGTTCAACAGCTTTACAAAACGACATTTTAGTCCACAGAGCAGAACAGTTTGCCTAAGAGTTTTATTTTACAATAAGATAAGCCCCCCAGATTTTAAAAAAAATAGAGGAAGTTTTACTCCGTAAAACACTAACTTCCGGTATCAACAATAATCGATCATAAAAAAAAGGAAACCCTAAGAACCACTCCACATATCAGAATAGTCCAACCACAAGTTTGTAACAGTAATTCAGCTAATCAACAATAGTAATTTACTAGTGATATAATAGTTGCGCTTGCAATCAGAATAGTCCAACTACTTTAAGAAAAGTAAGTTTTAGTCCAGAAGGCAAAATCATAAGGTTCAACAAAATCCTGTTTGTTTAAGAGTTTTACTTACAATAAGATTAGACCCACAAATATCCAAAAACAGCAGTTTAACTCCACCAAACACAAAACACCTAGCAACTTCTGGTGTATCTATACTAATCAATCATAAAAAAGTAAAAATCCAGAACCCCTCGTTAGTTTACTGGAATCTACTACCAAGTGCATATTTGGCAACAGCTTTTTCTCTTAGCCTTCTTTAACTTTTTGATTAAAAAAGTCCATGGGTGTTTGTTTGGTATGACATATTTTTTAACTTTAAAAACTAGCCTTTTTAGTCTGAAAAACTAAAAAAAGCTCAAAGCAGAAACGATAACCCTCTGCGGGTTTTTTGTAGCCTATTCACAAAATAGGTGACTAATGACTTATCAATACAAATAAGTTACAAGTCACTTATAAATAAAATAAAAAAAAGATACACAGTGCAAAACAAACACTACACTGCAGCTTTCTCATCATTACTTTTCAAAAGAAGTTTTTTGACCAAAAAATCTGATGAAAAACAGCCTCTAATACCAACAAATAAAATAAGACAATACTAAAAAGGTCGGTTTTACTCCACAATACACAAGGTATCTACAATAATCCATCATAAAAAAAGTATAAATCCAGAACCCTTCATTATAAACAAAACAAAATAACAAAAACAAGTGTCAGGAAAACCGATCAGATCATAACTGACCGAAGACAACGTGCGTATTACCTTAAATAAAACTTCCTAACAGAACTTGTTTGTATATCTACAAATCACTTATAAGTTAAAATAGGTGTCTAATAACTTATCAATACAAATAACTTATCAATATAAATAAGTTAAAATAAGTGACAAATAACTTGTCAATACAAATAAGTTAACAAGTGCTTTTCAAAAGAAGCTTACTGACCAACAAATCTGAAGCCAAACAGGCCCTAATACAAACAAAACAATAAAAAGAATAAAACAAACAGGAGTCCATGCTTAAGAGCTTTAGTGCAATAAGATTAGTCCGATGGATATTAAAAAAAGGGCAGTGTTACTCCACAAAACACAAGATAGAGATAGCAACTTCCGGTAGCTATAATAATACAAAATAAAAACCCCTCATTAGTTTACTGAAATCCACTACTAATACTAATAAATCACTACATTAAATAAAATAAAACAATAAAAAAAACTTAACCAGGAGTCGGGAAACAGATCAGATCATAGGTCGCTAATGATTCATCAATAAAAATAAGGTAAAATTAGCTTAAAAACAGCTTTCAAACCAACAAAATTGATGCAAAACGTAAGTTCTTAGCCAACAAAGCACAACAGTTTTAGGAACATGGGGTAAAAACTAAGAACCCAATCACAAATCATAAAATCCGACAAGGTCCTGTATGCCAAAGAGTTTAAATTGCCATAATATTAGTCACACAGATTAAAAAAAAGGTAGTTTTTACTCCACAAAACACAAGATATATATATTGGAAAAACAAAGAAAGCAACCACATACAACAAGTTCATAACGTTAGTTCAGCAACACAGATTAAAAAAAAGGTAGTTTTTACTCCACAAAACACAAGATATATATATTGGAAAAACAAAGAAAGCAACAACATACAATAAGTTCATAACATTAGTTCAGCTAATTGACAATAGGAACATTATTTGACTATTTACTTTAAACTCTGTACCAATTATGGACTGTGCAGATAAACAAGAGAAACAACACAAATAAAGCATGTGTCTCATCAGTTCAGTGAAAACTACTACTCCTAAGTACTAATACTAATCAATCACCAAACTAATTAAAATAAAATAATACCCAAAAAAAAAGAAGTTAAAATAAACAGGAGTCAAGGAAGAGGGAAACAGATCAAATCATACCTGACCAAAACATAAGCAGATTTTTTTAGCCTTTTCATTTTAAATTTTCCATAATTAAAAAAATCTAATAGAACGTGTTGGTATATCTACAAATCACTTATAAGTTAAAATAGGTGTCTACTTACTTATCAAGTGACAGTTAATCAGCTTTTCAACCGAAAAATCTGATTCCAAACGGGCACTTAGTACTAACAAATCACAAAACTATATAGAATATAACATTAAAAAACATAAACAGCAGTCATGGAAACAGATCTGAGTCAATAAAAAAAATTACCACTATTCGCTGATGATTTTTTTCATCATTGCTTTCAGTCCAAAAAAATCTGATGCCAAACAGGTCCAATACAAACAATTCACCACACCATATAAATCAAAACCATAAGAAAATTAACACAAAAACAAGTCATGAATACAGATCAAACCAATTAAAATAAGTTATCTTGTTATTGCTTTTTGACAAAATAATCTGATACCAAACAGGCCGTAATAGTATAAAAACTCAACACTTAAATAAAACAAAACAATTAAAAGAATAAAACAAACAGGAGACCACAAAACAATATAAAATCAAACAATAAAAAGTAACAAAAAACTATATACCTGACCAAAGACGACATGCTTGCCATCGAGCCAAGAAGTCTTAACAGTACAGAGAAAAAACTGCGAGCCGTTAGTACCAGGCCCCGCATTTGCCATGGACAAAACCCCAGGACCAGTATGTTTCTTGATGAAATTCTCATCAGGAAACTTAGCTCCGTAAATACTCTCGCCACCGGTGCCGTCTCCACGGGTGAAATCGCCTCCCTGGCACATAAAGTCAGTGATCACACGGTGAAACTTTGAACCTTTATAGTGTAGCGGCTTTCCGGATTTACCGATCCCCTTTTCGCCAGTGCAGAGGGCTCGGAAATTCTCAGCTGTTTTGGGTGTGACATCGGCGAAAAGCTCCATCACGATACGGCCGGCTGGGGATCCTCCGATAGTCATATCGAAAAACACTCTTGGGTTCGCCATCGCTGTTATTATTATCTCTCTTTATATATATATATATATATATATATGTGTATGTGTGTTGTGTTTAGGAGGCTTTGGATCTGTGTGAATGTGTACTAGGGTTTGTGAGGAGTACGAGGGGTTTATAAAGGGGGATGGGGTGATTTAGCCCGTTGGATTGGAACACGTGGTGAGATCTTGAGGGGGTAATGACCATGTTGATATGGAGTGCTGTACTACTATGTTTTTATTTTTAACCCGTCCTTGCTTAATTGGAAAATAAGTACTACTCTATTGGGAATAAGGAAGCTGAGATATGGTTTTTTCGGAATTGATCAATATTTGGGGGAGGTTGGATTTTTATACTACACTTTTTCTGAAAAAACGCACAAACCGTACATTTAATTTACGGTTTACAGAAATTACATGCAAACCGTACATTTAATGTACGGTTTGCATGTATTTTTTTTTTATTTTTTTTTTTTGTAATTTCAATTTGTAAAATAGGAAAAATATATAAAATATGCAAATCCATAATTCACTTAGCTATATATAATTGTTTGTTGTTTGTTTATATTAATTATAGAAATTATAATAATTGTTGATATTTGTCCCATTTTTTGCAACTGTTCGGAAAGGAAGGAAGCAACTGTTCGGAAAGGAAGCAAGCAACTGTTGGGAAACGAAGCAAGCAACTGTTCGGAAACGAAGCAAGCAACTGTTCGGAAACGAAGCAAGCAACTGTTCGGAAAGGAAGCAACTGTTCGGAAAAAATTTCGAACGGGGCGCTGCCCCGCACCCCGCCCGCTGACCTGGCAGCGGGACCCCAGCCAGGGGCTCTCGCCCCTTGGACCCCGCCAGGGGCTCTGCCCCTTGGACCCCGCCAGGGGCTCTGCCCCTTGGAACCCCGTTTCAATTATTCATATTCAATTATACGTTGGCTCGACGAGCGTGCACTCCGCACTTCCCTAACTCGTTTCCGAGTTTAACGCATTATTGTAAATTAGGGTTTAGGGTTTAGGGTTTGTAATTTAGGGTTTAGGGTTTGTAATTTAGGGTTTAGTGTTTACGGTTTAGGATTTAGGGTTTAGGGTTTAGGGTTTAGGATTTAGGGTTTAGGGTTTAGGGTTTAGGGTTTAGGGTTTAGGGTTTAGGGTTTAGGGTATATATTTTTGCAAACCGTACATTAAATGTACGGTTTGTGTGTTTTTTCAGAAAAAGTGTAGTATAAAAATCCAACCTCTATTTGGGGTGAATGATTAGGTTGGTATTTTATATATATATATATTTATTTATTTTGAGTCCTGGGGTTAATTGGAAAATAAATATTGGGAATAAGAGCACCCGCATCAACTATCCCAATCATTTCCTCAAACCTAACACATTTTATACCTTTTAAGGAACCGTTTACATTTACACAAATTTTCAGCTTCCTTATTCATTTTCTTATAATAACCCTACATTATTTTTTTATTTTTTTTTATTATATTTTAATAATCATAACAATATTACAATCACAAAAATGTGTACCGCATGATAGTTTATTACTATTATAGTCCATCCGTCCCTAAACAAATATCCCCTACGAAAATACATGCAATTTTGACCCTCAAAATTTTCATATCAAAATTACCGAAATGAAAAAATTGAAAATTTCATTATATAGTTGTAACCATAAACTACGTGATTAACTTTTAAAATAATTTTTTTCGTCAAAAGAAAAAGTATGCACGAATATATTTCCAATATTTTATTAGGCTAAGGGAACGATGAAGATTCCTTTAAAACAGTGAAGAATTTTGAATCCTCAAAATTTAGGGCTATTTAAAAGAAGCTGATGAAAAGGATTTTTTTTGCTAAATCCTTAGCAATAAGGAAACTCAGTGATTTGAGGTTACAGATGCAACTGCTCTAAGGAAGTGGATATAGAGTAGAACCTCGGTCAATATCAACCAGTAAAAATGTTTAATAAACAAATACATATTTATTATTTTAACTAGCTAAACACGTAAATCTGAAAAACATAAATATATAAGAAAATTTAATTAAGCATATAATTATTTAGAAAATCAAGTACGTATATTTACAAATGTGGAAATTTATCTAAATTTTATCAAATGCTTAATTTACATGTATAAATACTATGTATAATGTATTATATAAAAACGTTTTAAATAATTACATATACATAATTTTACAATTTATGTTATATATCACTATATAGAAGTACATTTTTTAAGGCGAGACATTCAAATTTTAAGAAATATCACAATGCGTAGGTTATTCATATTTATAATTGGTCCCGAGTTGGGAACAATTTTTTATTTTATTTTTAAGTTTATTCATATATAAAACATTTTTATAGGAGTATTTGCTATTGCAACAGGAAAATCCTACCCGAAATGTTTACCTAATGATATGGCTAAGTCCAGTCAGGCTCATTAAAACACTATTGTACTCTCTCCTTTTTTATTTAATTGTTCACTACGAAACTCGGGACCAGTTGAGAAAAATTTATTGTATTTACAGAAAAACCATCGATCACAAGACATTTGTGACACAGGGGTAAGGTTCTTTTGGTTGCTTTTTTCCATTTTTTTTTACTAAAAATATTGCATTAAGTTTATTAAATTATTTAAAAGGTGGAGATAAAATTGCATTGTCGTAGAAACGATATTTTTGTCAATCTATATAAGAGAGAAGAAGATGTGCGAGTGCAACGGTATTTGCATTTGGCTGGTTTTTGTGGATTATACCATGCCAGATATGTAAGGTGTGATTGACCACTTTTAACCGCATTAGTAAAACTTTGGCGACAGGAGACACACACGTTTCATTTACCATCAGGTGAGTGTACTGTGACACTCCAAGATATAGAGGTGCTTGCAGGGTTGAGAGTTGATGGTAAGCCTGTTATTTGTCATATTATCAAACGTATAGTGAACCAATGGTGAGATATGGTCCATCGTTTACTTGGAGAGCGAGCAGATAGAGACGTATTAGATAAATCAGGCAACCGAATAAATATTAGTTGGCTTAGTGGTCTTTTGGGTAAGTTGCATGATGATACTGATGATGAGTTTCTGCGGTGTCATACGAAGGTTATTATCATGTTGATTCTTGGAGGACAACATATTTCTGATAAGTCTGGCGCATATGTGATGTTATTATACCTCCCACTACTTGAAAATTTTGAAGAATGTGGGCAAAATAGTTTGGGTTCCGTTATCTTGGCGTATTTATATCGAGAATTGTGTAAAGCATGCGAAAAAAACCCGAAAGGAATTACTGGTCCACTGGCCTTATTACAAATATGGGCCTGCAGTAGAATACACAGATTCGACCTCAAGATTTCGATCTCCCTGTCTATCCTTCTAGACCTTCCGTTCCAAAAGGAACACCACATTTGCCTGTGTATCCTTACGCCTATAGGTAAAATCTATTTTTTTAATCATTTTTGAAGTGATTTATTTTCATAATTTATGAGTTGTAATGAAAATTTATTTGACAGATGGCGCAGTGCTTCCCTTGATATTAGACATGTGGTAAAGAATAGTCTGAAAAATTATCGTGATCAATTTGATATGATGCAAGAGAAGGAAGTGAGTATTTAATTAATCTATATTCATTTTTCTCACAGTGTTTAGTTGTTAATATTATTCGGTACAGGGTTTTTCTCTTGAGGTTCAGAATACCAAAATCTCAAAAGAGTCATGTTTAAGAAAAAAAAACATATTTAAACTAAACGGTGAATTTTCTATTTTTTACAGATCGTGTGGCAGCCATACGAAACGGTGATTGGCGTTCTACCCGAGCATTGCGTTGCAGGAAAAGAAATTTGGCGTGCTCGAGTGCCATTGATTTGAGTGCCATTGATTTGTTTTGCCATTGTGGAATATCATTATCCTGACAGAGTTTTACGCCAATTTGGCATGAGACATTTTGTGCCCGGAAATTATTTCAAAATTGACAAGTTACACAAACTTGATTTTCGCGGATATCATAACTGCCCGAGATTATACTTTTGAAGCGCTTTCATAAATTTAATTAAAACCTTATACGAGTCTTCCCAATTACCAAATATCTCTGTGATTACTTTTTGTTTACCTAAATAAGCTTTTTTGTATGAAACTGACATTTTAAAGCGGGCATTCACAATCTCTTTAACTAATGAAATCTTCATCATAGGATTAGTTGTGATGGCATTTCGAATGGTTTGGGCAACAAGATTGGAATCTAACTGTGGATGATCAGTTGTAAGCTTGGCATGAACGCATGTATGCGGACTGTTGTACACTGACACATCAAAAAATCCATGTTTTTTCCTTAGTGAAGCTCGTAGTTTCCATTTGCATTTTTGATTTTCGGCCAGTTTACAACGAATTTCCCAAAATTTTGCCTTCGAACTTTTAGTGCAAAAATGGGTGTTACGTTTGATTGACCAAAGTTTTATTCCCTTTTTCAACATTTCTTTATCCCTAAATAAAAGACCAATAAAATGATCATTAACTTGAGGATCCCAAAATTCAGGATACATCATATAATTTGGTCTATGGTTACTATAATTTTCTTGAGTGTCGAACGGTTCATTAAACAAACTTGACATTGGTCGATGCATAGGAATTTCATCGGGAATAGTATTATTAGGCCATTTTGACCCACTTGATTGGTCGTTTTCATCCTCATCCATATACGAGCCCATTTTAGATGAGAATTTTTCATAGTCAACTTCTTGTACATTTTCTTCGTCATCGTCAGACTCGTTTTTGCTAATATTGACGTTCGGATCTTCATCATCTAATTCATCCCCAAGTTCTATCTCAATTATATTGTTCGACCAACCAATATTATCTGACAATCGACACACTGCATCCAAATGTGTCAAATCTGGTTCGTTGTTCTTAGAATATACCTCTCACATTGGCTCTTGTCCAATGAGTGTTCTACTTGATGTACCGATTTCATTTTGTCTATATGCATCTGTATATAAAGAGTAATTCATATCAAGCATGGGTATTATCCTTGACGGATTCGGATTCTCTACTATTCTATTAGGACTCATCCCATGCTTTCCTGTAAACCAAGCACTATTATTTAGTTTTTGTGTCTAATATGAAAAAATAACACTATTAGTCTTCATAAAATTGCTTTTAAATTCCTCAAAATCTTCATTTCCAATTCAATATTAAATATTAAGATTAAAACATTCAGTTACCTCAAATAGGATTTATAGAATATGTAAGTTGCTTCCAACTTAAAAAAATCAGCTAGGTATGGCTAAACTAACTAGCTTATTCGAGTCAAAATACATAGAAAATCAGCTAGGTATAGCTTAAAATAACTAGCAAAAGTAAGAAAAAATATTTTGAATTACTGGTGAAAGACAGTAGTATTAGGAAAAAAATTATAATTTTAAAAAAAATGGAAAAAGAATTTGGAATAGATGATCTCAATCTGACATACCTCTTTCTATATTTCTGTACGAGTCGGTAGGGTAATAATTTATTTCCGGAACCTCAACATTAGTAGAAAGAATATTATAATACGACCCGTAATATTGATCAGAAGAGTAAACTTGCTCAATTTCAACATATAACTCTATAAACGTCCTTCCATTTTCTTCTATTAACTTAAGCATGGTATCCAACGAATCATTATCATCAAGAGCCGATCGCATATATTTAAACTCATTAAGTGTAGTGAGATATGGATAATGACATGTTAAACTCAAACGATTTGAAGTCGATGACATAAGTTCCTTAAATAATTTTTCAAAAAATTTGTCGTATGTCGTGTTTCTACATACCTTAATTTTTTTTTATAAGAAATATCATAAGATAACCCCTCGCTATTAGTTTCTATCATCGCACCTCCCCAATAACACATAATTGTAGAATTTTTCAATTCGATAACAACAAGAACATAGAAAAACTTACTTGACAACACAACATACCATTTCTCTCTAATATCAGTTTTGTATCAACATCAACATGATTTTGTTGGCCATGGCATAACCGTCCTTTATCAAAACACGGTTTAAGCCAATAAACACCAAGAATCAACACAAGGATACATAAGATACTTATATTCATCAATATGCCGTTTCATAGGACTGGAAAAAAAAACCCTAACAAACTAAATAAGATTTTAAGATAAAAATCAACCGACCTAAATCAACAAAATTACAAAAGCTTTATTTGAAATTCATTTAAGTGCTTATTTTAACAATTAGAAAATAAAGAAGCTGCAACATGATGATGAGTGACTTACGTGAAAGGGACGGAGTGAAGAAGAGATGATGATGGAGCGGAGGTTTGATGGTGGAGGGGAGGGATTTGCCCTAAATCTGGCTTACTATCTGGGGAATAAGATGACTATATGCTAAGTTATATAATCTGAGCTCTGAGCTGAGTATTTTAATTAAATATGAATTTTACAAAATTTCGTTAATTTAATTAACGAAGTAGTATTTAATTTTTTTTTACCAACTTCGTCAATTCAATTAACGAAGTAGTATTATTATTTTTTTATGAATTTCGTTAATTCAATTAACGAAATACTATTTAATTTTTATGAACTTCGTCAATTTAATTAACGAACATAAAGAGGTAGACCATATTGGAAATTTTTAAAATAGCTAGACCATTCTGGTATTTTCAGCACCAATTAGACCATTTTAAAAAAAACTCCCGGTAAGGAAGCCCGTCCAAAAAAGGTTCTTTTGCTTTTGTATTCTTTCAAGTATTATTGTAAATTCTTTCCGGTTTATAGTTTCTACGATTATAATTATGTGGATTATGCCGATATGCATTCATACTTAGTTTTTTGTTTAAATGTATTAAGTAAGTCATTTTAGTTATAATTAATTCTAAATTTCAATGGTTTATGTTTCACTTTGTTTGTTTTTCATATTAATTAAAAAGCTATCTTGAATCAGAAACATGTATCCATATACAGAGCAAGATCTATTACTATCATAACTTAGTCATAAGGACCAAAAGTAAAATTGTATTTGGCTTTCAATATTGTGACAAGTCATTATATAAATGGCATCAAGTGTTCGGATTAGAACAACATGACCTATTCATGTGTCACCATCTCGCGTATTATATACTCAGAACATACGTTCAGGTCTAGAGGGGTCACAGGACCCCCTCAAATTTTAACAGTTATACCCTTCTCATTCATAAATATATGCAAAAATTATTTTTGTTTTTTTTTATAATTACGAAGTAGAGAAAGAAGATAAAACATGACAACAAAATCAAAATCAATTACATATATCTTTGGTTAATTTTAATAGGGACACGAGTCTATGTGTCTGACACGACACGATACAAACACTTCAAAACGGCAAAATTCTAAAATTTATGACGCGACACGGCAAGTACACCACACTTAATATATTATATAATTATATTTATATGACATAATTTTCTATTTAAACTAAGAAACAACAATAATACTATTTTGATATAATTTATCAAATATGTCAATTAACATATTTATGTTAAATCTACATTTTTATAAATCATTTTATATAGTTGATAGTTCTCATATTACAAAAAGTTACAAATTGATCCCATTTTGTGAATTAGTCGTGTCATGTTATCATTGAATCGTGTACAACACGCATGTCCAAGTGGTCCGATACGCGTGTCCAAGTGGGTAAAAGAAAAAAAAACATAACGGACACGCCAATATGCCGTGTCCGACACGTGATTTGTCATGTCCGACGCGTGTCCGACTCTTCAGATTTTTTTTGCGATTTAAAAAAACACACTTATTCGTCTTTTGTATGATCATCTATGTCTAAATTTAATCATGTCTAATCATGTATGATCATATCTAATCATCTCTAATCTTGTAATCATGTTTAATCATATCTAATCACATGTTATACTTATTCTATATGTGTAATCATGTGTGATTATGTATGCATAATCATGTTTGATTATGTATGTGTAATCATGTGTGATCAAGTATGTCAAATCTTGTATGTCTAATATTGTCTAATCATGTGTGATCATATGATCATGTGATCAATTTTTAAGATAAAAAATATGTATTTTATTTCCTTTTAAAAATAATTCCATTTCTACGTGTTTTTTTGGATTATTTGGAATAATTGTTATGCTTTTTTGTGTGCGGAGATTTTGGAATTTTATTGAATTATTTGATATTTTTACTCTTTCTAGTCTTGTGTCATTATGTCTAATCAACTATAATCATATGTGATCATGTCTAACACTCTCTAATTCTATCCAATCATGCCCAATTCAGTGTGATATTGTGTTCAATTTCTAGGATTGAAAAACGAATTATTTTTGTAATTTTTTTAATCCATTTCTTTTTGTGTTTTTAATAGTTTTTATGATTTTTGGATTTTTTTTGATTTTTTTGTTGCTTTTGCTCTTTCTAATATTGTGTGATCCTCTATAATCATATATAATCAGGTCAAATCTTATGTGATATTGTGTACAATTTTTAGGATGAAGAAAACGTATTTTTTTTCTTTTAAAAATATTGATATTTATTTGTGGTTTTTGATATTTTTTGAATATTTTTTATGAATTTTTTGAATATTTTTTATGAGTTTTTAATATTGTTTACTCTTTTTAAATGTCTAATGCTATGTGATATCGTGTTTAAAAATATTTACATTTTTTGTTGTTTTTGGAAATTCATAAATATTTTTTATGTTTTTTTTATAGTTTTTGGAATTTTTAAATATTTTTGGGTTTTTTTTTTCAAAAAATTTTGAGTGATCGTTTTGAGTTTTAATTTTTTTTTTGATATTTTTACTCTTTCTAATAATATGTGATTGTGTCGAATCCTTTGTGATTTTGTGTTCAAATTTAGGATTAACAAAACTTATTTTTTTGTGTTTTAAAAATATTTCATATTTTAGTTGTTTTCAGAATTTATTGAATAATTTTTATGAGCTCTTGAGTTTTTTTTGAATAATTTATATGATTTTTTGGGTTTTTTTGCATTTTCTTGACATGTTTGCTATTTCTAATCATGTGTGATATTGTCGAATCTCGTGTGATATTGTTTTCAAATTTTAGGATTAACAAAACGTATTTTTTTGTCTTTTTAAATTTTTTGTTGTTTTTGAACAATTCCCTATGAATTTTTTTTTTCAGTTTTTGAACAAAATCATGTTTTTTTTGAGTTTTTGGAGTTTCTTGAATAATTTTTGAGTTTTTTTGATATTTTTACTATTTATCTATGTGATCGTGTCCAATCTTGTCTAATTATGTCCAATCATGTCCAATCATGTGTGATTCAGAGTTCAATT
This sequence comes from Primula vulgaris, assembly GCA_963920805.1. Lineage (NCBI taxonomy): Eukaryota > Viridiplantae > Streptophyta > Magnoliopsida > Ericales > Primulaceae > Primula > Primula vulgaris. Next base: position 20,263,991 of record OY987217.1, on the reverse strand, counting down.
TTAAGATTAAGAAAACCTTTTTGTTTTTAAAAGATATTTACATTTCTTAGTTGTTTTTAGAATTTTTTTATGATTTTTTATGATTTTTTTAATTTTTTGATACTTTTACTTTTTCAAATTATGTGTAATCTTGTCTAATTCTATTAAATCCTGTTTAATTTTGTGTGATCTTACGTTCAATTTTTAGGATTAAAAAAACGTAATTTGTTTTGTCTTTTAAAAATATTTACATTTCTCTTACGTTATTGAATTTTTTGAATAATTTTTTTTGAGTTTTTGGATTTTTTTTTGAACAATATTTTTTGAGTTTTTTGAACTTTTTACTTTTTTAATCATGTGTGATCTTTTCTAACCCTTTCTAATTCCAATCATGTCTAATCTTCAATTTTTAGGATTAAAAAATCATTTTTTTATTTTTATTTTTTTGATAATTTGTTGATTTTTTTTTAATCTTTTTGGTTTTTTAATGTTTTTTTTTGTATTTTTTAGATATATTAGAACTAGATGGAACAGCAAAACCTAAATTGGTTGAGAGGGTGGAATAAAATAAAAACAAAGTTAAAAAAACCGACCAATCTCAAATTGCCTCAAAAAATCTTGAAAAAACCGCTTTTGGCGAAAACCTAGATCCTGGTGCAAAACGCCACTTTTTGGTATAAAATTTATTTTTTCATAACTTTTTCAATAATAATTTCTTAATTTTTTAAATTTATATGATTTTGGGGAATATTTTTGTTATTCTTTTTAATACTCCTTCATACTAATTTTTGGGTTTTATCAAAAAAAACTATTGGTGTTGTGTGGGTGTTTTCGTAAATAAAATGAACATTTAAAGAGTTGACCTAGTGAAGATATGAAATTAAGGAGTGAGTTTACCGTTATTAAATCTTAGAAATCTTATTTTGATTGAGAGTGGAGCCTAACTAATATTTTTTTGTATAATACCTTGTTTTTTACTAATATGGGTGAAAAAAAACTATTCTTTCTAAATTAATGGTTTCATCATCTAAACGTAATTTAATTTTTTAAGAAATGTAATTCATAAAAAAACATATTTCTACTCTTGGTTTCCTTTTATAAGTAAATAGAACCGTTGACTATTAAAAAAAATAATAATAAATAATTAATTACTAAAACAAGATATTGTAATTTCAGGTTAATTTACAAAAATCATTATAATTAGCTACACCATGTCCTATTTTCATTGTAGAAGGTCAAAATATAGTGTATTAGAAATCTTAATCACCAACATAAGAAAACAAACCAAATCTCCACCGTCAGATCAAAATCTCCCAACTCACCTTCTTTTTTATATTTCTCCCTCACACTTCTTCTGCTGCCAATCCACTCAAACCCAACCTATACATACACATTACATACATATAGGGAGAGAGCAACCATGACGACAATCGTTACTAGTGCGTGAACCTTTTTCAGGGGAGTCCATTCGACATTTGATTATGTGTCCAAACGAAAAAGGGGCGGAATTATACAAAATTCTGAGATTTTTTATGTGTTATGTTTCATGTATTAAAATTCAACCGAACACATGTAGTAAGCAATTTGATAGTTAAAAATATTTGAACTCCGGACATCTAACATATAAAATAAACATTTATCCACTAGGCTCGTATATTAAGTTATAATATGTTTACATTAAATATTATATATCTAAACAATTTGCATAATATATACTTGTAAAAAGTGAAAAAATATATTATTATTTTGTTCTTTTTCCGGACCAAGGGGGCAATTGACCCCGTTCACATGAAACGATCAGCCCCTTCATTTGATGCCTCCTTGACTTCTTGCTCAAGTTTGGAACAAAATTTCAGTACTTAATTGTAGCGTCTTTTGAAAGAGCAGTTACTATGGAAATGTCGTTTAATATCCACTCATCAGATAAAATAACAAACAATTGAGTCTATCGGGTATTTGTAATACGATTACCTAGGAAACTACCTCTACCGAGTTCAATTGCATAACACACCCATTCTTTATTATCCGCGAATGCGGATACATATTTTTAAATATTAAGTAAATGAATAGATAAATGAGTTATTGGGATTATAGTCAAATATTATATTAGTTTCAATATGGTCTCCGACCACAACCTGCATTAAGTTTGATAAAAATTAATTTAATCAAAAAACGCATTTTGTAGATACAACTTTAGCACTAGAAACAAAATGTTTTGTAAGAAAAATACATCTAAATCATAATTGAGCATGTGTGTACACGGTTAGCGGGGCCGATATGAACAACATAACTGTAAAAACCCGGATTTTCGTAGAAAAATGTCGGTATAAAGAGAAATTATTGTTCCAAATCGCCCATATATGTGAGTATCTATATGGTATATAAGCTAAGCAAACCCTTGTTACTATCACCTAGGCATTTTAAAGTCGTGCGGCCCGAGAAGGCATGACGAAATCGGGTCAAAACGGATAGTATTGGTGGTAGTAAGTAAATGGTGGCGGTCTGATCGAATGACCAGGTCGTTAATTAACTATATGCACTTTAAGTTAAATTATTTGCACTTTGTAACAAACTAAATTGTATACACTTTAAACTCAACTATATGAACTTTATAGTGAACTAATATATGCATTTGTCGACTGAAAGTATATGTAATTTGTCGTGAATTGTACTTTTGAGTAAAACATATGCACGTTAGATTATATGTCATCATATTGACTAAACTTTATTCAATTTAAACTAAACTAATTGCACTTTCGACCAAAATTTCAACTAGACTATATACATCTTATAGTGAACTATATGCATTTACGACTGAATTATATGCACTTTGCAATGAACAATATTCATTTTACCGAACTATTTGCACTTAATATTTTTTTTTAAAAAATAATTTATTATTTTTCACTTTATATGATTTTTGGATTGTTTTTGTGATTTTTTTGTTAATATTTGGTACTATTTTTTTTTGGTTTTTTACAGAATTAAAGTATGGATGTTGTCTTTTCGCTTGAGTGACGGTGTTTTTGTAAATAAAATGAACATTTAAAAAGTGTGACCCTAGCAGATATATCAGGGAGTGAGCTTATGGTTATTAAATCAGAGGGCTCTTATTTTGATCGAGAATGGAGCATAGCGAATATTTTTTATATAGTTATGCCAACTATACTTTGTTTTTTACTAATAAATGAGAAAAAAATCAATTTTCTTTCTTTCTAAAATCAACGATTTCATTATTTGTTATTAAATACTTTCTAAAAATTTGTTTTTCAAATTATTATAATTTAATTGTCTATTTGCTATTTTAAAGAAATGTAACTCATAAAAGAAACATAAAAATATACCTCATATTTGTTACCTTCTATAAAATAAATATAAATAAATAGAATCGCTAATTATAAAAAATAATCAATTATTCATTAATAAAACAAGCTATCGTTCTCACTAATATCTTAGTACTCTCATTCTGATCGGGAGTGGAGCCTAATTAATATTTTTTTGCATAGTTATGCTAACTATACTTTGTTTGTTACTAATAAATGTGAAAAAAATAATTTTTTTCTTAAAAATCAACGATTTCATCATTTGTTATTAAATAATTTCTAAAAATATGTATTTTTCATACATTTATTTAAAAAATTCATACCATAATTTGTATTTTTCATACAATTATTCCAAAAGTTCATAATTCACGCTTATTTTCAAAGTTCATACCACAATTTACATAATTCATATACTTAATTACATAATTCATATACATAATTTTCAACTCTATACCCTTAATTCACGTAATTAATATACTTATTTTTTAACATTATACATTAATTAACAAAATCAACTCTTACCCGTCCTCCGATCTCGAATTACTACGTCGTCGTCGTGGGTCTCTCATTCGACGATCGCATTTCCGTCGACATCAACCTTGAGTTTTCGATCACACTTTATACCCTCACCGTCCATTTCTATAGATGTGTCATCTCAATGTTCAGAAAATAGAGAGATCGGTGAGAGATGAATGAGAAGAAAAATATCAGAAAAAAAAAGGGATGATAAGAAGAGATAGAATGAGAAGAGAGATAGATTAGAGAGATGGTTAAAGGAGGAGAGGGTGAAATGATGAGGCAGAGGAAATAGATTGAGAGGTATTGATCGTTTTTTGTTTTTTTTTTATTAATTATTAATTAAATATATGTTTGTAATAATTTAACTTTTATGACATGTGTTTGTTAATATAATAAATGTAGAGTATATTTATGTTAATTGCGAATTTAAAAAACAAGATACCATGGTAATTCTAGGCTATTATACAAAAGAAAATATAATTAGGCATAGCATGTCCTATTTCGATTTTGATTTGTAGAAAGATCAAAAGATAGTCGTATTAGTAAAACTTAATCACCAACCGTAGATTAAGAAAACAAATCCAATCTCCACCGTCAGATCAAAATCTCCCAAACCCATGTCTATATCTCTCCTCATTATTCCTCCGCTGCCAATCCACGCAAACCCCAAACCTATAGATATAGAGAGAGAAAGTTAGAGAGAGAAAGAGAGCAAACATGGCGGCAGCCGTTACTAGCGCGTGGTCAAAAAAGCCAGGCGCGTGGGCCCTCGACTCCGAAAATCATGAATCCGAGCTCAAAACCGAAACCCGCGGTGGCGACACGGCGGCGGTATCGTCGGATTTCCCTTCCCTCACGGCGGCAATCACCACAAAAACCAAGAAGAAGAAGCCCCAAGCTATGTCTCTATCGGAGTTTGCAAAACCGTCTCCGAAAACCCTAACCCTAACCCGAGACGAGATCGTTGCCCTCCCTACAGGGCCACGTCAGCGCACCGCTGAGGAGCTTGCGGAAAGCGGTGGAAGAGGGTTCAGGTCATATGGGAACAATCGGGGTTCGGATGAGAGGAGGGAGAGGGAGGTCAGGGAGCCGATTGGTCCATCGAGAGCTGATGAGGTGGATGACTGGGGCTCCATGAAGCGCCCTGTCGAGAGGAGAGAGAGAGGGTTTTTCGGTGGTTCGGAGTCGAAGGCGGATGATTCGGATAATTGGGGGTCGAATAAGAGCTTTGTGCCTTCTTCCGAAGGGCGTAGGTACGATGGTGGTAGAGAGAGAGGGGGTTTTGGGTCTGAGTCGAAGGCGGATGGGTCAGAGAATTGGGGGTCGAATAAGAGCTTTGTGCCTTCTTCAGATGGGCGTAGAGACAGAGGGGAGAAGGGAGGGTTTTTTAGTGGGTCCGAGTCAAAGGCGGATGAATCGGAGAATTGGGGCTCGAACAAGAGCTTTGTTCCGAGGTTCGATGGTGGTAGAGAGAGGAGAGGTGGGTTTGGTTCCGATACAGAGAGTTGGGGTAAGAAGAAGGAGGATGAGGGTGGGAGGAAGTTTGGGGGCGCGTTCGATAGTCTTAGAGAGAGGAGAGGGGGATTGGATAACGGTGGTGGTGATTCGGATAATTGGGGAAAGAAAAGAGAGGAGTTGGGTAGCGAGAGAGGTGATACTAGGCCTAGGCTTAAGTTGCAACCGAGGACCGTTCCCGTGAGTGAGGAAAAGTTGCAACCGAGGACCGTTCCTGTTATGAGTGAGGAGAACGGGGCAGATACAATTGTGGCTAAGCCTAAGGCTAAGGGTTCGAATCCTTTTGGCGACGCGAGGCCGAGAGAGGAAGTTTTGAAAGAGAAGGGGAAAGATTGGAAGGAAATTGATGAGAAGCTTGAGTTGATGAAGGTTAAGGATGCTGAGGCGGTGCCTCCGATTCGGAGGGGTTTCGGTGGAGGGGCTGCGGCGGAGGAGGGAGGAGAGAAGAGCTGGAGGAAGCCTGACACTGTGGATAGTCACTCTCAAAGGTCGTATCTTTAAGCCTTTTTTTATGGTGTTTGTAATGTTGAATTGCTATTTTTTACTCATGCTTGGATGGTTAAATAGGTAAGAGATGAACTGTGGATTGCTAGTTTTATTTATGCCACTAGGACTTGTTAATTGTTTAATTATATGTGGACGGTTTGCTAGTTAAAAGATGAACTGAAGTGGATTGCTAGCTTGTACCGAGATCAGTGTTATCGGTGAAGTAATTTGTTTTAGGGTACAAAGCTATTGCATACTCATTTTTGGATTGCTAGGGAAACTAGTTAAGTCACTCAAAGTTTGTATCTTAAAGCTTTAATTATGTAGTTTGCGCTATTGAATTGCTAAATTATATTGAGGTGGTTAACTAGTTAAGGGATGAACGGAAGTGGATTGCTACCTTAGACTTGCAATTTCAATTTGTTCTTAGATGGTTGGTTAGTTAAAAGATGAAGTGAATTGCTTGTAACTTATACCGACTTTCAATACGTTTTATTGATTAGTGTTATTAGTGAAGTACTTTGTTATACAGTTCAAAGCTATTGTGTACTCATCTTTTGAATTGCTAGTGATGCTAGTTTAGTCATCTGTTGTAGAGTTGGTAGTTGTTGCTTTATTAGCCTTTTTTTATTGTATGCATGGAGAGATGATGGATGGCTTGTTTAGCGGTGTGGTTGAGACAACAAAACGGCTTCATTGTTTTATCTAGTCAGAATAATTAAAACACAGTTTTTAAGCTGTCGAATGCGATGCAACTTATAAGAAAACCCAAATAAGCTGCACTCAGTAGCTAAAACAAACGAGCTCTGATTACACTAGTCTTGTGGGCATACATTTTCTTCCACATGTTGGTTCTTTATTGACATTTATTATATCCTTTTCTCGAGTATGTTTTGCACTTGCTAATATGCTTGTTCATTCATCTTGATAACTAACTAGTCATCCGCGGCATGGAAGTTTGATTTCTTTATTTGTCTGATCTGAAGAATGGTTTTGATGGTTATTGGAAGGTTCTGTTATTTCTAATGTACGATGTTACTTCTGGGAATTAGCGTATTTTTATTCTTGAAGTGAATGCCAGCATAAGTTTTTGGTGAAATTTCAACATGTTATTGAATCGTATTAAGTGTACTCATTTTGCGGCTTTGGCACTGTGTTTCTTTGAGAGAATTCTGTTTTTCGCCGAATTTATTAACTGAGAATTCTCCCAAAATAAAAGCAGATAGCTTCTTCATTTTTTGCTTTTGATTGAGATTGTCAATTTTATAAATAATGGGCTGGGTTTCTATTATTAGTTCAAATATGCACTTATGTTAGGAAACACAATTTCTTATAAATGATGTCACTTACCTTTATTCCGCATGGTTTGGTCACCGGGAATTAGGTTTAGCACACTCAAACACTTATCAGACATCTCCCGGGTCATACCACACTAACTGCTATATCTCTATATACATCTAGTAATGAAGTAATTGGATAAATACATTAACCAATTTTATTGTAAAATTTGCCTAATCTTACTTTTGAAGGTTTATAATGTAAACACGTTGACAGTTTAAATTTATATTTTGACAGAAGAAGCATATTATTTCTACCATGCTAAGTTTACTAGGCATATATTTTTTAGTATATGTCAGATCCCTGTACTTAGGGATAGCAATTTCGCGGGTTTCAATCCGACCCGACCCGCCGCGGGTGGGGTAAAAGTGCAATTCTATTCGGGTCGGCTTTAAATGGGTAAAAGTGCAACGTAAAAAAGTGCAACTTAAAAAGTGCAAGTTAACACTCTCCCACTTCTATCTCTATCATATTATATTAAACTATCTCGCCTATAATAATAATAGAGAACATATTTAAATGGGTAAAAGTGCAACTTAAAAAACACCATCTCTCTTCTCTCTCTCATGGAGTATAAATTAAACTCTTTCATTTATAGTTTAAATGGATAAAAGTGCAATTTAAGACTATCTCTCCTCTCTTTCATATACATATACATTAAACTCTCTTTTATAGTATTTTTATATTATATTTATAAATCAAATGATTTTTTACTCTGGCTAACAAATTTTATTTGAAATATTTGACATTTATGAGATTTATTTTTTAAAAGAGATTTTTTTTTAAAAACGGATCAGTGGGTCCGGTCGGGTCAAATGGGTAAAAGTGTGACTTTCTCTGGTCGGGTCGGGTTGAAACCTGCGAAATTGCCATCCCTACCTGTACTCTTTCGTGTTTGTGTCACGTACATACCCATATTCCCCATTATCAATGTCAGAGTAACATAATTGTCACCTGGAATGGCAACTGAAAGTACTCATCATATTTTGAAATGGATCCATTCATTAATAGCCATAATTATACTTACAATTGAATCCTTACTTGACAACTAGATGTTAATTGCATTATTTAAGAATAGTTTCTGCAGACAAGTAGTTTTTCTTAACAACTTCTGCTGGTAACTGTAGATGTTCGATAAAATTGGTTTTTGTTGTTGTTGTTTGGATTTTATATGCTTTTACTAATATCTGTTTTAAGTGGTTTCATTTGATATTTTAATGGTCGTTTCTTATTTTGAACTTGTCCTTGATTTTTTTTGTGCTTTCTTTATAATGGATTGTTCTGGTGCTCGAGTTGCTACGTCCTTTTGTCTAAGTTGCATGTCATCTGCAAATTTCTTACCTTTATGTCAAATTCTGTTTCGCTAAAGTATGGCCTTTTTGACGCATATTTTGGAGAAAAACCAGTTTACTGTGAAAGCTTCTTCTGAGCCAGCGTGTGAGAAGCTTGCATATTTTTGTTTTCTTAATTTTTCTGCTATCAATCACCATTAGCTATAATGGCAAATATATGTTCTTTCTCTGTGGGACACATCTACCAATTTGGATAAAAGTAATTAAAATCATTCCCCCAGTAAAGAGAAAATTTTGAAGAAGTACTTTTGCCATGTGAACTCCACTCCAAACGTTAATTGGATATGGTACTTTTCTTTGTACAACTCTTTTTTAGTAGTAGTTTAACGCCTAGTTGAGAAGTACCATTGTTACTCATAGACCGGTAATATACAAGATCCAGTTCACCTTTTTTCTCATATTGGTGATATATACATGGGTGGAGCTATGGAGAAATTTTAAATAATGTAAAGTGTTTTGCACCCGGCAAAATATCATCAAGTATTTTTGCAACCACAAAAATACTGATTCTCTGTCACTTTGGTATGTTTAATGTCGGAGCTGAAAAAAAGAAGAGAGGCTACTCTTAACCTTTTTTGGGCATTTTAGTGAGACTAATTGATTTTCCTTTGGCATGCAGTGCTGATAAAGTTGAAAATGGTGTTGCCGAAGAAGCACAGCAAGACTTGCAAGAGTAATGTGAAATAGAGGGGAGAACGTGAGATTTTGTGTGGAGTTCGTAAGTGTTTTTCAAAGAGGTCTGAATTTCGGTAGATGGTACAATTTTGATAGACTTTCGAGTAGCTGAATTGAATTATTATTTATTGGCTTGCTTGTATCTGGTGTCATAAATCATAAGTGTGTGGGTTTGTTCCCCTTTTTGTGCTCAACTATAAAATTTTGTTCTCCTCTATTGGTTATTTTATCATTTATAAGACCAGTTTGTATGAACTCTCAGGCCGTACTTTTACAACAAGTGTTTGGTTTCTGTGTTAATTTTTTCTGGCCACATTTTTTTTTTAAAGATCAGTACATTGGTTATTGCTTATTATGCATGAAATTAATTGGAGTCCGATACCTATAAGAGAATTATTGAGTTTCAGTACCTCTTGTATTTTTTATTAGTAAAATGTATCATATTCAAACATTTTAATTTGATTTTCATATACGTACCATCTACTCTAAATATAAAAGGGGTCCAAATATTTTTTGGATTCATTTACCAAAAATACTTTATCTTTCTAAAATTAGCTCTACTACAATAGATCGGTATAAAATACGTCATGCCATCTTTATGTGTATATATATATATATCTGTATGTATCTATATATATAGTATATTATTTATATATATCCGTATGTATCTATACATATCTATAGATATGTGTGTATATATATATATATATATATATATAAATCTAATCGTCTCCTTTTTGTCTATATATATATATATATATATATATATATGGGAAAAGATCTATACACACATAAAAATACACATTATGTTTACACATCAATCACAACCCTCCATTTACTTATTTTTAATGGTCAAGATTATATATATATATATATATATATATCGTTCCCTCTCCCTTTCTTCTTCTGCTTGATTTAAAGACATTGTAATTAACATAACTGTTTATATGAAGTGTTTATATGTATTAGACTGTCATTTTCGTATTATATTGTCAAAAAAATTGTATTAGATTACCAAAAAAATTATATTATATTGTCAAATTTTTTGTATTAGATTTGTAAAAAAAAGTTTGTATTAGATTGTCAACAAAATCGTATTAGATTGTAAAAAATCGTATTAGATTATCGATTTTTTTTTGTATTAAATTGCCGAAAAGTTGAATTATATTGTCAAAAAAGTTGTATTAGATTGTCAATTTTTTTGTATTAGAGTGTCTAAAATATTGTATTAGATGTCAAAAAATAATGTATTAAATTATCAAAATTTTTGTATTAGATTGTCAACTTTTTTATATTAGATTTGTAAAAAAAGGTTTTATTAGATTGTTAAAAAAATTGTATTAGATTGTCAAAAAAAAATCGTATTACATTGTTAGTTTTTTTGTATTAAATTTTCGAAAAATGGAATTTTATTGTCAATTTTTTTGTATTATATTGTCAAAAGAATCGTATTAGATTGTCAATATTTTTATATTAAATTATCAAAAATGTTGTATTAGATTGTCAAAAAAATTGTATTAGATTTTTAAATTTTTTTATTAGATTGTCCAAAATGTTGTATTAAATTGTAAAAAAATTGTATTAGATTTTCAAATTTTTTGTATTAAATTGTCAAAAAAATTGTAATAGATTGTCAAAATATTTATATTAGATTTCCTAAAAAATTGTATTAGATTGTTAAAAATATTGTATTAAATTATCAAAAAATTTGTTTTAGATTGTCAAAAAAATTGAGTTTTAATTTGTTTTAGATTTTTTAAATTTTTCTAAAAAAAAACAATTTTTTTGGATTTTTTTTCCAAATTTTCTAATTTTAATTTTTAAAAAATAATAATTCTGGATTGTTTTTTTGTTTTTTGTTTTCATTTTTTTCTCTTTTTTTTTCCATTTTTTTTTAATTTTCTGGATTTTTTTTGGTAACGCCGGAATCCGACGATCAAAGAGACCAATCAATTATATTTGTATTGATCAAACTTTTATTGGGTCAAATGTATTACACTTATATGAATTAGCAATAGGGTACTAATATGCAATAATTAGTTTGAAATGGGTAATAACTCTGAAATAACTAGTTTCAAATGGAGAATATTAGTCATATGTCACTGATAAATCCATAACTTTGGTCGGTCGCGTTAGACTTTTCAACAATAAAATAATGATAAATTAGGCGTAAATAATGAACACTTCTTGGTATTTATTATTGATCGGGTCATTACACTTGATCGGATTATTATTAATTTACTACAATTGCGCTCGATTTGACTATTTAAACTCTTATCTTGATCGTTTTCCTTCTTCTTCGATGCTCGGCTCTTTCTCTGTTCGGTTTGTTTCTTAATTGGATAAGCTTTGACTAGTTTTTCTCTTTTCTCAACTTCTCTCTATAATTTTTGAATAGATTTTCTCGGGGGGGCCATTTGTAGGAGGGGTAGTTGGCTATTTATAGGCAACTACGTCTCCTTGGATGTTGACAAGTGTCTCCATCTTAGAGGTTTTTTTTAGGTACGGGTCCCTAGTCAAGTGGGCTTGGGCTTTCATTAATATCTTCCTCTATTATCTAGGAAAGGCATGTGATGACCCATCAAGCATTGGATACCCATTTATGAAGTGTGGGTCGATTGCTACCCGAATAGAATATTCGGGTCTAATTTTTATGTTCTATCAAGTGCTCCCTGACTTCCTCGGCGCGGTCTCCATGTCGAGGGAGTCATGATCGGTCGGTCGAAGATATTACTTCGGTTTTGCTGTTCCCAAGGTTACATCGAGAAATGCGATAGGTTCACGACTGTTCCCTGGGGCCCATTTGAGGTCATTAAGAGGTCCAATCTTGGTACCATTTTTCGAGGAAGAAAACCCTTGATCTTCCCCACATTTATCTACTATAAAGGTGCCCCTTCCCCCATTATCCCATTTATTATTACTTCGACTGTGACATGATGGCTTCTCCCAATGGTTCGACAGGAGACAACTCTTCGGATTACGTTGCTTACTTGGAGAATGAGGTCAAGAAGGTTCGCGTCCTGAAAAAGAGATTGGCGGACGTGACCAAGAGGCTGTCTGATATGGATGCGGAGCACCATATGACCATGGCTGATAGGGATTGGGCCTTCGAGCGTATAAAAAGGCTCGAGGCTTCTCTGGCTAAGCAGAAGGCAGCAAAAAAGGCCTATAAGCTTGCCTTCAAGGAGTTGCATGCTCGGTCTAAACCGAGTTCGGTTGATGATGAAGATGGCTCTTCCTCGGAATAATTAAATATTGTGATTTCTTTTGTATTAGATATCATTTCCCTGTTGTAATCACTATCGAAAATATTAATAAAATGTTTCTTTATTTTCGCTCTTGTCCGTTTATCTTCTTGATACCTTATGGGATGACCTAATTGGACTTTGAACTGCTGTAGTTAGCCATAAATTCTCTTGGGAAGTTCAAGAGGTTAGTCTTTTTTCGAGATGACCTTTGGTCTACCCCTTGTTTCTTCCTATAAAAGGGGACTGTCCCTGTATTCTTTGTGCAGCTCATTCCTTATTATCGTACAAATGGCTTCTCCTCGTGAAGATAGTGGTGACAACCTTCATGAATACGTTGCCCATCTTGAGGAGGAGGTTAGGAAGGCTCGTATCCTCGAAAGGAGGGTTGTCTTTTTAACCATGGAGGCTCGCCGAGCTAATGAGATGGACGAGCGCTTGGAGGCCATGGAGAGTGAATATCAGAAGTCTCTGATCGACAATATTTGGGCTCATGCTCGGATCAAAGAGCTTGAGGCTTCTAGAAATAGTCACATTGCTTCCAAGAGGGCTTACAAACTAGCCCTTAAGGAAGTGTATGCTCGGTTGAAGGGAAAGCCGAATGACAAAGCAGGCCCTTCTATGAAATGATTTTATTATTTTTATTGTATTTCCTTTATGCTGACTGCCTCTTCTGTAATAAAGTATCAATCAATCAATAAATATTACTTTCCCAATGCAATTTGTTTGACTGCGCATGCTTGTGGCTTCATTAATGCTTTTTCTTGGGCCTGGTGTTTGATCTTATCCACTGGATCTTCTTAATCTCTGTATCTAGGGACCACTGAGATTTCTTGAGCCCTGTGCACAAATCTTATCCTTTATATCTTAGCTGCTGTGACATTTTCCTAGAGAGACACGTGTAAGAGTTTTTCGCATTTCGCCCTCTTTTAAATACTAGCGTGAATCCAAGCGTTTCTTCTCAAGGGACTCAACTTTTAACAACGAATGGTTCCTCTTTCCCACTTAAACTTTTCTTAACAGACGCATCTTTTTAATAACCCCTGTTTCCAAAAGTCTTTTTGACGAACGGTTGCGATTCCCCACACTAAACCATCCTTAATTTTTCTATAAATACCCTCTCAAGATATGGATTTATTCATAATCTTTTCTTCATCTCCCCTTACCATATATAGAACTTTATCCCATAATCTTTTTATAATGGCCAGTTCTTTCACCAAATCTGCATTGGTCTTGCAAGTGGAGGCTTTTGAAGCTTCCTATGGCCATGCATTAAAACTGTTGAAGAATGCCGAGATGATTTGGGACCATGCTCAAGATGAGTTCGATAACTCCCCTCAAGGCCTGGCTAACATGATGGTTAGGAATGCTAGGCTGGAGGAGCGCATCATGGTTCTTACTAGGGAGAAATCCGAACTCTCCGCGGAGAACGAAAACTTGATTGCCATGAATGATTCCTACCAAGCTCGGTTGAACTGCTCTGCTCGTTTTGCTTTCTCTCGGTCTGGTAGTTCGGTTTTTCCACCCATTGGTCCTTAGTTAGATTGGGCTAGTTTTCTGATGTATTTCCTGTTTTGAAACTTGTATCTTTTTCTCTTTTTTTTTTTGTATTTGAATCAGATGTATCTGTTCGTATCTTGTGCTTTTGTCTTGTGAACCGTTGCGACACCTCGCGCTTTGTGTGCCCTTTGACTCTCTATAAATGCTCCCTATTGCTTGTACTTCATTATCCAATCTTCTTTTCTCTCTCTTGTTGATAATTTTTGTTTCCTCTAACTTGCTTTTGTTTTGAGATGGCTCCCATTACTAGATCTGCCTCCAAAAAGAAAGCCCTTCTGGAAGAGGAGCCTATTTTCTTGCTACCCCGTCCCACTGGTTTTGGGGAGGAGGATTTGACTCCTCTTCAGCTAAAAGAGATTGAGATGTCATGGCTGAAACATGATCTCAAGTGTGCTCAGACTGAAGCGAGGAGGTTTAAACAATATTGAGACTTGCATTTTTGCTCGTTTCAAAGCCGAGCAAAAATGCAAGTCTCAGTCTTACTCCTTGCAGCAGGCTGAGATGGAGATTGCTCGTTTGATTGGGGAGAAAGAGCGTCTGGAGGAGCTCTTAGCGAAGAGGGATGCCGATATGGGGGGTAGTTCTAAGAAGTAGGATGGTGTATTTTCTTGTAAAAATTTTCTTTGGTTGTATTTTTGTGTTTTTTCCCCTTGTGGATGAATAAAACTTTTGCTTTATACTTGATTCTGTCTATTCTGTTTTATTTCTTGTTCACTTTGCCTTTATGTCAATACAGTCGATTGATGTTTCAGTACACACCGAGCAATGTGCCCGGTTATCCCCCCGGAGAGCGTTGTTAGACTTGATGCTTAAAGCCGTCAAGCTAGAAACGGTCTCCGTCCACCTTGTTCGGTGTGTTCTTTTGGTAAGGAATGGTTGGGCGTCGAGGATCTTAATCGGGGATATTATTGGTAGCGTATGCTGGAAGCTTTTCGTGGTAGGGTCCACTGGCCGTTTATTTAGGTGTAATGATGTGAATTGCCTTGGGTAGTGGGATATGCTCTGACGTGGCAAAATCTGGGGCGTTTATAAGTTAGAAACAGCAGCGGTTGTTGACTTATCTATGGTTGGAAAAAAGGTAAACCTCTGTCACACGAAAAGGTGGTTATTAATTTATTCTTTTCGTGACTCCACTCCTTTTTTACTGTGCCAAGCAATCCCTTTTGTTTTTATCACATAATTTGCTGAAGAAAATATCTGTCTCTCTCTAAAGTATATTCTTCCCGCCAAAAAGGAAAAACGTGCTGCCGCTAAATCTAGGGTTTCGTTGTATTGTCGATATATTTTCTGCTTTTCGAACGTGTCCGCTCAGAATGACTACGGTAAGTGCTTTGTTATTATTATGTTCGTTTTGTTTTAGGACTGGTATTTGATTTGTTGTTGTGGTCGTAGATATGGCGTTGATAACCTGTCTTGGTTGTCTATATATGTCTGACGATATTTAGTTATGTACTGGATTTACATTAATTGGGAAGGGAGTAAAACGTAGGGTTTCTGGTTAATTGTAGCAGGGAGGGGGGGCATTTCGTTATGTTGATGTTGTTGTGGGTTGTGTGTTAGTATATTGATGGAGTTTTGTTGATGTTTGGATAGGAAATTTTGACCCAATGCCTGGCCCAAGTGGGCCCATTTGTGGAAAAGGATTTTAAGAAGCTTGCCGGAATACCCGACGACATACATGTTCGGCTTCCGATATCTGACAACGAGGTGTTGGGGTTTGTTCCTGCCGGCGAGGTAGCTGTACTTTCCTCGGCATTCTTTACTGGGGGTTTAAGACTTCCTTTCAGCAAGTGGGTGGCTTCGTTCTTTGAGGCCGTCCAGATTGCTCCGGCCCAACTGGCCCTGAATGGTTACCGTACCCTAAACGGTATTCAAAGGTTATCGGAGTTGGCCGGAATTCCGATCGAACTAAAGGATGTGTTCGGGATCTATACTTTGAGTTTTGAGCGCCGTAGCTCGTATCTGAAGACCATGCGTGCCTTCTGTCGGCTTGTTTTTGGTCTGCCGGATACCCACAAGGGGGATAACCTTGGTGTTGTGATTGTTTCCGGTAATTGGGGTTGCGTTGGACACCAAATTCCCGGACCTGCTACCAAGGCTTCCATGATTCCAGACCTCGGTGCTCCCAATGTCGAGGCTCTCTTAGCTCTTTGGAAATGGTGGGGGCCTGGATCAACGAAGGATCCAGCCTGTCGTACTGCTCCCGTGCTGCTCGGATACCCTGCGGGGCCAGTGACAAAGGGGAATCCTGTGCCCGAGATCCCTAAAGAGTCCGAGGAGGAATTCTTAAAAGTGGTCCGAGCTCGAAGTGCTGCTCGGGTAGGGAAAAAGACCGTTCGCTCGAAGCGTCGTGGATCTGACCCCGTCGTTGGAACAACGAAGAGGGCTAGGGTACCGATACATCGGTCACCGAGGAGGCTGCTTCCCAAGGGGATATCACCGAGGATGCCCCTACGCCCGGCGAGGTATGTGTACATGTATATTGATTCTCTTGTCTTTTGAGTGTTGTTTTGTTCTCTAGTTCTTTGTTTCATTGGTTATCTTGTTTCAGCTACTGACTTCTCCATTGGTTACCCTCGCTCTTGCCTGGTCTCTGGGTATTATTGTGTTTCAGGGGTCGATCGATAACATATTCGGACATATCAACCTCATGGTGAACATGGGCAAGAGTACGATGACTCTGCCTGTGATCTCGCCTATCCGTACTGAGGAGATGATGGACCTGCCTGTTGTCTCGCCCACCCGTATTGAGGGTGTGAGCGAGCACAGGGCCCCTGAGACTGGCCCTTCGGAGAAGGAGGTGGAAGTGGAAGTTGACAAAGAGACTGCCATGGATGTTGGGAGGGGTGGTGAAGATGGGGTTGCCGAGGAACCTGAGGAAGTGTTGGAGGACGGGGTTGCAATGTCCCGTTATATTGACCGATGTGGGGGTGAGCTGTTGAAGCAACCCCGAGCCTTGAAGATGGGGTATATTGCTCTTAAACCCCTCGCTTTCAAGGATGCAGAAACAATATCTGCTCGGCCTACAATGTCGGTTATAGAGCAGGCCAACGCTGATGCGCTGCGGGTATGTTGGGCGCGTATTTTGTATTATGTCATGCTGCTCGTATTTTGGCCGGAATCTGATGTTTTGAAATACAGGTTGTCTTGAGTACCGTGGTGCTGAGGGATCAGATGGCAGCGCTTGGGGCTGATAAAGAGAAGCTGGTGGCCGAGAAAGAGAAACTCGTCGCCGATAATAAAATCCTGGGCGATAATTACGACGAGCTGTCGGCGGATTTCATGCGCCTGACCGAGGATGTCGGTAAGTTGGAGGATGAAAAAGAGAGTATGGTCGGTAAGTACGACCAACTAGAGGCTGAGAATCTGCTCCTGGCCGAGGATGTCGAAGCCGAAAAGGCTGAGGTTACCGCTCTGAAAGCGGGCACGCGGAGGAGCGGACAAAGTTCGCAATGATGGCTAATTTCGCCGTCTATTGCGCTCATGTGCGTACGCTTAATTTCGCGAAGGTTTCTTTGTCGGATCGGGCGTGGTCGGAATTTGTGTACCCCTGTCCTCATGGTGCACCTCCTAAGCCTCAGGATTGGGCCAACCTCCGAGACGAGGAGCTCACACGACTGCCGGGACATACTACTTCGACGGCGCTGCGTCCCCATTCCGGGTCGGCTCCAACGACTCCTCGGTCTGCTCCTACCGTCACTCCCCCACCCGCATCCCCTCAGGTGGAGCCTTGACCATTTTCTTGTAGTATTTTCTCTGTATCTTAGTGTAAAGTCTTTTGTTACCCGAATTGTGGGTCTCTTTTGTATCTAGAAGCATATTCTTTTGGGGAAGTGATAATATAGGTGATGTGCTTGTTTTTTGTTTGGCTTTTCCGAGTTAATTTCCCCTTTTCGAGGGTCATCATATTTTGAAGGATGTGAAAACAAAATATTGTCAGGTACCTAATAACCCTCTGGCCATGGTGGTCTGGACCTCGCCTAGTCGTAGCGGAGGTAACGTTATAGATGGTCTTGAAAGATCTAAGGCTTTCCTAACTGCTGAATTGAATTCTGCCCGTCATAAAATCAAGGATCTGAATGTTCATATTTCAAACATGTCGATTCGGTTACGTGACTTGGGAGAGAAATTCAGCAAAAAGACCGCATACTATAAGGCGAACAAGGGTAAGGCGAAAGAGCTTCTTGGTGCACTTCGGCGCTCTCGTGATGAAGCCCGAGGCCGTGTGACGAGCTTGAACTTGGTCCTAGGGGCCGTTTTCGAGGATGCGGACCTACTGCTATCCTTTGTCAAAGCGTATTGGGCCCGAGCTCGCGCTTTAGAGGTGCTCGAGCATGTAAAAGGTATGAGTGGTGTTGCCCGGGCAGAACGCATGGTTGATGCGACGGCCGGGGTAACTGAGACCACGGCTGCCTTGAACCGAGTCGATGCGGTCGTTCGTGAGCGCTTGGGGACTCAAATTGTTTCATTGCGAGATATTCATTTCACTGATATAGTAGAGACCTCAGCGTCCGTTGATGGGTTATCGGATTAATAATTGAGTTGCTTGTTTTGTCGTTTTAGTTGTAGCTTGTATAAAGATATTTGTAGCTTGTTTTGTCGTTTTTTTTTTTTGGTATTCATCTCTTCCCTTCTTCTCCATTTTTTTTTATATATAGGCACATGCTACTACGTCGCACCAGGCTGGTCCTCCAAGCCTAGTTAGTCCGGGGCCAGGACCTACTGGTGCTGCCCGAGACGAGGTCCCATCTGGTGTGGCTAGCGATGAGCATGCCAAGGTTCCTTATATCTTTTTATTGGGTAAAAATGTCGAGTTGCTCAATCTGTGTGGCCGACTTAGGGCCAAGTTGAAAACTCAGGCGTCTTCCTTTCGTGAGTACGCTCGTCGTTCCGAGCATGTTGTTAAGGTTCAGGAGCGTCGTTTAGATCGATATTGGCGGGTAAAGGAAAAATACTTCGGTAAACTAAAGTCATTGGTAACCCAAGCGAACATGCTGGTGAAGTATTTCCATTTGTCCCGATCCAGATACGATGCTTCTGCAGCTATGATCGAAGCTCGCAAGCTTCCTTTCGACGATGCTCGTCGGAAAGCGGCCTCGGATGCTCACGAAGTCGCTAAAGGAGCCGAGTTTTCTGCACGGCTTAAGACGCTGACATGCGTTGGTGCTCATATGACCAACTTTGATGCCCTCATTTCTGAGGAGCGTTTTGATGGCGAGAAAACCGATGGGGATACGTCGACGGAAGACGAAGAAGTGTCACTCAGTCAGTTACCGTCGTGTTCCTCATGTAGTAGCTCTTAAATAAATTTCTTTATTTGTTGGTTGTACCCTGTTGCCTCCGTAACGCGGGTGAGGACTATTTGTTTTATTTCTTTACTCCTGTGTTCGGATCTTCTCATTGTTGTACGGATATTTCATTGATTGGATTGATTTTCCTTTGCTGATTTCTTCGTTTGGCATGGTGTTGCCTCCATAATGTGGGCCTTTATTATCTGCTTTATTTCGTTATACGTGTATCGGACATTTCCGTTGCTGCTATTTCATTGTTTTGATTGATTACTTTTTATTGTTTTCGCCATTTGGTAATTTATCGCCCCATGATGTGGTCCTGAGTTATTCTTCTCATTGCCGTATTGCTTTTCATCCTTGCTCATTGGGTCAATGGGTACCTGCATATACATAAGTATTCCTAGGCATTCTTTTAGACATGCCATGTTGGGAATTTCATAGTATTCCTAGGCACTTCGGCCATGTTGGGAACTTCATAGTATTCCTAGGCACTTCGGCCATGTTGGGAATTTCCTAGTATTCCTAGGCACTTCGGCCATGTTGGGAATTTCCTAGTATTCCTAGGCACTTCGGCCATGTTGGGAATTTCATAGTATTCCTAGGCACTTCGGCCATGTTGGGAATTTCATAGTATTCCTAGGCACTTCGGCCATGTTGGGAATTTCATAGTATTCTTAGGCACTTCGGCCATGTTGGGAATTTCATCTGTACTGGTTAGTCAGCATGATAAGATATTTTATTTATTCAAAAGACAATGACATTAAGCTAGAGAGGTAAAGCGGCACCTGTGTTCGTACCCATGTGATGGCTTATATGTAGTACTTCTTTAGGTTAGCCACGTTCCAAGAATTTTTCTCCCCTCTGCTATTTTTGAACAGAACGGTTTTGAGTTTGTAGGTAACTGGGCTTGTTCTTTTGACGATCTCGTATGGTCCCTCCCAGGTGGGGCTCAATTTACCATGTATTTCATTTCGGGTATATACCGTTACTCGTCGCAGCACCAATTCTCCGACCATGAACTCCTTGGTCCCTTTCACCCTTTTGTCATATCCTTGTTTGACGCCTTGTTGATACTTCGCGAGTGTAAGAGCTGTTATCTCTCGTTTCTCATCTATCATGTCAAGTTCTTCTCTCATTCTTTGTTCATTGTTTCCCTGCTCGAATAAAGTCGTTCGGAGCGTGGGTAGCCCAATTTCTGTTGGTATGATGGCCTCAACACCGTACACTAAGCTAAATGGGGTTTCCTTGGTGCCCGTCTTCGGCGTAGTTCGGCACGACCACAAGACGTTGAGTAACCGTTCGGGCCATCTCCCCTTTGCTTGCTCAAGGGTTGTCTTGATGCCGTCTAGTATTGTTCGGTTTGACACCTCGGCTTGCCCGTTTCCTTGTGGGTATGTCGGCGTCGAATAGAACTTTCGGATACCTAGTTCCTCGTACCACAGTTGTAATTGTGCATCTTTCAACTGGGTTCCGTTGTCGGCGACAATAGCGTACGGTATTCCGAACCTGGTTATGATGTATTCCCAGATGAATTGTTTGACGTTGCTGGCTTTGATTTCTCGGAGGGGTTTAGCTTCAACCCATTTGGTGAAATAATCCGTCGCGACGATCAGATATTCCACGCTCCCCGGGGCCTTTGGGAGTTTTCCGACCAAATCTATTACCCATTGTGCAAACGGCCATGGAGCCGATACGGTGGCCATTAGAGACGAGGGGAGTCGTGGTATTTTGGCACATCGTTGGCACTTATCACAACGTTGGACATATACATCCGCGTCTCGCTTGATATAGGGCCACCACTACCCTTGGGTAACTGCCTTGTTTGCAAGGGATCGCCCTTTGATGTGTGCTCCGCAGGATCCTTCGTGGATTTCCTCCAGGACCGGCAATTGTAGCTCGGGAGGCACGCACAGTAGGTGGGGTCCCCGGTAACTGGATTTGTACAGTTTGTCGTCATCGGATAGCCAGAACCGAGGAGCTTTTCTCGTAATTTTCAGCGCTTTTATCTTGTCGGTCGGAAGCGTTCCACTTCGCAGATAATGAGTCATGTCATCCATCCAACCTAGTTCGTACTGCACTGACGTCACTTGGTCTATCCTTTTAATTATGCTCGGGGTCATCAGTAGTTCCACTGTGATCGACCGGGTGTCGGTCAATGCTAATGTCGAGGCTAGGGTGGCCAAGGCATCGGCATGTGCATTTTCGGTGCGATTGATTCTGACTAACTTGCACTGTTCGAAGGTGGCCATCAAGCTTTGGACTTTCTCTTGATAGAGGATCATCCTGTCATCTTTGGCTTGGTACTTGCCGAGGGCTTGATTGATAATGAGCATGGAGTCTGAACTTGCAACTAAGTGAGAGCATCCGAGGGACCGGGCGACGAGCATGCCATTTATCATGGCTTCGTATTCTGCCTCATTGTTGGTAGCTCGGAAGCCCAGTTTTATGCTTTTTTCGATGATTGCTCCCTCTCTAGACTTTAGGATCATCCCTGCTCCGGATCCGTCCTTGGTTGCTGATCCGTCGACATGTATCTGCCAGTGCGATTGTGGAGAGAGTGCCAATGGCTCGTCGTAGCCTTCGGTGAACTCAGCGACGAAATCGACCAAGACTTGTCCTTTTATGGCATGTCGGGGTACGAACTCGATATGAAAT
Source organism: Primula vulgaris (assembly GCA_963920805.1). Taxonomy (NCBI): domain Eukaryota; kingdom Viridiplantae; phylum Streptophyta; class Magnoliopsida; order Ericales; family Primulaceae; genus Primula; species Primula vulgaris. The sequence goes on along the minus strand of OY987217.1, from coordinate 20,242,053 downwards.
TAGGATAGTTCGACCCCCCAGGCGGCAACTCGACCGCTTATGTCTGTCCGTCGAAGTGACTCTTTGATATGAAACTTCGTGTATACCCGGACCTGATGAGCTATAAAATAGTGTGGCAACTTCCTGGTTGCGACGACCAATGCCAGACACAGCTTTTCCAAGGGTAGGTAACGTGTTTCGGCTTCGACCAGAGTTTTGCTGACGAAGTAGATCGGAAATTGTTCGCGACCCTCTTCTCTGAGGATGACTGCACTCACAGTTGTAGTGGAAACTGCTAGGTAGCATGCCAGAACATCTCCTTTGTTCGGCCTTACCAGCAGTGGCAGCGTCCTCAAGTACTCTTTGAGATTGTTGAATGAAGCCTCACATTCCGGGTCCCACACGAATTTTCTATTCTTCTTGAGTGATTCGAAAAACGGTCGTCCCTTATCTGCGGATCGACTGATGAACCTGCTCAAAGCGGCCATCATTCCTGTGAGCTCTTGTACCTGTTTCTTATTCTTGGGCGCGGCCAGGTTCTGTAGAGCTGTGATCTGGTCGGGATTTGCCTCTATTTCTCGTCGGCTGACCATGTGCCCCAGAAATTTTCCTTTGCTGATTCCGAAGGCACACTTGCTCGCATTGAGTTTCAGTTTGTGCTCGCTCAACGTACGGAAGACATCTCTGATATCTTGGAGGTGGGATGTAGCCCTTTCGCTTTTGACGACCATGTCGTCTATGTATACCTCCATCGTCTTCCCTATATGATCTCTACATACCCTCGTTATCATCCTTTGGTATGTTGCTCCTGCATTGCGCAGGCCGAACGGCATTACCGTGTAGCAATAATTTCCCAAAGGCGATATAAACGACGTCTTTTCTTGATCTTCGTGGGCTAGGGGAATTTGGTGGTATCCTGAATATGCATCAAGGAAGGTCATTCTTTCTGCTCCCGCAGTCGCGTCCACCAGTTGATCTATCCTCGGAAGGGGAAAGTGGTCTCTTGGACAGGCTTTGTTTAGATTGGTGAAGTCTATACAGACTCTCTCCTTTCCGTTCTTTTTTGGGACGACGACTGGATTGGATAACCATTTGGGATAGAAAACCTCCCTTATGGCTCCAGCCTCCAATAGCTTTTGTACTTCAGCGATTATAGCTGCTCTGTGCTGTACAGACACTTTTCTGCTCCTTTGAGCTATCGGCTTGTACTCGGCATTAACACTTAGGTGGTGGCATGCCGTTTCGGGGTCTAGGCCTGGCATGTCTTTGGGACTCCAGGCGAACTTATCAACGTTGCTGAAGAGGAATGCTTCCAACTCTTCGGATTCCCGTTTTGGAAGGTTATTCCCGAGGAGGAAGTAGTGCTCCTCGTCCATATCAGGGATATACACCTTTCTAAGTGTTTCTCCTACTTGTTCTTCAACAACCCTCTCGGTTTTGGATATTTGGTTGATCAGCTTCTTTGTGCTGGTGGGTTATTCGACAACGATCAGCTGTTTTTGCAGGGCTGCGGTAATGTCTTCACAGCGTCTTGAATCTTATTGACATCCTCTGGCTGTCTCGATCTCTCCTCTGTCATTTGGGTATTTGACTTTTTGGTGGTAGGTCGAGGGTATGGCCCGCATGGCATGCAGCCAAGGTCGGCCCAAGATTGCGTTGTGGCCGGAGTTGTCGTTGACTACTAAGAACTCCACGGGAACTGAAACGGATCCAGTTGTGACATTGAGGACGATCTTACCCAAAGGTTTAGTCGTCTCGGAGATGAACCCGATCAACGTGACATCGGTAGGTTGGAGATCTTGTATCTTGAGTTCCATTTTGTCGAAAAGCTCTCTGTACATGATGTCATAAGAGGCTCCTTGGTCGATAAGCACCCTGCTGACCGTGTCGAGGCCAATTTGAACACGGAGATTAATGGCGTCCCCATGGGGATAAATCACCCCTTCCTCGTCAAGACCCGAGAAGGAAATGGGTGGATGTCGTCGGGACGTGCATTGCCTTTTAGAGGTCGACGTTTGTGACACCTTGGCTACCTGGCCGAAGTGCGCCAGTTGCCGCTGTCGTGATCGATCTCCACCTGTTCCCTTGGGTCGTGACATGTGAACGACGTTGATCATTTTGCCCTGCCGGTTGTCGGCTCCCTCGATGGCCAGTTGTTTGCCTTTGTTCCCCGCGCCTTTGATGAATTTGGCTAGGTATCCCGCATCACCCCACAGGTTCATTTTCCATCGCAGGTTACGGCAATGCTCGGTGAGGTGGCCGTGATCCTCGTGATATGTGCAGAAAAGCTTGGAGTCTCTCATATTGGGGGGAGAAGAGATCGGTTGTGGTCGGGAGTACCAACTTTCCCTGCATATATCTTTTAGGATATCTTCAGCGGACATGTTGAAAGTGTATCGTAGTTCGACCGGTCCGAAGATATTTCGGCGTTCCCTCTCTTGGAACCGACCTTGTTGGAGCGGTTTGGGGGGCATTGGATAAGTGAGCTGGAGTGGTTTATGTTCGTTGATCGGTGTTGGGTATGCGATCTGGAGCGGTTTGGGCTCAGGTTCTCGTTGTCGCTCTACCCTCCTATGGACCTCGGGACCTTTGTCCTTCCTGGTCGGTTTGAATGCTTCTTCCTGGTTGTTCCTGGCTCTTTTGCGACCCACCTGTGCTTCTCGAACCGTTTCTCTTCTTGGTAGGGTTCGGTTGAGGAAACGAATTTCATCATTTTTATCGGTGAGGTGGGTACAGTAAGCCAGCAGAGAATCCACGGTCGGAAAATCTTTGCCTATGAACTTCCTTCTTGCCCAATAGCCATTAGGGATGGAGTTGATAAAGTTCTGGATGGCTATATTATTGGCGTATTGTGGAATCTGGTTTGCTACGTCGATGAAGCGTATGCAATAGTCGTTGAGCCTCTCATTCGGCATCATTGTCATTTTCAGAAGGGTTTCGATGCTAACTTTCTTTTTCCTATGTGAAGCGTATCGGGTGGAATACGCTCTCAGTAGCTCTGCCCAGTCTCTTATGGAACCCCGTGGTAAGTTGTGATACCACGACGAAGCCTCTTGGCCCAAGCTGTTTTTGAAAAATTTGCACATGAGTGCCTGGTCATCACTCCACAATTCCATCTTCGTCTTGTAGTGCCTTAGATGGTCGATAGGACAACTCCTTCCATCATAAAGCCTGAACTCAGGGATGATGAACCCCGCCGGATTGCGATATCTCGTGATCTGTTCGGCGCATGGGGTTTCTTGGCATACGTTCCATGCTTGTTGGAACGCATCATCCGAGGCTTGGTAGGGGGGGTATCCCCGCTGATGTGGTGGTGGGCCATAACTTTCCCCGATCATGTGTTCGGAATATCTACCGTCCTTCGTGTGGGTATCGAGGACACGTTCCCTATGAGTGTTTGGGTGGACGACTATCGGAGGGATCATCTCTGGGACATTGCCCAATTGGTGGGGCACTCTTGTATCGGTTCGTCGCCCTGCTGCTTCCAGGGCGGCCCTGTAAGATGAATCTTCCGCTTCACGGCGTAGATCTTTGTCTGTATTGGCGAGCTGGATAATCGGCAATGCGATGCCGGCTGCTGTCATAGCCGTCATGCATGCCGCCAGTTGAGCTTGTAGCTGGGCGTAGTTCCTTTCATCGGCTGATGGAACAACGTGTTGTACTTCCACCGTGGGTGGTGTAATTATCCTCGGCGGGTGAGTCGGTAGTCGGGACAACTGTTCAAGTACATGATCCCCGGGCATACCATATCGGTGATCTTCGTTCGTTTGTAAACGAGCGTCGGAGTTGACCGAGGCTGTTGGCAAAGGGACTCTTGAGCTCGGCCCTGCTTGGGATCCGGGTTGGCGTCTTCGTGCACGCCTTAATACGGGCATGACTTGTTCGTCATCCGAGGACGAGGAGGGTTCGTCAACAATCCCTTCAAGTTGCTGGGGTGGTTCTTGGTTGATATAGAAGGTTGTTGGTTGATTTCCGAGCTGGATAGCGTCATATCTATCACGGATTTCGAGTAGATCGTCGAGGTTTTGTTGGCTGATTTGCGCGTTTTGGTTATTGGTTTCTACTATCTCGGGATGGGTTTCTTCTACATTGGTCACCATTGTCGCTCGTCTGGTAGAGTATTGGTATTCAAATTCTAAACTAGTTGGGGACTAGATGATTACCGGAGACGGCGCCATTTGATAAAGCCATAACTTTGGTCGGTCGCGTTAGACTTTTCAACAATAAAATAATGATAAATTAGGCGTAAATAATGAACACTTCTTGGTCTTTATTATTGATCGGGTCATTACACTTGATCGGATTATTATTAATTTACTACAATTGCGCTCGATTTAACTATTTAAACTCTTATCTTGATCGTTTTCCTTCTTCTTCGATGCTCGGCTCTTTCTCTGTTCGGTTTGTTTCTTAATTGGATAAGCTTTGACTAGTTTTTCTCTTTTCTCAACTTCTCTCTATAATTTTTGAATAGATTTTCTCGGGGGGGCCATTTGTAGGAGGGGTAGTTGTCTATTTATAGGCAACTACGCCTCCTTGGATGTTGACAAGTGTCTCCATCTTAGGGTTTTTTTTAGGTATGAGTCCCTAGTTAAGTGGGATTGGGCTTTCATTAATATCTTCCTCTATTATCTAGAAAAGGCATGTGATGACCCATCAAGCATTGGATACCCATTTATGAAGTGTGGGTCGATTGCTACCCGAATAGAATATTCGGGTCTAATTTTTATGTTCTATCAGTCACATTTGACAATATTTTTTAAATTGAGATCCTGGATAGAAACTTTTTTAAGTTTCAGTCATCCGTCCCAATAAAAAAAGCTTAAAAGCTATTTTTAAGCTTAAAAAATAACTTATAATCTATACGGGAAATATATTAAAATGTAAAAAAATAGGTTCAAAGTTGTTTTCAAAGTTAAAAAAAATATTATAATTTACACGAGAAATATATTAAAGTGTAAAAAAACAACTTAAAAGATTTTTTTAAATTTTTTTTTAATGTTTGTTTGAATTATTAAGTAAAATAAAAAGATATCAAAAGGTTACAAAAATAATTTTTTTTTATAGTTATAAAAGGACTAAAATGTGAGCTAACAGCAATGAGTAGTATCAAATGATAACCATAATAAATTCATTCGGATGCATGAATGTATTATACTTCTGGTGGGGCTGGCGAACAATTATTTCGTTGATGAATTTTAGTTAATCAAATATTCCTGTACTTGCTTTTTTATGTCATGGATGATTGTTTAATAATTGCTTTAGTGTATCTAAATCATAGCTTCTTAATTAATGCTGACCATCTTCAAATTCCTTTTGCTTTTAATGGACTAATAGAGCGTCAATATTTGGGGTTCTTTTTATCTCAATGTTCATCGATCTATATGTGTTGTTGCTTTAATAATGTAATTTTTATTTTAAGATGAAATCTGCTAATTTACTTGGGTACTTCAAAGTTTAATATGTATCCCCCCAACGTGGTTGGTGAGTTGGAGCAAGTCGGAGGGGGCTAAATGTTGCGAATCAATTTTTTTTTCTGAGATTTATTTGTTATTACAAACTTTAGAAGCTCTATCAAACTATTGACTATATATAAGATTTTGTATTTTCACACTATTAAGTACTCGTATTTAATACAATTCATGTCAAACTCTCCTCTGACACTTATTCTCCCTTGGTACTTCTGGAGAAAGATGTGAGATCTTGCTCTTTTTTTACACTCTAAGTGGTACTTGATAGGATTTAAATCCAGGATTTTGGGATCCATTTTTGCTGTTTTGAATTGTGAGATCTTGATTTTTTTTTACACTCCAGTGGGTACGTGATAGGATTTAAATCTAGTATTTTTGGATCCATTTTTGTTGTCTTGAATTTTTTTTTTTTTGAAATAATGTAATTTTGTATGTTACATTTTTGTTTTAATGTTTTGGAATCAATATCGAACGATTAACACTACCGTGAATCTAGTCTATTATTATTTAGTGTGTGTCACATACTAAAAACCTAACACATATTAATGAACCAAAAAATATATATTCTAAAATTAATTCAAAATTAAAACTAAAAAATACTAAAAACTAACACATGTTAATGAACTCAAAAATATCTGTCCAAAAATTAATTTAAAATTAAAACTAAAAAATACTATTGATTGGCACACCCTAAATAATAGTATATTAATGAACCTAGTACATGTTAATGAATCCAAAAATATCTAGGCTAAAATTAAAACTAAAAAATAATATTGGTTGATACAGCCTAAATAATATTATATTTTTTAGTTTTAATTTTAAATTAATTTTAGAGTATATATTTTTGGGTTCATTAACATGTGTTAGGTTTTTAGTATTTTTTAGTTTTAATTTTGAATTAATTTTAAGATATATATTTTTGGGTTCATTAATATGTGTTAGGATGTAACATACAAAATTACATTATTTAAAAAAAGAAAAATATATATATATATATATATATATTTTTTTTTTTATTTTTTTTACTGCATGAAAAATTCAAGGCGCTGCCCTTAATTTTTTTTCAAGGCACTACAAATGGATCCAGCATTTTCTGCATTGGTCAATCCTATTCTGGAATCAGAGAAACGTGGTTGAAAAATGGCCTGCATGGGACTCTGTAATTTTCTTGAGGGTAGACATTAAAGGCAGGAATAGACGTGATATCATGCATCCAAGATTGCTGGTGAAAAATATAATAATTGAGTTTTTAACTTCAACTTGTGTCTGAGATCTGTTCAAAACTTCAAATTGTTAGGACTTGAGATTTGGTAGTACCCTTGAGAGAGAACAATGTTATTCAAGCAAACATATCATACAACTTTGACCAATTTATGAAAGAGCAGAAGTCACAACTTTTGATTATTTTAGTACTACTGTATGATCTGGATGCTCGCATCTCATTACCCATTTAGGAAAATGTTATTTTCTTGTAGTTTTTGTACAAAAGAGTGAAACTAGATATAACCCAAATGATAATGAACTGGTATGGTCTTTGGGCTATAAAACAAACGACAACACTAAGTTCAAGTAAAGTTCAAAAGTTGCAATAACCGGTATGGTCCGAATTAGAGCCGCGGTAGCAATTTCACACTTAAGAGGTTAAGCCGGACCTAATCTCGGGGTCGATTAACACTATGCAGAGAACGGTGAATTGCATAACGAAAAGAAACAAATCTGACAAATATGCATAACAAATTACAAAGATTACTATGTCAAAACGACGTCGGATAATATGTAACTTCTTTTTTGGGTGGCGCCATTCGGTCGGCAGCACTTAAGCCGAGTAACGTAACTAGAAGAAAACAAAATAGTTGAGCTTAAAAATTGCAATGTCCGCAACTTGCCCTTAGTCCATGAATATCAACTTATTAATCAATCCTCGACAAAAAGAAGCTAGTCTCAAGTGTGATCAAAGAAGGTCTCAACAGTTGAGAGCTTGTGGTGTTTTATTCTATATAAGTTTACCAAATAGAGATTTATGGTACCATTTCTAAAACAAAGAAAGCCGAATACAAAATTACAAGGTTTCAACTATTGGTACACTTCCTTTTGAATCTTGTTGAAGACATAAACACAACCCCCCATAACACTCAGTAGTGCACCTATATATATGGTCAGTTTTTAACAAGAACACGACCACACTTCGATAGATCCCTTATTCCTTTCGACCTAACCTAACCAAACAAATAAATGGTGAAACTGGCAATTGTTCTGGTTACTATGCTCATCTCTCTAGTTATAAGACCGCAATGGGCTCAAGCTCTTGATGACGGGCCTAACCAAGTGAATTGGGCTAAAAAACTAGACGGTGATAACGAGATCCAAACCAATCTTCACTTCTATTTTCACGACACCGTGAGTGGGAAGAACCCTAGTGCGGAGCGTGTAGCCCAAGCATCGGACACGGGCTCTTCTCTTACCCAATTCGGGATGTTGATGATGGCTGATGACCCATTAACAGATGGGCCCAATCCATCATCAAAGCTTGTGGGCCAGGGCCAGGGGATGTACGGGTCGGCAGCTCAAAACAATTTGGGTCTGATCATGGCGATGAATTATGCGTTCATCGACAGGATATATAATGGGAGGTCTAAATAATGCCTTATATCAGGTCCGTGAGTTGGCCATAGTGGGAGGTACAGGGCTTTTCCGCTTGGCCCGTGGGTATGCTATCGCACAAACTTACAAGCTTAACCCACTCACCGGTGATGCTATTGTTGAGTATAATGTGACTGTTATAACTAATCACTAGTTTGCAAATTATGTCCACACTGTTCTTGATTTTCAATGTTTCTTTCACTAAAAATGTATGTATGACTTGGGTCGTCAAGCCACCTTTGATTTTGAAAAAAAGAGGATGTAAATGTTATAATTCCTACATGCATAATGCATATGTGCATGTATCAAGCAACCAAGATCAATGGTATTCAATATTCTAGCGGTGGATGAAAACTATGTTATGGCAAATATTGATTTCCATTACGGGTGCTGATTAAGGTTGGAACGGCATCAACAGTTTTTAAATAATTGTTACAACTGATGTACATAATTCAGGCCGTTGGATGAAAGTAAACCCATAGATTGAGCATCCAGATGATGTTGCAGGGAACAAAGACCTAAGTCCTGATTCTATACATCATCCGACATAGTAACTAGTCCAAGTTTTCACCGTTCAATAAAATAAAATAACATTATCTAGTTGAACGACCGTATTCTAATTGTTACGTTTACTCCATTTTGTTAATGTAAATTCTCAAAAGAACAATGTGATTACCCCCATCTATTGAATTTGGTTCAACAACAATTATTCTATAGTTTACATTTTATTACACACAAGTTTCCTAATTAAGGATCACCGGAGCAAAAGATACATGTACATATCTATACTATTTTTGTTTTTCTTGTGTTAGTGAAAAAAGAGTCTATGGCTATTTGAAAGAGTTGAAGAAGCTAACTGTGTCCTTTAATGCTTGGATACAGCTATCAACATCATCTATGGTGTTGTAAAGGTGAAGGCTAGCTCTTGCACTTGCATTTATCCCTAAACGACGATGGAGAGGCTGTGCACAGTGGTGACCCGATCTGATAGCTACTCCATGCTGGAAACAAAACTATACTCGTGAATAAATTTTCTACCAGTTTGAAGTCTCAATCTAGACAAATGACCTAAGGGTTGTTTTTTTGTTTTTAGAACTTTCAAAATACCTGCTGATCCAGAAAAGTTGCAATATCTGTGGGATGAATATCCTTCACATTGAACGAGCACAGAGCAGCACGTTTCACAGATTTTGAAGGAACTGGACCGTAAATATGGACCCTGGGAACTGAACTTAGTTCTTGATATAAATAAGTTGACAGCTCCAACTATATATCAAATAAGACAAAGATCTTAGACACGTACTCAAGGTCAACTTTAAATAGAAAAAAGCTGCACGAGATAGTTAAACATTGTTAATTAATCTTTTTGAAGCTTAATGATCATGAAGATGGGATTGGAGCAACAGGTAGTGTATATTACTACTCAAGGGTAGGATTTTTACCTATGTGATGCAGTAAAAGTAAAGCAAACATCTCATATCCATCAATTTGAATATCACGATGAATGGACTTGATTCTAACTTAATCTGCAGCAAACTGAAAACTGACTACTTCCAAACCAGAGTGGATATTAATCTTTTTTTTTTCAACACTCCTTATCCAATCGACCAATATTAATAGAGTTACATTTACTTATACAATTTGGTAACTATGGAATGGATATACGAGCCAGATATACAGATAAACAGTAACGGGGACAAAACCAAGACAATTATATTATTCAATGAAAGTCAGATCATCAGATACTTCACAGAGAGTTGTATCTGTTCTTAAACACAGTTATATGCAATAAACCAGTGAATAATATGTCTATTCCATACAATTTCGTGACTCATTAATTACAACTTTAAACAATAAAGTAGTCAGTACGAATTTTTCCGAATTTCAAATGTATTAAACTATTTATCAATTATCATAACTCTCCCAGAATAGTATGTGCTTAAAAAGGTTCTAGATGAGACACTCAAAATTTTTGTTTAGTTTAACCTGTGTGCTAATTGCCAAACATTCATCAACACTTACAGACGATACCTATAAATTACTCCAACCAATTAAATTCCATCCAGTTAAGTGCAAAGGCGAACCTGAACAATTTAAACCGCAGCCAACTGCCAAAGCTAGCATATATTTGCCACTCGCAAACCTAACTGAAACAGTATTTGTCCAAAGTCAACCTCCATGAACTATATTCCTGGACTAGTTTATGTTAAATACCTCTACACTAGCAAATTTAATGCTAATGAAGCAACACATAAAAAGAAACTGTATCACATTGGATCCGTGCTAACCTCATAATCATGAATCTTTTGCATGCCAATTTCTGACAGATAATCAATTGCTGCTCCTAAGCCAATGGCTTCACCAATAGCAGGTGTTTCTGCCTCAAATCTGATTCGTTAAAAAGTTTCAGAAGTTACGATAGACACCTGAGCTGTTTATAGTACCGTAATTAAATCAACAAAGTTAAAAAAATAAGTAGCTAACTGTTGCACATACACATAGAAAGTAACCAAAAATATATTAAACTCAGCAAGGCATAATCAAAATTCACTGGGAAGTTTTAAAAACATCTAGTTATCAGTTATGACATGGAGATGCCATATGACCACACAAAGGAGCACTGCACACTCTTAATAAACATTAGCTTCCTCCAATCTACTTTTCTAAAAGTGCTCGCAGAACTGATGAATGTAAGCAGGGTCCGGACAGATTTACATACAAACAGTAAAGACACAAAGGATTAAAAAAGGTTGGTTCTATGTAGGATATGGACGAATTTTACATACGTTCACTACAAAAAAAATGATAACAAAACTTAAGTTGGTCCTTTTGGAGGTAAAATATAAACAACCTGATACCAGTTAGGCACGTCAATTGCCTACGCAAATATGATCCCTGATTAATTTACCTCAGTTCCGTTCAGTGTTCTAAAAAGCGCGCCTAGGCGGAAATTAGGCGGAGCCTAGAAGCCTAACGGAATAGGCGGGATAAGGCGAGATTACTTGATGATTAGGCAGGATTTGGCGGTAGGCGACCAACTACCGCCTAAACTCCACCTTGCACCTTTTAGAACATTGGTTACGTTATTTTGAGAACTGGTTGTTCAGAAACTATTTTACACCAATACTTACGTGAACCAAAATGATCATCTCATCCAAATTATAGTGTTGTTAAAGAAAATATCTGAGATGTAATTTATGAACTAAAGTTGATATTGACACGTCATATTACCAAAAATCGCAAAGCAACGGAAGAGAGAAGATGCCATTTTAGTATAATAAAATCACAAAGCACCTAACCAAAAAAGTATTTCCGAGCAAGTTTTGAGATCCTTCACAAGATTACTTATTAATAATCAGGAGATGCAGCTATGGAAAAACCAACTCCAAACCTATGCCATACTGTCTATAGAGACATACTAGTTTTCGAATAATATACTTGTCCAAAAGACAACTTATGTGTACATTTTTCTGAAGTCCTACCTGGAAGGGAAAAATGCATTTGTTTTTCTACTGATTTTTATTACTTGCCAAGTGCTTGTAATCCAGGAACAATAATTTCCAGCCAAAGCATAATTTAAGTACTTTTTTGCAACTTAAACATAATTTAAGGAGGGAAAAGGCTTGCTATCGCCGTAATTATCAGTTTCAAACACAGTTCATGAACTACACTGACCTGGATGGAGGCTCAGCATATGTGGAATACTCTAAATAAACGTCAGCAATCATTTCGCCACCACCTGTAATTCATTAAAAGGACAGAAAAGTAACAAAAGAACAGATTAAGGAAGACACTTGGTGATAACTACAGTAGTCTTGAGTTAAAATTCGCTCAAATAGTAACCATGAATGCATAAAATGCAACTGAATGGAGAAATTATTACCTAAAAATGGAGGCATGTCCATTAGCAGCTCAGTTTTACCATATAAAAATCCAACGCCTATAGGCCCACACATCTGAAGAATGTTTATTTCGTAACTATGCATAATACATTAGTAAGATTTCAATAACACTTGGCATATATCGAAAATAACCTAACCTTGTGAGATGAAGCGACAAGAAAATCTGCATCAAGGCTCTGAACATCAACCAGCATATGAGGAACACTCTGGCAAGAATCTACCAACACTTTTGCCCCAACATCATGCGCCCAACCCACAATCTCGGCCATTGGTAGAACGGAAGCTGGGAAAATGTGAACAGAAAAAATGCATACTCAGTCAAAAAGAAAGTACTCCTAAAGTCCCAAAAGGATGGTCCTATTTCATTTTTTGTTTGTCCCAAATTATAGCCCTATCTCCATTTATGAGGAGGTAGTTATGCGTTAATTTCCATATATATATATACCCATATTACTTGAGCATTGATAACAACTATATTTGAACATCATATTATTCAAAGGGTATGTTAGTAAATTGTAAGCATACTAACCATTCTAACTGACCTTTCTTAATATTGGTAAAAATCCAAATAAAGCCATCTTTTTGAGACGGAGGAAGTAAAACAAATTTATTCTTCTATTTACATACAACCTAAGTAATGTTTCCTATATTTCCGTTAATATAACAACCATATGCACAACCTGCAATCTTAGTGATTGGAAAAGCATAAGCTAGTAGAGTACGAAAAGTGAACTTACAATACTAGTCAACAAAATTTATGTATTCTGTTACTGACATAACATACTAGCCAATATTTGTTATTATTCATTAAAATGACTACTACTTACTTCTGAGACACTTGGAACTAATAACTAGTCTCTCAGAAATATCAGCCTGATTGAAAAAGTTCATTAAAGTATCTAGTTTCCATGGAGAAAACTGACTGGTTTTCTGTTATGGAAGTGAAATAGATCCTTCAGCTACAAAGGCATGCAACACAGCCATTATGAACAGGGAAAGGCATTTCTATTGGAGGCGCTTATCGGGGGTAGTTGAACGCATGCTTAAATTCTCAGCTTAACCTTTACACTTGATAAAATGTTTTCAATATTTGCTTCATTAGGAAAATTAGAATAACAGTCCAGCAAGAAGAGAAATCATAAAGATCTGATATGGGATGGACCAACGGATTATGCTTACACCTCTGAAAAACTAAGCATTGGAAGAATAAAGTAACCCCAGTGCCAGCTTTGCAGGTATCTACATTGATATGTACTTGTCGACATTAAAGCTTACTATCCTATTCCTAACTAGGGGATTACGAAGGTAAAAGATTGCAAAATTGGAAAGAGCTACACCTCGATCAAATTAATTAATCAGGTCAGAGTGTTTATCCTTTAAGTTACCCTCCAGAGACACAGATCAAAACTATTTGTTATGTCTAAACAAGGCCTTAACGAGTCAACCCCGTACGAGGGCCAGTAATATGTACCGTAAAACTGTAAGATTTATTTTTTGAACTATGAACACTGGAATGTGATTCAGTGTCAAGGTTCAATCTTCCTCTATATTATACAAGGCCTTGTGGATCTCTTGTCAATATTAATATTTTCAGGCCTTTTTAAGTTTTTTGTCATCTTAAAAAAACGTGTAAGAAAAATTCCTTTTGACAGGTAAAATCTCAAAGCAAAACAGCAACTGGCCACAGTACTCAATATTCTACGAATAGAATCTAATGAGAATTGTACGATACAATTTTGAAGAAGAGAAATGAGATTAGAAAGTATCCATAACGTGTAAAACATTGGTTATACAATTTGGGAGGCACTCAAAAATATCAATAGCTACTGAGCTTTCTGCTGGAAAATTGGGGCTTAATGTCGTCTCATGTATATTTAATACGACATGTTTCTCCAGTTTTTTTCTTCTTATAAGTTATAATATAACAATCCCTTCTTCCAAATTGGTCTAGGAAAAAAGTCTTACACAGATATGGGGAGTTAATTGTTTCATGAGATCAGACATGAATAGATAGTAATCTATGTTGAACCTTGAGTTTCATAACCAATTTATCTGTTGAACCTTAAGTTTCAGAACCAACTTAACGAACACGCTAAGTCTATGTTATTTGTCCCACCCCAATAACTATTGATTTACTGTGTTGAATATGACGTGCTTCTCTCTTATATAGGTTGTTTCAGTGGAAAGTGATGTGCACTTTTGTAGAACATATCAAAGTTGATCCAAAAACATCTACATACTTCAGATTAAATAGGAGCAAATACTTAAACAATCGATCCCTTTTTGTCTTTATTATTATCCACTTCCGAAATCTTACACGACTGCTTATTAGTAACCTGAACACTTCCAGACTTTTAACTGCTTTTGAGCCCTGGTTTCAAAAGTATCTCCGGTCATGCCAACACTATCATGTTGAGAAGGACATTAATGTATAACGAAAACATGCCTTCAATAATCATCAAAAAGTATATGGTTTTAAATGTACTTTATATGTGAAGAGAATGTGATGAGAATATAATAAATTGCAGCCATGCATATACATCATACCACCAGCTTGTACAAAACTCAGCAGGTAAGCTAACAAGAAAATACAATCAAATCCATCAAAAGAAGCAACGATATGATAAAAAAAAAACATGAACTCTCTGAGCACCAACGTATCAGTTTATCAGCAAGACAGCAACGAATCAAGAGTTGAAGAAGAAGATGGTCTAACCCATCTAATCACAAACAATTTAAATTAAAAGTTAAATAAAAAGAGTATAAGCTAATTAACAAAGAGGACACAATTAGATACATTATTCAAGATCTTTTAAAATTTTGATAAAAAAGACAGAACCTCACTGAAAAGTGAAAACTAACCATAAATTACTTAAAATAAAATAAAGAATAAATAACTTCTAGTTCTAAAGCACAAAATGAATCCAAATTTAAACTCTCTTTGGCTCCAATAATCATTAATCAGAATCGGAGTGTTTTCTCTTTCTTTCGTGAGGCACTAGTTGCTGCGTCGACTCTGACACCGATTCTGACTCCGAATTTGTCCCTGCATCCTCATCTGACTCCGACTCCGAATTTGTGATCCCCGAGTCCGCATGTGATCCTAACCCCGAGCCTTCTGGCTTTAATACTATTCCTGTAAACAAAATCAACCCCGATTTGTCTTCCTTGATTGCAAACATGAAGGGATGATCAGCAACAAACTTCGGCTTAGGTGGCGGGAGTCCACCAGTACAATTACGCCCAACAGTAACCCCACATGCCTCAGTGCCATACTCATCGATCTCTATAAACGCTTTCTGGAAAATTTCTGTGTTGAGCAATGATGGGAGATCCTCTGGAGCCTGTACTATTCCTGCATAATGGAGTTTGTTGCCCTTGTGTGGAATTTGTATCCCCATCTTTCCCATTAGCACAGTAATATCGCACGAGTAAGAAAATTTGAACTAGGAATCTGAACTACCTCCAAACTCTCTTGATTTAGTTTAATTTTTCCCATTATCTGAGAATTAAATGTTTCTAAAAGTTTTGGCAACCCGTCCGTCTCATTCGGAAGATAGAAGTACATGGAGAAGCTCATGTCTGGTCCATTTCTGTAAGGGACTTTGAGGACCTTATATCCCTTAAAGGATCCGTAATCATACTTTGGTACTGAATATCTATAAGTTTTCAGTCTTTGCAAGAAAAGGACTTCAATACTGGCCCCATCAAGGAGGTGATTTTTTTTTTGTATGTGGGATTAAATGGTTCTAACCATTTTCCTTTGAAGTATAGTGCATTTGCCTGGACAAATTTTGTCGTTCGGTCCAGTTCTTTGTCAAGAACGCTTTTGATCAGTCCTTTCGATGCAGTGGCAGCCCTGTTGAAAATAGTAACTTGTTTGACATTATTATTTAGTCTTCACTATGTAGCATTTATGTTTTATTTTAAATTACAAAGTTAATGGGTACATGGTAATTAAAATCATGTATCTTTTATTTTCCTATATTTAATATTACGAGTTTTTTAACTTTAGTATAAATAGGTGTGTAATCCAATATTTGTAAATAACACCGAGTGAAAAAGAGTGAGAAATATAGAAGTTGTAATGGCGCAAGCCGAGGCTTACCCAAAAATCCAAACACACCAAAATAAAGAGAGAAAATGTTATCTATATCCGGCTAATTCTTTTTTCCAACACATTAGTTAATTTCTTTTGGTACTTCGGTTACCTACAAATAGAGCTTTGTTAAGATCTTTGAAGGCAAAGCTAAAGCTCGAAAGTGACTAGAAGTTACATAAACTGCATTGTTAAGAGCTTTGTTAAGATGTAGACGACATTGTTAAACACTTAAATAGTTAAATAGGATAATTTGTTAGGGTCGATACAGGCGAACACAAAAAAAGACAGAAAACTAAACCGAGCACACACACTTTGATAACGGAGTTCACCCAAATTGGCTACGTCTCCGGGCCGCTACACGTGACACTTAATATTATTAAGAGGATTACAATCGTAATCTAACCTACTTACAAGCTATGGTTCTCTCGCAAATAGAAGTCTCTCTTTATAATATTCTCACAGTGATGTGTAAAGGTGTAATTAAAATACAAGATATTGGGGCATATAAATAGAACCCAACATGGGTCATATTACAATTCCAGGCGATGTGGGATAATAAGAAGACATGACCAAAACTCATTTGGCTCCACAACTCAACAATCTCCCACTTGGAGTCAAATGTCGAGTGCTTCAATAAGAACTCCAGATATCCCGACCACCGAACTCACTGTGCTCCACCGAGCAGAATGCTCCCATCGGTATCCTTGTATAGTAATTGATACTCTGCCGTCATCGGCGAGTTTCTCATTCTTCCAATGTAGCGGCGACCCTGAGCCTCAAGCTCGGAGTCCTACTGAGGTTGCACACAACCTCAGTTTATCGATTGTAACAGTCTTCGTTAGCATATCGGCGGGGTTCTTAGCGCCCTCAATCTTTTCTAGCGCGAAGATTCCATCTTCCAGAACTTCCCGGATAAAATGGTAACGAATCTGTATGTGCTTGGTGCGTGAATGGAATACAGGGTTCTTAGCTAGCTGAACTGCACTTTGACTATCACAGTGCAGAACTCCCTTGTCGGTTTTCTGACCGAGCTCCTTTAAGAAACCTTGCAACCAAATCATCTCTTTGCTTGCTTCCGTCATCGCGACGTACTCAACCTCTGTGGTCGACAGTGCAACGATCTTTTGCAACTTAGATGTCCAACTCACAGCAGTACCACCGTAGGTACAAACACATCCCGTTGTGCTCTTTCGGCTGTCCAGATCACCGGCCATGTCAGCATCCACATAGCCGTGCAGGCCTTCCGAGGTCTTTCGGAAACATAATGCCAAACTCACGGTACCCGAGAGATATCTCAATATCCACTTCACAGCTTCCCAATGGTGCTTGCCCGGGTTACTCATGTAACGACTGACAACTCCCACTACATGGGCAATGTCCGGTCTTGTACACACCATAGCGTACATCAGGCTACCAATTGCTGAAGCGTAGGGTATGTTCGACATACGATCCTTTCCTTCCTCGTCCGAGGGTGATTGTTTCTTTGACAAGCTAAAGTGTGCGGCTAGCGGTGAGCCTACAACTTTGGCATCACTCATGTTAAATCGTGCCAACACTTTCTTCACATACTCGGCTTGCGACAGAAACAAGGACCCATCCCTTCCTCGAGATATCCTCATACCGAGGATCTGATTTGCGGCACCCAAATCTTTCATCTCGAACTGTTTCGCCAACTGTTGCTTCACCTTGTTAATCTCAACAAGGCTCGACCCGGCGAGCAACATGTCATCTACGTACAACAGTAGTATGACATACGAAGAGTTCGCAAATCTCTTCACGAAACAGCAGTGATCGCTATCACTTCTTTCGAACCCGGTATCCGCCATGAAACTGTCAAACTTTTTATACCACTGCCGTGGTGCTTGTTTTAGCCCATACAAGCTCTTCTTCAGTTTGCAGACCAGTTTCTCTTTTCCCTTTTCGGCAAACCCTTCAGGTTGGAGCATGTAAATTTCTTCATCAAGATCTCCATGGAGAAAGGCAGTTTTCACATCTAACTGCTCAAGATGAAGATTCGCATTTACAATAATGCTCAACAATAGCCGAATAGTCGTCATCTTTACGACTGGTGAAAAGATCTCGGTGTAGTCAATTCCTGCCTTTTGCTGAAACCCTTTGACTACTAGGAGTGCCTTATACCGTTTCGTTCCTTCTTGTTCCTCCTTCAGTCGGAACACCCATTTATTGCTCAGTGCCCTCTTTCCCTTGGGCAGTTCGGCTAACTGCCAAGTCACATTCTTCTCATGTGACTTCATCTCATCCTTCATCGCGAGCTCCCACTTGCTAGAGTCTTTCAGCTCTAGAGCTTCTTCTCTATTTTCGGGCTCTCCTGCATCACTGAGCAATATGTAATGCAGGGAAGGAGAGTATCGAGCAGGAGGTTCTTCACGCGATGACCTCGGCCCAATTCAGGTCGGGGAGTTTGGGACAACTCCTCGTCCTCTTCAGCATCTGCTGGTCGGTTGTCGAGCACCACTGGCTCATCTTCATCATTATCTTCCAACATTCTTGGAAACGCATTCATGTCGACCATACCACTTTCCTCAGACGGGAGCGCTTGTTCTTCCATATTTTGTCGATCTTTGAACAAAATGCTTTCGTTGAAGATGACATCCTTGCTGCGAATGATCCTCTTTGCTTGACCATCCCAAAAGCGATATCCAAACTCAGCTCCACCGTACCCCACAAAGTAACACACTTTGGATTTCGAGTCAAGCTTGGTACGTTCATTTATGTCGACATGGTTATATGACAGACAACCGAACACTCGCAAGTGTTCATACGAGATAGGCTTTCCTATCCATACCTCCTCGGGAATCCTCCTTTCTAGGGGCACTGAGGGTCCGCGGTTAATGAGATAAACCGCCGTGCTTACTGCATGTGCCCACAAGGCTTTGGGCAACCCACTTTGCAGTCTCATACTCCTAGCACACTCATTGATTGTTCGGTTCATGCGCTCGGCCACGCCATTTTGTTGTGGTGTTCTTCGGATGGTCTTCTCCATTCGAATGCCTCTTTGAGCACAGAACTCTATGAACTTCGCATCAATGTACTCTCCGCCGTTATCGGACCTCAAACACTTGAGTTTATTCCCGGTCTCCAGTTCGACCATGGCCTTCCATTCTTGGAATTTCTTAAACACCTCAGACTTCTGTTTCAAGAAGTAGACCCATGTTTTCCTCGTCGAATCATCGATGAAGGTCACATAATACTGAGATCCTCCCAGTGAGGTTACTGGAGATGGTCCCCATACGTCTAAGTGGACCAGTGCTAGCTTCTCCTCCTTGGGAGCTTTTCCACCTTTCCGGAAGCTCACTTTCTTCTGCTTCCCAAAGATGCAACCTTCACACATATCGAGGTTGACAGACTTCAAGCCTGGAAGTTTGCTGTCCTTCGCTAACACCTTCATCCCCTTCTCACTCATGTGACCCAACCGTTGATGCCACAGTTCCGAGCAGTCTTGCGACACAGCTGCCGCCACTGTACACTCCTCATCGGTCGTCATGTACAGCGTACCGACCTTGCTCCCTCGGGCTATCACCATAGCTCCTCGTGAAACTTTCCAAGCTCCACAGCTGAACGAAATGGAGTGCCTTTCGGCATCGAGTTGACCTACTGAGATCAGATTCTTGGTCAACCTTGGGACATGCCTCACTTTCGTCAGCTTCCATACCGATCCATTTGGAATGCGAATCTTCACATTGCCCATTCCAACAACCTCCAACGCTTCTCCGTCGGCTAGATACACTTTACCGAAATTACCCGCAGTGTAATTTTCGAATAAATCCTTCTGAGTGGTCGTGTGAAATGATGCTCCAGAGTCTAGAATCCACGATTCTATATTTCTCTGTTCGGTAAGCAACAAACAGTCACCCGAATTCTCGTCGCTCGCAACATTCGCCACGTGATCACGGCCGGTACCCTTCTTCGGCTGTCTGCACTCATGACTGAAGTGCCCCATACCCTAGCAGTTATAGCACCGAAGATTCTTCTTACTTCGATCGCTATCTTTGCCTCCTCGGCTTTGCCCTCTTCTACCTCGGGATTGCGAACGTCCTCTGACGTCTCATACCCTGGCCTTACCCCGGTCTCTTGAACCCACGTTCAAGGCTGCTCCATCATTTGAGCATTCACCCATATCTAATCTCCTGAGTTCCTCAGCGAGTATTTGATCTCGGATGCCGTTGTAAGTCAGTTTCTCCTTTCCAATTGAGTTGCTTACAGCAGCTCGCATGAATTCCCAACTGTTCGGTAAAGAGGCTAACAGTATAAGGGCTCTCACTTCGTCTTCAAAAGTTATCTCCACCGCATCCAACTGATTTACGGTGTCGATGAACTTGTTCACGTGACTCGCGACAGGTGTCCCCTCAGCCATGCGTAGGTTGAACAACTTACGCATGAGATGTACCTTGTTGTTCGCGAATGGTTTTCATACATGTCGGTGAGGATCTTCATCATCCCCATCGTCGTCGTCTCTCTTGCGACGTTATGTGCTACACTCCTAGATAGTGTTAGGCGGATCACTCTCAACACTTGTCGGTCTAAGAGTTTCCACGCCTCCTCGGTGGTCGTGGTCGGCCTTTCCTCAAGGAGAAGTGGCTGATGCATCTTCTTTCCGTAGAGGTAGTCCTCTATTTGCATTCTCCAGAATGCGAAGTCCTTCCCGTCGAGCTTCTCGATCCCGTGTGCGGTTCTGTCTTCTTTTGCCATCGATCTTCCTCAGCTCTGATACCACTTGTTAGGGTCGATACAGGCGAACACAAAGAAAGACAAAAAACTAAACCGAGCACACACACTTTGATAACGGAGTTCACCCAAATTGGCTACGTCTCCGGGCCGCTACACGTGGCACTTAATATTATTAAGAGGATTACAATCGTAATCTAGCCTAGTTACAAGCTATGGTTCTCTCGCAAATAGAACTCTCTCTTTATAATATTTTCATAGTGATGTGTAAAGGTGTAATTAAAATACAAGATATTGGGGCATATAAATAGAACCCAACATGGGTCATATTACAATTCCAGGCGATGTGGGATAATAAGAATACATGGCCAATTTGGCTCCACAACTCAACATAATTGAGCAAGCCGACTATCTGATACTTTGTTATTTTTATTTTGTGAAGAGCTTTCTGCCATAGTGATTTGATTTCAATGATTTGGTATCAATATTTACTTGAGTCAGAGTTGTAGATTTCTAGTTATGTATACCTTGTTATTCTTTTTTATATAATTTTTCATCAGGAGTTTGTCCTTGACATCGGATGAGATTGGAGTAATTATATTCATGTGAGTACTGAGTATTTATATTGTTAATTAGGGCTGCACTATTCTGTACGAATTACGGTTCCAAATTCTATATGAACAATGGTTTTGCAATTACTTACACAACAAACCTCCAACATAAGGAAAACAATTTAGAAGCCACTAAACTTGAAAAAAAATATGTAAATTCATTCGTCCTTCTCTGGGTAAGCCTTGGTCAAATATTTTATTGCAAAATTTTGGTTCTGCTTCAATTAATGCTAGCAAAATACTTAAGAAAGAAAAAATCACCTTTTCCACAAAATCACAGTTGTTATCTGAATCGCATCCGTAGACTCGTTTCAATAGCTTCTTGTATGAAGCTTTCAATATACAATCTTTGCTAGTCCAAGTACCATTAATCGATGTAACAATGGGACCGTTTTCGTCCTTGCTGTTAACCACCGCCAAAATCTTACATGATTGCTTATTAATATCCACTACAAGAAAAATGACACTTGGCAGCTCAGCATTAGCAGCGCGAAACCAAAGCAAGCGACAAATACAACTAATAACAGCGTGCTCCATAGTATGTGTTGCGGCCCTATTAAGTCATTACTAATTAGCAGCGCATATAAGTAGCAAGCTGGTACAAAGGGTTTTAACAACGCGTATTTGTAAGGTGTTAAAAGGACTTAATATACAGTGTGTAAAGTGCACTGTCTATTCTTCAGCATATTAACAGAACGCGTAACAACGCTGCTGTTTGTTTTACTAAAACTTAAAAAATATAAACTAAAAACTGTTGTAGGTTATTATTGGACTATTGGGCCTTACTCATAGTGGGCCTAAGTTGGGCTTTCTAGCTTGTATAACCCTAACCTCTAGTATATAAAGAAGGTTAGGGTCCACTTGTATTGATTTTTTCTGATGAATAAAGACTTACTGTTCCCTCTCTCTATGTTCTCTCTATGTCTCCTATATAATATATATACTGAGCTAATAAGACTCACAACACGTTATCGGCACTTTGCTCGCAGAGAATAGGATATACGCTCGCGGATATTGGAGATTTTGGGTAAACGCAAGGATATTGAGTATTTATAAACCTTGAGGTTTATCCGGATTTTTATTAGGATTTTGCTATATCAACCTTCACCAACATACCGTGTGTAAGGTATCCGGATATAATTTTTTTTAACTGTGCAACTATTACATGTAAACGGTTGATAAAAGTATATTGCTATGACACACGTTTGCATGCTTGTATTAATCATATGTTAACATATGTACTGGATTATGGGTATGCATGATATATATATATATATATATATATATATAGTCAAAATATACATCAAAAAATGAATTGTCACAGAAGAATAAAGTTGTAGTCAGAATATACACCGCATGTCTATACCACTAAACTTCTATCATTTTTTTTTGAAATAAAACTGTTAAAAGAATAAAGCATGGTACTGAGTATTACATACATACATAATCAATTACAGGTTCTTAAACTATTAATGATGTAATTGTAAAACATGTATTAATCTGTCGGATTAAATCTGTAACAAACTGAAACGTATGTACTGATTTGTAATTCTCTGAAAGCTGTAAACTATTCTGTAAATTACTCAAGGACTAAACTGAAACTTGTCTGAAATTCTGGACTGTATATGTAATAATGCTGTAAATAGATATATAGTTTGATGTAATTACACGCATGGTCCTGTAGTATAATACTTATACGAAAACAGTACATATGGTTGATAAGATACATTATTCGGTCAATATACACACACATGCATATATTTTTTTATTAAAAGACAAACGGAAAAAAATTGCATGTAAATTGATTTGATATGTTAGAATTTTCATGAATTGATTGATAATCTTAAATTGATTTGATTTGATATGTTAGAATCTTCATGGATTGATTGATAATCTTAAATTGATTTGATTTGATTTGATATGTTATAATCTTTATGGATTGATTGATAATCTTAAATTGATTTGTTTATAACACCAAATCTACTGTATGATTAGATAGATTCTAAAATATATTTACTGCCTGTTTATATATGTGTGGTTAATCTAGATAGATATTCTCTATGCTGTTTAATATTATTGCCATATATAATTTGCGAAATCATATATTTTCACATTTAAGTTGGAAAAATTATGAACCTTCCCTAAATAGGGAGCACCTATTTGGATACGATGTCTAGGAAAAATATAGGCGGAAGTCGATATCCTAATGAGGTCGGGTTTTAAGTGGCATTCGTGCCCTTCACCCTCACCGTCTTTCCTGGTCGTTTTTCAAGTAGAGCTACCGAAAGGGGTTGACTAAATAATAATTTCCCCGAGTGTGTTTATATAGTGATGTATGTTTCGCCGAATTGGTGTCTCTGTATCGACCTGTCGTTCGATCAATGAGAACATATTCACATTAAAAGCAAAACTATATTTCGAACCTGTCGTTTCGAAATAAAGTTTATGTTTGTGCAAACCATAAACATATAAACCAGTCGTTTTATATGATAAATAATCCAGAACTCCCAACACATGTTGAATGCCATCTATGATGAGAAAAAAATCGCAAAACATACTTGCGACTGTTTAAACGTTGATTTTAATCCGTCACCACATGTTACTCACCCTGATGTGTGAAAATGTGATGCCCAAATTTTTTTTTGGATACCATCTTTGATGAGTAAAACACGAGTTTGTTGTTACCTTCATGATAAATGCTAAGGCGTTGATTTTATTCCGCCGCCACATTTGAGACGTGATGACGTCTATGGTGAACAAATGTCTGAAATTGACATATTGGAGCAATCCTTCACCAAAATACTAACTTGGAAATTGTATTCCATAAGCAGTATCGTGAATTTATATTCACTATGTTCCTTTATCGCCCATCTGTTATTGGATAAGAAAATTGCCCCGGTGAGTAGATTTAATCCTATTGGGTCAATGGCGAATTGTTTGCCTGATATTAATGCCCTTCGTGTACATTTTTTTTCCACGAATCGAGAACCGAGACAAGTGTTATTTGTCTCGAACTGTCGCGATCCCGATGAATCGCCTAGGCAATCGAGATTTTAGACAATCGTCAAAATCAAAAACCTATGGCTCCAAGACAGTAATTGAAAGGAACAATATGACCCGTTGTCACAAAACAAGAGATAATACTCAAGGAGCCAACTCTACGCTATAAAGACAAAGGCCATGCACGGTTACTCCTTAAATAGTTCACAACTATTATAAAGGTGGAAAAACCGATACTAATGTGGTTAAAGTTAATTGAAAGTAAACTCTTGAGACCCCCGATTTTGTGGCTCAAATGAGTTTGATACCTTTCTTTATTGATTTTGATAAATCATTGAGCCATTTTTTCGCTCATCTGGATTATGTTTTTCCATTTGGATTATGATTTTTCCATTTGGACATACTTTTGGATTCTGGTTTGCCTGTTTACGAAATTTCTCGAAATAATTTAAAGTGTTTTGAGCAAATTCCTTTGCCAAATGTGACCAAACTTTAAATTATGAAATTTTAGGCAATACTTGTGGGGTAGTTGATTTTTTTGGAAATAGTGGGTAACAGTGTACCACATAATTTCACCAACTATTTGCCTAAAAGAGTACTCAGTGACAACGATTCTGGACCTGTCGTTCCAAATCAAAATCTTTGGTAAAACCAAATTGATTTGTCAAATATGAGGTCTTATACTCATGTAGGTCCTGCCGTACCTTGTTGAGTTATAAAATATTCGAGAAAACCAGTGTTATCTGGTAATAGCTCATGAAAGATTTAAAATTTCTTTACATAACCTCCATTCAATACGACCAAAAGCGTATTTTAGAGGAGTTAAAATGTCTTTCAAGTGGTTGCTACCACATTCTTTAAAGCATTTAAAGTTACCTTATCATTTCGCATGTCGTCGAAATGATAAATGATTTAGATGCTAAGACATGATTGTCTGTACTATCATTCGCCTGTCGTCGATTGATAAGAGCATTTTGATATTGTGGCATTGACCGGATGAGATATTCCCGGGTCAAAAGACGATGCTTGATTTATAATCGCATCGCATTTGCATTCTCTCTAAGAATATATTTCGCGATTAATCCGAAATTCATGCCATTAATCCTCATTTTGAAAGACTAGTATGTGTAAAGAACACGAAATGAACTCGTAGAATTCTTGTAAACAATTGAAGGAATTATTGTGGACTTATCCAACCATAAGACGGACCATAAATATAAATGGTTATGGTTGATGCATCGACAATATGGTCATATTTTAATGTTGTCCACATAAATGCAGCACTTTCCAAACTTTTAGCTCTATCATTAAGTTGATGGCTCATGATCCGGATTATCCTGAAAAGTCTAGTCGACTTGATAATTCCGAAGAGTAATAATCGAAATTTCGATTTGAATTACTTGAGTTTGGAAATTGAAATTGAACATCATGTCGATTATGTACAGACCCAAATGGACTCACAAAAAGTTTGATGATGCGACTGCAAATGATTGCACGCATTTCTTGGTCTTGCGCACCAAGATTTATATTTCCGTATGGGGTTATGCTATTTTGTTGCATTGGTCCGTTATGAGACCCATAGACACTCAAACACCATATGCGTACCAGCTGGTTACTGGTTATGGGCCAGAAGTTTCATATTAACGCGTGTTTAGAGTGATTAATTAATATTTTGATTGAGCTACTATAGCGTTCAAAATATGGACCTCTGAAGGGGACATAAGTCGATTATGAATCCCATGCCTATCATTTGATAGAGTAACCTTGGCAAGCGATCTCTTTACCGCATGATATGCAAAAGTGACATCGCTAAGGCTGTTCTCCCCGTCGTTAGGGGGAGATTTGCACGTTAGCGTTGATAAGGAACGACGTGAAGTAATGTGACATAACCCACTTAGTCTTAGCTTGATCCCCAAAACTGCACTTAGTGATAAGTAAGTGCATAGACTTCCTCAAGTCTAACTAAATGCCAGACGCATTTAATGACTTTATGAGATGTCACGAGATCATTTATACCTACTGCAAAATGCTTGCAAGGATAGACGTCCCTGTCGGACGCCGTGTTCCTGTCGTAACACGTTGCTTTGGCCGAACCCGCCAAGCAAAAGACGCTGCCGTCGGCCGTCAGTCTATCGTCCTTCCTAAGATATGAGGAAGTTGACCGGTTCTTAATTCGTTCAGCCCCAGAAGTGGTGAACTGAAACTCGTTTGTCGTACGAGATTATAAAGGATTAAGGAGATGTGTGATTTCCTCCTCATCCTAAGAATCTCGAAATATCTGTCGATCATGATATCTTAGACGATATTGAAGCGAAACGAGACTGTCATTGATTACTTGTTCATATATTCGGTGACGACTGATAATATGAGCAAATTATGACAGGGAACCATGTACCATTGCCTGAAGTCAACGTAGAATAGACTGGACTAATGGAAACTTGCAATCCAAGTAGAATCCTTAGCGAAAGTGTGTTCGGACCTGTAGCTCCAACACCACCAATGTTAAACGAGTTCGTTTATTTGGTTATTCGTAAGGAAAAGTGATGAGAATAATGAGATTGTAGAATGCTCGCCTAATAGCGCAAGGCTTCTCTCACACCTTGGAATTGATTACGAGATGGTTGATTTCCTCATAATGGACATTAAAACAGTCCCCTACTTTATCAGTTTAGTAGTTTCCGAAAAACTGAGTATGCAGCCATGAATGTGGTCACGGTTTTATCTCTATGGGGATTTAGACAAAGAGATATAGATGAAGGTCCCTGTGTGACTTCATATGCTTTAATCAAGTAGTTACTGACCACGAAACACGTTCTCAATTAAATGAGACGTTCACTATATGGATTAATATAATCCGAGCAGATGTGGTATACCCGCCTAAGTGAGTACTTGATTAGCTTGGGATACTTGAACAAGTATTTTGCCCTTGCGTGTTTTATTACGCGATCCATTTTGGATTTGCCTTCGAGATTAAGGATCTTGGGAAGACACGGTAGTGACTCGGCCCGATGATCGAGTCCCGTAAAGATTGAATCTAAGTCCATGATTCAGACTACACCGAGAAGGTGTTATGACGTTTTAGTCATCATGACGCTAAGTCGTCAGATTCTTCCATGATCGTTCGATCACTAGACATTGATATAGACCCAGTCCGTCCCTGATGAGACGATGAAGAGATATTGAACCATCATGTTCATATCTAAGCACAATAAGCGCATCATTGTACTTGGTCTAATGTGCTAGGACGAACATCTCGTCTGCTGTGAATGGTATAGCTCGACACAGCATCGCGCTAACACGCTGCCATCGAAATGGCATAAAAGACATTTTCCCATTACCTTAAGATAACTGTGGATGAGTGCTTGTCTTATCCCATTTGCGTCATCGAGTGTACCTACCCCCTTCGGTACTCGAATTAACGCAACCCTTTTTCGGTTATACCGATGCCGGTTACTTATCAGACCCGCATAAGTGATATTCCTAACATGGTATGTCTTTACCATTAGGAATAAGGCAATATCTTGGAGGTCTTGTAATGACTCCAAACGAATCATTCTGATCTACTCGTGCTCTATGAGATGACTAGAGAGTGTATATGGCTTCGAGCTCGTATTAGCCATATTTGAATTACATATGCTCTGTCTCACGATCCAGATAAAACACTTGTCTTATTTGAGAGACATGACTAGATTATGCTATTTAGCATTTCTTGCCGAAATAAATCTTCACATATGAAGTTTAAGAGCATCCTGTCGAATGCTCGTTCTATTTCATGTTAGATTTTCTTGCATCCAGCCGTGTGCAAATAAATGAAGCATCCAGTCGAATGCTCGTACTCTTTCTTGAAATATGAAATTCTTGCACCCTGTCGTGTGCAAGTGAAGGGGAGCATCCAGGTGAACGCTTATTACACTAATTACTACTTAGTCGAAATCCTCGCACCCTGTCGTGTGCAAGTGAGGGGAGCATCCAGTCGCATGCTCGTGTACTTTTTTTGTCCTTAGACCAAGGTTTTTTCCCACTGGGTTTTCCTTGGCAAGGTTTTTAGCAAGACACGTTCCCATCTTATCTCACTTAAGATTGCCGAAATTAGGGGGAGTATCCTGTTGTATACTTCTTACCACTGTGTACTCTTTTGTGCTTCGACTAGAGGTTTTTCCCACTGGGTTTACTATAACAAGGTTTTGATGAGGCACCTGTTTTGTGGTTGATCCCCTACTACTACCACTGTTGCACTCTTTTTCCTTCGATAAGAAATTTTCCCATTGGGTTTGCTCCGGCAAGGTTTTGAGGAGGCACACTGTTTTGTGGTTAGTTAATTACGTAGAATTTCGGCCTATATTATTCGGCTACACAGTTTCTCATAGGTACCGGTTTTGTCCCACATTGGGTTTTCCGTCCCTAAGGTTTTTATGTGTTTAGCACTGCGAATGAACTCGACTCAGATCGACTGCATGAAGACGAAGAATTCAAGACGTCCAAAGGGGGAGTGTTGTAGGTTATTATTGGACTATTGGGCCTTACTCATAGTTGACCTAAGTTGGGCTTTCTAACTTGTATAACCCTAACCTCTAGTATATAAAGAAGGTTAGGGTCCCCTTGTATTGATTTTTTCTGATGAATAAAGACTTACTGTTCCCTCTCTCTATGTTCTTTCTATGTCTCATATATAATATATATACTGAGCTAATAAGACTCGTAACAAACAAAATACTCCCATTTAATATTCGTTGCCCGGGAAAGGTTTAGATATTTCCCTCCACCCCCAAATTTTTACCCTAATCTGAAATTCATTCAACCCCCAATTTCCAAAATTCATTCGATCTCTCTCTTTCTCTCTCAATTTATTCCCTCTCTCAAATGAATAGCTACAATCTCTCTCTCTTCCACAACTGCGATCTTGGCAAATTTTCTTCTTCTCGCAATCATGTAAGTTGTTAAGCCTTTTTTCATATTTATATACAATCGATCTATTTAGATGTTTTTTTTTTGTGAGTTTGGTTGCCTTTTTTCACATCTTTAGCAATCTCAAATGAATTACCTTTATAGATCAATTTAACCCTGTTTTGATTCTTTTTGATGGTGCAATCTTTTGTTTTTTTGCTGACTGATTAAATTGATGATGAGAATCTTCCCATCATTCGGTTATTGATCTTTAAATATGATTAATTTACAAATTAGGGCTTTACAATTTTGTTGTTGTTGTCGTATATCTTATATTATATACACATATATTTGTTTGTCCTCTTGTGTATTTTAGTTTTGTAAGTAGTTTGGAATTTGGATTCAAATATGAACGATGAACTAATATTGATGACGGTTTGTTTTGGATTGCTTTTGGTCTTGTTTGAGGCTATGTTTGGCTGCAGCTTTTAAGACTTTTATGTATAACAGTCATTGCAGCATTTTAGGTTGTGGGTTTGAATATTAATGATGAACTGATAACATATGAGGAATTGTCTTGGATTCGTTTTTGTTTCGTTCAGGATTTGTTTAGTTGCAGCTCTTAAGCTAAGGGGTTTTGCCTAAAAGCTGAAATGTATATAGCTGATTGGTTTGAAGCTGAGATTTCTACAATTTGACTCGAAAAATCTAGGAGCTGTAAGTTGTTCTTGACAAAAATTTAAAATTGCAATTCATGATTTTCATTTTCTTTTGACATATACTGTACAAAATATTTACAATGTTCTGTGTCTTTTCTCTAATTTGTTTTACATGTGATAAGGTGAAAATCGCGGTGTTGGCTCGAGATATCTAGTTTGTTGCAAAACATTGCTAGCGAAAACTTGGAAGGTAGGATTCTAAAATACAATTTTATGAGTATTTATGTATATATATATCTATGTGTAGATGCATTTGTGTGCATGTGATGTACATTAACCAATCAGTACATTTGTGTTGACCTCTTAATTTTAAAACTGAAGCTTAATTTTAAGTGAGTGCATTTGCGATATTGTCAAGTGCCTAGGTAGGCTCTTAAACTATGTTGTTTTAATCTTATTTAACTTGTACTTAATTAAATCAACATATTCGAGCCGTATTCTGAATAGTTAACTTGAGAAGATCAATTGGTTATTCTGAAAACACGGTCCTAATATTTTTGTATGTGGTAGACAAGTAAAATGAATACTTCAAATTTCTATTCATGTGTATAAATTAGCACTCATGAGTCTTGGTGTTAAATGAGAGTAATAAAACGGTGAAGCTCAAGTCATAACTTGGAGAATTAGTCAAGGGCGCAATTGCTAATTATGACTTATTTTGTTGCTTTCAAATGTTAAGCTTGATTGATTTCTGATTATGTCAATAAGTCGCAATATGGCAAGGTTGTGCTTGTTATACTTTTTATTGTTATTTGCTTTATGTAGTCACCAATAGCAACCAGAATCTGAATCGGGCATGCACTTAAAAAACACCACCTACTTCAAAGGTACATGTTAGTTGCGCACTGATTAATGTTTAAGATCTTATTTATATTTTCATGTTTAAAATGCAAAAAGCGAGGATAAAATTGAGGTGTATCCAATTATCACTACATTACTTCACAAGAGCCTCAGTTGCTTACAAGACTTTGAGAAATTAGTGAACATTTGTAATTTTTTTTACCGAACTCACCCCGACTAGTTTTTTTTTCTCCAAAAACCAGAACCTCACCGGTTATTTTTTGAGGTCGTCCAGAAGGTGTTTGATGAAATGCCTCTTAAAAAAGACTATTTTACTGGTAGATGATTAGTATTATGATGCGGCTAGCTTTTTTTCACATATATATAAGTGAAAACTATTTAGTATCAGGATGCAACTGGTTTTAGTATTCAGTAATTTAGAACTATTTTGTTATGTATCTGATAGAACATAAAAATTAGACCCGAATATTCTATTCGGGTAGCAATCGACCCACACTTCATAAATGGGTATCCAATGCTTGATGGGTCATCACATGCCTTTCCTAGAAAATAGAGGTAGATATTAATAAAAGAGCAAGCCCACTTAACTAGGGACCCATATCTAAAAATCCCCCTAAGATGGAGACACTTGTCAACATCCAAGGAGGCATAGTTGCCTATAAATAGCCAACAACCCCTCCTAGAAAAGGGACCAGAAAATGTATTCAAAAATTATAGAGAGAAGTTGAGAAAACAGAGAAACTAGTCAAAGCTTATCCAATTAAGAAACAAACCGAACAGAGAAAGAGCCGAGTATCGAAGAAGAAGGAGAACGACCAAGATAAGAGGTTAAGTAGTCAAATCGAGCACAATTGTAGTAAATTAATAATAATCCGAGCAAGTGTAACAATCCGAACAAGTGTAACAATCCGAACGAGTGTAATAATCCGATCAATAATAAAGACCAAGAAGTGTTCATTATTTACAGCTAATTTATCATTATTTTATTGTTGAAAAGTCTAACGCGACCGACCAAAGTTATGGCTTTATCAAATGGTGCCGTCTTCGGGAATCATCTAGTCCCCAACTAGTTTAGAATTCGAATACCAATACTCTACCAGACGAGCGACAATGGTGACCAATGTAGAAGAAACCCATCCCGAGATAGTAGAAACCAATAACCAAAACGTGCAAATCAGCCAACAAGACCTCGACGATCTACTCGAAATCCGTGACAGATATGACGCTATCCAGCCCGGAAACCAACCAACAACCTCCTATGTCAACCAAGAACAACCCCAACAACTTGAAGGGATTGTTGACGAACATTCATCGTCCTCGGATGACGAACAAGTCATGCCCGTATTAAGGCGTGTGCGAAGACGCCTACCCGGATCCCAAGCAGGGCCGAGCTCAAGAGTCCCTTTGCCAACAGCCTCGGTTAACTCCGGCGCTCGTTTACAAACGAACGAAGCTCACCGATATGGTATGACCGGGGATCATGTACTCGAACAGTTGTCCCGACTATCGACTCATCCGCCGAGGATAATTACACCACCCACGGTGGAAGTACAACACGTTCCATTAGCCGATGAAAGGAACTACGCCCAGCTACAAGCTCAACTGGCGGCATGCATGACGGCCATGACAGCAGCCGGCATCGCATTGCCAATTACCCAACTCGCCAATACAGACAAAGATCTACGCCGTGAAGCGGAAGATTCAGCTTACATGGCCGCCCTGGAAGCAGCAGGGCGACGAACCGATACAAGAGTGCCCCATCAAGGGGGCAATGTCCCAGAGATGATCCCTCCGATAATCGTCCACCCAAACACTCATAGGGAACGTGTCCTCGACACCCACACGAAGGACGGTAGATATCCCGAACACATGATCGGGGAGGGATATGGCCCACCACCACATCAGTGGGGATACCCCCCTACCAAGCCTCGGATGACGCGTTCCAACAGGCATGGAACGTATGCCAAGAAACCCCATGCGCTGAACAGATCACGAGATATCGCAATCCGGCGGGGTTCGTCATCCCTAAGTTCAGGCTTTATGATGGAAGGAGTTGTCCTATCGACCATCTAAGGCACTACAAGACGAAGATGGAATTGTGGAGTGATGACCAGTTACTCATGTGCAAATTTTTCAAAAACAGCTTGGGCCAAGAGGCTTCGTCGTGGTATCACAACTTACCACGGGGCTCCATAAGAGACTGGGCAGAGCTGCTAAGAGCGTACTCCACCCGATACGCTGCCCATAGGAAAAAGAAGGTTAGCATCGAAACCCTTCTGAAAATGACGATGATGCCGAATGAGAGGCTCAACGACTATTGCATACGTTTCATCGACGTAGCAAACCATATTCCACAATACGCTAATAATATAGCCATCCAGAACTTTATCAACTCTCTGTTGGCCTAGACTTTCATAGGCAAAGACTTTCCGACCACGGATTCTCTGTTGGCCTACTGTACCCACCTCACTGATAAAAATGATGAAATTCGTTTTCTCAACCGAACCCTACCAAGAAGAGAAACGGTTCGGGAAGCACAGGTGGGACGCAAAAGAGCCAGGAACAACCAGGAAGAAGCATTCAAACCGACCAGGAAGGACAAAGGTCCCTAGGTCCATAGGAGGGTAGAGCGACAACGAGAACCTGAGCCCAAACCGCTCCAGATCGCATACCCAACACCGATCAACGAACATAAACCGCTCCAACTCACTTATCCAATGCCCCCCAAACCGCTCCAACAAGGTCGGTTCCAAGAGAGGGAACGCCGAAATATCTTCGAACCGGTCGAACTACGATACACTTTCAACATGTCCGCTGAAGATATCCTAAAGGATATATGCAGGGAAAGTTGGTACTCCCGACCACAACCGATCACTTCTCCCCCCAATATGAGAGACTCCAAGCTTTTCTGCACATATCACGAGGATCACGGGCACCTCACCGAGCATTGCCGTAACCTGCGATGGAAAATGAACCTGTGGGGTGATGCGGGATACCTAGCCAAGTTCATCAAAGGCGCGGGAATTAAAGGCAAACAACTGGCCATCGAGAGAGCCGACAACCGGCAGGGCAAAACGATCAACGTCGTTCACATGTCACGACCCAAGAGAACAGGTGGAGAACGATCACGACAACGGCAATTGGCGCACTTCGGCCAGGTAGCCAAGGCGTCACAAGCGTCGACCTCTAAAAGACAATGCACGCCCCGACAACATCCACCTATTTTCTTCTCGGGTCTTGACGAGGAAGGGGTGATTTATCCCCATGGGGACGCCATTAATCTCCGTGTTCAAATTGGCCTCGACACGGTCAGCAGGGTGCTTATCGACCAAGGAGCCTCTTGTGACATCATGTACAGAGAGATTTTCGACAAAATGGAACTCAAGCTACAAGATCTCCAGCCTACCGATGTCACGTTGATCGGGTTCATCTCCGAGACGACTAAACCTTTGGGTAAGATCGTCCTCAATGTCACAACTGGATCCGTTTCAGTTCCCGTGGAGTTCTTAGTAGTCAACGACAACTCCGGCCACAACGCAATCTTGGGCCGACCTTGGCTGCATGCCATGCGGGCCATACCCTCGACCTACCACCAAAAAGTCAAATACCCAAATGACAGGGGAGAGATCGAGACAGCCAGAGGATGTCAAGAAGATTCAAGACGCTGTGAAGACATTACCGTAGCCCTACAAAAACAGCTGACCGTTGTCGAACAACCCACCAGCACAAAGAAGCTGATCAACCAAATATCCAAAACCGAGAGGGTTGTTGAAGAACAAGTAGGAGAAACACTTAGGAAGGTGTATATCCCTGATATGGACGAGGAGCACTACTTCCTCCTCGGGAATAACCTTCCAAAACGGGAATCCGAAGAGTTGGAAGCATTCCTCTTCAGCAACGTTGATAAATTCGCCTGGAGTCCCAAAGACATGCCAGGCCTAGACCCCGAAACGGCATGCCACCACCTAAGTGTTAATGCCGAGTACAAGCCGATAGCTCAAAGGAGCAGAAAAGTGTCTATACAGCACAGAGCAGGTATAATCGCTGAAGTACAAAAGCTATTGGAGGCTGGAGCCATAAGGGAGGTTTTCTATACCAAATGGTTATCCAATCCAGTCGTCGTCCCAAAAAAGAACGGAAAGGAGAGAGTCTGTATAGACTTCACCAATCTCAACAAAGCCTGTCCGAGAGACCACTTTCCCCTTCCGAGGATTGATCAACTGGTGGACGCGACTGCGGGAGCAGAAATGATGACCTTTCTTGACGCATATTCAGGATACCACCAAATTCCCCTAGCCCACGAAGATCAAGAAAAGACGTCGTTTATATCGCCTTTAGGAAATTATTGCTACACGGTAATGCCGTTCGGCCTGCGCAATGCTGGAGCAACATACCAAAGGATGATAACAAGGGTATGTCGAGATCATATAGGGAAGACGATGGAGGTATACATAGACGACATGGTCGTCAAAAGCGAAAGGGCTACATCCCACCTCCAAGATATCAGAGATGTCTTCCGAACGTTGGGCGAGCACAAACTGAAACTCAATGCGAGCAAGTGTGCCTTCGGCATCAGCAAAGGAAAATTTCTGGGGCACATGGTCAGCCGACGAGGAATAGAGGCTAATCCCGATCAGATCACAGCTCTACAGAACCTAGCAGCGCCCAAGAATAAGAAACAGGTACAAGAGCTCACGGGAATGATGGCCGCATTGAGCAGGTTCATCAGTCGATCCGCAGACAAGGGACGACCGTTTTTCGAATCACTCAAGAAGGATAGAAAATTCGTGTGGGACCCGGAATGTGAGGCTTCATTCAACAATCTCAAAGAGTACTTGAGGACGCTACCACTGCTGGTAAGGCCAAACAAAGGAGATATTCTGGCATGCTACCTAGCAGTTTCCACTACAGCTGTGAGTGCAGTCATCCTAAGAGAAGAAGGTCGCGAACAATTTCCGATCTACTTCGTCAGCAAAACTCTGGTAGAAGCCGAAACACGTTACCTACCGTTGGAAAAGCTGTGTCTGGCATTGGTCGTCGCAACCAGGAAGTTGCCACACTATTTTATAGCTCATCAGGTCCGGGTATACACGAAATTTCATATCAAAGAGTCACTTCGACGGACAGACATAAGCGGTCGAGTTGCCGCCTGTGGGGTCGAACTATCCCAATTTCATATCGAGTTCGTACCCCGACATGCCATAAAAGGACAAGTCTTGGCCGATTTCGTCGCGGAGTTCACCGAAGGCTACGACGAGCCATTGACACTCTCTCCACAATCACACTGGCAGATACATGTCGATGGATCAGCCACCAAGGACGGATCCGGAGCAGGGATCGTCCTAAAGTCTAGAGAGGGAGCAATCATCGAAAAAAGCATAAAACTGGGCTTCCGAGCTACCAACAATGAGGCAGAATACGAAGCCATGATAAATGGCATGCTCGTCGCCCGGTCCTTCGGGTGCTCCCACTTAGTTGCAAGTTCAGACTCCATGCTCATCGTCAATCAAGCCATCGGCGAGTACCAAGCCAAAGATGACAGGATGATCCTCTATTAAGAGAAAGTCCAAAGCTTGATGGCCACCTTCGAACAGTGCGAGTTAATCAGAATCAATCGCACCGAAAATGCACATGCCGATGCCTTGGCCACCCTAGCCTCGACGTTAACATTGACCGACACCCGGTCGATCACAGTGGAACTACTGATGACCCCGAGCATAATTAAAAGGGTAGACCGAGTGACGTCAGTGTAGTACGAACTAGGTTGGATGGATGACATGACTCATTATCTGCGAAATGGAACGCTTCCGGCCGACAAGATAAAAGCATTGAAAATTACGAGAAAAGCTCCTCGGTTATGGCTATCCGAGGACGACAAACTATACAAATCAAGTTACCGGGGACCCCACCTACTGTGCGTACCTCCCGAGCTACAATTGCCGGTCCTGGAGGAAATCCACGAAGGATCCTGCGGAGCACACATCAAAGGGCGATCCCTTGCAAACAAGGCAGTCACCCAAGGGTATTGGTGGCCCTATATCAAGCGAGACGCGGATGTATATGTCCAACGTTGCGATAAGTGCCAACGATTCGCCAAAATACCACGACTCCCCTCGTCTCTGATGGCCCCCGTATCGGCTCCATGGCCGTTTGCACAATGGGCAGTAGATTTGATCGGAAAACTCCCAAAAGTACCTGGAAGGATGGAATATCTGATCGTCGCGACGGATTATTTCACCAAATGGGTTGAAGCTAAACCCCTCCGAGAAATCAAAGCCAGCAACGTCAAACAATTCATCTGGGAATACATCATAACCAGGTTCGGAATACCGTACGCTATTGTCGCCGACAACGGAACCCAGTTCAAAGATGCACAATTACAACTGTGGTACGAGGAACTAGGTATCCGAAAGTTCTATTCGACGCCGACATACCCACAAGAAAACGGGCAAGCCGAGGTGTCAAACCGAACAATACTAGACGGCATCAAGACAACCCTTGAGCAAGCAAAGGGCAGATGGCCCGAGCGGCTACTCAACGTCTTGTGGTCGTGCCGAACTACGCCGAAGACGGGCACCAAGGAAACCCCATTTAGCTTAGCGTACGGTGTCGAGGCCGTCATACCAACAGAAATCGGGCTACCCACGCTCCGAACGACTTTAGTCGAGCAGGGAAACAATGAACAAAGAATGAGAGAAGAACTCGACATGATAGATGAGAAACGAGAAATAGCAGCCCTTACACTAGCCAAATACCAACAAAGCGTGAAGCAAACTTATGACAAAACAGTAAAAGGATCAAAAGAATTCATGGTGGGAGAACTGGTGCTTCGACGAGTAACGGTCTATACCCGCAACGAAATACATGGCAAACTAAGCCCTACCTGGGAAGGCCCATACGAAATCGTCAAGCGAACGAGCCCGGTTACCTACAAACTCAAAAGCGTCTTGTTCGAAAATAGCAGAGGGGAGAAAAATTCTTGG
This sequence comes from Primula vulgaris, assembly GCA_963920805.1. NCBI lineage: Eukaryota > Viridiplantae > Streptophyta > Magnoliopsida > Ericales > Primulaceae > Primula > Primula vulgaris. The sequence goes on along the minus strand of OY987217.1, from coordinate 20,204,275 downwards.
AATGTGGCTAACCTAAAGAAGTACTACATATAAGCCATCTCATCAGTACAAATACAGGTGCCGCCTTACCTCTCTAGCTTAATGACATTGTCTTTTGAATAAATAAAGTATCTTATCATGCTGTCTAACCAGTGTAGCTGAAATTCCCAACATGGCCGAAGCGCGTAGGAATAATATGAAATTCCAAACATGGCCGAAGTGCCTAGGAATACTATGAAATTCTCAACATGGCCGAAGTGACTAGGAATACTATGAAATTCCCAACATGGCCGAAGTGCCTAGGAATACTATGAAATTCCTAACATGGCCGAAGTGCCTAGGAATACTATGAAATTCCCAACATGGCGTGTTATCAAAGGAACGCCTAGGAATACTATGAAATTCCCAACATGGCCGAAGTGCCTAGGAATACTATGAAATTCCCAACATGGCGTGTTATCAAAGGAACGCCTAGGAATACTATGAAATTCCCAACATGGCCGAAGTGCCTAGGAATACTATGAAATTCCCAACATGGCGTGTTATCAAAGGAACGCCTAGAAATACTATGAAATTCCCAACATGGCCGAAGTGCCTAGGAATACTATGAAATTCCCAACATGGCGTGTTATCAAATGAACGCCTAGGAATACTATGAAATTCCCAACATGGCATGTCTAAAAGAATGCCTAGGAATACTTATGTATATGCAGGTACCCATGACCCAATGAGCAAGGATAAAAAACAATACAGCAATGAGAAGAATAATTCAGGCCCACATTATGGAGGCAACACAATGCCAAACAAAAAAATCAGCAAAGGAAAATCAATCCAATCAATGAAATATTCGTACGACAATGAGAAGATCCGAACACAAGAGTAAAGAAATAAAACAAATAGTCCTCGCCCGCATTACGGAGGCAACAGGGTACAACCAACAAATAAAGAAATTTATTTAAGAGCTACTACATGAGGAGCACGACGGTAACTGACCGAGTGACACTTCTTCGTCATCCGTCGACGTATCCCCATCAGTTTCCTCGCCATCAAAACGCTCCTCAGAAATGAGGGCATCAAAGTTGGTCGTATGAGCACCAACGCATCTCAGCGTCTTAAGCCGTGCAGAAAACTCGGCTCCTTTAGCGACCTCGTGAGCATCCGAGGCCGCTTTCCGACGAGCATCGTCGAAAGGAAGCTTGCGAGCTTCGATCATAGCTGCAGAAGCATCGTATCTGGATCGGGACAAACGGAAATACTTCACCAGCATGTTCGCTTGGGTTACCAACGACTTTAGTTTACCAAAGTATTTTTCCTTTACCCGCCAATATCGATCTAAACGACGCTCCTGAACCTTAACAACATGCTCGGAACGACGAGCGTACTCACGAAAAGAAGACGCCTGAGTTTTCAACTTGGCCCTAAGTCGGCCACACAGATTGAGCAACTTGACATTTTACCCAATAAAAAGATATAATGAACCTTGGCATGCTCGTCACTAGCCACACCAGATGGGACCTCGTCTCGGGCAGCACCTGTAGGTCCTGGCCCCGGACTAACTAGGCTTGGAGAACCAGCCTGGTGCGACGTAGTAGCATGTGTCTATATAAAATAAAATGGGGAAGAAGGGAAGAGATGAATACCAAAATAAAAAAAATAAAAAAAATAAAAAAGCTACAAATATCTTTATACAAGGTACAAATAAAACGACAAAACAAGCTACTCAATTATTAATCCGATAACCCATCAACGGATGCTGAGGTCTCTACTACATCAGCGAAATGAATATCTCGCAGTGAAACAATTTGCGTCCCCAAACGCACACGAACGACCGCATCGACTCGGTCCAAGGCAGCCGTGGTCTCAGTTACCCCGGCCGTCGCATCAACCATGCGTTCTGCCCGGGCAACACCACTCATCCCTTTTACATGCTCGAGCACCTCTAAAGCGCGAACTCGGGCCCAATACGCTTTGACAAATGATAGCAGCAGGTCCGCATCCTCGAAAACGGCCCCTAGGACCAAGTTCAAGCTCGTCACATGGCCACGGGCTTCATCACGAGAGCGCCGAAGTACGCCAAGAAGCTCTTTCGCTTTACCCTTGTTCGCCGTATAATATGTCGTCTTTCTGCTGAATTTCTCTCCCAAGTCACGTAACCGAATCGACATGTTTGAAATATGAACATTCAGATCCTCGATTTTATGACGAGCAGAATTCAATTCAGCAGTTCGGAAAGCCTTAGATCTTTCAAGACCATCTATAACGTTACCTCCGCTACGACTAGGCGAGGTCCAGACCACCATGGCAAGAGGGTTATTAGGTACCTGACAATATTTTCTTTTCACATCCTTCAAAATATGATGACCCTCAAAAAAAAAAATACGAGGGAAATTAACTCGGAAAAGCCAAACAAAAAGAAAGCACAGCACGTATATTATCACTTCCACAAAAGAATACGTTTCTAGATACAAAAGAGACCCACAATTCGGGTACCAAAAGACTTTACGCTAAGATACAGAGAAAATACTACAAGTAAATGGTCAAGGCTCCACCTGAGGGGATGCGGGTGGGGGAGTGACGGTAGCAGCAGACCGAGGAGTCGTTGAAGCCGACCCGGAATGGGGACGGAGCGCTGTCGAAGTAGTATGTCCCGGCAGCCGTGGGAGCTCCTCGTCTCGGAGGTTGGCCCAATCCCGAGGCTTAGGAGGTGCACCATGAGGACAGGGGTACACCAATTCCGAGCACGACCGATCCGACAAAGGAACCTTCGCGAAATTAAGCGCACGCACATGAGCGCAATAGACGGAGAAATTAGCCATCATTGCGAACCTTGTCCGCTTCTCCGTGTGCGCCGCTTTCAGAGCAGTAACCTTGGCCTTTTCGGCTTCAACATCCTCAGCCATGAGCAGATTCTCAGCCACTAGTTGGTCGTACTTATCGACCATACTCTCTTTTTCATCCTCCAACTTACCGACATCCTCGGTCAGGCACAGGAAGTCCGCCGACAGCTTGTCATAATTATCGCCCAGGATCTTATTCTCGGCGACGAGTTTCTCTTTCTCGGCCACCAGCTTCTCTTTATCAGCCCCAAGCGCTGCCATCTGATCCCTCAACACCACGGTACTCAAGACAACCTGTACTTCAAAACATCAGATTCCGGCCAAAATACGAGCATCATGACATATAATACAAAATACGCGCCCAACATACCCGCAGCGCATCAGCGTTGGCCTGCTCTATAACCGACATTGTAGGCCGATCAGCTATTTTTTCTGCATCCTTGAAAGCGAGGGGTTTAAGAGCAATATACCCCATCTTCAAGGCTCGGGGTTGCTTCAACAGCTCACCCCCACATCGGTCAATGTAACGGGTCATTGCCACCCCGTCCTCCAACACCTCCTCAGGTTCCTCGGCAACCTCATCTTCACCACCCACCACAACATCCACGGCAGCCTCTTTGTCAACTTCCACTTCCACCTCCTTCCCTGAAGGAGCAGTCTCAGGGGCCCTGTGCTCGCCTGCATCCTCAGTACGGATGGGTGACATAACAGGCAGAACCTTCGTATCCTCGGCACGCACAGGCCAGATGACAGGCAGGGTCATCGTATCCACGTCCATATTCACCAGAAAGTTTATATGTTCGAATATGTTATCGATCGACCCCTGAAACACAATAATACCCAAAAACCGGGCAAGAGCGAGAGTAACCAATGGAGAAGTCAGTAGCTGAAACCAGATAACCAATAAAGCAAAGAACTAGAGAACAAAACAACAATCAAAAGACAAGAGAATCAATATACATGTCCACATACCTCGCCAGGCGTAGGGGCATCCTCGGTGGTATCCCCTTGGGAAGCACTCAACACCCCCTCACCCGTACAAACGTTAGCAGCCTTCTCGGTGACCGATGTATCGGTCTCCCTAGCCCTCTTCGTTGTTCCAACGACGGGGTCAGATCCACGACGCTTCGAACGAACGATCTTTTTTCCTACCCGAGCAGCACTCCGAGCTCGGACCACTTTTAAGAATTCCTCCTCGGGCTCTTTAGGGATCTCGGGCGCAGGATTCCCCTTTGTCACTGGCCTCGCAGGGTACCCGAGCAGCATGGGAGCAGTACGGCTAGCGGGATCTTTCGTCGGTCCAGGCCCCCACCATTTCCAAAGAGCTAAGAGAGCCTCGACATTGGGAGCGCCGAGGTCTGGAATAGTGGGAGCCTTGGTAGCAGGTCCGGGAATTTGGTGTCCCACACAACCCCAATTACCGGAAACAATCACAACACCAAGGTTATCCCCCTTGTTGGTATCCGGCAGACCAAAGACAAGCCGAGAGAAGGATCGCATAGTCTTCAAATAAGAGCTACGGCGATCGAAACTTAAACTATAGACCCCGAATACATCATTCAGTTCAATAGGTATCCCGGACAACTCCGATAACCTTTGAATACCGTTTAGGGTACGATAACCATTCAGGGCCAGTTGGACCGGAGCAATCTGGACGGCCTCAAAGAACGAAGCCACCCACTTACTGAAAGGAAGTCTTAAACCCCCAGTAAAGAATGCCGAGGAAAGTACAGCTACCTCGCCTGCAGGCACAAACCCCAACACCTCCTTGTCAGATATCGGAAGCCGAACATGTATGTCGGCGGGTATTCCGGCAAGCTTCTTAAAATCCTTTTCCACAAATGGGCCCACTTGGGCCAAGCATTGGGTCAAAATTTCGTATCCAAACATCATCAAAACTCCATCAATATACTAACCAAACACACACCAAAACCACATCAACATAACGAAAGCCCCCCCCCCCCCCGCTAAAATTAACCAGAAACCCTACGTTTTACTACCATCCCAATCAACGTAAATCCAGTACATAACTAAATACCGTCAGACACATCTACGACCACAACAACAAATCAAATACCAGTCCAAAAACAAAACGAACATAATAATAACAAAGCACTTACAGTTGTCATTCTGAGCAAACACGTGCGAAAAACAGCAAATATATCGACAATACAACGAAACCCTAGATCGAGCGGCAGCACGTTTTTCCTTTTTGGCGGGAAGAATATACCTTAGAGAGAGACAGATATTTTCTTCAGCAAATTATGTGATAAAAACAAAAGGGATTACTTGGCACAGTAAAAAGGAGTGGAGTCACGAAAAGAATAAAATAATAACCACCTTTTCGTTTGACAGAGGTTTACCTTTTTTCCAACCATAGATAAGTCAACAACCGCTGCTATTTTTAACTTATAAACGCTCCAGATTTTGCCACGTCAGAGCATATCCCACTACCCAAGGCAATTCACATCATTACACCTAAATAAACGGCCAGTGGACCCTACCACGAAAAGCTTCCAGCATACGCTACCAATATTATCCCCGATTAAGATCATCGACGCCCAACCATTCCTTACCGAAAGGACACACCGAACAAGGCGGACGGAGACCGTTTCTAGCTTGACGGCATTAAGCATCAAGTCTAACAACGCTCTCCGGGGGGATAACCGGGCACATTGCTCGGTGTATACTGAAACATCGAATGGTATTGACATAAAAGAAAAAACAATATATATATCAAAGAAAATATAGAGGCAAAGCAGAAGTTTTATTCATCCACAAAGGGGGAAACACAAACAATACAACCGAAAAGAAAATTCGTACAAGAAAATACACCAATCCTACTTTTTCGAACTACCCCCCATATCGGCATCCTTCCTCGCCAAAAGCTCCTCTAGACGCTCTTTCTCCCTAATCAAACGAGCAATCGCCATCTCAGCATGTTGCAAGGAGTAAGACTGAGACTTGCATTTTTGCTCGGCTTTGAAACGAGCAATGCCCTCCGCATCCCAATATTGTTTAAACCTCCTCACTTCAGTCTGAGCACACTGGAGATCATGTTTCAGCCATGACATCTCAATTTCTTTTAGTTGAAGAGGAGTCAAATCCTCCTCCCCAAAACCAGGGGGACGGGGTAGCAAGAAGGTAGGCTCCTCTTCCAGAAGGGCTTTCTTTTTGGAGGCAGATCTGGTAATGAGAGCCATCTCAAACAAAAGCAAGTTAGAGGAAACAAAAATTATCAACAAGAGAGAGAAAAGAAGATTGGGTAATGAAGTACAGGCAATAGGGAGCATTTATAAAGAGTCAAAGGGCACAAGGCGCGAGGCGTCACAACGGTTCACAAGACAAAAGCACGAGATACGAAAAGATACATCTGATTCAAATACAAAAAAAAGAAAAAGAAAAAGATACAAGTTCCAAAACGGGAAATATATCAGAAAACCAGCCCAGTCTAACTAAGGATCAATGGGTGGAAAAACCGAACTACCAGACCGAGAGAAAGCAAAACGAGCAGAGCAGTTCAACCGAGCTTGGTAGGAATCATTCATGGCAACCAAATTTTCGTTCTCCGTAGAGAGTTCGGATTTCTCCCTAGTGAGAACCATAACGCGCTCCTCCAGCCGAGCATTCCTAACTATCATGTTAGCTAGGCCTTGAGGAGAGTTATCGAACTCGTCTTGAGCATGGTCCCAAATCTCCTCGGCATCATACCAGGAGTTGACCAGATGATTTCTCTGAAGCAACAAGTGATCGAGCTGACGACTCAAGGCCGGAATCTCGGTCCATTTCACTGTCTCTTCGGGGTGAGAGCTGAACAAACTCAAGGCCAAAAGGCCGTACTCCTTCTCAAGCCTTCCCATTCGACGACGGACCCGAGATACCTCAGTATCCAAGCCCTTCATCTGAGCATGATATCTCACCACAGGTCCAGACATTCTGGGAATTTGTTATAGTACAGAAGAGAATAAGGGGATGAGGGAGAAACAAACGATAAAAGAAAAATGAGAGATGATAACCACTAAGGAAAAGAGGAGTACTTATAGAACGAAAAATAGTACGACATGTTATGACTTTGCTTGGGAACATGCATATTTCCTGACATACTTGGAAGCATGCATATTTCCTGACATACTTGGGAGCATGCACATTTCCTGACCTGACATTTGATACTACAGCATAGCAAGAAATAAAGATACAAGATATTCAAAGGTCCAAGATTCCAGAAAAACGACAAACCACAAGTGCAACATAAAAAGAAGTGCAATATAAAGGGGCAAAGATAATTCTCATTAATAAAGATGGTATACAACACTGTTCATTACATCAAAAGACGATCTATTACATGGAGATCTATTACATCCGAGGATAATATCAAAAGACAATCTACTACATTGTGGTCTAATACATCAGGAGACAACGTGGCCTAAGAAGGTCAACAATACCAACAGATACGGCGAACAACAGGTGACGAAGAACAGAAGCATAAAAAGAGGAAGAAAAAGATGAAGAGGAACATAAAGAAGAAGTGAAAAACAAGAAGAGGAAAATGAAAAATGACAAAAACCCTAGAAGTAACACAAAATCTTTAGGATCACAGGGTTAATTGTTACGTCGTAGTGGTGAGAAAGAAGAGGAAGAAATAGAAAAAGGAAAAAAGTAGAGAGAGCTAGAGATGGTGAGAAAGAAGAGGATGAAGAAAGTAAAAGGAACACGATAAAAAAGAAAAAAAGAAGCATAAGAAGGATATAAAAAAAAAGATGAGAAAAGATGAAGAAATGAAGAAAATTGAAGAAAATCAAAAGAAAAAAAAAGGAAAATGGAGAGGTTAGGGGGAGGTCGATCGGTATCGATGAGAGGGCCCGGCAGAGACATTCCTGTCTCGAAGTGTCGGGTTCCCCCTTAACACCTCATTCTCTTCGACTAGAGCCTGACGAGCACGTCGGCAATAATCCAGTTCGGATCTTAGCCAAGTTAATTCCCGAACCATCTCGGTATGGTGATAACGCATCACCTTTAACTCCTCCTCAGCATCCTTCAACAGTTTTAATGCATGGCCATAGGAAGCTTCAAAAGCCTCCACTTGCAAGACCAATGCAGATTTGCTGAAAGAACTGGCCATTCTAAAAAGATTATGGGATAAAGTTCTATATATGGTAAGGGGAGATGAAGAAAAGATTATGAATAAATCCATATCTTGAGAGGGTATTTATAGAAAAATTAAGGATGGTTTAGTGTAGGGAATTGCAACCGTTCGTCAAAAAGACTCTTGGAAACAGGGGTAATTAAAAAGATGCGTCTGTTAAGAAAAGTTTAAGTGGGAAAGAGCAACCATTCGTTATTAAAAGTTGAGTCCCTTGAGAAGAAACGCTTGGATTCACGCTAGTATTTAAAAGAGGGCGAAATTCGAAAAGATCTTACACGTGTCTCTCTAGGAAAATGTCACAGCAACTAAGATATAAAGGATAAGATTTGTGCACAGGGCTCAAGAAATCGCAGTGGTCCCTAGATACAGAGATTAAGAAGGTCCAGTGGATAGGGTCAAAACAAAGCCCAAGAAAAAGCATTAATGAAGCCACAAGCGTGCGCAGTCAAAAAAAAAAATTGCATTGGGAAAGTAATTTAGATATAAACAAGAAAAAGAAGTCTTTATTGATTGATTGATACTTCATTACAGAAGAAGCCGTCAGCATAAACAAAATACAATAAAAATAATAAAATCATTTCGTAGAAAGGCCCGCTTCGTCATTCGGCTTCCCCTTCGACCGAGCATACACTTCCTTAAGGGCCAGTTTATAAGCCCTCTTGGAAGCAATGTGCCGATTTCTAGAAGCCTCAAGCTCTTTGATCCGAGCATGAGCCCAAATATTGTCGATCAGAGACTTCTGATATTCTCTCTCCATGACGTCCAAGCGCTCGTCCATCTTATCAGCTCGGCGAGCCTCCATGGTTAAAAAGGCAACCCTCCTTTCGAGGATACGAGCCTTCCTAACCTCCTCCTCGAGATGGGCAACGTATTCATGAAGGTTGTCACCACTATCTTCACGAGGAGAAGCCATTTGTACGATAATAAAGAATGAGTTGCACCAAGAATACAGGGACGGTCCCCTTTTATAGAAAGAAACAAGGGGTAGATCAAAGGTCATCTCGAAGAAAGACAACCTCTTGAACTTTCCAAGAGCATTTATGGCTAACTACAACAGTTCAAGTCCAATTAAGTCATCCCATAAGGTATCAAGAAGATAAACGGACAAGAGCGAGAATAAAGAAACATTTTATTAATATTTTCGATAGTGATTACAACAGGGAAATGATATCTAATACAAAAGAAATCACAAAAGACTAATTAATCCGAGGAAGAGCCATCTCCATCATCATCCGAACTCGGTGTAGACCGAGCATGCAACTCCTTGAAGGCAAGCTTATAGGCCCTTTTTGCTGCCTTTTGCTTAGCCAGAGAAGCCTCGAGCCTCTTTATACGCTCGAAGACCTAATCCCTATCAACCATGGTCATATGGTGCTCCGCATCCATATCAGACAACCTTTTGGTCACGTCCGCCAATTTCTTTTTCATGACGCGAACCTTCTTGACCTCATTCTCCAAGTAAGCAACGTAATCTGAAGAGTTGTTTCCTGTCGAACCATTGGGAGAAGCCATCGTGTCACAGTCGAAGTAATAATAAATGGGATAAGGGGGGATGGGGCACCTTTATAGTAGACAAATGTGGGGAAGATCAAGGGTTTTTCCTCGAAAAAAGGGTACCAAGATTGGACCTCTTAATGACCTCAAATGGGCCCCAGGGAACAGCCGTGAATCTATCGCATTTCTCGATGTAACCTTGGGAACAGCAAAACCGAAGTAATATCTTCGACCGACCGATCATGACTCCCTCGACATGGAGACCACGCCGAGGAAGTCAGGGAGCACTTGATAGAACATAAAAATTAGACCCGAATATTCTATTCGGGTAGCAATCGACCCACACTTCATAAATGGGTATCCAATGCTTGATGGGTCATCACATGCCTTTCCTAGAAAATAGAGGTAGATATTAATAAAAGCTCAAGCCCACTTAACTAGGGACCCATATCTAAAAAACCCCCTAAGATGGAGACACTTGTCAACATCCAAGGAGGCATAGTTGCCTATAAATAGCCAACAACCCCTCCTAGAAAAGAGACCAGAAAATCTATTCAAAAATTATAGAGAGAAGTTGAGAAAAGAGAGAAACTAGTCAAAGGTTATCCAATTAAGAAACAAACCGAACAGAGAAAGAGCCGAGTATCGAAGAAGAAGGAGAACGACCAAGATAAGAGGTTAAATAGTCAAATCGAGCACAATTGTAGTAAATTAATAATAATCCGAGCAAGTGTAACAATCCGAACAAGTGTAACAATCCGAACGAGTGTAATAATCCGATCAATAATAAAGACCAAGAAGTGTTCATTATTTACAGTTAATTTATCATTATTTTATTGTTGAAAAGTCTAACGCGACCGACCAAAGTTATGGCTTTATCAGTATCCTTCATTCGTCTCTAACTATCTCTCTTTTCGCAGTCTATTCGAGTTTAGCACCTCTGAACGGGAACGTCTTATGTTGATGTTGCTTTGAAACACATAACACTCCACACACCGGTTCTCTAGTTTTTTGTTGTTCACTATGTTATTAAGACAGAAACAGTGTTGTAACTTTCGGTGTAGTGTCACATATATTCTTGTGTGCCGGGGATAAAGTTTAACATTTAGTATTTTTTAGTATTTTGTTTTGGATGAAACGGTTGTTGATTTTTAGGGTTTTGGTGATGTCGGCTTATTTAGTATATTGATATTAAAAATTGAATGATATGGTGGAAATATTTTTTTTTATTCTTTTTTTTAAAAAGGAGTTTCAACAGCGTGCAATAAGCGCTGTTAATAATCTTTCACGCAGCATACCACGTGAGCTGTTAAAATCATGTATTGCCAGCCAAAGTATGCTGCTAATAGTTTTATTTCACAGCTTGCAAAGCGCGCTGCTAATAGTTTTCTTTCACAGCATGCAACGTGCGTTGTCGATAGTATCGACCTATGGCATCACTTAATTTTTCAGCGCAACGTTTTGTGCTGTGAATAGCCTTTTTGTGCGCTGCAAAAGGCTATTTTTGTTGTATATCCTTAACACTTCCGGACTTTAAGTGCTTGAGCAGTAGTTCCAAAGTGTTCCGGTCATGGCAGCGGCTACCATATTAAGAATCACATTGATTGATAATGAAGATAGTATGATATTTTTTTCTTTTGAGTTTTCCATCTCCCCTACCATTACATGCTTAACCATTTGCATACAAAACTCCGTCTCTGGTGTCTGTGGTTGTTAATTTGATAGTGGTAACCGGCTGAATTGTTTTTATTTTCTTGAGTAATATCTAGGGTTTAATGTATTTACGGCGTACGTACGTATCATGAATGTAGGGATTATCTATATATACGTTTGGATGTATATCTTATTCCACTTTTTAAATTTTTAACAAAATATTTAGAACGGTTCGGCTAACAACATTCCTGTGTTATTGTTTAAACCTAATCCGTAAATTAATGCATCTAGATTAATTATGGATACTATCTAACTATTCAAATTCAATTAATTCCTTTAATTTAGCATTTAATGATTTGTGGTAAGATTTGATATTTTGTAGCAAGAAAATAAACAAATTCCATGATATCACATTTTACACGTAACACAATAAAAACCCATTTAAACACATAGAACCCTAATTTTGACTATTCTAAACTTGAAATATTGATTAAAATAAAAATATTGATGCTAATATTTTTCAATCAAAACGAGACATTGATTTTATTTATATATATTTCTATTTAATTATGACACAATCAAAATCCACTTAAACATATAGAACCCTAGGTGTGAATAACCTAAACAAGAAAATGTTTAATTGTCTAGTGTAGTAGGAAAAAAAATCCCCTCTAAAAATATTTAGAATTAAAATATGGAAATAAATGAAATAATAGTATATTGATACATTCATTCCTTAATAATTTATTCACTGCATATTTACATAAATTCCCTCCAAATCTATTAGTTCCATATATAATTACAAATATTAAATAAGTATATTAGTTGTTATATTGTGTTACCTAAATTAACTCTATTAACTAGTGTGCGGGGGCACTTGTTAGTTTTAGCCTGCTTCGAACTATTTTTTTTTAAAAGGTATTTGTTAACTTTCGCCTATTTCGAACTATTTTTTTTTAAAGGTATTTGTTAGCTTTAGCCTGTTTCGAACTATCTTTGTTGGTCAAATCTATTTCCTTTATCGCACGTATTTACTATTTACAAGTACTTTTAAAAAAAGCCAAGAAACAAACTTTAGGAATAACTGGTCCTACTTTATAAGGACCGCAATGTAGGAGTTGAAAATATGATTAATACCTATTATAATTTGCATTACTCTTAGTTACCATTTTTTCATACTATATAAATTAAAAAAAATCTAATTTTATAAAAAAACAGAAAAAATATATATCTCTCTCCCCTCATAAATGAAAAAAAATCACAAAAAATTATAAAAAATTATAAAAATGAAAAAAATCACAAAAAATCACAAAAAAATTATAAAAAATGAAAATATCATAAAAATGAAAAAAATCACAAAAAATTTAAAAAATTACAAAAAAAAATATAATTTTTTTGTCAATATACCACTTTTTACACCGAAAAAACACTTTTTCATAAAAAAAATGAATTTTATGTATTTAACTCTCGTTAGACTCATTTCAATATTTGTTAAAATTTGAATTGCCTTTTTAGAAACTAATTTTAGATCCGTAAGCTCAAATTGGTAAGAGTACTTGCACCCAACACTAATGTTCAAGATCTTGGTAGTTCGAATCCACCCAGTTTTTTTTAACTTTAAAGTAAAATATATGCCCTTTTTGTGCTGAACTATATGCACTTTTATTGAACTTTATGCACTTTCGACTGTAATAGATGCACTTTCGACTAAACTAGATGCACTTTCAGCTGAAACAGATGCACTTTTTGCTGAACCAGATGCACATTTTACAGAACTATATGCATTTCTATTGAACTAGATGCACTTTTGGCTGAACCATATGCACTTTCAGCTGAATCAGATGCAATTTTAGCTGAATGAAATGCATTTTTGACAGAACTATATGCACTTTTATTGAACTATATGCATTTTCGACTAGACTATATTCATTTTCGACTAGACTATATGCACTTTTGACTTAACTATATGTATTTTCAACTAAATTAGATGCACTTTAAGCTGAACCAGATGTACTTTCAGCTGAATCAGATGCACTTTTGACTAACTATATGCACTTTCGACTGAACTATATGCACGTTTATTGAACTATATACAATTTTGACTAAACTATATGTACTTTCGACTGAACTAGATGCATTTTCAGCTCATTTAGATTAAAAAAAAGACACATTTTCATGTAAAAACCACTTTTTGTATAAAAAAAATTCACTTTTGGATGGAAAAAGTTTTTCGGTATAAAAAGTGTTATATTAATAAAAAAATTATATATTTTTTTCTAATTTTTTAAAAAGTTTGTGATTTTTTCATTTTTTATGACTTTTTCATTTTTTATAATTCTTTTTATTTTTTGTGATTTTTTTGATTTTTTTTTATAAATTTTTGTGATTTTTTGTATTTTTTGTAATTTTTTATGATTTTTGGTGATTTTTTTATAATTTTTTGTCATTTTTTATAAATTTTATGATTTTTTTTGATTTTTTATATTTTTTTATTATTTTTTTGTGAATTTTTTGTGATTTTATTTTTTTGTGTTTTTTTTATTTTGTTGTAATTTAAAACTGGTTTTTTGAGTTTGTAAAATGATAAAATATGTCTATTATATTTTGGTTTGTATAACACTTTAGTAAATAAACTAAATAATTAAAAAGTGTTGTCTATGAGAAATGTGAACTTATCAAAATATTTAGAAGGAATATAAGTTGTTATGAGATATTTAGGGAATTTCCCTTCGAAATATATACATGATTTTAAATTATTATATAGGAAATAGGTTTTAGGGTCGGTTAATATTTTTGGTTAGAGATTTAAGGGGATTTTGTTCGGCACAACTATTTCCTTATTGAACGTTGTCACACTTTAGGAATCACACAATATTATATTATATATATGTAGGGAAAAGCTAACACATGTTACTTAAGAGCCTATGTTTGGTAACATAATATTTGGTCTAAAAACATATTTTAAAAATCTGTTTCAATAATTCATTGAAAATTCAGATATTGGATTTTTCAGATTTTTTATCCTAAAAATCTGCTTTTTGACTGTTGAAAAATCCGACTGTTCAAACATTCAATTATAAAAAAAAATCAAAAATCAGCAAAAAAAAATATGTTACCAAACGGACTCTTATATGAGCTATAATTTGTTTTCTATATGTTAATTATATTAATATTATGAAACGTTTTTGATGTATTAATTAGATTACATATTGTAACATATAGTGCATCAACTATAATTTTTTCTATTATTTTGCATTAAATACATTGCTACAACATAGATAAGCCGATCCCCACTCCTTTCTATATTTCGATTAAATTTCAAGTTAAATTTTAATGATAAAATTTCTATTGTGATTTTGGTGTGAAATAATTTTCATCAATTTCACTAAGGTGGCTTTAAGTTTGCTAAAACTTATATGTAGTGTATCTATATGGATATAGGGTTTTGCAGTTAGAAATAAATATTGTGTGTGTGTGCTATTGCCAAAGCTATTTTAATTTGTATCTTATGAGTTGTGATTAGTTTTCATAGCAGTTAAACTACCCCGTCATGCATGCTTGTCTGTGATCGTCACTTCTTTCCGTCCTTTTGTGAATATAATTCAGAATAGGTAGTACTATTTAATCTATATAAGAATATTTTAATCAAACCGTAATATTTAATCAGGGGTTAAGTGTTGAAGTGCATATATCTAAGGCAACAGAAGCACAATCTAAAAAAAAAAAGGGATTACCTTACCCCATGTAGTTAAGTTACGTTTGCGTAAGTAACAAGTACGAAAATTATATATGCGCATGTGAATTTGATACAAGTATATGAAGTAATACGCATCTTTGACATTAATCGAAGCATATTCTCCATTGCATGCAACTTGCAAGAAAGTAGTAATAGCCAATAGATAGGGATGGGACTGATCGATCGTCGAGTGCGGTTGACATTGTCTCCGAGGCTTCGAAACCATTAATTACATGTTGAATCGAGCCAATAATTTTGTAGCGATCAAATTCAGAATTGTCAATTTTCTTTGAGGTTCTGGAAGTACTCAGGTTCAGTGGAAGAATACTAGATTATTATGATTTATAACTTAATTATAACTTTATAAGTAATAAACGTAAAAAAAAATAAAAATGAATTTACACAATTAAAACAAGCAAATTGCAACACCTATATATGTCCTATGCTTTTCCCACCCTTTATAACTCGAGCCAGAGAATTCACTACTGAATACCCAAGTCTGCAAATAAACACATCACCTTTTGTCCTTGTTGATGAGTATCTCACGTATGTGAGATGCCAATGGCAAAGTTTGTGCTGTCACATAATTAATGATGAATTTAATAACTAATCCTTAAGACTTAAGTACAATTTACAAAGTGCATGCGTAGTATTTCATCTTAATTTGAATATGTATTAGAAACCATTGTTTCCCTCGTACTTGCAACTACTATATATACATACGAATACAACCATCACTCAAATACAACTCTACTATATAAAAAAAGAAGCTAGCTATAATTCAAAGATATGAAGAAATTAGCCCTAGCCCTAGTGGCATTACTTTTTTCAGTGGTCATGGTTCATGGCATTAACCAAGACCCACAATCGGTGCTCCAATGGGCTCAGCAAACGACCCAAACTAATGAAATGTTATCAACCCTTAACTTCTATTTCCACGACACGGTGAGTGGGCCCAACCCGACCGCAATTCCTGTGGCCCAGCCCAATATCGGTACTTTTGGCTCTTCTCTATCCACAAACTCATTTGGGTCGGTCTATGTCATGGACGATGTTTTGACCGATAAGCCCGATGCAGGCTCTAATATTATGGGCCGGGCCCAAGGAATATATGGGTCGGCCTCGATGGGGGAGTTGGGCCTGCTTATGACACTAAACTTTGTGTTCACTAGCGGAGATTATAACGGTAGCACTCTCAGTGTATTGGGAAGAAATCCAATACTCGAAAATTATCGTGAGATGCCAGTTGTTGGTGGAACAGGTTTTTTCAGAATGGCACGTGGCATTGCCACTGCAAAGACCTATTCTTCGACTCCCAGTGGCGATGCTATTGTTGAGTATAACGTGGTCGTTATGCATTACTAAAAATGTTGTGAGTACGTAAAATAAGTCATGGGGCCTAGTTTTTATTCATGAGACAATATTTCGTTCTACAAGCCATATTTCCCACCTTATATATACAGATCATGGCGAATCCTATTGAGAATGGGATATAAGGTGATCAAAATTGTGTTGGCGTAAATACTATGCTTGGCCATGTGATGGCTGCATGATACAATGTCCCAGTTCCTTTTCGTTTTCGTGTTTTTTAAGTGTGTTTTATTTTTACGTTGTGTTTCTTATTGTCTGTTAAGGGACTTGCAATTGTTTGTGGTTTTCCATAATTGTGTATTTAACAATCCTTTTGATATGATTCTATATAATCCGGAAAAATTCTTCTTCTTAAAGTTCAATAAATGTAGTCGATAATCACCTCATGCCTTAAACAATCTTTTCCATAATTGTGTATTTAACAATCCTTATAATATGTTTTTTAGAATTGCTCTCCTAACAGTCCCTTTGTTCTGACATTACACTTGAACAATTATACTAGTATTATTTTTGCAAAAAAAATTACGAACTTGCAGAAAATTTAAAACCTTATAAAACTACTCAAAAGTTACGAGAAGTTCAACCTTTATAAAGATATGAATGTTTGAAAATGCAATTCATCTCTTATAAAGATTATTATTGTATATTTGTTTATAGAGTTGACTTTGAATTATAGAGGTTGTATATTGAGTAGAATTAAATAAAACAGCGAGGTTAGCATGCATGCATTGCAGTCCTTAACTATTACTATAGTAATTATTTTGTGTTTATGTGGAATATAGAGAGTTTGTATTCCTCAAACAACACATAACTCTTGCTGTCTTTGTTTGTTTGTTTAAATTTCTACAGTTTAAGCTTCCGAATAATAGTATTAACTCAACACTACTGATGTTTTTTAATAGATTTTAGTTTCCCATCCAAACTAGAGTCGAGACCGGAATGAATTGACTTAATATGTCTTTGAAAATGACTGTTATTACACCTTCCAAGCTTTCTGGTAAAAGTTAAACAATATGAGTAACCCATTTTGTGCAAGGTTGATTATAATGGACATCAGAAACAAGCTTAAATAATACCAATGCATCTTTTGTCGTAAACCTTGAAAACTCGTTTCTAATACTAGCTCTCTCCCAAATTTATTGTTCAATTCCGTTATTAAATATCGCACATATATGTTTCATGAAAAAGAAAATTGTTACAGTATGAAATGAAGGGAGTATAAGTATATATAACACAACAAAATTTTGTTGTAATTTTTCCTCAACTGGTCAATATGTATGTATATATATATGACTTAATCAAACTGTTAACCCTATCAAGACATACTAAAACTCAAAAGCTCCAAATTTACTACTTCAGATATCACCAACCTCAGTTGATCTGATCTTACATTTTGACAATATCCTTTGTAGCTAGCTAGTATTTTTACAATAAAACATAAATCAGAAAATCAAGTACTTTGGTTTTAAAAGTTTTGTTTTAACAGCCATTTGTTTTCGGCTAATATTAGCCTACATCTTTTATTCCTTGGTCCTTTTGTTTTGTTTCAATTGTATTCACTAATATTAATCTACACATTTGGCAGGGAAACCTTTAATTACATCATCGAACCAAAGAGTTAAATTAAGTCCGGAGTCGATCGCCAGCTTTATATTTTATAAGAAATGTGCTAGTATAATAGTTTCACATATATAATTGCTATACCTGTTTCTGTTTATTATGGGACATATAAGAGGAAGTAGGTAAAAAGCGATAAAGCATGCTTGAAGTTAAATTTCATCAGCATTATGTTCCTGCTTGAATCTATCTTGAATCAAATTCAAATAACAATCATACATTGTTACTTACAAAAAAAGGTGTCCTTCCGGTTAAGTAGCGGCTTAAACTCGTTCGGTCTCCTTACACTAATCAGTCTGACGTTCATACACAGAAAGTATGAACACGTATGTACTTTGGACTATACAATACACAAAATTGTGCGAAAATTGAAAATTGCATTACGAGTACACGAGAGCTATATAACAATGGCAATAGCCAAGTCAGGAGCAAATACCTCCTATTTTTTTAATTTTATTTTATA
The DNA here is from genome assembly GCA_963920805.1 of Primula vulgaris. Lineage (NCBI taxonomy): Eukaryota > Viridiplantae > Streptophyta > Magnoliopsida > Ericales > Primulaceae > Primula > Primula vulgaris. The sequence continues at coordinate 20,185,982 of OY987217.1, read as the reverse complement.
TAATTAGTGGAGAAATTATTGAATATATATTTATATGTTGGACTAATAAGTGTTATTGCAGAAGTTACAGGACTGTTTTGAATGAAGCTGTAAATTAGTAAAACTGTGTAATTGAAAGTTAGTTACTTTCTGTAATTAAAGGACCAATTCTGTAAAGTCTGAAAGTTGCTAATTGCACTATATAAGGACTGTTAACACTCATTTGTAAATACTCAGAACATTTTAATCAATACAGTTTTACAGTTTCATCTCTCTCTATATATATATTGACGATTATATACATATATATATCTGTCAATATACCTATTATATTGACTGTAAAAATCACCAGATCGTGGATTTCTACATGGTATCAGAGCGAATTGCTCATCTCCGCTGTTAAATTCGCCTGCAATCAAAGCTGGTTTGATCTTCTTTAAACTCTAGATTTTAGGGTTTGTTTTTTTTGGGTTTCTTTCTTAAAAGATAATAGATTTATTATCTTATATGTTGGTTTCTTTTGATCAACACACAGAAGTAAAACTTACCCCAATTCTTTAAAAGAATTAGGGGTTTTCTGTTTTTTGTGTATATATTGTTGAGTTTATTACAAATCAATGTTAATTTGTTTCTTTTGGTTATTGATATTTCTCTTTGTTGTTATTCTTAAATATTTCAAGACAGAAGTAAAATTTACCCCAATTCTTTAAAAAGAAATTAGGGGTTTTCTGTGATAGATCTTTGTATTGATATAGCTTACTGAAATTAGGACTGTTTTGTTGTTTAAAGTTTTTTTTGTTGATTATTTTCAAAACAGGAGTTTTTTTTTTCCAATTCTTTAAAAAGAAATAGGGTTTTTTTTGTTAAAAGATTGTTTTCTGTCAATATTAGTTTTTTTTCTTCTTTTATTTAGGGTTTTATGGAGAATATAGCTGCACCTGTGATTACCACTATGAATCCATACTTCATAGGGACTAATGAGAATACTAGTTCTAGTTTGGTTTCTCCTATTCTTTCTGGGTCTAATTTTCATTCTTGGAAAAGGGCAATGGAGATTTCTATTGGGGCTAAGTCAAAACTAGGGTTTGTTAATGGTACTTTACCATGTCCAGTTGAGGGGGATCAAATGTTTGGGGCTTGGCATCAGTGTAATTTGATAGTAATGTCTTGGATAATAAGATCAGTTAGTGAGGATATTGGCCAGTCTATTCTTTATGTAGACACAGCTACTAGAATGTGGATGGAATTAAATGAAAGGTTTTCTCAGGGTAATGAAGCTAGGATTTATGAACTTCATCAGGATATTAATTCAACTACACGGGGAAATATGTCTGTATCCACCTATTTTACAAAGTTAGAAACTTCTTGGAATGCTTTGTCTATTATTAATCCAATTCCTAGGTGTAGTTGTGGTACAATTGCTGGATGTACTTGTAGTGTGATGTCTGCTATTGTTGCTAGAGAAAACAGAATGTTCAAAATGACTTTCTTAATGGGTTTAAATGAAAGGTTTTCTATGGTAAGAGGCCAAATTTTGCTTATGAAGCCCATACCTAGCATGAATAATATTTACTCTATGGTTAGTCATGATGAGAAACAGAACAATGTTCATAATAACAATGTGGTACAGTCTCAGAATTTGGCTTTAAGTGTTCAGTCTCAGAATATTCAGGGTAATCAAAGGGCTGTTGGGTATAACCAGGGTATTTATAGGCCTAGTTTTGGAAGAGGCAGCAATAGTATGAAGTGTTCTCACTGTGGATCTAATAGACACACTAGGGACAAGTGTTATAAAGTTCATGCGTATCCACCTGGTTGGAGACCTAGACCTAGGCTTTCTTCTTTTCAACCTTCTTTTCAAACTAGACCACAAGCTTATTTAGCTTCTACTTCTCAACCTTCTGGAGTTTTTCAGCAGAATCTTCAGTCTCCTCATTTCTTGCCTTATCAGAATCAGATTTCTTATCAAGATTCTTATCAGAATCAAGTTCATCAGGCTCAAATAGATCAGAATCAGCCATCTACTGTTCATCCCTCTCAAATTAGTAATGCTAGTTCTTCACAGCCAGTTACTGTTATTGACACACCCATATCCAATCTCACCTTTACTAACATGACAGGTACACCTGCAGTTTTTAATTGTTCTAATTATGATCTATTAGGGTTTAGTAATAAAGATACTTGGATATTAGATAGTGGAGCTAGTGAACACATGATTAATGACCTTTCTAAATTTTTTTCATACAAAACTAGTAGTATTCCTTATGTTAATTTACCAAATGGTCATAAAGCTGAAGTAAAATGTGTTGGAACAGTAAAATTTGAGTCTGGGTTAGTATTATATAATGTGTTATGTGTTCCCTCTTTTAGTTTTAATCTAATATCAGTTAGTAAGCTAACTAGGGATGTCTCTTGTATTGTCAAATTTGAGACAAATTTTTGTTATATTCAGGACCAGGGCTCTATGAGGATGATTGGTAGTGCTACAGAGAGAAATGACTTGTATTTTTTCGAGAATCCTATTATTTTTAGAACAGTTAGTGAAAAGCTTCCTATTTGTAATTCTTCTTCTCAGAATAAGCCATCTATTTGGCATTATAGGTTAGGTCATCCTAGTAGTTCAGTTTTAAGACTTGCTATTAATTATGTAAATAGTGATTCTGATGTTGTTTGTGATTCCTGTCATCTTGCTAAACATAATAGATCTCCTTTTCCTTTAAGAACTTTTTCTACTACTCTTGCTTTTGAGTTAATACATTGTGATCTATGGGGACCATATGCAGTAGAGACACATGATGGTCATCAATTTTTCTTAACCATTGTAGATGATTACACTAGATGTACTTGGGTTTTTCTTCTTAAAAATAAGTCTGACACTGCTGCTGTTCTTACACATTTTGTTAAAATGGTTAGTACTCAATTTGGTTTGTCTATTAAAGTGTTAAGGTCAGATAATGGATCTGAGTTTTTTCTAAACAATTTTTACTTGAACAATGGTATTTTACATCAGACTAGCTGTGTAGAAACACCTCAACAAAATGGTATAGTTGAAAGAAAACATCAGCATCTCCTTAATGTAGCAAGGGCTTTAAGATTTCATTCATGTTTGCCATTAAATTTCTGGGGTGATTGTATACTTACTGCTGTTTATTTAATAAATAGAATGTCTACTCCTTTATTAAAAAACAAGTCTCCATATGAAATGTTATATAACAAAAAGGCTTCTTACAGTCATCTTAGAGTATTTGGTTGTCTATGTTTTGCTAGTACACTATCCAGAAACAGGACTAAGTTTGATCCAAGAGGAAGAAAATGTGTCTTAATAGGTTATGGCACCAGTACAAAAGGTTATAAACTGTATGATTGTGAAACACAAGAGTTTTTTCTTTCTAGGGATGTAACCTTTTATGAACATATAATGTTTTTTAATGATAGTAGTATTGATAATTCTGATCTTTCAGCTAAGAAAAAAACTGAGTTGTTTACGGATAAACTTAAACCTAAGGTTATTAACACTTCTGATGTTATTCATTCTGTAGATAGTATTAGTAATAGACCAAAAAGGACACATAATGCTCCTGCATATGTTCAAGACTATCATATTGATTCTCATAAAGTATCTTCTTTAGCTACTTCTTTATATCCTTTGTCTTCTTATGTTAACTATGAGAATACTTCTCATAAGTATAAATCTTTTTGCTTAGCTATTTCTTCTAAAACTGAACCTAGAAATTATAAAGAAGCACACAGTAATCCTTTATGGCAAGAAGCAATGCAAAAAGAAATTAAGGCCTTAGAAGAAAACAACACTTGGGTTTTAACTACATTACCTATAGGAAAACACCCAATTGGTTGTAAATGGGTGTATAGAATTAAGTATAAAGCTGATGGTAGTATAGAAAGATACAAAGCTAGGCTGGTAGCCAAAGGTTATACACAGCTAGAGGGTATTGATTATGAAGCTACTTTTTCACCAGTAGCAAATATGACTACTGTTAGAGTTTTTTAGCTATAGCTGCTTTCAAAAACTGGATTTTATCTCAAATAGATGTTAATAATGCTTTCTTACATGGGGATTTAGATGAAGAAGTTTATATGCTTGTACCACCTGGTTTTCATCAAGAAAATATCAATATGGTTTGTAAATTGCAGAAGTCTTTATATGGTTTAAAACAAGCTTCAAGGCAATGGTTTTCTAAACTTAGTAATGCTTTGATTATTTTTGGTTTTGTTCAGTCTATTGCTGATTATTCTTTATTTACTTATAATAAGAATGGTGTTTTCCTTGCTTTGTTAGTCTATGTAGATGACATATTGATTGGGAGTTCATCATCCACTTTAATTAATCAAGTTAAAATTTTCTTAGATAACAGGTTCAAACTAAAAGATTTAGGTGAACTTAAATATTTTATGGGTCTTGAAATAGCTAGAAATAAGGATGGTATTCATGCTTGTCAAAGAAAATATGCTTTAGAATTGTTGGCTGAGACTGGCCAGTTAGCAGTTAAACCTATAGATTTTCCAATGGATACAAAAACAAAGTACATTATACAGAATACAGATTTACATGATAACATAACTGAATATAGAAGGTTGATTGGTAGGCTTTTATATTTAACTATCACCAGACCTGACATTAGTTTTTCAGTTCATACACTTGGTCAATTTCTGGCATCTCCCAGTAAGCAACATTTTGCAGCAGCCATGAGAATTTTAAAGTATGTAAAAAAAATCCAGCTCAAGGTATATTATTCTCTTCCTCTAGTAATTTCAGTTTAAAGGCTTTTAGTGATTCTGATTGGGCATCATGTATAGATACTAGGAAATCTATTACAGGTTTTTGCATATTTTTAGGTGAATCCTTGATCTCATGGAAAAGTAAAAAACAGCACATTATATCTAGAAGTTCAGCAGAGGCTGAATATAGGGCTGTAGCAGCAACTTCATGTGAAATAATTTGGCTTCTACAGTTAATAAAAGATTTTAGTTTAGAACATAAACAAGCTGCAATACTTTATACAGACAGTAAGTCTGCATTAGCTTTAGCCCATAATCCAGTTCATCATGAAAGAACAAAGCATATAGAAGTAGATTGTCATTTTATAAGAGAGCAAATACAGAAGAAAATTATTCATCTTTTACATGTTTATACTGCCAATAATTTGGCTGATATGTTTACAAAAGCTTTGGGTGCACCAATTTTTACAAATTTATTGTCCAAGTTGGGTGTTTTATCACTACACAGCCCAACTTGAGGGGGGTATATTGAATATATATTTATATGTTGGACTAATAAGTGTTATTGCAGAAGTTACAGGACTGTTTTGAATGAAGCTGTAAATTAGTAAAACTGTGTAATTGAAAGTTTGTTACTTTCTGTAATTAAAGGACCAATTCTGTAAAGTCTGAAAGTTGCTAATTGCACTATATAAGGACTGTTAACACTCATTTGTAAATACTCAGAACATTTTAATCAATACAGTTTTACAGTTTCATCTCTCTCTCTCTATATTGGCGATTATATACATATATATATACATATATATATCTGTCAATATACCTATTATATTGACTGTAAAAACCACCAGATCGTGGATTTCTACAGAAATCCCACATTTTTATTAATAGATGAATAAAAATGTGGGAGAAACCTCCTATTTTGTTAATATGGAATATTACTTAAATAGAAGGGGAATTGAAATCAAACAACGTTAACAAGTAACAATCTAGGCACACGATTAAACAAACTCGGACATTCTCTATAAATAAAAAAAACTGTTGTCTTTCTCTTTCATAAGTACAAGACAAGTAAGTTTATTGGATCAGGAAAACCATGCATTTTTATTTATTTATGAACATCTTAAACCCTAAAGCTCTCTCTACACTGCCTGCCACAGCCACACTGTTACATGAGTGTACAGGGTTGCCGTCACAAACACATGCGGTCATGTTTTATAAAAATGCAACTCGTTTATAGGGAATTTTACAAAATAATTTATAAACATTATGTTTTGTAGCCTCATAAAATAACAATAACAATAACAATGTATATTTTTAGCAACCCCAATGATAGCAATGTTGGCTCCTCCGCTGACCCAACCCACCACCTTAATTACCACCTACCTCCGTTGTTATTACCACCCTCCGCACCACTACGATAACCACCAGCGTACTTTCTACTGCTGCTGCAGCCCTCGCGATATGCCCAATCCCCTTACAGTTATAACACTGCACACCACCTCCACGGTACCCTCCACCACCACCAATATAGTTGTAATTGCTATAATGACCACCACCACCACGTCCCCTAAATCTGTGACAATCCCTCTCCATATGGCCAAACTTCCCACACTTATAACACTGCACACCATCTCTACGGTGTTGGAAAACCATGTTTTACATGGTGGTTTTCGAATGGTCACGAGATCAAATTTGAGTCAAAATTACATGCGACAAGCCTTGGCTTTTAACGTCATACTCAAAACGGTTGAGTAGCGCGTGTGACGAGTTTCGTAACGGTATATCGCATGACCTATTCGAATAATGTGTGTGAATGGAAATTGGCTTCAAAGTTTGGCTCAAGAAATAGGAAAACTTATAAAGGTGGAAAATGAGGAAAGTGGGTAAAACCCTTTTAGGAATTATCACACGTTGAAAAATGTAGAGACATTTTTACAATATATATACAAGACCATCCCATCTGGGTATTAAGTTATTGTGTCCACATACACATGTGTGTATGAGTGTGTACCACACTCGCTCGGGTCTCGGGACTCAGGTCACTGGGCTCGGGACTTGCTAAACAACAACCACTTGGGACTTGGGGAATGTCTCGCTTCCAGTTACAAAACAGAAAATGAGTTTTGTATAAATAACAGAAGTGATCCTTAAAGTTTCAGCAAGTTGTAACTTATGCAATAAATGAGAATTATTTATTGGAAAAACATTGGTTTTTGTTTGGGTGAATGCTATTAATTTAGTGGTTACAAAACCATTATTCTCCCAATTTATGTGTGTCTTTAATTGTAAAATGAGTTACAAAGAAAATGTTTAAAAATGGATGGTCTTGGTCCATTTTTTGGGGACTTTTCCATGACAAATAAAATACATGGCATATATACACATTCACACACATACACATATGCATACATATAGAGAGAGAGTACCGCACCACCAACGGCCCGACCGTGGCTTGGTGCCGTTTCCGTCGAGTCGCATGCGATAGACGTTATACATTGGGAACGAAGTGCCCCATTTAGCCAGAAGCAGAGGTGGCGGGGCAAATATCATTTAAGGGAAACTGTTTGCAGTTACCTCATCTCGGACTTTAGTCCATTTCGGTATCATTTACATACTCTTAATTTTGAAGGTTGTAATTGATAATTATATATTTGAGGAAACCATTTTCTGTTTATTTGTCCATTTCTTTTCCGTATAAATTATTGTGTTTATTTACAACGTACCCAACAATATTAAACGATATCTGTATGTTTCGTACATTAATACAATAATTTCGGTGTATGGATTTACAGAAAATTATTTCTTTCTCCGTAATCGTTCTTAGTAAAATCATTTTCTCTTAATATTTGGTTTCGAGAATTTGATGTTTACGACTGTAATGTTTTCGGAGTGTTATCTCATGTTTGTTATTTTTATGCATGACTTTTCGACAAGTTCGTTGGAAAATCATTTTCTGACAAGCTTTCGTTTTAAGAAATTGATGTTTCCGGCTGAATAGTCAAAAGCGTTTTATGTCTCATTTATCCTTTTTGGGGTTATGTGAAAATCCTTATTTTTTGTTTACACCGTCTTTTTATGTGTAGTGTGTATGCATTTTATGTATATTTGTGTACAAGCATGTTTAGTGATATTTTTGGTTGTAACACGGTGTTAATATTTGTGTTTTCACATTATTTATTTTGTTAGTATTTCGTTGTTGGCATGAGTTTTACTATTTTCCGAAACATGTATGTTTGGTGTTTTGTTTGTTACATGCACTAATTGGTTGTTTGGATATGGGTGAGTTTTGTCCAGAAACATGCTTGACTAAGGAGTCAATGAATATTCTGTTTTGTGGTTTTTATGTTTGTGAAACTTGAAGAAATTTTGACTTGTTAATTATTCTTTGTCTTATGAGAGGTATATCGCACCATATGTGATTATGTTGTGGTTAGATGGTTGGATACAAGGTCCAGTGACATGCCATATATATTTTCATTTATATAATTGTGTATATGTTCATATGTTACCTCATAATGACTTGCATTTTTGTGTGCTTTCAACAATTTATTTGTGTACACGTATTGGTATATTTTGGACCGTACCATTTGGCTTTGAGTTGACAAAGTCAATGAGGTTTTGTTAAAGGGCTATTTAAATTCATGCTTGGTGATAGTATTCTTTGCATGTTTTGGGTTAAGGCTAGAATGACATGTAATTTAGTATTATACATATACATGTTAAATGATATATTTGTGTAAATCATATATGAGCTATATGAGTTTTAAAAAAGAACGTTACTTGTGAATACTACTCCCCAGAGAGTTATATTAGTAACTGTTTAATCAGGTGCATTAATCATATTTATTCGGTTATGAAAATCAAATTGTTCATAAATGTTTTAAATCCATTTACTTAGTGGTTTGAATGGGTGTATGAAAATCATTGTGGACTATTATTTTTATTTTATTATTAATCATGTGGATTATGTGGATTATATAGTAGTGAATGAATTTATTGATATAATAAATCTAGTTAGAGACTAGATTATATTGTTAGTGAACATGTTTATTGTATTATGTTAATAAAATTACTAACAATTTCCGATGAGTATTTGTGTAGACATGGATCTCTACCATGTAATTGGAGGATTGGTGATTATTCGAAACAGTTATAGTAAAACCCATTAAATTGGGAATTACGACAGAACTGGTTTCGAAATAGTTCTTGTAAAACCATTTTCTGATTTTCAGAATTTGGGGCTTACGATAGAACTTGTTTAAATTCTTAGATTATTCTTTGTAAAATCATATTTATCTAGTGTTTACGGCTGAATAAATCTTTCAGAATTTGATAATCTTTTTCAGGAATGAACTAGAATACTCTTGCAAAATCAGTTTCTTGAAACTATGCGTGATTATAGAAATTTGGTGTTTGCGAATGAGGAGTCTTAGTTTCATTTTTCGAAATTAGATTGCGCGTGTTTGTTATTTGAGATAACAAACAATTTCCTGCGGGAAATGTCCGAAACACAGTGGTTGCTGGAACTGACCAGAACATTATGGGTGCCGGTGTAACTCTTATTAATTTTGCATGAGTGCATATTAATGACGGAGGTTACAAATTCGAAATCATCATTACTAAAGACACTAATGTGGTGATATAATGAGTGATATCCTTATTAATTATGATTTATTGCAATTTAATTTGGAGGGTTACAAAATTTGTAACGGTGATTATTAATGAGATTAATGACGATTATTTATAACTTCTTATTAATTATGATTAATCGTAATTTAATTTGAAGAGTTATAAATTATTGTAACGATAGTCGTTGTTGGCATTTATGGAGAGCTTTATTAGCTAGCTCTTAATTGCATTGACGAGTCGGCTACATAATTGGGTGAAATGTTATTTAATAACCAACTTGATTCATCCGAGATAATTATTTGATGATTAAACAAATTATAAATGACCGCTGAGTTTTATTTAAAGAATAAACAAATATCGGCGAATTAATTAATCTGTTATAATTACATCATATTAATTTTTTGAATTAACATTTAATAATTTATTGAAATAACATTTTATTAGTTTGTTCAAAGAACATTTAATAATTTCTTGATATAACATCTTATTAACTTGTTGAAATAACATATTATGAATATGTTGTTGTTGCTATTATTGAGAATAGTAATTGAGTAATAGTATATTACTATTATTGGGGAAGAACCCCGAGGGTCTCACAAATATGGGGGTAACCCGTCGATCATGTAGATCAAGAATCTAAACGTACCCCAAAGCGCCTACGGACGAGTGGGAGAATATCTAACGGTTCAGTGGTAAGGACTTAAAACGTCTGAAATAAATGATACCGTTTCATTTACCACATTGAAATCGATTAAGTTTCTCCATGACAGTGTGCATGTCCTGAGTGAGAACAAAGAGAATGCACGAACTGTGGGGGAGTTAATGTGTGGAAACGTTTTAAACGTTTGGAAATCCACTAACAAGTGCAATCATACAAATCTGAATCATGACTAGTGGCTTTTGAAACCTAAAAGGCAGTAGCCTTTCGATGGCCAAAACACTCGGATCAGATTGTGATAATTTTGCTTGTTTGTGGCAATACATGAGTGACTATTTGTTCAGAATGAGCATTTTTGTCGATACTCTTGTGGTCAATAATGACATGTTGAGTAATTCAACTAAGTCACTGATTCGACATGATATTGTAGGTCATGAAAATATAAAAACCATAAAAGTTTTGTTTTTCTAAACCTATTATTTAATTTGAAACACAAATATGAGTTTGTGTTTGACGCAATGTATTGCTAAGTCTTCAGTTCGAAGTTTCGAACGGAGTACATAACCAAATGGTTTGATGCATTTGAGATGCGTGCAAAACCAAAAAGGGTTTAAAACGTATTTCCTCAATTTATTGATGGTTGTACTAAACACTGATATGTCTACTTGATGAGAAGTAAAGATAAATCAGTCGAGATATTCATTCAAGTAAGAATGAATACATGAATTCTATTGTTGAGGATTAAGGCTTGTCAGAAAACATGTTTAATCATGGGTGTTCAGTTGTGTTAATCTACCAACTTTAATCCAATGATTAAGTGTTAATCATTAAATGATAAACTATTCTTGGACGTGTTAGATATTGTCTAACTAGTTCCGAAATGGTATATTCATATGGATATGAATACATGATCAGTGTGATTGAAACGGTGAACATGAAACACCGTTCGCACAATTGTGTGGTTGGAATGTCATGTAGATAAGTTCAGGGTTAAACTCTGAATTTGTGCGGGAAGTGAGCTTTCCGCAAGCTATGTGTTGAACAAACTACTGCTTAGGCAGTGAGACCAAACAGTCAGAATTATAGAAGGCATGGTGCCTGACTATAAGTTTGTGAAAGTTTGGTGCTACTTAAGAAAAGTCGCAATCTTGCTCCTTGAAGGACTTGGATAGGATCGAAAACGGTAGATTGTGAGTTCATCGGATAAGCACAAAATATAGTGTTGATCGGTTTCTAGTGCATAAGTCAGATGCTTTAAAGTGCATATAGAACATTGTTCTATGCCCGAGAAGCATATTTTCTAAAAGAGAAGTTTTTCCGCAAAAACTCTAACGCCTGGCGAGTGTGATCAATACGTTGAGGGTTCAAAGAATTACGCTACCCAAGACAAGTGAACACTCAAATGGTGCTGGAAAAGTGGGGAAAGTGAATCTTGTAAGGAAGATGAAGTGCCTCGGCATGGTAAAAGGGTAAGTAATGAAACTTCATTTGTCCATTGACCTTCATGAGTGAAGGTGAATCGACGACATTGAAATAATCAATGTTATCCATATAATGTGTATATAGGAAGATGCATCAACAATGAGGTTGATAGGCACGTGAGAAATAAAGTCAATTACTTTAAGTAAACTGACGGTTTTGATAATTTTAATGTCTATACTCTAATCTCTAAGAAAAGACGCATCATTAATTAATGAGAACACGTGTTTTATAAATGGAGATCTAGAGAATTAGGAACAACCCATTGGGTCGTGGTTCCGTGTAAAGTAAACCAAGATTCAAAAACTTGTTAAGTCACTATATGGACTAAAACAAACACCTAACTTATCATAGGTAGTCTCTTGTACGTCAAGAACTGCACTAGAAGAGGTATATCCAACTCAGTGAGCAAACCGAGTAGGTTTGCCAATGAGGCTTCTCAGATACATGAGGTATACTGTCAATCATGAACTGCATTATACGAGATGTCCAAAATGTTTAGAGGGTATTTAGATACCAAGTGTATCTCGAACTTTAACAGTACAAGGTCCACGAGTGGATATATTTGTACTTAAAGAGGTTGCAGTCTCATGGAGGTCTATAAAACAGACATGCATACGTGGATCAACTATGAAATCAGAATTCATAATGTTGTAGACACTGAAAAAAGGCAGATTGGCTGAGAAGTTTTGGGAGGTATTCTCAAGTGGCCAAAATTTGTTCCCTCAATAAGCGTGCACTAATAGAGTCAGTCAGTTATTGAACGGGATCAGAGTAATTATATAATGGAAAGTCCCGACAAAGTCATGACATAGTCGTCGGAGACACAAGTCCGCAAAAGGAATTGCTAGCAAACAGTGTGGTATCTTTCGACTTTGCAAGGTCTAAGGATAATAATGCGGATCCTTATACAAAATGCTTGACTCGTGGATGAGTTGGAGCATCATCGAGGGAAATGGGGTTGAAGGCCAATAAATTGGAAACCTTCACATAAGCTACCCAACATGTACTGGAAATTTCAGTCTCAGGTTCAATAGAAATACTGAACTGTGCGGGTTACCGAACAAAGCACTTGAGAACATAAGTTCTCAGCCCATTTATATGATGAAAGAGTGATAGACATGTACCATTTTAAGGGTGAGCATGAGGCTCTTAATGAATCAAGTATCTCGAAGTCGAGTGGGGTGAGTCAGGACACCTTTGACTTGAAATCACATATAACGAGTGTGTATGGCTGATACTATGTGATGATCTAGGGCTAAATCAATAGAGCACTCGGTTGAATTTTCCAAGGCAGTCCAATGTCAAATATGGACAACAACTAAAGGGCCTAGTAAGTGGTGTAGAGAAGCCACTGTGCGGGTATCATTTTTTTGTACACAAAGCGTTGAGGGTTCAAAACATTATGCTACCTAAGGCAAGTATATACGAAAGGTATTTCGCTATTGCGCTACATGTCCTTACACTGTGAATTCTCTTGGTTCTCTCAATTGCATTTAGTTGCACGTTGCATGTTTTAGATCGCATTCATGTGGGGGATTGTTGGAAAAACATTGGTTTTTGTTTGAGTGAATGCTATTAATTTAGTGGTTACAAAATCATTCATTCTCCCCATTTATGTGTGTCTTTAATTGTAAAATGAGTTACAAAGAAAATATTTAAAAAATGATGGTCTTGGTCCATTTTTTTGGGGACTTTTCCACGACAAAGAAAATACATGGCATATATACGCATTCACACACATACACATATGCATACATATATAGAGAGAGTACCGCACCACCAACGACCCGACTGTGGCTCGGTGCCGTTTCCGTCGAGTCACATGTGATAGACGTTGTACCTTGGGAACGAAGTTCCCCATTTAGCCAGAAGCAGAGATGGTGGAGAAAATATCGTTTAAGGGAAACTTCTTGCAGTTACCTCGTCTCGGACTTTAGTCCATTTCGGCATCATTTACATACTCTTAATTTTGAAGGTTGTAATTGATAATTATATATTTGAGGAAACCATTTTCTGTTTATTTGTCCATTTCTTTTCCGTATAAATTATTGTGTTTATTTACAACGTACCCAACATTATTGCAGAGTTAATACATCAGTTTCGAAACTGATGGTATTAAGAGTGACATTAATGTTGGCTGAGCCTATAAATAGACATACCCTCACAGCACATTTGACACACACATCTCACTAAACACTAGTATTACATTTTAGTACGAGAGAGCCATCCATCAACAGCTCGACTTTGACTCGTCGTCAGTTTTCGACAATTCATCCGAGATGTTGTACCTTGGGATCGAATCACCAACACGACCAGAAATCTTAAAGGTGGTTGGACGAATATCAGTTAAGGGCAGACTGTTTACAGTCGCATTGTCTATTTATTTTCCTGTAATTTTATTCTGTCTTTCAATTCTGTAATTTTATTTTAGTATTTTCTTTCTCGGTAATTTCATTTCAGTAGTGTAGTTTAGATTTTATTCTGTTCTGTAATTTACTATTCTGTTCTGTAATTTCTTTTATTTTCAAAAACAGTATAATAGTTTAGTAATTATACCATTCTGTCTCGCAGTTTCTTTTAATTAACAAATAGTCCAACAGTTTACTTTGTATACTATTCTGTCTGACAGTTTCAGTTAATTACAAAGCAGTCCAGCAGTTTAATAAGATATATTAAATCTGTCTGAAATTTTAATTATTGCAATTTACATTTTGCAAGAGTCAAAATTTGTAATCGAGTCACATTCCGTTAAATGAAATAAAATTGTTTATTTCTTTTTTGTCTTTTCCTTTTAGATTATTGCTTTTTCGTAAAAAAAAAAAAAAAAAACCAACATACGGTACCATCCACAACCATCACTGCTTTGACGGTAGCTAGAATCTTGGCAGGTGCTTCCATGGACGAGACTTTTCTTAGGGCTGGTGACGTCAACGGCCTTAGGACAGTTATTGACACCAGAATATTCGACTAAGAACTCAACCGCTTGGCCTTCATAAAGTGATGGAAAACAATCTGATCTGATAGATCTGCGGTGGACAAAGACATCTTCAGATTCGTCGTCTGGGATTATGAATCCAATTTAAAACCTTTCGCATAACCAAACTACTTCACCATCCCCGTTTTCCTCTCTACCACACTATCTGACACTTTACCACCTCTATCTATGTATTTATCAGGGGAAATCCAACTTTCTTCGTACAAAACGATTTTGCAAGAATCATTGCCTATCGGAGCCCAAATATATCTAGTAAAATTGCCATGCATATCGAAAGCCTTTAGACTTGTGCATTTGTCATGCTTTGCGACTCCCACCCATACTTCGCCTTCCTTTTGCTATGAATAAAGGTTCCAACCCATTGTAGCTACGCAACTCATCTGTGTTTGAGAATACAAATATGACTTCCCATGAATTTCTATTTCCGTATTCCTTCATCACAAGAAACTCTACATTGCCTTCATAATTTGTCGGGTTCTCCCAACGTGTAGCACAAAGACAATTATCCATAACTCCTAAGGAAAGAAAGGTACATGTATTGTCCGGTGGCATTGCTAATTTAACTCAATATTTCTTGGACAAAAGTAATATATTCCCTCATGATGAGAGATGGAATCTTTGAAAGTCGACGAAAAGCACTTGTTAATCCAATGTCTATATCCATTGAAAAAAGGCCCCGGGGATATATTGTCAAAGTAATAATCAATTTCTTCATAGCCAGTGGCCCCAAAAGGGCAGCAAAGAAATCTTAAGAATCACGTGAATGATGAGAACTCTCCACTAACATCACGATCTTGTACTCATTATTGACGGAACAAAAACATAGATCCACCACAAAACGTGTCGTGCCGAAGCCACGCCACATATATTGTAAGTCACCAAATAATGTAAGCACCTTTCGGAAGTAATTTGTGAACGGATTCCAAACGAATAAATCATCATCTTTTTGAATGAGTAGCAACCCGTGACAAGAAGAGTGCACTTCGACCTCTCGATGCCTTGATAAGACTTGATTAGAGTTAATGATTTCGATTGGACAATGAATGCTTTCAACATGGGTTTTGTTGTCAAGTGAGTGTAACGAGAGTCATTTTATCTCTTTGGAATAAGAGATAATCATAAGCTTAGGGACCTTTGACTCGGCGACAATATCCGAGATCAGACGTTCCCAAGTTTTCGAAATACATTTAAAACGAGCAAGACTTTTGACAGGTAATCTTGGTAGTATGTCGAAAAAAAATATCTTCTGCATGTTAAAAGATTGGTCCACCATGCATTCTTTTATTTTACTTTGGTCACCGTCCGCCATGGATTCATATAAGTCCTTTATTTTGCAAATATTATTTTGCATATTTGTCTTCATCAAATTGCAAAGCGGATAAGTGTGGTGACAGGAGCGGACCCAGGGGTGGCCGTGGCCACCCTCGGCGACCCCGGCTGCGATTTTCAATTTTATTTTATTTTTTTTATATGTGTAATTTAAAATTTTCTAAGATATATACATTGATGGTCCTTCCTAATTAAACAAAATACTTGTTCATTTAGTGGTAAAATTGGATATAAGGTAGTGGAAGGTTAGGAGTTCAAATCATGTTAGTTGTTTTTTTTCTAAAAATTTCTGTTTTTTATCTTGAAATTACCAAATTTCATAAATGACCATTCTATTTTGCCAAACAAAGATTACTAAAAAAAATATTTTATTGTGTAATATCATTTGTCTTTACTTCATATTTATTTTATGTTATGTTAAACATAGAAAAAATTCTTTATTTTTGTATTAAATATTATTTATTTTATTCTCTATTCGACATATTTTTTAACCCACACCCCACCCCCAAGAACCTGTAATAACATAAGTGAAACATGTGTTGATCAAGTACCTTTAGGTTCAAATTTTATCATGTCTTTGTTTTTGGTATTTTTGATATGTATTTATAAAAATAATTCATTTTTTTTTAAATTAACTTAATATTTTATTTCTAAATTGTTTGTTCAAAAAAATCTATAAAATTTGACTTATATATATTTGTTTATGTTTAATTATTTGTTTGACAATTTATAAGGTAGTAATATTAATAAAAATCCAAAAACAAATATAAAAAGTCAACTTTTACAGTTTTTTTTTTTGAAAAAAAAACTTTAGAAATTAAACAATATGTTGATTTACAAAAAAAAAATTACGAATACATATAAAAAAATCAAACATCTGAAACGTGACAATTCAAACCTGATAAAATTTGAACCCAACTTTAGGATATTTTCATGAGGGTCAATAAAATTAATTACCTAGATTTTATGACTCTTCAAGCTCTGATGATGAATCAACCATTGATTTTATTTTGGAAAAATATCAATTTAATACATATTAAGAGATTTATTTACAAAAAAAACCCAGTGATTTTAAACTTTAGATCTTATTTACAAAAAATACAGTATATAAGCTGGTCGAACTCTGTTATAATTCATTTACCCAAATTACTCTCTTTCTCTCACTAGAATTTCAAAACCTATATACACCACCATTCTCTACTGCTCCTCTTCGAAGTGGCACCGCCGCTCTCCGCCGTTATTCTCTATCAACTACACTTTTGTATGCAATCATTGTTGTAGGCAGGGTCACTGGTCGCTGGATCGTCTAATTGAGCTGTTTTATCGATGAAGATCGGTATGTGATCATATCACAGTGGTTTTTCATTCAATTTAGGGTTCAATGTTGATATATAGTTGTTAGGGTTCTTAAATCGGTACCAAAATTTAGATATATAGCTCAATTTGTACATATTAACCTTTAATTTGTAACAAATTTAGATATATAGCTCAATTTGTACGTATTAACCTTTAATTTGTGTTACAAATTATTAGAACTAATCTCTGCATTGTTTCAATTATTATATTTCATTGGTTGTTCTATAATTTGATCAGTTTTTTTATTTTTTGTAGTAAGATCAATTTTTAACACAAACAATATCATATGATTATATGACTACTAAGTAGGATTAGAGACAAACAAATAGGATTAGATGACTAACAAACATGATTAGATGAATAACTAGCAGGATCAGATACTAACAAACAGGATAAATGACTAACAAACAGGATTATATGACTAACAAGCAGGATTAGAGACTAACAAACATGATTAGATAACTAACAAACAGGATTAGATGAAACAAAAATGATTAGATACTAATAAACAAGATAAATGACTAACAAACAGGATTAGATGAATAACTAGCAGGATTAGAAACTAACAAATATGATTAGATACTAACAAACATAATAAACACGACTAATAACACATAATTAGACATGATTATAACGAAAACTAATGCAAGACATGATTAAAAAAGTTTTTTCCAAACAGAATCAACACAACTACTAACATTGGATCAATATTAAATGATTTACTTCCTGTTTGGCTCTTGTTTTAGGATTTTTTTAGGCTTTTGTGTATGTGAGGGTTTTGATTATGTAGGCAATTATCAAGAAACTGTTATAAGCCTAAAGAACATAATCGCACATATTTAGATTTTCATGTTTTTAGATTTATACCATCATAACTACAAAGCTTTTGCCTTAATGTGATATTGGATTCCAAGATCAGATTCACGAGCTTATGAAACGGACAGTATGCTTTGATGTGTGCACAGTGTTCCGATGTGAACTTCGTACTTAAGGTTGTCAAAGCTGTAATAACTCCTTTTAAGTTTGAACGGTACTGTAATGTAGGGTACGCCTAACAAACAGGATTAGATGAATAACAAATAGGATTAGATGACTAACAAGTAGGATTATATAGTAACAAACATGATCAGATGACTAACAAACAAGATTACATACTAACAAGCAAGATTAGATGACTAATAAACATGATTTGATACTAACAAGAATGATTAGATGACTAACAAATAGGATTAGATACTAGCAAACAGGATTAACACAACTACAAAGAGGATTAGATGCCTAACAAAAAGGATTAGATGAATAACCAGCATGATTAGATAATAACAAGTAGGATTAGATACCAGCACACATGAGTAGATGACTAACAAGTAGGATTAGATGACTAACAAGCAGGATTAGATTACTAACTGACTAACAAACATGATTAGATACTAGCAAACAGGATTAACACGACTATAAAGAGGATTAGATGCCTAACAAACAGGATTAGATGAATAACAAGCAGGATTAGATATTAACAAACATGATTAATTAGATACTAACAAACATGATTAATTAGATACTAACAAACATGATTAGATGACTAACAAGAAGGATTAACACGACTACAAACACAAAATTAGACAGGATTATACCGAACACTAATGCAAGACGGGATTAGATTTTTTTTCCAAACAGAATCAACACAACTACTTTGGATCAAGATTAGATGATTTGCCTCCTTTTTGGCTCTTGGTTTAGGGTTTCTTTGAGACTTTTGTGTACGTAAGGGTTTTGATTTTTTCTCAGGAGTGGGGGTAGACCTTCTCGATATCATGCCCACAACCTAATATATGACAACATAAAAAAAACAAAAATAAGAAACCCTGAAATGGTCAATAAAATACCAAAACGACACGTTACAACACAAAATCAAACATGATCAACACGACTATTAGCATATGATCAAACAAGATTAACACGCCTATTAAGAGAGGATCAGACAAATCAGGTGAGTTTTTTAATTAAAAAAATGTAAAATACAAGGATTTCCCTTATTCTTAACTAAAATATTAGATACATGACAGTTTTTTTAAAACATATGATAATAAGTTGAAAATCATGCTAAAAAATATACGCTCGTGATCACTTGATATTCTACAGGATCAAACATGATTAACACTTCTAACAAGACAGGACCAGGAAGGATTAGGTGAGTTTTATTGAACAAAAAATACAAAATACAGGGATTTTCCATGTGTTGAACTAGAATAAAATAGTATAAGATACATGATAATTTTTTGAATATCTCATATTAAGATAACATTCCAAAATATATAAACTTGGGACCGCACAATAATACACAAGATCAAACAGGATTAACATGACTACTAGCCATTATTAGACAGGATTATAACAAATACTAACACAAGACAGGATTGAACAAGTTTTCTTCCAATAGGATCAACATAACTACTAACATTAGATCAAGATTAGATGATTACCTCTTTTTTGGCTCTTTGTTTAGGGGTTTTTTGAGACTTTTGTGTAGGCATTGATCTCATACCTAAAACCTAATATATGAAAACATTAAAAATCCCAATATAAGAAACCCTAAAATGATCAATAAAATACGGTACAAAAACCATACGTTACTACACAAGATGAAACATGATCAACACGGCTACTAGCACATGATCAAACAGGATTACATGTTTTTATTTGGAAAAAAGTGCAAAATACAAGGATTTACATGTTTATCGCGAAATAGTTGAGTGCCTCGGAAACCGCCATCACCTGCCGCCTGACACGTCACTTCTCTATCCAGATTTCGGTGCGAGAGGTGGAAAATGAAAATGATTTTAGAGAGACAGAGAGAGGGGCGCGAATGAAATGTGAGATATTTAGCTATAAATGTATTTTGAATGCTACGTACCTGACTGTAAATAAGTTTATGTATCTAATTGTGAAGAAGTTGTCGTAGGTGGGGTTTTTATAATTAAGTTGCTAGATATTTATCTATTTGTAAGTTTCCATTTTGTTTTTTTACTCTTCAATCTCTCTTTATCTACCTACTTTGGCTTGTTATACGAACCCTACATGCATTCTTATATAAAGTCTATGCGGCTATGTTTTTTTATTAATGTAATATTTTCAAAATTTTGAGGATTAATCTCAACTGATTTTGCTATCCTCAGCAGAGAGATATTAACTCTTACAGATGATTGTATTTAAACACAAACTCCCTTCATTCCTCACCAGGGGCGAAACTAGTGGGGCAAGGGGGTGCCGCCGTCACCCCAAAAAAATTTAAAATAAATTTTGTATATAGAAAAATTCGGAGATTTAAGGTTTTATACATTAATATTGTTGAAGTTTGGCTTAAATTACAATGTTATAGTATTTGCTATTATCACACATAGTCTAAGAATATATTATAGACTAATGGGAGTCTATATATATAATTATGTATCTCACATCACCTATGAAGGTATTATAGCCTCACCTAGAGTGTATATTATGTTTTGATGTTTAGGACAAAAGAAAGAAAGTGTGAAGGTTAGAAATATAATAAGCTGGTTTTGTCGGATAGGTTAGTCTTTTCCTTTAATGTTTTATTTGTTAGTTTAGACGTTTGTTTGCTATTGTAAGGATGGTTTGTTTGGTTGGAATAAAGGACTAGTTTGTTTGATTGGGTTTATATTTCGTTTATTCTGTATCTATATATTGGTAATTGGTGCTTCCGCACAACAAATTAGTATCAGAGATATGGCTACGAATCTAAAGTTTGAAATCAAAAAGTTCGCTTGACACACCAATTTTGGATGTGGCAATGTGAGATGAAGGATGCGCTTAGTTATCAGATTTTGGATGTTACATTAAAAAAGGACAAACCAAAAAATATAAAAGATGATGAATGGGAAAAATTAAACCGTCAAGCATGTGGTGTGATTAGATTGTTCTTGACTGAAGAAATTAAATATCCGTTGATGAAATAACCAATGCGCATAAAGAGAACTGACTAAAAGTATAGAAAATCGAATTTATTTTAAAAAAAATTTATTTCGATTTGAATATGAGTTCGGAATCTCTATGGGTGAACATCTCAACAAGTATAACCAGATACGTGCAGATTTATTGAATTTAGATGTTGAAATTGGTGATGAAGATAAGACATTATTGTTATTGAATTTTTTGCCTGATTCTTATGATTATCTTACCACTACTTTATTGTATACTAAAAAGAAAATAAAGTATGATGATGTGTCGAATGATAAATAATGAGTATAAAAAAAAAGATTTTAACATGTAAAGAACGGTTGATCAAGATGAAGCATTGATAGTCAGGGGAAATAAGAATTGGACATCTAGAGATAGATTTAATAGTAACAAGGATGGTAGAAGAGGTGTAGCGATTGATAAATGTGCTTTTTATCGAGGGAAAGGACATTAATCCGAGTCTGACTTTGTGTTAACAAGCTCGATGAAACTAAATGACTGTTCAGATTGGATTTTTGATTCTGGAGCTTCCGTTCACATGTGCTCAGATAAAAGTATGTTTTTTGAAATGAAAGAAGTTAATGAAAAGAAAAGTTATAAGGCTGATGATAGTACTTGTGAGGTAAAAGGTATAGGAAGTATTCGATTATAAATGTCTTGTATAGTATTTGCAACAATGAAACATGTCAGGTATGCGCCGGAATTTAAAAGAAATCTAATATCATTGGCAAAATTGGATGACAAAGGTTACATAATTACTTTAACATGTGCAGGTATCAAAGTAAATCTTGGATCGCGTTTTGTTATGAAAGGAACTCAAAAGAATGAATTGTATTTTTTGGATAGAAGAGGATGCGCAATAACTGCTCAAGCTATTTGATTGAGAAAAAATAAATATACATTTTATGAAGATGATTGGTTGATGGATAGTTTGCGTTTATGTGTGCACGATAATGTTTTTTGGAACGGTGGAGTATTTGTTTATGCTTGATTGATATTTATGCAAATGGTGGAGTATGTTCGAAAAGGTTTGCATTGGAATTGAAGACAATGTGTAGATTTGTTGAAGTTTAGCTTAAATTACAATGTTATAGTATTTGCTATTATCCCATTATAGACTCATGGTAGTCTATATATATAATTGTTTATCACAAATCACTTATGAAAATATTATAGACTCAACTAGAATCTATATATAATTTATTATGTATTAATGTTTAAAACAAAAGAAAGAAAGAGCGAAGGTTAGAAAGATAATAAGTTGCTTTTGTCGGAGAATTTAATCTTCTTCTTTTATGTTTTATTTGTTAGTTTAGTCGTTGGTTTGTTATTGTAAGTATAGTTTGTTTGGTTGGAATAAAAGATTGCTTTGTTTGATTGAGTTTATATTTTGTTTATTCCGTATTTATTTATTGGTAATTGGTGCTTCCGCACAACAAATATCCCAAATAAACAAATAATAACTTAGTTCAAATGGTAAATATAAAGTTTTTGTGTAGTCTGATAATCATATTACAAAAAAATTTAAAATAATAAATTCGTATTTGTAGTCAATTTTTATATATGTATTGTTTGAATTTTTTGAATCAATGGACAAGTCAGATAATTAATAGGCTCCAAATTTCTTTAATTTTTTTCTATACCGTTTATTATCGTTATTGTACTAAAAAAAAAGGCCCGAAATTAAGTCTCACCAAAAAAGTCAATGACAGGCTCGGGTTTGACTAATTATAGAACTTTTTTGTGGCTCAAAAGTTTTAACTAATTAAGGAGTAATCTATTTCTTTGAATATTTTAGTTAGTATTATAATTTGGTAGAAAAATAAATGTTTGTTTTAAATGTTTGGTGTTAGTAAATTACAAAATCTTTTGAGGTAAATGATTGGCAGGAGGGCTTTTTTTCAACTTTAGCATCGTAC
Source organism: Primula vulgaris (assembly GCA_963920805.1). Taxonomy (NCBI): domain Eukaryota; kingdom Viridiplantae; phylum Streptophyta; class Magnoliopsida; order Ericales; family Primulaceae; genus Primula; species Primula vulgaris. Next base: position 20,162,917 of record OY987217.1, on the reverse strand, counting down.
CAGAATAAATATTTCAGAACCGGCCCGGTGAAGGATTGCAATCAAAAATTCTAAGTTCACTAAAATCATGATTCCCTTTATTTCAATGATTCTAATTCTAGATGAGCCGAAGAGCTGTATCCGCTCAAAATCTCCCAAGATTTTGATGTTATTTTGGAAACTGCATTTTCAATCCAAAATACATAACCTTATTGGTTTTCCATCTCTAGTTAATTACATTTTTTCTAGTCAAATTCCCAAATTACTATTCTTTTATTCATCTAGTAAATATTTAATTTACACTATGTGGATTGTGGTATATGGCTGTTTTTAAAACATTGCACATTGTTGGATAAAATGCTCTTAAGTTGAATTTTATGCAATTCCAGCATAAACCTTATGCATTTTTAATCGAATATTTCTTATTTTAAAGTGAAGAATTATGTGATTTTAACTTAACCACATGCTCATTTGACTACAGTGTCTTTTTTATCCTCATGCTATAACAATAATAGGTGGAATTTTAGTGCCTTTTTTATTTTTGTTTTACATTGTATGAAGGCTGCATATTTTTGCTTATTAAATCTACAAACTCAAATTAAAAATAGTAATAGTGGTGGCACGAGAACTTAGATTCAAGATATTGGCGGTTAGGGTCACAAGTTTTTCCCACTCATTTGTATGCCTTTGAACTTCAAATTAGGTTGGGAGAAACTAGGTACAAGCTAAGTACAGGTTAAATGGGCTAAAACACCCATATATATTTTGATAAAAATTTAAATATTATAAACTTTCAACACTTGAATAATTAAAAAAAGTTTACATCTGTAATACAGTCCCACCCATATCAACACCCCACCATTGAAACTATGAGTGTGATTTGAAGATGAACTCCATTTTTCAGCTCACTGTCAAACAATATATTTGGTGAAAATGTCTATTTTTTATCGAAAATGGAAGCTTTTGGATAAAAATACTGTTTTTTTGTGAGAACGCCAATTTTAATGAAAATAATTATTTTTTTGCTGAAAAGATTGCTATACAACTTTTGCTAGAGATTGTCCTGAAAAAAACATCTAGATTCGGAGATTGCTGCAAGAGAGAATCACTAAAAAAGTACCATATTTCCTAAACGTGATTATCTCAAACTTTTCTTTCCAAACATTGTCACTTTCTCATTACGATTGTGTATACATTTTATCGGAGGGACGACCCATTAGAGGTTTGGCGGAGCTCCGGTAACCTTCTTGTTAATCTGATACGAGAAAGAGTATGCATTTAAAAAAGCCATGCACTTTTCACGGAAATTCTATACATTCCCTAATTGTGTAAGCAATTTGTCGGATCATCACCACCGCCGTAACTCATGAGCAAGTGATGGGTGTGTGGGGGGGCAGGGAGAAAACTATAATGTGATTAAAATTGATTGTCAAGAGAAAGTTGGATATGTTGTGCTAGGTTTGAGACGAGCAGCGAGAAAATTGTACTTGTTGGAAAGAAAATGTTTGGATAATATTTTTCGATTATTTAGTTTAAAAATTGGCACTTATTGTGAATTTACCTTTGTTGCAGTTAAGTATTCAAATCTTGAATATTAAGCTAATGTTTTTCAAACAGTAACTTTTAAAGATTACATTTAATTTAATTTTTAACAACTCATTATTTTGGATAGAAAAAAACGAGCTATATGATTCTGGGGGAGGATATATGAACACTAACAAAAACACCAACTTAAACATCAAGATCCTAGCCATTCATTTCAACGGACAAGATTAAACCTAATAAACTAAAGAAAAAAAAAACATCCCTAAACTCTCTCCTCAGAATATATCCTCTCTCTCTTCTCTCTGCTCAATAAAAAACATCTCTCCCCCCTAAAAACAGAATACACTTCTTCTCTCACATCTCACAAGCCACAACTTTGCGACCATCTCTGTTCGATTCCTCTATTTTTCTCGCATGGTTGTCTATCTGAAGGTATCATCACACCCTCAAACTTTTTTTTCAATTGTCATTTTGATTTTGATTTTGATTTTTATGTTATACTAATTTTATATATTTTATGTAGATTTCTTTTTTTTTTTCAAATTACTCAATTTGACTGTCTACATGGGGAAGTTTTGGCTCTTTTTGTACTTGGTACTTTCTGGATTTTGCATATATTTATTGATGTTTGATTGGTTACTGCAGTGATGTTTTTTGGGTTCCGCTTGACTATGAACAATTTGTACATTTCAGGAGCTTGGTATTACTGCTCTTCATATTAAGCTACGTGCCACCGGGGGTAACAAGACTAAGACACCGGGTCCAGGTGCCCAATCTGCCCTCAGAGCTCTTGCCAGGTCAGGAATGAAGATTGGCCGCATTGGTATGAGTTTCCCCCCTTCCTAAAATACGTTCTTGTACTTTTGTTTTTACCATTGTACTTCTACTTGTCTATCAAATCTACTTTTTTCTCAAATTTCCTTTTCCTTTCATTGCCTACGTCTACCGCCTAAAGCCCAGTTCCTATCTGGCCAGTAGGCATTTGCTGGCATCCTTGCCTGTTGGTTAATTAGCTTAGCCTAGACTAGTCAATAGTTAGTATGGCCTAATAGAAGCTAATTTAGTCCACTTGGGTGTAAGAGGTTAGATAATCAGAAGAAAATAAAAGTAAAATCATAATGAGCCAGGACTAATTTGGGTTTTGCCAATTTTGTGATATCAAGTTTTCATTTGCGCTTAAACTCTGCTAAGATGTTTATTCTTGACATTTTTTTTATTATGACAGATTGTTTCTAGATATGTTGACTGATTATGGTTGGTTATCTGACTTATCATAGAATTTATAGAATTTTAATTCTGAATTAGCTAGGTTATGGACTTTTCATACTTGTAATGTTCTCGCTCACATTGTAATTGAAAGAAAGTGTCTATATATCGTTTCCTGCTTAGTTGCTACTTGCTACCTAATTGTGGGCTTGAGGGCCAGTATTCCTCACTTTGACCGCACATAGTGGCTGGTAGCTTTCAAAACATTGATTCTTAACTAGTCTGAATGTATAAGTATTCTTCTGATGCTTGGGTTATGAAATACAAGTCTGTTCTCTTGAAAATTCTTCTTCGAATGTTCTGTTTCCTTTATTTATGTCCCATTAACGATTTAAGGTAGACATAAATAAGTTACAATAGAAAGTTCTCTAGAACAGTTTCTGGAGGGAAGTTCCTCAATAGTGTTTTAATACACTGTACAGCCAAATAGTGCTTCTGAGTTCCGAGTACTTACGAACTACCATATTGTCCATTAATGGATTCACTGCTAACAAAAAATAACTACGCAATTTAAGGTGCAAGAACATTACAGTTTACTACACCATCAACCAAATAGAAGACACACTTGACACTAAAAACTTTGGGAGGATCTCACGGAGTTGAAAGAGAGAGGAGCCTGATCCAATGGAGAGAGAAGATGGAAAAAAGCATTTGTGTCAAACGGATAAAAGTACAAAAACAAATCGTCTTCACCAAATACCATATTCAAGAATTTTTTACATCAAAAACATGTCTCATAACAATGCAAGTTCATATTTATAGAATTCCAAAAAACCAAAAAAAAACTAGTGAATGATAAAACCATCTTGAACCAGCTGTTTCAATGACTCCTGCTTTCATCATCTTCTAAACGGAATAGCATTCTCATGTTCGATTTTCTTCTTTATGATCCACTCCTGCAAATGATATAAAACATAAACCAAGTGATATACGGAAAAAAAAATGATGAAATAAATTAAATAAAAAATAAATTTTTTACTCGATCACCTGCGTAATTTTTACTCTTTGGATTTTGAGGACAAGTTCTCCCATCATGTCCAAACTCTTTACATGTTTGACACATTCTTTTCTTCTTTGTTGACAACTCAATACCACTTTTAATTCTTTCTGGGTTTGAACTATCATGTTTGGTCCCTTTTTCATTTTTGTCTTTCTTCCTTCCCTTAGTTTGAGAGACATTCGGATCCAAAAGCACGCTTTGAGTTGGTGCGGTTGAATGCAGAACATTGGTTTCATTGATAGAATGACGCGTAGAATTACAGATTTTTAGGATATTATCAGAAAGAGATTTCATAGTCTCTATGTAAAATTTGTAAGCTTCTTCCGATTTCGAAGCCAAACAAGCAATTTTAGTTGATTCTTGACACATATGGCCAGGTCTCAAAACATCTGTCTCTTCTTTTCCATCGTTTTGCACCAGATCTGATGAAAATCTAAATTTGTTAGCTTTTTGACGCCATCGTGACAAAATAAAATGCTCAGGTATCACATCAATGTGTGACCAAACAAACACCTTTAGAATGTGCCTACACAATATTCCTACAAACTCAAAACTTTTGCATTCACATTTACCTGTAAAGATGACAACGAACAATAATAAATAAAAAGCGAGACCTATAGAATAAAATCTACAAGATATAAATTTAAATAAGTTTATAGTTAAAAACATACCTTCGTAGGTTTTTGAATCCAAAGTGACGATGAATTTTTGAGTTTCGTAATCCCTTGAAGTCAGTGTGTATGATTTTAATCCGCCGATATTTTTATTTTCTTCGAGTATAAAACTAAACGCTTCGTCCATCTCCAACTTGAATTTGTTGAAAAGATTTCTAGTATAAATACTTGCTGCATGTTTCAACAAATACTCGTTACCCTTAACAATCCGAGACTTGTGTTCGGATATGAAATCTTCATGATTTTCCCTTTCACGGATCCTTTTCAAAGCTTGGTCATACTTGACGACAAATTCACTAAGAGTTGTTTTCCACGTGACAAAGTCATTAAAAAATGAATTGATTCCCTCACTACGTCCGGTAGTATTCATACCGGCAAAAAAATTGTCACGGTTATAAACAGGAACCCACGATTTACGAATAGTATACAATTGTTGTAACCAATCGTTAGTTTCTAGACCATAATCCGTTATCATTGTTGCCCATCTTTCTTCAAATTCCTCTACCTTATATGTGAACCAAAGACAACTTTTCATCTCTTTCTTGAACTTTGATTTCTTATAGTACACATGGGACAGCTTTTCCAGGAATTTTTTTTGAATATGCCAAATACATAGACGATGATATGCATTAGGAAAGACACATGCAATTGCTCCTTTCATAGCCAAGTCTTGATCTGTGATTATTGCAAGTGGAGGATGTCCCCCCATTGCTTTAAGCCACGTCTCAAATAACCATGTAAATGTAACCTCTGTCTCATCTTGTAAAAGCGCACATCCGAATTGTATCGTTTGCCAATGGTGATTCACTCCAGTGAATGGGGCAAAAGGCATTTCATACTTGTTTGTTCGATATGTTGTGTCAAAACAAATTACATCTCCAAAATATTGATACGCCATACGAGATTGAGCATCCACCCAAAAGAAATTTGTCGCCCTCATATTGTCATCCATTTGGATATCATAGAAAAATTGTGGATTTTGTGCTTTTTTAGTCTGAAAATATAACATCATTGATTGTGCATCTCCCACTTCTAAGTTCTTAAATTTCACATTACTCAATGCATTATAGACCCGTCTATTATCAAATCCCATATGCTCCCCACCAAAAACCGAATTAATTTTTGAAAATTTGATGTGTTCCTTATGAAATGCGTCGGCCAATACCGTAACTGCTTTAGGCAAGTATTGATTTGATCCCATTTTCATCCTCTTTTTTGGAGAGATCATTGAATGGTTGTGACTCACTTCGAACACTGTTACTTTCCATTCATCATCCCATTGTTTCTTAACTCCCATTGTTTCACACTCAGTTTTAAGCGTTGAACAGTTTCTGTTTTTTCTTTTATTTTTATTTTCAGCATTCTCATTATGTACCTCACCGTCTTCGTCAGTTTTGGGAATGTGTTTTCCTTCTCTAACACAAACAAATTGTTTACTAATCACTTCACTTGTTCTTGGTCTTTTGCTAGTAGTTCTAACTCGAATCCAAAAACCATTTCGTCGACCGTAATCCTCATAATATTTGTGTGCTTCCTCAAGTGTTTTGAAAGACATACCAACTGCTGGTACATTTGATACTTCTGTATCATTTTTTTATGTTTGAAAATCATTGACCTCCAAATCATGTACTTCTACATCATTCAGTTCGTCATTGTCGAAACCCAAAGTTTCTTCTTCTAAACCGTCTCCTTCCAAATGAAAAGTCATATTTGCCTTCACAACTACATAATTAACGATTGAACATACAAAAAATTAACTCAACTTTTGCTGTTTGTTTGTTTTTAATTAATAAACTATGCATTTTTTTTTATAGATTTTTGTAAGAAAATTTGTATTTCGATTTTTAATATGGTTTATGAAATTAATGATTGTTATACTGTGTAATTTTCAGCTGCTGTTGATGGAAACTGCTACCTTTCTTCAAAATTCATTTGGAATTAGCTGTAAAACATTGAAATTTGGGTCCAGATTCGAAGCCCCAAAGTATTATAACCACAATTCTTTGAATTTTGGATATAAATCATCGTTTAGTAAGGTACTGTAGATTCATCTTATATTTTGTTTTGAATTTTTAATTATGGTGTGTATGCAGCTTTTATTTTGTTCCTTTTTGCTGATTCATGTTTTTTTTAATGGTTTTTTTATGGATTTTCTTGATACTAACAATAAGAAAATGTAGTTTATTAATTTTTATTGAGCTTTGATCATGATTTATGAGGGTTAGGTAAAGAAAATAGTTACTTTTCGAATGAACTCGTCATTTTAGCTAAAAAACTAGTGAATTTCTATCTTTATGAGCTCAGGTTATTACTTATTGTCTTGGAAGACGAAATTAAAATACGTTGAACCGGTTAGCTTAAAAGTCGTTTTTTTTTTTTTTGGGTTTTCTAAAAAGCAAGAAGTTTTAGGCTAGATTTATTATGGACTCAGCTTTTTTCTTGTTTTAGCAAGAAGATAGCTGCAACCAAACAAGCCTAGCTATGTTTTACTTATCCTTGTTTTCTTCATTCGGAAGTGTGTTGATGCCGTGGAATTTTAGAAAGTTCCCTCTGATTTATAAACAAGTTTGAGCTGACCATGTGCATCAGTTAAGGGCTTCTTAAGCACTTAATTTTATATAGGTCTTATCCTTATGTAGAAAAAGTATAAATTACGATGTTATGATGAAATTGAGTTTTTGTTATAGATTTTCAAACTTGTCGAGAATTGGATTTATTTAAGATTAAGGTGCTTATAAGTTTTGAGTTTGATGTGTTTCAATTAGCCGAGGTTCAAATTAAACTTCGATTAGCTGAGGTTCAAATTATATATTTGCTAATTTTATATATTTATTATTTATAATTTATCAACTACAATCCAATCAATCATTTTAAATAAAACCCTAAAATCTATTGAACCTGGTTCAACCTAATTCGAAAAAAAAATATTAACAAATATATAAAATTAGTATAACATAAAAATCAAAATCAAAATCAAAATGACAATTGAAAAAAAAGTTTGAGGGTGTGATGATACCTTCAGATAGACAACCATGCGAGAAAAATAGAGGAATCGAACAGAGATGGTCGCAAAGTTGTGGCTTGTGAGATGTGAGAGAAGAAGTGTATTCTGTTTTTAGGGGGGAGAGATGTTTTTTTATTGAGCAGAGAGAGAGAGAATATATTCTGAGAGAGAGTTTAGGGATGTTTTTTTTTTCTTTAGTTTATTAGGTTTAATCCTGTCCGTTGAAATGAATGGCTAGGATCTTGTTGTTTAAGTTGGTGTTTTTGTCAGTGTTCATATATCCTCCCCATATTCTGATCTTGTCATTTGTATTGTTGACTCAACTTCTTTCCAACAACCGTATATGTTATTCATTTGTTTATGCATGCCCATTCTGAAAAATAACAGAGGCGTACACCAAATTGTGTGCAAGTGAAACGTTGGTGCGTTTTAGTATGTTTGATGGCATAAATTTGAAAAGTGTAAAATTGGGTGTATCAAACTGTAATTTTAAAAGAAATTAGGGATAATAATCGTATTCTCCCTCCATTCCCATTTAATTGTCCATTACGAAACTACGTGCAATTTTGACCGGGTTATAACTTATATCAAAATTGTCGAAATAAATTTTTTTTAAATCTAATCATAAAATTTAACATTTGAACTATATGATCAACTTTTGAAAATTTTCATTCCGACAATTTTGATACAAATTATTGACCGGACAAAATTGCACGTAATTTCGTAATGTACAATTAAATAGGAACGGAGGGAGTAGCGAAGATTTATGCTTGTAATCATTTTACAGAAATCTGATTACAGTCATCAAGGATAGTTGCAGTCTCGAGGATCACAAAACTAAGTACAGTGATACATTTATTCCTTTTCTCCACATTGTTTTGACCGACTGCAAGACGCTTTTTTCCGGTCTTTACACCCTAACTGCCACCCGGAGAGACGGTCTTATTGTGGCAGTTAATCTCTAGCTGCCTTAAGAGACTTGTTGTTCAACAAAATATGACCCATAATCCAAGGAAATCCCAAACAATGAGAACTTTCATGGAAATAGGTCGGGTGATAAGCGACATGATACCATGCAGACGCCAGCTTCTTATGTTGCTCCTCCTCGTCCCCCTCTTCCTTACAGCAACTACTTTTGAACCATCCTTTTGCCTCCTTGAAAAGGCTTTTGATGGAAACCGTAATCCTCTCTCTCATCTCAGTATACTTCCGGTTATCTCTTTGTAGGTAGTTTGAACGAGTCCGCAAGTTACCAGTCAATATCTCATCTTCGCTTTCAGCAGCGTAAAAATTCATCAGAGTAGTCATCTTATCACAGTACATATCTTTGTGATTCTTTGCAATCTCAACAAATTCTTCAAAACCCTCCGCCAGGAGATCATTATCATAGTAAGCATCCTCCTCCTGGTTTATCGTCGTCATATCAACATCTGAATTCTTGTTTCGGTACGAGGATGAGCTCATGAGGGCACGATAGAGTGCACCAAGTACCCCATTGGAAACGTAACTAGGTCTCTCAACTCTCTCCATAAAATCTGGAAACTCCTTTGGTTTCAAATAGTTGGGCATCTCAGCTGGTGCTCCTGTTTTTGCAAAGTCAACGGCCATTGAATGAAGATTTGCCAACTCAAGGCATTTTGGACTTAGGGCTTTGTCCGGCTCACGGTCTGCATGTATTAAATGGGCTGTCGAGATGATTCCCAGGGTATCGTTCACCATGTAATCCACAAAAAAATTATGAATTTCCTACAAGGAAGAAACCGATTACTTAATTAGGTATTGTATGAATCAAGTAAAAGTTTCTGTATTACAGAAAAAACGAATTTACTTACTTCCAAAGATACATCATGGTCCATTATACGAGGCCTCCGTCCGGAGTAGTCCATAGGGGCCACAGTCTGGCTTGGGATTAGGTGTTCATCCCAGCTTATGAAGTACAAGTCTCCATCAAGATCACCGCCGGAACACTCGTTAGGATGAGGCCTGTGCATGTACGCATATACATATCAGTATTAAAGGCAAATATCAAATAATCTAACACGTCACTTCAGAACAAAAGAGCAAAGGCAACACATTTGTTACACCACTATTCTGGAGAATGAAGGCTTCCATAAAAAATGAACTTTACTTTTTGTGTAAATGAGAATAGTTTCTGAGAACAAATGGATGCAAGAAAGTATTATTTGTATCTAGCGTCCTTCTAAAACAATAGTACTGTAATCAAAAGTAAAGAAATTACGGTTGTGGTATAGTACCTTTTACCCTTTTGGGGGAAGACGATGCAATTGACCAAACCTTTGTCAACCAATCCCACCTCACAAATGGCTTCAAGAACTCTAACATCTCCTGGGTGAAGACACGGATTCTTTGTGACCACAACCTTCCCAACCACTACTGAGGTTGTCTTGTCTACTTTCTTAAAGTAGCTGCTCTTCCCTTCTTCACACTCCATCAGCTCACTTTTAGTCATCGTAATTCGTGCATAAACCTGTCCATAATCTAATATACCAGTTTCGTCCAAACATCCTATCAAGATTCGTCCCTTTGGAACATGAATTCTGCACCTTACCTTTAAATCGTACAAAAGATTGTCATGGTGGGCTTTGAGCATCATACGAAGATACGGTTCCTTATTAGGCTCATAGCCCTGTTGTAACATCTTTCCGAGGATGTTTTTAGCATCGTTTGAGGCCAAGCTTTCAAGTACATTCATTGCAGCGTCTCTAGACGACAGCATTTTATCCAGAAGACAAAGCTGCTGGTCTTGCATTGCCACGAAAACCGAGTCGTCAATCCCTAAAGTAGACAAAAGGGAGAGAATCTCGCGGTTCAAGTAACAAGGCATAGAATCGCAGCATTTAGTAACATTCAGCATTCTGTTTTTTGAATCAAATTTAAGCATGCTCCGGCGCAAAGAGAGTTTTCTGTACGAATTACGGTCAACAGCTATGACTCCTTTATACCCTCCGTATCTAATCTGGAATGCTGACGGAGTAGGTTTTGACTCCAACCCACACATGTCAGCAACTTGTCTAGCAAAAGAGGGAGATATCTTCCCAATCCCATCAGAGAAACAGTACGAAACACCGTCCATATTAACTTCAATATCCGGAATACTTTCGACTTCGTGAGGAAGGACTTCGAGTGTCTGCGTAGAAGCACTGAATAGCTGGCCCATCCTAGCAGCACATTTAGACACGCTTCGGATTTTGTTAAAGCAACCCATCCACTCTCTAATATCTTCGGCTCTCACATTTTCATTTGAAGCAAACATCCACACAGCATTCGACCGGAGTTGGCTTGCCGAGAATGCCAAGAATTGGAATCTCTTGTTTCCAATCACAATCCCGTCTCGAAGGACCGACAAGATCCTATGATAAATATCGGTTTTGTATGTTTTTCCGAATATACCTTGCTGGATGGTAGCGGAGACCGCGTTAGCCGGAAGCTTGCTCCAATCTTCTTCGACAAAAGTGACCCTCATGAAATCCGACGCATATGCGGAGAAATTTTTAACAACATGATTTGAGGTTTCGAGCTCCGGCCCCAAACAGTATATCTTTGTCGGAGTGACTAGGACTCTGTGACACCTCATCATATTATGATTTGTCAACCTGCTAAGGGAGGTCGAAGGGAGATTCTTGCTGCTTGCTGTAAGTAAATGCTGATGGACCTTGATAAACTTGAAAGGATCGTAACATATATGTTCTCTTTTGTGTAGCTTTTGAAAAACGAGCACAGCAGTGTCCATGTTTAAACTGCTAAGGAGGTTGATGAGATCGTCATCCACCGAAGCGAGACTGATCTTGTGGGTATGAACAAGGGAACAGAGCTGAAAAAGGATCTCATACGACAATTTATGACCCGATGGGCAACTGACAAGTGGAACTAGGTCGGACGCAGAAGATAAACCAAAATCGACCTCTTGTTCGAGAACTATATGGTGTATCGACACTTTATTAAAATACGGTAATTTTGCGAAGACATCTAAAGGCGCTTGGTCTTCTCTCAATTGAAAGCAAAGGGAACTGGATTGGCCAATTGACTTGATGACGGAGAAATCGGTTGTGCGAACCCAAACAAATCCTATGTCCTCCTTGCACATGAAGTACCGATTCTCACTTAACCTTGAATTCACATTAGGCCCTGACATCCTCTTGAATATCTTGGGTGCGTACTTGAGCTGAAAAAATTAGAAAACAAGAATGTGAATGCAGTAACAACAGGTAGCACGACCAATGGTCTAAAATAAAATAAATCTGAATTCGGCAGATCTAGTTACTCCTCCGTACTTATAGACGAAGTAATTGGGTGAAAACAATGGACAGAACCCCATATTGTTGCTATTCAAAATAAAAAAGTACCTTTAGCATAGTGCAATTTAAATTATAGCTGCTACCCCATTAATAGATAAAACCAGTCGACATACGAATTCCGCTATCTCCCCCGCAACAATCATGGAACATTAATTGTGTTTTAGCATAACATCAAGTTCTTTTATTTAAATTCCGAACGAACAAAGTCTTATAAGAATTTTTTGCCATTTATATAGAATATAGATATGGTTATGTCATGCATTTGCTGATATTTGCCTAGTTGATGACGATATTCCTATTTTTCTCACTACTCGTCGCTTTTTTAAGTTGATTTGCACTTTTACTTCTGCCAATGAGATCTTTAAATAAGCTAGATTTTGGGTGAGAAAAACTAAAAAAGCTCAAAAGCTAGGATTTTGGTGCTTCACCTAGCTTTTTCGCGACTATTTTTGAACTTGAAAGAAGCGTTTCGCATGTAAAACAAAATACTATTGATCAATGTGTCTATCTAAAAGGAAAATCTAGCAGCAGCCGTCTACCTGCCTAATAATTTCAATTCACATAAGGGCAGCAGCAATTGTATCCCCCGCCCTTAAGACATTTGCTCAATGTATCAAACCAATTTTGTTTACATATACGAGGGTCCTTTAAAATTACAAAATCCAGGCATCCGTTTTTTACCTTTTACATAATGAAAAAATAACGCACGCCCAATCTGGAATTTCGATTTTGTGAATTGGTTATGTTTTATAACATTACATCATGGAAAATCCAGCTTTTTAAAGATGGCTGCGAGACAGTCCTCGCAGCTCTTTTAAAATAAGTTTCCTATATCAAAATTTCTAATAACGAGCTTACCCGCCCCCCCCCCCAAAAAAAAAAAAAAAAAAAAAGAGTTGATCCCAAACAGTACCTGTCTACCTGAGTTTTACAAGCAGATGATTATATAAGATTTTACACAATAACGACGGTAATATCCTAATGTAATAATTTCATAATAATTAACCTTCCCTCCGGTACGACAGGGTATAAAATAAAATTAGATGAACAAGAAGCAGCACCAGAAATATCCTCATCCAAATTGAAAAAATCAGAATAAAATAAAACAAAAAACCTCACAAACAATTAATGCCAAGAAGAGTAAGTAATCTTTCGTTACCTTAAAAAGGATCGCATCGGGTTTGTTATCACACGTATCCGCTTTTCCATTGGTAGGATCCGAACAAGAACACAAAGCAGCAGATACCTCGATTATATAATCAATCGGAATCTCCAACTTATAAAAACCAAAACTATTATCATCACCATCTTTACTCTTCACTTGAAGAAAAAACTCAATGCTGTTTCTTTCTGGCATGACCGAAACGTTAACGTTTTCCCATGCCTCAAGAACCGGAAAACAGCAATTTTTATCATCATTCTCCTCACCCAAGAAAAGACCGCAATGCAGGGTCCCTCCACCGTCGTAAACCGCCCTGTTCAAAGGGTCCATCGGCCTAGCAACAATATCATCGAACGAAGGGGTTAACGAAAGGGACAAGTTGTTAAACACGAGTTTTCCCTTTTCTGAAAGGCTTAAAGCTGTGTTCTTAGCTTCTAGGGTTTGGAACTGTATTTTCCCATACCCTCTTGACTTCCAGTTTTTGTGCTCGCTCGCTATATCGCAAGCGAAAACAAACCCGCCTACTTCGCCTTTTCCTCCTAATGATCCTGCTCCTGTGTTGTAGGTGATTAAAGAGTTTTCTAAAAAGTCTAGTAATTGTTTAGCAGTGGATGATTTGGGAATGTTGTTTACTCTCACTGTTAGCCTCTCCTCATTCCCCATTACTCCAACCATCTTTTAATTATTTTTTATGTCTTTATATATAGAGAAAGATTATAGATAGATAAATCATATATAGATAAATATAGAGAGAGAGAGAGCACTTGTGTGTGCACTTTTATATATAAATATATATAAGTACCAGGCTTTCCCAACTTAAAAATACAAGAACAAGAAGTCAAAAGAAAGTACTTTACTAAAACACATTAGTCAAATCCTTTATGTTTCTATGTTTATTATTATGTCCTAATAGTTATTTCATAGCCCGTACCGGTTAACTCAAAACATAATTTTTTTTAAATTTTGAATATTATGTTATAAAAAATTATATCCATCCGTAATTTCATAAATTACTTAAATTTAAGGTAACATAAAATTTATTGTTACTTAAATTACTTAAATTATTATAATAAAATATCATGGGGTCCATATTTGTGTGGTTGTAATATTGTTATGATTATTAAATGATAATAAATAAATAAAAATAAAAAATGTAGGGTTATTATAAAAAAATTAATAGGAAAGCTGAAATTTTGTGTAAATGTAAACGGTTTCTTAAAAAATATAAAATGTGTTAAATTTAAAAAAATTGTTAATGATGCCGATACGGTTGCTCTACTTACTCATTTAGTATACGAAGACGTGGAGTAATAGACTAATATAAACGACTAATATGAGTTATATATATATTTGTATCTTTAAATCGATAAAAATTACTCTCTTTATTTCGAAATAAGTGACATATTTTTTTATTTTAGGACGTCCTGAAATTCACTTTCCCTTTTTTAATAAATTTTAAATTTTGAAATATCTGTTCTTAGAGTTAAATCATATCAAATTTACAATAGTGATCTCATATTTCAAGTAAGAAATAGTCTTTGTTTGATTTTTTTTATATATTTTTGTTGTTGAATTTTTAAGTAAAATTGTTTTAAATCTTTCATAGTTTTTGAAGAATGACAGTTATTTCAGTACGGGGTAAATAAAAAGTTGCATCGTAACAAATGACATAAGGTGTTATGACATCCTATCTTAATCCAAAGTAGACTCGCATTTGACGAATGAGCATAAATTACGATAAAACCTTGAACATTGTCAAAAGGGGACGATGGGCTCTTTTTTGAGCTTATTCAGTTATCACGCAAAAAAAATAGAAAGAAAATTTTGAAAGTCTAATTTGTATCCTCAAATTCATTGTCTCCCTATTTATGAAAGTTTTGAGCCAACCTATGTATACACTTGAGCAAAGAAAAATACTAACTTGTTGTTTTTGTTTTTTCTTCTTTTAGGTCAGCTTTGTTGCTTCAGCATTTCGTTGTTTAGTTTCTGATCTGAAAGACTGAAAGTGTGTATCTGTAACAGATTTGAGATTATCTCTCAATTGTAACCATCATTTGTAGTACAGATGTGATCTTCCAACCAGAGGGAACCAGCAATGATAAATGAGGAGTGATGATTTTCTATATAATAAAAATATAGAAGAACAATGTTCAACACATTCTTTTTTTACATTTAAATATTTAATATATGGAACGACGAGCGTACTCACGAAAAGAAGACGCCTGAGTTTTCAACTTTGCCCTAAGTCGGTCACACAGATTGAGCAACTCGACATTTTTACCCAATAAAAAGATATAATGAACCTTGGCATGCTCGTCACTAGCCACACCAGATGGGACCTCGTCTCGGGCAGCACCAGTAGGTCCTGGCCCCGGACTAACTAGGCTTGGAGAACCAGTCTGGTGCGACGTAGTAGCATGTGTCTATATAAAATAAAATGGGGAAGAAGGGAAGAGATGAATACCAAAAAAAAAAAAAAAAAAAAACTACAAATATCTTTATACAAGGTACAAATAAAACGACAAAACAATCTACTCAATTATTAATCCGATAACCCATCAACGGACGCTGAGTTCTCTACTACATCAGCGAAATGAATATCTCGCAGTGAACCAATTTGCGTCCCCAAACGCACACGAACGACCGCATCGACTCGGTCCAAGGCAGCCGTGGTCTCAGTTACCCCGGCCGTCGGATCAACCATGCGTTCTGCCCGGGCAACACCACTCATCCCTTTTACATGCTCGAGCACCTCTAAAGCGCGAACTCGGGCCCAATACGCTTTGACAAATGATAGCAGCAGGTCCGCATCCTCAAAAACAGCCCCTAGGACCAAGTTCAAGCTCGTCACATGGCCACGGGCTTCATCACGAGAGCACCGAAATGCGCCAAGAAGCTCTTTCGCTTTACCCTTGTTCGCCGTATAATATGCGATCTTTCTGCTGAATTTCTCTCCCAAGTCACGTAACCGAATCGACATGTTTGAAATATGAACATTCAGATCCTCGATTTTATGACGAGCAGAATTCAATTCAGCAGTTAGGAAAGCCTTAGATCTTTCAAGACCATCTATAACGTTACCTCCGCTACGACTAGGCGAGGTCCAGACCACCATGGCAAGAGGGTTATTAGGTACCTGACAATATTTTGTTTTCACATCCTTCAAAATATGATGACCCTCAGCAAAAAAAAATACGAGGGAAATTAACTCGGAAAAGCCAAACAAAAAGAAAGCACAGCACGTATATTATCACTTCCTCAAAATAATACGTTTCTAGATACAAAAGAGACACACAATTCGGGTACCAAAAGACTTTACGCTAAGATACAGAGAAAATACTACAAGTAAATGGTCAAGGCTCCACCTGAGGGGATGCGGGTGGGGGAGTGATGGTAGCAGCAGACCGAGGAGTCGTTGAAGCCGACCCGAAATGGGGACGGAGCGCTGTCGAAGTAGTATGTCCCGGCAGCCGTGGGAGCTCCTCGTCTCGGAGGTTGGCCCAATCCTGAGGCTTAAGAGGTGCACCATGAGGACAGGGGTACACCAATTCCGACCACGACCGATCCGACAAAGGAACCTTCGCGAAATTAAGCGCACGCACATGAGCGCAATAGACGGAGAAATTAGCCATCATTGCGAACCTTGTCCGCTCCTCCGTGTGCGCCGCTTTCAGAGCAGTAACCTTGGCCTTTTCGGCTTCAACATCCTCAGCCATGAGCAGATTCTCAACCACTAGTTGGTCGTACTTATCGACCATACTCTCTTTTTTATCCTCCAACTTACCGACATCCTCGGTCAGGCGCAGGAAGTCCACCGACAGCTTGTCATAATTATCGCCCAGGATCTTATTCTCGGCGACGAGTTTCTCTTTCTCGGCCACCAGCTTCTCTTTATCAGCCCCAAGCGCTGCCATCTGATCCCTCAACACCACGGTACTCAAGACAACCTGTACTTCAAAACATCAGATTCCGGCCAAAATACGAGCATCATGACATATAATAGAAAATACGCGCCCAACATACCCGCAGCGCATCAGCGTTGGCCTGCTCTATAACCGACATTATAGGCCGATCAGCTATTTTTTCTGCATCCTTGAAAGCGAGGGGTTTAAGAGCAATATACCCCATCTTCAAGGCTCGGGGTTGCTTCAACAGCTCACCCCCACATCGGTCAATGTAACGGGTCATTGCCACCCCGTCCTCCAACACCTCCTCAGGTTCCTCGGCAACCTCATCTTCACCACCCACCACAACATCCACGGCATCCTCTTTGTCAACTTGCACTTCCACCTCCTTCCCTGAAGGAGCAGTCTCAGGGGCCCTGTGCTCGCCTGCATCCTCAGTACGGATGGGTGACGTAACAGGCAGAACCTTCGTATCCTCGGCACGCACAGGCCAGATGACAGGCAGGGTCATCGTATCCACGTCCATATTCACCAGAAAGTTTATATGTTCGAATATGTTATCGATCGACCCCTGAAACACAATAATACCCATAAACCGGGCAAGAGCGAGAGTAACCAATGGAGAAGTCAGTAGCTGAAACCAGATAACCAATGAAGCAAAGAACTAGATAACAAAACAACAATCAAAAGACAAGAGAATCAATATACATGTCCACATACCTCGCCAGGCGTAGGGGCATCCTCAGTGGTATCCCCTTGGGAAGCACTCAACACCCCCTCACCCGTACAAATGTTAGCAGCCTTCTCGGTGACCGATGTATCGGTCTCCCTAGCCCTCTTCGTTGTTCCAACGACGGGGTCAGATCCACGACGCTTCGAACGAACGATCTTTTTTCCTACCCGAGCAGCACTCCGAGCTCGGACCACTTTTAAGAATTCCTCCTCGGGCTCTTTAGGGATCTCGGGCGCAGGATTCCCCTTTGTCACTGGCCCCGCAGGGTACCCGAGCAGCATGGGAGCAGTACGGCTAGCGGGATCTTTCGTCGGTCCAGGCCCCCACCATTTCCAAAGAGCTAAGAGAGCCTCGACATTGGGAGCGCCGAGGTCTGGAATAGTGGGAGCCTTGGTAGCAGGTCCGGGAATTTGGTGTCCCACACAACCCCAATTACCGGAAACAATCACAACACCAAGGTTATCCCCCTTGTTGGTATCCGGCAGACCAAAGACAAGCCGAGAGAAGGATCGCATAGTCTTCAAATAAGAGCTACGGCGATCGAAACTTAAACTATAGACCCCGAATACATCCTTCAGTTCAATAGGTATCCCGGACAACTCCGATAACCTTTGAATACCGTTTAGGGTACGATAACCATTCAGGGCCAGTTGGACTGGAGCAATCTGGACGGCCTCAAAGAACGAAGCCACCCACTTACTGAAAGGAAGTCTTAAACCCCCAGTAAAGAATGCCGAGGAAAGTACAGCTACCTCGCCTGCAGGCACAAACCCCAACACCTCCTTGTCAGATATCGGAAGCCGAACATGTATGTCGGCGGGTATTCCGGCAAGCTTCTTAAAATCCTTTTCCACAAATGGGCCCACTTGGGCCAAGCATTGGGTCAAAATTTCGTATCCAAACATCCTCAAAACTCCATCAATATACTAACCAAACACACACCAAAACCACATCAACATAACGAAAGCCCCCCCCCCCCGCTAAAATTAACCAGAAACCCTACGTTTTACTACCATCCCAATCAACGTAAATCCAGTACATAACTAAATACCGTCAGACACATCTACGACCACAACAACAAATCAAATACCAGTCCAAAAACAAAACGAACATAATAATAACAAAGCACTTACAGTTGTCATTCTGAGCAAACACGTGCGAAAAACAGCAAATATATCGACAATACAACGAAACCCTAGATCGAGCGGCAGCACGTTTTTCCTTTTTGGTGGGAAGAATATACCTTAGAGAGAGACAGATATTTTCTTCAGCAAATTATGTGATAAAAACAAAAGGGATTACTTGGCACAGTAAGAAGGAGTGGAGTCACGAAAAGAATAAAATAATAACCACCTTTTCGTGTGACAGAGGTTTACCTTTTTTCCAACCATAGATAAGTCAACAACCGCTGCTATTTTTAACTTATAAACACTCCAGATTTTGCCACGTCAGAGCATATCCCACTACCCAAGGCAATTCACATCATTACACCTAAATAAAGGGCCAGTGGACCCTACCACGAAAAGCTTCCAGCATACGCTACCAATATTATCCCCGATTAAGGTCATCGACGCCCAACCATTCCTTACCGAAAGGACACACCGAACAAGGCGGACGGAGACCGTTTCTAGCTTGACGGCATTAAGCATCAAGTCTAACAACGCTCTCCGGGGGGATAACCGGGCACATTGCTCGGTGTATACTGAAACATCGAATGGTATTGACATAAAAGAAAAAACAATATATATATCAAAGAAAATATAGAGGCAAAGCAGAAGTTTTATTCATCCACAAAGGGGGAAACACAAACAATACAACCGAAAAGAAAATTCGTACAAGAAAATACACCAATCCTACTTTTTCGAACTACCCCCCATATCGGCATCCTTCCTCGCCAAAAGCTCCTCTAGACACTCTTTCTCCCTAATCAAACGAGCAATCGCCATCTCAGCCTGTTGCAAGGAGTAAGACTGAGACTTGCATTTTTGCTCGGCTTTGAAACGAGCAATGCCCTCCGCATCCCAATATTGTTTAAACCTCCTCACTTCAGTCTGAGCACACTGGAGATCATGTTTCAGCCATGACATCTCAATTTCTTTTAGTTGAAGAGGAGTCAAATCCTCCTCCCCAAAACCAGGGGGACGGGGTAGCAAGAAGGTAGGCTCCTCTTCCAGAAGGGCTTTCTTTTTGGAGGCAGATCTGGTAATGGGAGCCATCTCAAACAAAAGCAAGTTAGAGGAAACAAAAATTATCAACAAGAGAGAGAAAAGAAGATTGGGTAATGAAGTACAGGCAATAGGGAGCATTTATAAAGAGTCAAAGGGCACAAGGCGCGAGGCGTCACAACGGTTCACAAGACAAAAGCACGAGATACGAAAAGATATATCTGATTCAAATACAAAAAAAAGAAAAAGAAAAAGATACAAGTTCCAAAACGGGAAATATATCAGAAAACCAGCCCAGTCTAACTAAGGATCAATGGGTGGAAAAACCGAACTACCAGACCGAGAGAAAGCAAAACGAGCAGAGCAGTTCAACCGAGCTTGGTAGGAATCATTCATGGCAACCAAATTTTCGTTCTCCGTAGAGAGTTCGGATTTCTCCCTAGTGAGAACCATAACGCGCTCCTCCAGCCGAGCATTCCTAACTATCATGTTAGCTAGGCCTTGAGGAGAGTTATCGAACTCGTCTTGAGCATGGTCCCAAATATCCTCGGCATCATACCAGGAGTTGGCCAGATGATTTCTCTGAAGCAACAAGTGATCGAGCTGACGACTCAATGCCGGAATCTCGGTCCATTTCACTGTCTCTTCGGGGTGAGAGCCGAACAAACTCAAGGCCAAAAGGCCGTACTCCTTCTCAAGCCTTCCCATTCGACGACGGACCCGAGATACCTCAGTATCCAAGCCCTTCATCTGAGCATGATATCTCACCACAGGTCCAGACATTCTGGGAATTTGTTATAGTACAGAAGAGAATAAGGGGATGAGGGAGAAACAAACGATAAAAGAAAAATGAGAGATGATAACCACTAAGGAAAAGAGGAGTACTTATAGAACGAAAAATAGCACGACATGTTATGACTTTGCTTGGGAACATGCATATTTCCTGACATACTTGGAAGCATGCATATTTCCTGACATACTTGGGAGCATGCACATTTCCTGACCTGACATTTGATACTACAGCATAGCAAGAAATAAAGATACAAGATATTCAAAGGTCCAAGATTCCAGAAAAACGACAAACCACAAGTGCAACATAAAAAGAAGTGCAATATAAAGGGGCAAAGATAATTCTCATTAATAAAGATGGTATACATCACTGTTCATTACATCAAAAGACGATCTATTACATGGAGATCTATTACATCCGAGGATAATATCAAAAGACATTCTACTACATTGTGGCCTAAGAAGGTCAACAATACCAACAGATACGGCGAACAGCAGGTGACGAAGAACAGAAGCATAAAAAGAGGAAGAAAAAGATGAAGAGGAACATAAAGAAGAAGTGAAAAGCAAGAAGAGGAAAATGAAAAATGACAAAAACCCTAGAAGTAACACAAAATCCTTAGGACCATAGGGTTAATTGTTACGTCGTAGTGGTGAGAAAGAAGAGGAAGAAATAGAAAAAGGAAAAAAGTAGAGAGAGCTAGAGATGGTGAGAAAGAAGAGGATGAAGAAAGTAAAAGGAACACGATAAAAAAGAAGCATAAGAAGGATATAAAAAAAAAGAGATGAGAAAAGATGAAGAAATGAAGAAAATTGAAGAAAATCAAAAGAAAAAAAAAGGAAAATGGAGAGGTTAGGGGGATGTCGATCGGTATCGATGAGAGGGCCCGGCAGAGACATTCCTGTCTCGAAGTGTCGGGTTCCCCCTTAACACCTCATTCTCTTCGACTAGAGCCTGACGAGCACGTCGGCAATAATCCAGTTCGGATCTTAGCCAAGTTAATTCCCGAACCATCTCGGTATGGTGATAACGCATCACCTTTAACTCCTCCTCAGCATCCTTCAACAGTTTTAATGCATGGCCATAGGAAGCTTCAAAAGCCTCCACTTGCAAGACCAATGCAGATTTGCTGAAAGAACTGGCCATTCTAAAAAGATTATGGGATAAAGTTCTATATATGGTAAGGGGAGATGAAGAAAATATTATGAATAAATCCATATCTTGAGAGGGTATTTATAGAAAAATTAAGGATGGTTTAGTGTAGGGAATTGCAACCGTTCGTCAAAAAGACTCTTGGAAACAGGGGTAATTAAAAAGATGCGTCTGTTAAAAAAAGTTTAAGTGGGAAAGAGCAACCATTCGTTATTAAAAGTTGAGTCCCTTGAGAAGAAACGCTTGGATTCACGCTAGTATTTAAAAGAGGGCGAAATTCGAAAAGATCTTACACGTGTCTCTCTAGGAAAATGTCACAGCAACTAAGATATAAAGGATAAGATTTGTGCACAGGGCTCAAGAAATCCCAGTGGTCCCTAGATACAGAGATTAAGAAGGTCCAGTGGATAGGGTCAAAACAAAGCCCAAGAAAAAGCATTAATGAAGCCACAAGCGTGCGCAGTCAAAAAAAAAATTGCATTGGGAAAGTAATTTAGATATAAACAAGAAAAAGAAGTCTTTATTGATTGATTGATACTTCATTACAGAAGAAGCCGTCAGCATAAACAAAATACAATAAAAATAATAAAATCATTTCGTAGAAAGGCCCGCTTCGTCATTCGGCTTCCCCTTCGACCGAGCATACACTTCCTTAAGGGCCAGTTTATAAGCCCTCTTGGAAGCAATGTGCCGATTTCTAGAAGCCTCAAGCTCTTTGATCCGAGCATGAGCCCAAATATTGTCGATCAGAGACTTCTGATATTCTCTCTCCATGACCTCCAAGCGCTCGTCCATCTCATAAGCTCGGCGAGCCTCCATGGTTAAAAAGGTAACCCTCCTTTCGAGGATACGAGCCTTCCTAACCTCCTCCTCGAGATGGGCAACGTATTCATGAAGGTTGTCACCACTATCTTCACGAGGA
Organism: Primula vulgaris; assembly: GCA_963920805.1. NCBI lineage: Eukaryota > Viridiplantae > Streptophyta > Magnoliopsida > Ericales > Primulaceae > Primula > Primula vulgaris. Next base: position 20,140,304 of record OY987217.1, on the reverse strand, counting down.
GAAGCCATTTGTACGATAATAAAGAATGAGTTGCACCAAGAATACAGGGACGGTCCCCTTTTATAGAAAGAAACAAGGGGTAGATCAAAGGTCATCTCGAAGAAAGACAACCTCTTGAACTTTCCAAGAGCATTTATGGCTAACTACAACAGTTCAAGTCCAATTAAGTCATCCCATAAGGTATCAAGAAGATAAACGGACAAGAGCGAGAATAAAGAAACATTTTATTAATATTTTCGATAGTGATTACAACAGGGAAATGATATCTAATACAAAAGAAATCACAAAAGACTAATTAATCCGAGGAAGAGCCATCTCCATCATCATCCGAACTCGGTGTAGACCGAGCATGCAACTCCTTGAAGGCAAGCTTATAGGCCCTTTTTGCTGCCTTTTGCTTAGCCAGAGAAGCCTCGAGCCTCTTTATACGCTCGAAGGCCTAATCCCTATCAACCATGGTCATATGGTGCTCCGCATCCATATCAGACAACCTTTTGGTCACGTCCGCCAATTTCTTTTTCATGATGCGAACCTTCTTGACCTCATTCTCCAAGTAAGCAACGTAATCTGAAGAGTTGTTTCCTGTCGAACCATTGGGAGAAGCCATCGTGTCACAGTCGAAGTAATAATAAATGGGATAAGGGGGGATGGGGCACCTTTATAGTAGACAAATGTGGGGAAGATCAAGGGTTTTTCCTCGAAAAAAGGGTACCAAGATTGGACCTCTTAATGACCTCAAATGGGCCCCAGGGAACAGCCGTGAATCTATCGCATTTCTCGATGTAACCTTGGGAACAGCAAAACCGAAGTAATATCTTCGACCGACCGATCATGACTCCCTCGACATGGAGACCACGCCGAGGAAGTCAGGGAGCACTTGATAGAACATAAAAATTAGACCCGAATATTCTATTCGGGTAGCAATCGACCCACACTTCATAAATGGGTATCCAATGCTTGATGGGTCATCACATGCCTTTCCTAGAAAATAGAGGTAGATATTAATAAAAGCTCAAGCCCACTTAACTAGGGACCCATATCTAAAAAACCCCCTAAGATGGAGACACTTGTCAACATCCAAGGAGGCATAGTTGCCTATAAATAGCCAACAACCCCTCCTAGAAAAGAGACCAGAAAATCTATTCAAAAATTATAGAGAGAAGTTGAGAAAAGAGAGAAACTAGTCAAAGGTTATCCAATTAAGAAACAAACCGAACAGAGAAAGAGCCGAGTATCGAAGAAGAAGGAGAACGACCAAGATAAGAGGTTAAATAGTCAAATCGAGCACAATTGTAGTAAATTAATAATAATCCGAGCAAGTGTAACAATCCGAACAAGTGTAACAATCCGAACGAGTGTAATAATCCGATCAATAATAAAGACCAAGAAGTGTTCATTATTTACAGTTAATTTATCATTATTTTATTGTTGAAAAGTCTAACGCGACCGACCAAAGTTATGGCTTTATCAGTATCCTTCATTCGTCTCTAACTATCTCTCTTTTCGCAGTCTATTCGAGTTTAGCACCTCTGAACGGGAACGTCTTATGTTGATGTTGCTTTGAAACACATAACACTCCACACACCGGTTCTCTAGTTTTTTGTTGTTCACTATGTTATTAAGACAGAAACAGTGTTGTAACTTTCGGTGTAGTGTCACATATATTCTTGTGTGCCGGGGATAAAGTTTAACATTTAGTATTTTTTAGTATTTTGTTTTGGATGAAACGGTTGTTGATTTTTAGGGTTTTGGTGATGTCAGCTTATTTAGTATATTGATATTAAAAATTGAATGATATGGTGGAAATATTTTTTTTTATTCTTTTTTTTAAAAAGGAGTTTCAACAGCGTGCAATAAGCGCTGTTAATAATCTTTCACGCAGCATACCACGTGAGCTGGCTAAATCATGTATTGCCAGCCAAAGTATGTTGCTAATAGTTTTATTTCACAGCTTGCAAAGCGCGCTGCTAATAGTTTTCTTTCACAGCATGCAACGTGCGTTGTCGATAGTATCGACCTATGGCATCACTTAATTTTTCAGCGCAACGTTTTGTGCTGTGAATAGCCTTTTTGTGCGCTGCAAAAGGCTATTTTTGTTGTATATCCTTAACACTTCCGGACTTTAAGTGCTTGAGCAGTAGTTCCAAAGTGTTCCGGTCATGGCAGCGGCTACCATATTAAGAATCACATTGATTGATAATGAAGATAGTATGATATTTTTTTCTTTTGAGTTTTCCATCTCCCCTACCATTACATGCTTAACCATTTGCATACAAAACTCCGTCTCTGGTGTCTGTGGTTGTTAATTTGATAGTGGTAACCGGCTGAATTGTTTTTATTTTCTTGAGTAATATCTAGGGTTTAATGTATTTACGGCGTACGTACGTATCATGAATGTAGGGATTATCTATATATACGTTTGGATGTATATCTTATTCCACTTTTTAAATTTTTAACAAAATATTTAGAACGGTTCGGCTAACAACATTCCTGTGTTATTGTTTAAACCTAATCCGTAAATTAATGCATCTAGATTAATTATGGATACTATCTAACTATTCAAATTCAATTAATTCCTTTAATTTAGCATTTAATGATTTGTGGTAAGATTTGATATTTTGTAGCAAGAAAATAAACAAATTCCATGATATCACATTTTACACGTAACACAATAAAAACCCATTTAAACACATAGAACCCTAATTTTGACTATTCTAAACTTGAAATATTGATTAAAATAAAAATATTGATGCTAATATTTTTCAATCAAAACGAGACATTGATTTTATTTATATATATTTCTATTTAATTATGACACAATCAAAATCCACTTAAACATATAGAACCCTAGGTGTGAATAACCTAAACAAGAAAATGTTTAATTGTCTAGTGTAGTAGGAAAAAAAATCCCCTCTAAAAATATTTAGAATTAAAATATGGAAATAAATGAAATAATAGTATATTGATACATTCATTCCTTAATAATTTATTCACTGCATATTTACATAAATTCCCTCCAAATCTATTAGTTCCATATATAATTACAAATATTAAATAAGTATATTAGTTGTTATATTGTGTTACCTAAATTAACTCTATTAACAAGTGTGCGGGGGCACTGGTTAGTTTTAGCCATTTTTTTTTAAAAGGTATTTGTTAACTTTCGCCTATTTCGAACTATTTTTTTTTAAAGGTATTTGTTAGCTTTAGCCTGTTTCGAACTATCTTTGTTGGTCAAATCTATTTCCTTTATCGCACGTATTTACTATTTACAAGTACTTTTAAAAAAGCCAAGAAACAAACTTTAGGAATAACTGGTCCTACTTTATAAGGACCGCAATGTAGGAGTTGAAAATATGATTAATACCTATTATAATTTGCATTCCTCTTAGTTACCATTTTTTCATACTATATAAATTAAAAAAAATCTAATTTCATAAAAAAACAGAAAAAATATATATCTCTCTCCCCTCATAAATGAAAAAAAATCACAAAAAATTATAAAAAATTATAAAAATGAAAAAAATCACAAAAAATCACAAAAAAATTATAAAAAATGAAAATATTATAAAAATGAAAAAAATCACAAAAAATTTAAAAAATTACAAAAAAAAATATAATTTTTTTGTCAATATACCACTTTTTACACCGAAAAAACACTTTTTCATAAAAAAAATGAATTTTATGTATTTAACTCTCGTTAGACTCATTTCAATATTTGTTAAAATTTGAATTGCCTTTTTAGAAACTAATTTTAGATCCGTAAGCTCAAATTGGTAAGAGTACTTGCACCCAACACTAATGTTCAAGATCTTGGTAGTTCGAATCCACCCAGTTTTTTTTAACTTTAAAGTAAAATATATGCCCTTTTTGTGCTGAACTATATGCACTTTTATTGAACTTTATGCACTTTCGACTGTAATAGATGCACTTTCGACTAAACTAGATGCACTTTCAGCTGAAACAGATGCACTTTTTGCTGAACCAGATGCACATTTTACAGAACTATATGCATTTCTATTGAACTAGATGCACTTTTGGCTGAACCATATGCACTTTCAGCTGAATCAGATGCAATTTTAGCTGAATGAAATGCATTTTTGACAGAACTATATGCACTTTTATTGAACTATATGCATTTTCGACTAGACTATATTCATTTTCGACTAGACTATATGCACTTTTGACTTAACTATATGTATTTTCAACTAAATTAGATGCACTTTAAGCTGAACCAGATGTACTTTCAGCTAAATCAGATGCACTTTTGACTAACTATATGCACTTTCGACTGAACTATATGCACGTTTATTGAACTATATACAATTTTGACTAAACTATATGTACTTTCGACTGAACTAGATGCATTTTCAGCTCATTTAGATTAAAAAAAAGACACATTTTCATGTAAAAACCACTTTTTGTATAAAAAAAATTCACTTTTGGATGGAAAAAGTTTTTCGGTATAAAAAGTGTTATATTAATAAAAAAATTATATATTTTTTTCTAATTTTTTAAAAAGTTTGTGATTTTTTCATTTTTTATGACTTTTTCATTTTTTATAATTCTTTTTATTTTTTGTGATTTTTTTGATTTTTTTTTATAAATTTTTGTGATTTTTTGTATTTTTTGTGATTTTTTATGATTTTTGGTGATTTTTTTATAATTTTTTGTCATTTTTTATAAATTTTATGATTTTTTTTGATTTTTTATATTTTTTTATTATTTTTTTGTGAATTTTTTGTGATTTTATTTTTTTGTGTTTTTTTTATTTTGTTGTAATTTAAAACTGGTTTTTTGAGTTTGTAAAATGATAAAATATGTCTATTATATTTTGGTTTGTATAACACTTTAGTAAATAAACTAAATAATTAAAAAGTGTTGTCTATGAGAAATGTGAACTTATCAAAATATTTAGAAGGAATATAAGTTGTTATGAGATATTTAGGGAATTTCCCTTCGAAATATATACATGATTTTAAATTATTATATAGGAAATAGGTTTTAGGGTCGGTTAATATTTTTGGTTAGAGATTTAAGGGGATTTTGTTCGGCACAACTATTTCCTTATTGAACGTTGTCACACTTTAGGAATCACACAATATTATATTATATATATGTAGGGAAAAGCTAACACATGTTACTTAAGAGCCTATGTTTGGTAACATAATATTTGGTCTAAAAACATATTTTAAAAATCTGTTTCAATAATTCATTGAAAATTCAGATATTGGATTTTTCAGATTTTTTATCCTAAAAATCTGCTTTTTGACTGTTGAAAAATCCGACTGTTCAAACATTCAATTATAAAAAAAAATCAAAAATCAGCAAAAAAAAATATGTTACCAAACGGACTCTTATATGAGCTATAATTTGTTTTCTATATGTTAATTATATTAATATTATGAAACGTTTTTGATGTATTAATTAGATTACATATTGTAACATATAGTGCATCAACTATAATTTTTTCTATTATTTTGCATTAAATACATTGCTACAACATAGATAAGCCGATCCCCACTCCTTTCTATATTTCGATTAAATTTCAAGTTAAATTTTAATGATAAAATTTCTATTGTGATTTTGGTGTGAAATAATTTTCATCAATTTCACTAAGGTGGCTTTAAGTTTGCTAAAACTTATATGTAGTGTATCTATATGGATATAGGGTTTTGCAGTTAGAAATAAATATTGTGTGTGTGTGCTATTGCCAAAGCTATTTTAATTTGTATCTTATGAGTTGTGATTAGTTTTCATAGCAGTTAAACTACCCCGTCATGCATGCTTGTCTGTGATCGTCACTTCTTTCCGTCCTTTTGTGAATATAATTCAGAATAGGTAGTACTATTTAATCTATATAAGAATATTTTAATCAAACCGTAATATTTAATCAGGGGTTAAGTGTTGAAGTGCATATATCTAAGGCAACAGAAGCACAATCTAAAAAAAAAAAGGGATTACCTTACCCCATGTAGTTAAGTTACGTTTGCGTAAGTAACAAGTACGAAAATTATATATGCGCATGTGAATTTGATACAAGTATATGAAGTAATACGCATCTTTGACATTAATCGAAGCATATTCTCCATTGCATGCAACTTGCAAGAAAGTAGTAATAGCCAATAGATAGGGATGGGACTGATCGATCGTCGAGTGCGGTTGACATTGTCTCCGAGGCTTCGAAACCATTAATTACATGTTGAATCGAGCCAATAATTTTGTAGCGATCAAATTCAGAATTGTCAATTTTCTTTGAGGTTCTGGAAGTACTCAGGTTCAGTGGAAGAATACTAGATTATTATGATTTATAACTTAATTATAACTTTATAAGTAATAAACGTAAAAAAAAAAAAAATGAATTTACACAATTAAAACAAGCAAATTGCAACACCTATATATGTCCTATCCTTTTCCCACCCTTTATAACTCGAGCCAGAGAATTCACTACTGAATACCCAAGTCTGCAAATAAACACATCACCTTTTGTCCTTGTTGATGAGTATCTCACGTATGTGAGATGCCAATGGCAAAGTTTGTGCTGTCACATAATTAATGATGAATTTAATAACTAATCCTTAAGACTTAAGTACAATTTACAAAGTGCATGCGTAGTATTTCATCTTAATTTGAATATGTATTAGAAACCATTGTTTCCCTCGTACTTGCAACTACTATATATACATACGAATACAACCATCACTCAAATACAACTCTACTATATAAAAAAAGAAGCTAGCTATAATTCAAAGATATGAAGAAATTAGCCCTAGCCCTAGTGGCATTACTTTTTTCAGTGGTCATGGTTCATGGCATTAACCAAGACCCACAATCGGTGCTCCAATGGGCTCAGCAAACGACCCAAACTAATGAAATGTTATCAACCCTTAACTTCTATTTCCACGACACGGTGAGTGGGCCCAACCCGACCGCAATTCCTGTGGCCCAGCCCAATATCGGTACTTTTGGCTCTTCTCTATCCACAAACTCATTTGGGTCGGTCTATGTCATGGACGATGTTTTGACCGATAAGCCCGATGCAGGCTCTAATATTATGGGCCGGGCCCAAGGAATATATGGGTCGGCCTCGATGGGGGAGTTGGGCCTGCTTATGACACTAAACTTTGTGTTCACTAGCGGAGATTATAACGGTAGCACTCTCAGTGTATTGGGAAGAAATCCAATACTCGAAAATTATCGTGAGATGCCAGTTGTTGGTGGAACAGGTTTTTTCAGAATGGCACGTGGCATTGCCACTGCAAAGACCTATTCTTCGACTCCCAGTGGCGATGCTATTGTTGAGTATAACGTGGTCGTTATGCATTACTAAAAATGTTGTGAGTACGTAAAATAAGTCATGGGGCCTAGTTTTTATTCATGAGACAATATTTCGTTCTACAAGCCATATTTCCCACCTTATATATACAGATCATGGCGAATCCTATTGAGAATGGGATATAAGGTGATCAAAATTGTGTTGGCGTAAATACTATGCTTGGCCATGTGATGGCTGCATGATACAATGTCCCAGTTCCTTTTCGTTTTCGTGTTTTTTAAGTGTGTTTTATTTTTACGTTGTGTTTCTTATTGTCTGTTAAGGGACTTGCAATTGTTTGTGGTTTTCCATAATTGTGTATTTAACAATCCTTTTGATATGATTCTATATAATCCGGAAAAATTCTTCTTCTTAAAGTTCAATAAATGTAGTCGATAATCACCTCATGCCTTAAACAATCTTTTCCATAATTGTGTATTTAACAATCCTTATAATATGTTTTTTAGAATTGCTCTCCTAACAGTCCCTTTGTTCTGACATTACACTTGAACAATTATACTAGTATTATTTTTGCAAAAAAAATTACGAACTTGCAGAAAATTTAAAACCTTATAAAACTACTCAAAAGTTACGAGAAGTTCAACCTTTATAAAGATATGAATGTTTGAAAATGCAATTCATCTCTTATAAAGATTATTATTGTATATTTGTTTATAGAGTTGACTTTGAATTATAGAGGTTGTATATTGAGTAGAATTAAATAAAATAGCGAGGTTAGCATGCATGCATTGCAGTCCTTAACTATTACTATAGTAATTATTTTGTGTTTATGTGGAATATAGAGAGTTTGTATTCCTCAAACAACACATAACTCTTGCTGTCTTTGTTTGTTTGTTTAAATTTCTACAGTTTAAGCTTCCAAATAATAGTATTAACTCAACACTACTGATGTTTTTTAATAGATTTTAGTTTCCCATCCAAACTAGAGTCGAGACCGGAATGAATTGACTTAATATGTCTTTGAAAATGACTGTTATTACACCTTCCAAGCTTTCTGGTAAAAGTTAAACAATATGAGTAACCCATTTTGTGCAAGGTTGATTATAATGGACATCAGAAACAAGCTTAAATAATACCAATGCATCTTTTGTCGTAAACCTTGAAAACTCGTTTCTAATACTAGCTCTCAAATTTATTGTTCAATTCCGTTATTAAATATCGCACATATATGTTTCATGAAAAAGAAAATTGTTACAGTATGAAATGAAGGGAGTATAAGTATATATAACACAACAAAATTTTGTTGTAATTTTTCCTCAACTGGTCAATATGTATGTATATATATATGACTTAATCAAACTGTTAACCCTATCAAGACATACTAAAACTCAAAAGCTCCAAATTTACTACTTCAGATATCACCAACCTCAGTTGATCTGATCTTACATTTTGACAATATCCTTTGTAGCTAGCTAGTATTTTTACAATAAAACATAAATCAGAAGATCAAGTACTTTGGTTTTAAAAGTTTTGTTTTAACAGCCATTTGTTTTCGGCTAATATTAGCCTACATCTTTTATTCCTTGGTCCTTTTGTTTTGTTTCAATTGTATTCACTAATATTAATCTACACATTTGGCAGGGAAACCTTTAATTACATCATCGAACCAAAGAGTTAAATTAAGTCCGGAGTCGATCGCCAGCTTTATATTTTATAAGAAATGTGCTAGTATAATAGTTTCACATATATAATTGCTATACCTGTTTCTGTTTATTATGGGACATATAAGAGGAAGTAGGTAAAAAGCGATAAAGCATGCTTGAAGTTAAATTTCATCAGCATTATGTTCCTGCTTGAATCTATCTTGAATCAAATTCAAATAACAATCATACATTGTTACTTACAAAAAAAGGTGTCCTTCCGGTTAAGTAGCGGCTTAAACTCGTTCGGTCTCCTTACACTAATCAGTCTGACGTTCATACACAGAAAGTATGAACACGTATGTACTTTGGACTATACAATACACAAAATTGTGCGAAAATTGAAAATTGCATTACGAGTACACGAGAGCTATATAACAATGGCAATAGCCAAGTCAGGAGCAAATACCTCCTATTTTTTTAATTTTATTTTATATAATTAGTGGAGAAATTATTGAATATATATTTATATGTTGGACTAATAAGTGTTATTGCAGAAGTTACAGGACTGTTTTGAATGAAGCTGTAAATTAGTAAAACTGTGTAATTGAAAGTTAGTTACTTTCTGTAATTAAAGGACCAATTCTGTAAAGTCTGAAAGTTGCTAATTGCACTATATAAGGACTGTTAACACTCATTTGTAAATAATCAGAACATTTTAATCAATACAGTTTTACAGTTTCATCTCTCTCTATATTGACGATTATATACATATATATATACATATATATATCTGTCAATATACCTATTATATTGACTGTAAAAACCACCAGATCGTGGATTTCTACATGGTATCAGAGCGAATTGCTCATCTCCGCTGTTAAATTCGCCTGCAATCAAAGCTGGTTTGATCTTCTTTAAACTCTAGATTTTAGGGTTTGTTTTTTTTGGGTTTCTTTCTTAAAAGATAATAGATTTATTATCTTATATGTTGGTTTCTTTTGATCAACACACAGAAGTAAAACTTACCCCAATTCTTTAAAAGAATTAGGGGTTTTCTGTTTTTTGTGTATATATTGTTGAGTTTATTACAAATCAATGTTAATTTGTTTCTTTTGGTTATTGATATTTCTCTTTGTTGTTATTCTTAAATATTTCAAGACAGAAGTAAAATTTACCCCAATTCTTTAAAAAGAAATTAGGGGTTTTCTGTGATAGATCTTTGTATTGATATAGCTTACTGAAATTAGGACTGTTTTGTTGTTTAAAGTTTTTTTTGTTGATTATTTTCAAAACAGGAGTTTTTTTTTTCCAATTCTTTAAAAAGAAATAGGGTTTTTTTTGTTAAAAGATTGTTTTCTGTCAATATTAGTTTTTTTTCTTCTTTTATTTAGGGTTTTATGGAGAATATAGCTGCACCTGTGATTACCACTATGAATCCATACTTCATAGGGACTAATGAGAATACTAGTTCTAGTTTGGTTTCTCCTATTCTTTCTGGGTCTAATTTTCATTCTTGGAAAAGGGCAATGGAGATTTCTATTGGGGCTAAGTCAAAACTAGGGTTTGTTAATGGTACTTTACCATGTCCAGTTGAGGGGGATCAAATGTTTGGGGCTTGGCATCAGTGTAATTTGATAATAATGTCTTGGATAATAAGATCAGTTAGTGAGGATATTGGCCAGTCTATTCTTTATGTAGACACAGCTACTAGAATGTGGATGGAATTAAATGAAAGGTTTTCTCAGGGTAATGAAGCTAGGATTTATGAACTTCATCAGGATATTAATTCAACTACACGGGGAAATATGTCTGTATCCACCTATTTTACAAAGTTAGAAACTTCTTGGAATGCTTTGTCTATTATTAATCCAATTCCTAGGTGTAGTTGTGGTACAATTGCTGGATGTACTTGTAGTGTGATGTCTGCTATTGTTGCTAGAGAAAACAGAATGTTCAAAATGACTTTCTTAATGGGTTTAAATGAAAGGTTTTCTATGGTAAGAGGCCAAATTTTGCTTATGAAGCCCATACCTAGCATGAATAATATTTACTCTATGGTTAGTCATGATGAGAAACAGAACAATGTTCATAATAACAATGTGGTACAGTCTCAGAATTTGGCTTTAAGTGTTCAGTCTCAGAATATTCAGGGTAATCAAAGGGCTGTTGGGTATAACCAGGGTATTTATAGGCCTAGTTTTGGAAGAGGCAGCAATAGTATGAAGTGTTCTCACTGTGGATCTAATAGACACACTAGGGACAAGTGTTATAAAGTTCATGCGTATCCACCTGGTTGGAGACCTAGACCTAGGCTTTCTTCTTTTCAACCTTCTTTTCAAACTAGACCACAAGCTTATTTAGCTTCTACTTCTCAACCTTCTGGAGTTTTTCAGCAGAATCTTCAGTCTCCTCATTTCTTGCCTTATCAGAATCAGATTTCTTATCAAGATTCTTATCAGAATCAAGTTCATCAGGCTCAAATAGATCAGAATCAGCCATCTACTGTTCATCCCTCTCAAATTAGTAATGCTAGTTCTTCACAACCAGTTACTGTTATTGACACACCCATATCCAATCTCACCTTTACTAACATGACAGGTACACCTGCAGTTTTTAATTGTTCTAATTATGATCTATTAGGGTTTAGTAATAAAGATACTTGGATATTAGATAGTGGAGCTAGTGAACACATGATTAATGACCTTTCTAAATTTTTTTCATACAAAACTAGTAGTATTCCTTATGTTAATTTACCAAATGGTCATAAAGATGAAGTAAAATGTGTTGGAACAGTAAAATTTGAGTCTGGGTTAGTATTATATAATGTGTTATGTGTTCCCTCTTTTAGTTTTAATCTAATATCAGTTAGTAAGCTAACTAGGGATGTCTCTTGTATTGTCAAATTTGAGACAAATTTTTGTTATATTCAGGACCAGGGCTCTATGAGGATGATTGGTAGTGCTACAGAGAGAAATGGCTTGTATTTTTTCCAGAATCCTATTATTTTTAGAACAGTTAGTGAAAAGCTTCCTATTTGTAATTCTTCTTCTCAGAATAAGCCATCTATTTGGCATTATAGGTTAGGTCATCCTAGTAGTTCAGTTTTAAGACTTGCTATTAATGATGTAAATAGTGATTCTGGTGTTGTTTGTGATTCCTGTCATCTTGCTAAACATAATAGATCTCCTTTTCCTTTAAGAACTTCTTCTACTACTCTTGCTTTTGAGTTAATACATTGTGATCTATGGGGACCATATGCAGTAGAGACACATGATGGTCATCAATTTTTCTTAACCATTGTAGATGATTACACTAGATGTACTTGGGTTTTTCTTCTTAAAAATAAGTCTGACACTGCTGCTGTTCTTACACATTTTGTTAAAATGGTTAGTACTCAATTTGGTTTGTCTATTAAAGTGTTAAGGTCAGATAATGGATCTGAGTTTTTTCTAAACAATTTTTACTTGAACAATGGTATTTTACATCAGACTAGCTGTGTAGAAACACCTCAACAAAATGGTATAGTTGAAAGAAAACATCAGCATCTCCTTAATGTAGCAAGGGCTTTAAGATTTCATTCATGTTTGCCATTAAATTTCTGGGGTGATTGTATACTTACTGCTGTTTATTTAATAAATAGAATGCCTACTCCTTTATTAAAAAACAAGTCTCCATATGAAATGTTATATAACAAAAAGGCTTCTTACAGTCATCTTAGAGTATTTGGTTGTCTATGTTTTGCTAGTACACTATCCAGAAACAGGACTAAGTTTGATCCAAGAGGAAGAAAATGTGTCTTAATAGGTTATGGCACCAGTACAAAAGGTTATAAACTGTATGATTGTGAAACACAAGAGTTTTTTCTTTCTAGGGATGTAACCTTTTATGAACATATAATGTTTTTTAATGATAGTAGTATTGATAATTCTGATCTTTCAGCTAAGAAAAAAACTGAGTTGTTTACGGATAAACTTAAACCTAAGGTTATTAACACTTCTGATGTTATTCATTCTGTAGATAGTATTAGTAATAGACCAAAAAGGACACATAATGCTCCTGCATATCTTCAAGACTATCATATTGATTCTCATAAAGTATCTTCTTTAGCTACTTCTTTATATCATTTGTCTTCTTATGTTAACTATGAGAATACTTCTCATAAGTATAAATCTTTTTGCTTAGCTATTTCTTCTAAAACTGAACCTAGAAATTATAAAGAAGCACACAGTAATCCTTTATGGCAAGAAGCAATGCAAAAAGAAATTAAGGCCTTAGAAGAAAACAACACTTGGGTTTTAACTACATTACCTATAGGAAAACACTCAATTGGTTGTAAATGGGTGTATAGAATTAAGTATAAAGCTGATGGTAGTATAGAAAGATACAAAGCTAGGATGGTAGCCAAAGGTTATACACAGCTAGAGGGTATTGATTATGAAGCTACTTTTTCACCAGTAGCAAAGATGACTACTGTTAGAGTTTTTTAGCTATAGCTGCTTTCAAAAACTGGATTTTATCTCAAATAGATGTTAATAATGCTTTCTTACATGGGGATTTAGATGAAGAAGTTTATATGCTTGTACCACCTGGTTTTCATCAAGAAAATATCAATATGGTTTGTAAATTGCAGAAGTCTTTATATGGTTTAAAACAAGCTTCAAGGCAATGGTTTTCTAAACTTAGTAATGCTTTGATTATTTTTGGTTTTGTTCAGTCTATTGATGATTATTCTTTATTTACTTATAATAAGAATGGTGTTTTCCTTGCTTTGTTAGTCTATGTAGATGACATATTGATTGGGAGTTCATCATCCACTTTAATTAATCAAGTTAAAATTTTCTTAGATAACAGGTTCAAACTAAAAGATTTAGGTGAACTTAAATATTTTATGGGTCTTGAAATAGCTAGAAATAAGGATGGTATTCATGCTTGTCAAAGAAAATATGCTTTAGAATTGTTGGCTGAGACTGGCCAGTTAGCAGTTAAACCTATAGATTTTCCAATGGATACAAAAACAAAGTACATTATACAGAATACAGATTTACATGATAACATAACTGAATATAGAAGGTTGATTGGTAGGCTTTTATATTTAACTATCACCAGACCTGACATTAGTTTTTCAGTTCATACACTTGGTCAATTTCTGGCATCTCCCAGTAAGCAACATTTTGCAGCAGCCATGAGAATTTTAAAGTATGTAAAAAAAATCCAGCTCAAGGTATATTATTCTCTTCCTCTAGTAATTTCAGTTTAAAGGCTTTTAGTGATTCTGATTGGGCATCATGTATAGATACTAGGAAATCTATTACAGGTTTTTGCATATTTTTAGGTGAATCTTTGATCTCATGGAAAAGTAAAAAACAGCACATTATATCTAGAAGTTCAGCAGAGGCTGAATATAGGGCTTTAGCAGCAACTTCATGTGAAATAATTTGGCTTCTACAGTTAATAAAAGATTTTAGTTTAGAACATAAACAAGCTGCAATACTTTATACAGACAGTAAGTCTGCATTAGCTTTAGCCCATAATCCAGTTCATCATGAAAGAACAAAGCATATAGAAGTAGATTGTCATTTTATAAGAGAGCAAATACAGAAGAAAATTATTCATCTTTTACATGTTTATACTGCCAATAATTTGGCTGATATGTTTACAAAAGCTTTGGGTGCACCAATTTTTACAAATTTATTGTCCAAGTTGGGTGTTTTATCACTACACAGCCCAACTTGAGGGGGGTATATTGAATATATATTTATATGTTGGACTAATAAGTGTTATTGCAGAAGTTACAGGACTGTTTTGAATGAAGCTGTAAATTAGTAAAACTGTGTAATTGAAAGTTTGTTACTTTCTGTAATTAAAGGACCAATTCTGTAAAGTCTGAAAGTTGCTAATTGCAGGACTGTTAACACTCATTTGTAAATAATCAGAACATTTTAATCAATACAGTTTTACAGTTTCATCTCTCTCTCTCTATATTGGCGATTATATACATATATATATACATATATATATCTGTCAATATAATACATATATATATCTGTCAATATACCTATTATATTGACTGTAAAAACCACCAGATCGTGGATTTCTACAGAAATCCCACATTTTTATTAATAGATGAATAAAAATGTGGGAGAAACCTCCTATTTTGTTAATGTGGAATATTACTTAAATAGAAGGGGAATTGAAATCAAACAACGTTAACAAGTAACAATCTAGGCACACGATTAAACAAACTCGGACATTCTCTATAAATAAAAAAAACTGTTGTCTTTCTCTTTCATAAGTACAAGACAAGTAAGTTTATTGGATCAGGAAAACCATGCATTTTTATTTATTTATGAACATCTTAAACCCTAAAGCTCTCTCTACACTGCCTGCCACAGCCACACTGTTACATGGGTGTACAGGGTTGCCGTCACAAACACATGCGGTCATGTTTTATAAAAATGCAACTCGTTTATAGGGAATTTTACAAAATAATTTATAAACATTATGTTTTGTAGCCTCATAAAATAACAATAACAATAACAATGTATATTTTTAGCAACCCCAATGATAGCAATGTTGGCTCCTCCGCTGACCCAACCCACCACCTTAATTACCACCTACCTCCGTTGTTATTACCACCCTCCGCACCACTACGATAACCACCAGCGTACTTTCTACTGCTGCTGCAGTCCCTCGCGATATGCCCAATCCCCTTACAGTTATAACACTGCACACCACCTCCACGGTACCCTCCACCACCACCAATATAGTTGTAATTGCTATAATGACCACCACCACCACCACGTCCCCTAAATCTGTGACAATCCCTCTCCATATGGCCAAACATCCCACACTTATAATACTGCACACCATCTCTACGGTGTTGGAAAACCATGTTTTACATGGTGGTTTTCGAATGGTCACGAGATCAAATTTGAGTCAAAATTACATGCGATAAGCCTTGGCTTTTAACGTCATACTCAAAACGGTTGAGTAGCGCGTGTGACGAGTTTCGTAACGGTATATCGCATGACCTATTTGAATAATGTGTGTGAATGGAAATTGGCTTCAAAGTTTGGCTCAAGAAATAGGAAAACTTATAAAGGTGGAAAATGAGGAAAGTGGGTAAAACCCTTTTAGGAATTATCACACGTTGAAAAATGTAGAGGCATTTTTACAATATATATACAAGACCATCCCATCTAGGTATTAAGTTATTGTGTCCACATACACATGTGTGTATGAGTGTGTACCACACTCGCTCGGGTCTCGGGACTCAGGTCACTGGGCTCGGGACTTGCTAAACAACAACCACTTGGGACTTGGGGAATGTCTCGCTTCTAGTTACAAAACATAAAATGAGTTTTGTATAAATAACAGAAGTGATCCTTAAAGTTTCAGCAAGTTGTAACTTATGCAATAAATGAGAATTATTTATTGGAAAAACATTGGTTTTTGTTTGGGTGAATGCTATTAATTTAGTGGTTACAAAACCATTATTCTCCCAATTTATGTGTGTCTTTAATTGTAAAATGAGTTACAAAGAAAATGTTTAAAAATGGATGGTCTTGGTCCATTTTTTTGGGGACTTTTCCATGACAAATAAAATACATGGCATATATACACATTCACACACATACACATATGCATACATATAGAGAGAGAGTACCGCACCACCAACGGCCCGACCGTGGCTTGGTGCCGTTTCCGTCGAGTCACATGTGATAGACGTTGTACCTTGGGAACGAAGTTCCCCATTTAGCCAGAAGCAGAGGTGGCGGGGCAAATATCATTTAAGGGAAACTGTTTGCAGTTACCTCATCTCGGACTTTAGTCCATTTCGGTATCATTTACATACTCTTAATTTTGAAGGTTGTAATTGATAATTATATATTTGAGGAAACCATTTTCTGTTTATTTGTTCATTTCTTTTCCGTATAAATTATTGTGTTTATTTACAACGTACCCAACAATATTAAACGATATCTGTATGTTTCGTACATTAATACAATAATTTCGGTGTATGGATTTACAGAAAATTATTTCTTTCTCCGTAATCGTTCTTAGTAAAATCATTTTCTCTTAATATTTGGTTTCGAGAATTTGATGTTTACGGCTGTAATGTTTTCGGAGTGTTATCTCATGTTTGTTATTTTTATGCATGACTTTTCGACAAGTTCGTTGGAAAATCATTTTCTGACAAGCTTTCGTTTTAAGAAATTGATGTTTCCGGCTGAATAGTCAAAAGCGTTTTATGTCTCATTTATCCTTTTTGGGGTTATGTGAAAATCCTTATTTTTTGTTTACACCGTCTTTTTATGTGTAGTGTGTATGCATTTTATGTATATTTGTGTACAAGCATGTTTAGTGATATTTTTGGTTGTAACACGGTGTTAATATTTGTGTTTTCACATTATTTATTTTGTTAGTATTTCGTTGTTGGCATGAGTTTTACTATTTTCCGAAACATGTATGTTTGGTGTTTTGTTTGTTACATGCACTAATTGGTTGTTTGGATATGGGTGAGTTTTGTCCAGAAACATGCTTGACTAAGGAGTCAATGAATATTCTGTTTTGTGGTTTTTATGTTTGTGAAACTTGAAGAAATTTTGACTTGTTAATTATTCTTTGTCTTATGAGAGGTATATCGCACCATATGTGATTATGTTGTGGTTAGATGGTTGGATACAAGGTCCAGTGACATGCCATGTATATTTTCATTTATATAATTGTGTATATGTTCATATGTTACCTCATAATGACTTGCATTTTTGTGTGCTTTCAACAATTTATTTGTGTACACGTATTGGTATATTTTGGACCGTACCATTTGGCTTTGAGTTGACAAAGTCAATGAGGTTTTGTTAAAGGGCTATTTAAATTCATACTTGGTGATAGTATTCTTTGCATGTTTTGGGTTAAGGCTAGAACGACATGTAATTTAGTATTATACATATACATGTTAAATGATATATTTGTGTAAATCATATATGAGCTATATGAGTTTTAAAAAAGAACGTTACTTGTGAATACTACTCCCCAGAGAGTTATATTAGTAACTGTTTAATCAGGTGCATTAATCATATTTATTCGGTTATGAAAATCAAATTGTTCATAAATGTTTTAAATCCATTTACTTAGTGGTTTGAATGGGTGTATGAAAATCATTGTGGACTATTATTTTGATTTTATTATTAATCATGTGGATTATGTGGATTATATAGTAGTGAATGAATTTATTGATATAATAAATCTAGTTAGAGACTAGATTATATTGTTAGTGAACATGTTTATTGTATTATGTTAATAAAATTACTAACAATTTCCGATGAGTATTTGTGTAGACATGGATCTCTACCATGTAATTGGAGGATTGATGATTATTCGAAACAGTTATAGTAAAACCCATTAAATTGGGAATTACGACAGAACTGGTTTCGAAATAGTTCTTGTAAAACCATTTTCTGATTTTCAGAATTTGAGGCTTACGATAGAACTTGTTTAAATTCTTAGATTATTCTTTGTAAAATCATATTTATCTAGTGTTTACGGCTGAATAAATCTTTCAGAATTTGATAATCTTTTTCAGGAATGAACTAGAATACTCTTGCAAAATCAGTTTCTTGAAACTATGCGTGATTATAGAAATTTGGTGTTTGCGAATGAGGAGTCTTAGTTTCATTTTTCGAAATTAGATTGCGCGTGTTTGTTATTTGAGATAACAAACAATTTCCTGCGGGAAATGTCCAGAACACAGTGGTTGCTGGAACTGACCAGAACATTATGGGTGCCGGTGTAACTCTTATTAATTTTGCATGAGTGCATATTAATGACGGAAGTTACAAATTCGAAATCATCATTACTAAAGACACTAATGTGGTGATATAATGAGTGATATCCTTATTAATTATGATTTATTGCAATTTAATTTGGAGGGTTACAAAATTTGTAACGGTGATTATTAATGAGATTAATGACGATTATTTATAACTTCTTATTAATTATGATTAATCGTAATTTAATTTGAAGAGTTATAAATTATTGTAACGATAGTCGTTGTTGGCATTTATGGAGAGCTTTATTAGCTAGCTCTTAATTGCATTGACGAGTCGGCTACATAATTGGGTGAAATGTTATTTAATAACCAACTTGATTCATCCGAGATAATTATTTGATGATTAAACAAATTATAAATGACCGCTGAGTTTTATTTAAAGAATAAACAAATATCGGCGAATTAATTAATTTGTTATAATTACATCATATTAATTTCTTGAATTAACATTTAATAATTTGTTGAAATAACATTTTATTAGTTTGTTGAAAGAACATTTAATAATTTCTTGATATAACATCTTATTAACTTGTTGAAATAACATATTATGAATATGTTGTTGTTGCTATTATTGAGAATAGTAATTGAGTAATAGTATATTACTATTATTGGGGAAGAACCCCGAGGGTCTCACAAATATGGGGGTAACCCGTCGATCATGTAGATCAAGAATCTAAACGTACCCCAAAGCGCCTACGGACGAGTGGGAGAATATCTAACGGTTCAGTGGTAAGGACTTAAAACGTCTGAAATAAATGATACCGTTTCATTTACCACATTGAAATCGATTAAGTTTCTCCATGACAGTGTGCATGTCCTGAGTGAGAACAAAGAGAATGCACGAACTGTGGGGGAGTTAATGTGTGGAAACGTTTTAAACGATTGGAAATCCACTAACAAGTGCAAGCATACAAATCTGAATCATGACTAGTGGCTTTTGAAACCTAAAAGGCAGTAGCCTTTCGATGGCCAAAACACTCGGATCAGATTGTGATAATTTTGCTTGTTTGTGTCAATACATGAGTGACTATTTGTTCAGAATGAGCATTTTTGTCGATACTCTTGTGGTCAATAATGACATGTTGAGTAATTCAACTAAGTCACTGATTCGACATGATATTGCAGGTCATGAAAATATAAAAACCATAAAAGTTTTGTTTTTCTAAACCTATTATTTAATTTGAAACACAAATATGAGTTTGTGTTTGACGCAATGTATTGCTAAGTCTTCAGTTCGAAGTTTTGAACGGAGTACATAACCAAATGGTTTGATGCATTTGAGATGCGTGCAAAACCAAAAAGGGTTTAAAACGTATTTCCTCAATTTATTGATGGTTGTACTAAACAGTGATATGTCTACTTGATGAGAAGTAAAGATAAATCAGTCGAGATATTCATTCAAGTAAGAATGAATACATGAATTCTATTGTTGAGGATTAAGGCTTCTCAGAAAACATGTTTAATCATGGGTGTTCAGTTGTGTTAATCTACCAACTTTAATCCAATGATTAAGTGTTAATCATTAAATGATAAACTATTCTTGGACGTGTTAGATATTGTCTAACTAGTTCCGAAATGGTATATTCATATGGATATGAATACATGATCAGTGTGATTGAAACGGTGAACATGAAACACCGTTCGCACAATTGTGTGGTTGGAATGTCATGTAGATAAGTTCAGGGTTAAACTCTGAATTTGTGCGGGAAGTGAGCTTTCCGCAAGCTATGTGTTGAACAAACTACTGCTTAGGAAGTGAGACCAAACAGTCAGAATTATAGAAGGCATGGTGCCTGACTATAAGTTTGTGAAAGTTTGGTGCTACTTAAGAAAAGTCGCAATCTTGCTCCTTGAAGGACTTGGATAGGATCGAAAACGGTAGATTGTGAGTTCATCGGATAAGAACAAAATATAGTGTTGATCGGTTTCTAGTGCATAAGTCAGATGGCTTTAAAGTGCATATAGAACATTGTTCTATGCCCGAGAAGCATATTTTCTAAAAGAGAAGTTTTTCCGCAAAAACTCTAACGCCTGGCGAGTGTGATCAATACGTTGAGGGTTCAAAGAATTACGCTATCCAAGACAAGTGAACACTCAAATGGTGCTGGAAAAGTGGGGAAAGTGAATCTTGTAAGGAAGATGAAGTGCCTCGGCATGGTAAAAGGGTAAGTAATGAAACTTCATTTGTCCATTGACCTTCATGAGTGAAGGTGAATCGACGACATTGAAATAATCAATGTTATCCATATAATGTGTATATAGGAAGATGCATCAACAATGAGGTTGATAGGCACGTGAGAAATAAAGTCAATTACTTTAAGTAAACTGACGGTTTTGATAATTTTAATGTCTATACTCTAATCTCTAAGAAAAGACGCATCATTAATCAATGAGAACACGTGTTTTATAAATGGAGATCTAGAGAATTAGGAACAACCCATTGGGTCGTGGTTCCGTGTAAAGTAAACCAAGATTCGAAAACTTGTTAAGTCACTATATGGACTAAAACAAACACCTAACTTATCATAGGTAGTCTCTTGTACGTCAAGAACTGCACTAGAAGAGGTATATCGAACTCAGTGAGCAGACCGAGTAGGTTTGCCAATGAGGCTTCTCAGATACATGAGGTATACTGTCAATCATGAACTGCATTATACGAGATGTCCAAAATGTTTAGAGGGTATTTAGATACCAAGTGTATCTCGAACTTTAACAGTACAAGGTCCACGAGTGGATATATTTGTACTTAAAGAGGTTGCAGTCTCATGGAGGTCTATAAAACAGACATGCATACGTGGATCAACTATGAAATCAGAATTCATAATGTTGTAGACACTGAAAAAAGGCAGATTGGCTGAGAAGTTTTGGGAGGTATTCTCAAGTGGCCAAAATTTGTTCCCTCAATAAGCGTGCACTAATAGAGTCAGTCAGTTATTGAACGGGATCAGAGTAATTATATAATGGAAAGTCCCGACAAAGTCATGACATAGTCGTCGGAGACACAAGTCCGCAAAAGGAATTGCTAGCAAACAGTGTGGTATCTTTCGACTTTGCAAGGTCTAAGGATAATAATGCGGATCCTTATACAAAATGCTTGACTCGTGGATGAGTTGGAGCATCATCGAGGGAAATGGGGTTGAAGGCCAATAAATTGGAAACCTTCACATAAGCTACCCAACATGTACTGGAAATTTCAGTCTCAGGTTCAATAGGAATACTGAACTGTGCGGGTTACCGAACAAAGCACTTGAGAACATAAGTTCTCAGCCCATTTATATGATGAAAGAGTGATAGACATGTACCATTTTAAGGGTGAGCATGAGGCTCTTAATGAATCAAGTATCTCGAAGTCGAGTGGGGTGAGTCAGGACACCTTTGACTTGAAATCACATATAACGAGTGTGTATGGCTGATACTATGTGATGATCTAGGGCTAAATCACTAGAGCACTCGGTTGAATTTTCCAAGGCAGTCCAATGCCAAATATGGACAACAACTAAAGGGCCTAGTAAGTGGTGTAGAGAAGCCACTGTGCGGGTATCATTTTTTTGTACACAAAGCGTTGAGGGTTCAAAACATTATGCTACCTAAGGCAAGTATATACGAAAGGTATTTCGCTATTGCGCTACATGTCCTTACACTGTGAATTTTCCTGTAATTTTATTCTGTCTTTCAATTCTGTAATTTTATTTTAGTATTTTATTTCTCGGTAATTTCATTTCAGTAGTGTAGTTTAGATTTTATTCTGTTCTGTAATTTACTATTCTGTTCTGTAATTTCTTTTATTTTCAAAAACAGTATAATAGTTTAGTAATTATACCATTCTGTCTCGCAGTTTCTTTTAATTAACAAATAGTCCAACAGTTTACTTTGTATACTATTCTGTCTGACAGTTTCAGTTAATTACAAAGCAGTCCAGCAGTTTAATAAGATATATTAAATCTGTCTGAAATTTTAATTATTGCAATTTACATTTTGCAAGAGTCAAAATTTGTAATCGAGTCACATTCCGTTAAATGAAATAAAATTGTTTATTTCTTTTTTGTCTTTTCCTTTTAGATTATTGCTTTTTCGTAAAAAAAAAAAAAAAAAAACATACGGTACCATCCACAACCATCACTGCTTTGACGGTAGCTAGAATCTTGGCAGGTGCTTCCATGGACGAGACTTTTCTTAGGGCTGGTGACGTCAACGGCCTTAGGACGGTTATTGACACCAGAATATTCGACTAAGAACTCAACCGCTTGGCCTTCATAAAGTGATGGAAAACAATCTGATCTGATAGATCTGCGGTGGACAAAGACATCTTCAGATTCGTCGTCTGGGATTATGAATCCAATTTAAAACCTTTCGCATAACCAAACTACTTCACCATCCCCGTTTTCCTCTCTACCACACTATCTGACACTTTTCCACCTCTATCTATGTATTTATCAGGGGAAATCCAACTTTCTTCGTACAAAACGATTTTGCAAGAATCATTGCCTATCGGAGCCCAAATATATCTAGTAAAATTGCCATGCATATCGAAAGCCTTTAGACTTGTGCATTTGTCATGCTTTGCGACTCCCACCCATACTTCGCCTTCCTTTTGCTATGAATAAAGGTTCCAACCCATTGTAGCTACGCAACTCATCTGTGTTTGAGAATACAAATATGACTTCCCATGAATTTCTATTTCCGTATTCCTTCATCACAAGAAACTCTACATTGCCTTCATAATTTGTCGGGTTCTCCCAACGTGTAGCACAAAGACAATTATCCATAACTCCTAAGGAAAGAAAGGTACATGTATTGTCCGGTGGCATTGCTAATTTAACTCAATATTTCTTGGACAAAAGTAATATATTCCCTCATGATGAGAGATGGAATCTTTGAAAGTCGACGAAAAGCACTTGTTAATCCAATGTCTATATCCATTGAAAAAAAGCCCCGGGGATATATTGTCAAAGTAATAATCAATTTCTTCATAGCCAGTGGCCCCAAAAGGGCAGCAAAGAAATCTTAAGAATCACGTGAATGATGAGAACTCTCCACTAACATCACGATCTTGTACTCATTATTGACGGAACAAAAACATAGATCCACCACAAAACGTGTCGTGCCGAAGCCACGCCACATATATTGTAAGTCACCAAATAATGTAAGCACCTTTCGGAAGTAATTTGTGAACGGATTCCAAACGAATAAATCATCATCTTTTTGAATAAGTAGCAACCCGTGACAAGAAGAGTGCACTTCGACCTCTCGATGCCTTGATAAGACTTGATTAGAGTTAATGATTTCGATTGGACAATGAATGCTTTCAACATGGGTTTTGTTGTCAAGTGAGTGTAACGAGAGTCATTTTATCTCTTTGGAATAAGAGATAATCATAAGCTTAGGGACCTTTGACTCGGCGACAATATCCGAGATCAGACGTTCCCAAGTTTTCGAAATACATTTAAAACGAGCAAGACTTTTGACAGGTAATCTTGGTAGTATGTCGAAAAAAAATATCTTCTGCATGTTAAAAGATTGGTCCACCATGCATTCTTTTATTTTACTTTGGTTACCGTCCGCCATGGATTCATATAAGTCCTTTATTTTGCAAATATTATTTTGCATATTTGTCTTCATCAAATTGCAAAGCGGATAAGTGTGGTGACAGGAGCGGACCCAGGGGTGGCCGTGGCCACCCTCGACGACCCCGGCTGCGATTTTCAATTTTATTTTATTTTTTTTATATGTGTAATTTAAAATTTTCTAAGATATATACATTGATGGTCCTTCCTAATTAAACAAAATACTTGTTCATTTAGTGGTAAAATTGGATATAAGGTAGTGGAAGGTTAGGAGTTCAAATCATGTTAGTTGTTTTTTTTCTAAAAATTTCTGCTTTTTATCTTGAAATTACCAAATTTCATAAATGACCCTTCTATTTTGCCAAACAAAGATTACTAAAAAAAATATTTTATTGTGTAATATCATTTTTTTTTACTTCATATTTATTTTATGTTATGTTAAACATAGAAAAAATTCTTTATTTTTGTATTAAATATTATTTATTTTATTCTCTATTCGACATATTTTTTAACCCACACCCCACCCCCAAGAACCTGTAATAACATAAGTGAAACATGTGTTGATCAAGTACCTTTAGGTTCAAATTTTATCATGTCTTTGTTTTTGGTATTTTGATATGTATTTATAAAAATAATTCGTTTTTTTTTAAATTAACTTAATATTTTATTTCTAAATTGTTTGTTCAAAAAAATCTATAAAATTTGACTTATATATATTTGTTTATGTTTAATTATTTGTTTGACAATTTATAAGGTAGTAATATTAATAAAAATCCAAAAACAAATATAAAAAGTCAACTTTTACAGTTTTTTTTTTGAAAAAAAAACTTTAGAAATTAAACAATATGTTGATTTACAAAAAAAAATTTACGAATACATATAAAAAAATCAAACATCTGAAACGTGACAATTCGAACCTGATAAAATTTGAACCCACCTTTAGGATATTTTCATGAGGGTCAATAAAATTAATTACCTAGATTTTATGACTCTTCAAGCTCTGATGATGAATCAACCATTGATTTTATTTTGGAAAAATATCAATTTAATACATATTAAGAGATTTATTTACAAAAAAACCCCAGTGATTTTAAACTTTAGATCTTATTTACAAAAAATACAGTATATAAGCTGGTCGAACTCTGTTATAATTCATTTACCCAAATTACTCTCTTTCTCTCACTAGAATTTCAAAACCTATATACACCACCATTCTCTACTGCTCCTCTTCGAAGTGGCACCGCCGCTCTCCGCCGTTATTCTCTATCAACTACACTTTTGTATGCAATCATTGTTGTAGGCAGGGTCACTGGTCGCTGGATCGTCTAATTGAGCTGTTTTATCGATGAAGATCGGTATGTGATCATATCACAGTGGTTTTTCATTCAATTTAGGGTTCAATGTTGATATATAGTTGTTAGGGTTCTTAAATCGGTACCAAAATTTAGATATATAGCTCAATTTGTACATATTAACCTTTAATTTGTAACAAATTTAGATATATAGCTCAATTTGTACGTATTAACCTTTAATTTGTGTTACAAATTATTAGAACTAATCTCTGCATTGTTTCAGTTATTATATTTCATTGGTTGTTCTATAATTTGATCAGTTTTTTTATTTTTTGTAGTAAGATCAATTTTTAACACAAACAATATCATATGATTATATGACTACTAAGTAGGATTAGAGACAAACAAATAGGATTAGATGACTAACAAACATGATTAGATGAATAACTAGCAGGATCAGATACTAACAAACAGGATAAATGACTAACAAACAGGATTATATGACTAACAAGCAGGATTAGAGACTAACAAACATGATTAGATAACTAACAAACAGGATTAGATGAAACAAAAATGATTAGATACTAATAAACAAGATAAATGACTAACAAACAGGATTAGATGAATAACTAGCAGGATTAGAAACTAACAAATATGATTAGATACTAACAAACATAATAAACACGACTAATAACACATAATTAGACATGATTATAACGAAAACTAATGCAAGACATGATTAAAAAAGTTTTTTCCAAACAGAATCAACACAACTACTAACATTGGATCAATATTAAATAATTTACTTCCTGTTTGGCTCTTGTTTTAGGATTTTTTTAGGCTTTTGTGTATGTGAGGGTTTTGATTATGTAGGCAATTATCAAGAAACTGTTATAAGCCTAAAGAACATAATCGCACATATTTAGATTTTCATGTTTTTAGATTTATACCATCATAACTACAAAGCTTTTGCCTTAATGTGATATTGGATTCCAAGATCAGATTCACGAGCTTATGAAACGGACAGTATGCTTTGATGTGTGCACAGTGTTCCGATGTGAACTTCGTACTTAAGGTTGTCAAAGCTGTAATAACTCCTTTTAAGTTTGAACGGTACTGTAATGTAGGGTACGCCTAACAAACAGGATTAGATGAATAACAAATAGGATTAGATGACTAACAAGTAGGATTATATAGTAACAAACATGATCAGATGACTAACAAACAAGATTACATACTAACAAGCAAGATTAGATGACTAATAAACATGATTTGATACTAACAAGAATGATTAGATGACTAACAAATAGGATTAGATACTAGCAAACAGGATTAACACAACTACAAAGAGGATTAGATGCCTAACAAAAAGGATTAGATGAATAACCAGCATGATTAGATAATAACAAGTAGGATTAGATACTAGCACACATGAGTAGATGACTAACAAGTAGGATTAGATGACTAACAAGCAGGATTAGATTACTAACTGACTAACAAACATGATTAGATACTAGCAAACAGGATTAACACGACTATAAAGAGGATTAGATGCCTAACAAACAGGATTAGATGAATAACAAGCATGATTAGATATTAACAAACATGATTAATTAGATACTAACAAACATGATTAGATGACTAACAAGAAGGATTAACACGACTACAAACACAAAATTAGACAGGATTATACCGAACACTAATGCAAGACGGGATTAGATTTTTTTTCCAAACAGAATCAACACAACTACTTTGGATCAAGATTAGATGATTTGCCTCCTTTTTGGCTCTTGGTTTAGGGTTTCTTTGAGACTTTTGTGTACGTAAGGGTTTTGATTTTTTCTCAGGAGTGGGGGTAGACCTTCTCGATATCATGCCCACAACCTAATATATGACAACATAAAAAAAACAAAAATAAGAAACCCTGAAATGGTCAATAAAATACCAAAACGACACGTTACAACACAAAATCAAGCATGATCAACACGACTATTAGCATATGATCAAACAAGATTAACACGCCTATTAAGAGAGGATCAGACAAATCAGGTGAGTTTTTTAATTAAAAAAATGTAAAATACAAGGATTTCCCTTATTCTTAACTAAAATATTAGATACATGACAGTTTTTTTAAAACATATGATAATAAGTTGAAAATCATGCTAAAAAATATACGCTCGTGATCACTTGATATTCTACAGGATCAAACATGATTAACACTTCTAACAAGACAGGACCAGGCAGGATTAGGTGAGTTTTATTGAACAAAAAATACAAAATACAGGGATTTTCCATGTGTTGAACTAGAATAAAATAGTATAAGATACATGATAATTTTTTGAATATCTCATATTAAGATAACATTCCAAAATATATAAACTTGGGACCGCACAATAATACACAAGATCAAACAGGATTAACATGACTACTAGCCATTATTAGACAGGATTATAACAAATACTAACACAAGACAGGATTGAACAAGTTTTCTTCCAATAGGATCAACATAACTACTAACATTAGATCAAGATTAGATGATTACCTCTTTTTTGGCTCTTTGTTTAGGGGTTTTTTGAGACTTTTGTGTAGGCATTGATCTCATACCTAAAACCTAATATATGAAAACATTAAAAATCCCAATATAAGAAACCCTAAAATGATCAATAAAATACGGTACAAAAACCATACGTTACTACACAAGATGAAACATGATCAGCACGGCTACTAGCACATGATCAAACAGGATTACATGTTTTTATTTGGAAAAAAGTGCAAAATACAAGGATTTACATGTTTATCGCGAAATAGTTGAGTGCCTCGGAAACCGCCATCACCTGCCGCCTGACACGTCACTTCTCTATCCAGATTTCGGTGCGAGAGGTGGAAAATGAAAATGATTTTAGAGAGACAGAGAGAGGGGCGCGAATGAAATGTGAGATATTTAGCTATAAATGTATTTTGAATGCTACGTACCTGACTGTAAATAAGTTTATGTATCTAATTGTGAAGAAGTTGTCGTAGGTGGGGTTTTTATAATTAAGTTGCTAGATATTTATCTATTTGTAAGTTTCCATTTTGTTTTTTTACTCTTCAATCTCTCTCTATCTACCTACTTTGGCTTGTTATACGAACCCTACATGCATTCTTATATAAAGTCTATGCGGCTATGTTTTTTTATTAATGCAATATTTTCAAAATTTTGAGGATTAATCTCAACTGATTTTGCTATCCTCAGCAGAGAGATATTAACTCTTACAGATGATTGTATTTAAACACAAACTCCCTTCATTCCTCACCAGGGGCGAAACTAGTGGGGCAAGGGGGTGCCGCCGTCACCCCAAAAAAATTTAAAATAAATTTTGTATATAGAAAAATTCGGAGATTTAAGGTTTTATACATTAATATTGTTGAAGTTTGGCTTAAATTACAATGTTATAGTATTTGCTATTATCACACATAGTCTAAGAATATATTATAGACTAATGGGAGTCTATATATATAATTATGTATCTCACATCACCTATGAAGGTATTATAGCCTCACCTAGAGTGTATATTATGTTTTGATGTTTAGGACAAAAGAAAGAAAGTGTGAAGGTTAGAAATATAATAAGTTGGTTTTGTCGGATAGGTTAGTCTTTTCCTTTAATGTTTTATTTGTTAGTTTAGACGTTTGTTTGCTATTGTAAGGATGGTTTGTTTGGTTGGAATAAAGGACTAGTTTGTTTGATTGGGTTTATATTTCGTTTATTCTGTATCTATATATTGGTAATTGGTGCTTCCGCACAACAAATTAGTATCAGAGATATGGCTACGAATCTAAAGTTTGAAATCAAAAAGTTCGCTTGACACACCAATTTTGGATGTGGCAATGTCAGATGAAGGATGCGCTTAGTTATCAGATTTTGGATGTTACATTAAAAAAGGACAAACCAAAAAATATAAAAGATGATGAATGGGAAAAATTAAACCATCAAGCATGTGGTGTGATTAGATTGTTCTTGACTGAAGAAATTAAATATCCGTTGATGAAATAACCAATGCGCATAAAGAGAACTGACTAAAAGTATAGAAAATCGAATTTATTTAAAAAAAAAATTATTTCGATTTGAATATGAGTTCGGAATCTCTATGGGTGAACATCTCAACAAGTATAACCAGATACGTGCAGATTTATTGAATTTAGATGTTGAAATTGGTGATGAAGATAAGACATTATTGTTATTGAATTCTTTGCCTGATTCTTATGATTATCTTACCACTACTTTATTGTATACTAAAAAGAAAATAAAGTATGATGATGTGTCGAATGATAAATAATGAGTATAGAAAAAAAGATTTTAACATGTAAAGAACGGTTGATCAAGATGAAGCATTGATAGTCAGGGGAAATAAGAATTGGACATCTAGAGATAGATTTAATAGTAACAAGGATGGTAGAAGAGGTGTAGCGATTGATAAATGTGCTTTTTATCGAGGGAAAGGACATTAATCCGAGTCTGACTTTGTATTAACAAGCTCGATGAAACTAAATGACTGTTCAGATTGGATTTTTGATTCTGGAGCTTCCGTTCACATGTGCTCAGATAAAAGTATGTTTTTTGAAATGAAAGAAGTTAATGAAAAGAAAAGTTATAAGGCTGATGATAGTACTTGTGAGGTAAAAGGTATAGGAAGTATTCGATTATAAATTTCTTGTATAGTATTTGCAACAATGAAACATGTCAGGTATGCGCCGGAATTTAAAAGAAATCTAATATCATTGGCAAAATTGGATGACAAAGGTTACATAATTACTTTAACACGTGCAGGTATCAAAGTAAATCTTGGATCGCGTTTTGTTATGAAAGGAACTCAAAAGAATGAATTGTATTTTTTGGATAGAGGAGGATGCGCAATAACTGCTCAAGCTATTTGATTGAGAAAAAATAAATATACATTTTATGAAAGATGATTGGTTGATGGATAGTTTGCGTTTATGTGTGCACGATAATGTTTTTTGGAACGGTGGAGTATTTGTTTATGCTTGATTGATATTTATGCAAATGGTGGAGTATGTTCGAAAAGGTTTGCATTGGAATTGAAGACAATGTGTAGATTTGTTGAAGTTTAGCTTAAATTACAATGTTATAGTATTTGCTATTATCCCATTATAGACTCATGGTAGTCTATATATATAATTGTTTATCACAAATCACTTATGAAAATATTATAGACTCAACTAGAATCTATATATAATTTATTATGTATTAATGTTTAAAACAAAAGAAAGAAAGAGCGAAGGTTAGAAAGATAATAAGTTGCTTTTGTCGGAGAATTTAATCTTCTCCTTTTATGTTTTATTTGTTAGTTTAGTCGTTGGTTTGTTATTGTAAGTATAGTTTGTTTGGTTGGAATAAAAGATTGCTTTGTTTGATTGAGTTTATATTTTGTTTATTCCGTATTTATTTATTGGTAATTGGTGCTTCCGCACAACAAATATCCCAAATAAACAAATAATAACTTAGTTCAAATGGTAAATATAAAGTTTTTGTGTAGTCTGATAATCATATTACAAAAAAATTTAAAATAATAAATTCGTATTTGTAGTCAATTTTTATATATGTATTGTTTGAATTTTTTGAATCAATGGACAAGTCAGATAATTAATAGGCTCCAAATTTCTTTAATTTTTTTCTATACCGTTTATTATCGTTATTGTACTAAAAAAAAAGGCCCGAAATTAAGTCTCACCAAAAAAGTCAATGACAGGCTCGGGTTTGACTAATTATAGAACTTTTTTGTGGCTCAAAAGTTTTAACTAATTAAGGAGTAATCTATTTCTTTGAATATTTTAGTTAGTATTATAATTTGGTAGAAAAATAAATGTTTGTTTTAAATGTTTGGTGTTAGTAAATTACAAAATCTTTTGAGGTAAATGATTGGCAGGAGGGCTTTTTTTCAACTTTAGCATCGTACCAGAATAAATATTTCAGAACCGGCCCGGTGAAGGATTGCAATCAAAAATTCTAAGTTCACTAAAATCATGATTCCCTTTATTTCAATGATTCTAATTCTAGATGAGCCGAAGAGCTGTATCCGCTCAAAATCTCCCAAGATTTTGATGTTATTTTGGAAACTGCATTTTCAATCCAAAATACATAACCTTATTGGTTTTCCATCTCTAGTTAATTACATTTTTTCTAGTCAAATTCCCAAATTACTATTCTTTTATTCATCTAGTAAATATTTAATTTACACTATGTGGATTGTGGTATATGGCTGTTTTTAAACATTGCACATTGTTGGATAAAATGCTCTTAAGTTGAATTTTATGCAATTCCAGCATAAACCTTATGCATTTTTAATCGAATATTTCTTATTTTAAAGTGAAGAATTATGTGATTTTAACTTAACCACATGCTCATTTGACTACAGTGTCTTTTTTATCCTCATGCTATAACAATAATAGGTGGAATTTTAGTGCCTTTTTTATTTTTGTTTTACATTGTATGAAGGCTGCATATTTTTGCTTATTAAATCTACAAACTCAAATTAAAAATAGTAATAGTGGTGGCACGAGAACTTAGATTCAAGATATTGGCGGTTAGGGTCACAAGTTTTTCCCACTCATTTGTATGCCTTTGAACTTCAAATTAGGTTGGGAGAAACTAGGTACAAGCTAAGTACAGGTTAAATGGGCTAAAACACCCATATATATTTTGATAAAAATTTAAATATTATAAACTTTCAACACTTGAATAATTAAAAAAAGTTTACATCTGTAATACAGTCCCACCCATATCAACACCCCACCATTGAAACTATGAGTGTGATTTGAAGATGAACTCCATTTTTCAGCTCACTGTCAAACAATATATTTGGTGAAAATGTCTATTTTTTATCGAAAATGGAAGCTTTTGGATAAAAATGCTGTTTTTTTGTGAGAACACCAATTTTAATGAAAATAATTATTTTTTTGCTGAAAAGATTGCTATACAACTTTTGCTAGAGATTGTCCTGAAAAAACATCTAGATTCGGAGATTGCTGCAAGAGAGAATCACTAAAAAAGTACCATATTTCCTAAACGTGATTATCTCAAACTTTTCTTTCCAAACATTGTCACTTTCTCATTACGATTGTGTATACATTTTATCGGAGGGACGACCCATTAGAGGTTTGGCGGAGCTCCGGTAACCTTCTTGTTAATCTGATACGAGAAAGAGTATGCATTTAAAAAAGCCATGCACTTTTCACGGAAATTCTATACATTCCCTAATTGTGTAAGCAATTTGTCGGATCATCACCACCGCCATAACTCATGAGCAAGTGATGGGTGTGTGTGGGGGCAGGGAGAAAACTATAATGTGATTAAAATTGATTGTCAAGAGAAAGTTGGATATGTTGTGCTAGGTTTGAGACGAGCAGCGAGAAAATTGTACTTGTTGGAAAGAAAATGTTTGGATAATATTTTTCGATTATTTAGTT
Organism: Primula vulgaris; assembly: GCA_963920805.1. Taxonomy (NCBI): domain Eukaryota; kingdom Viridiplantae; phylum Streptophyta; class Magnoliopsida; order Ericales; family Primulaceae; genus Primula; species Primula vulgaris. Next base: position 20,107,230 of record OY987217.1, on the reverse strand, counting down.
TAAAAATTGGCACTTATTGTGAATTTACCTTTGTTGCAGTTAAGTATTCAAATCTTGAATATTAAGCTAATGTTTTTCAAAAAGTAACTTTTAAAGATTACATTTAATTTAATTTTTAACAACTCATTATTTTGGATAGAAAAAAACGAGCTATATGATTCTGGGGGAGGATATATGAACACTAACAAAAACACCAACTTAAACATCAAGATCCTAGCCATTCATTTCAACGGACAGGATTAAACCTAATAAACTAAAGAAAAAAAAAACATCCCTAAACTCTCTCCTCAGAATATATCCTCTCTCTCTCTTCTCTCTGCTCAATAAAAAGCATCTCTCCCCCCTAAAAACAGAATACACTTCTTCTCTCACATCTCACAAGCCACAACTTTGCGACCATCTCTGTTCGATTCCTCTATTTTTCTCGCATGGTTGTCTATCTGAAGGTATCATCACACCCTCAAACTTTTTTTTCAATTGTCATTTTGATTTTGATTTTGATTTTTATGTTATACTAATTTTATATATTTTATGTAGATTTCTTTTTTTTTTTCAAATTACTCAATTTGACTGTCTACATGGGGAAGTTTTTGACTCTTTTTGTACTTGGTACTTTCTGGATTTTGCATATATTTATTGATGTTTGATTGGTTACTGCAGTGATGTTTTTTGGGTTCCGCTTGACTATGAACAATTTGTACATTTCAGGAGCTTGGTATTACTGCTCTTCATATTAAGCTACGTGCCACCGGGGGTAACAAGACTAAGACACCGGGTCCAGGTGCCCAATCTGCCCTCAGAGCTCTTGCCAGGTCAGGAATGAAGATTGGCCGCATTGGTATGAGTTTCCCCCCTTCCTAAAATACGTTCTTGTACTTTTGTTTTTACCATTGTACTTCTACTTGTCTATCAAATCTACTTTTTTCTCAAATTTCCTTTTCCTTTCATTGCCTACGTCTACCGCCTAAAGCCCAGTTCCTATCTGGCCAGTAGGCATTTGCTGGCATCCTTGCCTGTTGGTTAATTAGCTTAGCCTAGACTAGTCAATAGTTAGTATGGCCTAATAGAAGCTAATTTAGTCCACTTGGGTGTAAGAGGTTAGATAATCAGAAGAAAATAAAAGTAAAATCATAATGAGCCAGGACTAATTTGGGTTTTGCCAATTTTGTGATATCAAGTTTTCATTTGCGCTTAAACTCTGCTAAGATGTTTATTCTTGACATTTTTTTTATTATGACAGATTGTTTCTAGATATGTTGACTGATTATGGTTGGTTATCTGACTTATCATAGAATTTATAGAATTTTAATTCTGAATTAGCTAGGTTATGGACTTTTCATACTTGTAATGTTCGCGCTCACATTGTAATTGAAAGAAAGTGTCTATATATCGTTTCCTGCTTAGTTGCTACTTGCTACCTAATTGTGGGCTTCAGGGCCAGTATTCCTCACTTTGACCGCACATAGTGGCTGGTAGCTTTCAAAACATTGATTCTTAACTAGTCTGAATGTATAAGTATTCTTCTGATGCTTGGGTTATGAAATACAAGTCTGTTCTTGCGTCTTGTATTTATTATGTGAAAATTTTCATATTGAACTTGTGATTTATTTTTAATGATTCTGCAGAGGACGTTACTCCAATTCCCACAGATAGTACTCGCAGGAAGGGTGGTAGAAGGGGAAGGAGGCTGTAATCTGGCTCAATGTATCATGTCACAATATTCTCTTATCTGATATTATGGGACATGTGTTTAAATTGCTTGTATTTTTTCATGTTCTCGATTGGTAACCCAAACTTCGTCGTTCTATTTTAGTCACAGTTCCTTTGATGTTCTAGTACTATTGAACTTTTAAATTTATGTGATACATTTTGAATGATCAGTTTTTGGTTACACAGAAGCCTTCATTACAAATGCACACTTGGATGTTGTTAATTTTAATTTCCGTCATTGTGCTTTTGTTCTCTTGAGTATGACCGACTTTATATCTTAACATGGTTCATAATTTGTTACAAACAAAAGGTATCTTTACCTAAAGACGAGCTATCGAAAATTGCTCATTTTGCTCCTATAAAACTCAGTACAAGAAAAAAAAATAGTAGCTTCTTTGGAATATTTCTCAATCATCCCAGAGACATGATGATGATGGATAACATATTCTGGAAGTTCTATGATTACGTGTTGGTGTTTTATGTTTCATTTCATTCTCTTGAAAATTCTTCTTCGAATGTTCCGTTTCCTTTATTTATGTCCCATTAACGATTTAAGGTAGACATAAATAAGTTACAATAGAAAGTTCTCTAGAACAGTTTCTGGAGGGAAGTTCCTCAATAGTGTTTTAATACACTGTACAGCCAAATAGTGCTTCTGAGTTCCGAGTACTACGAACTACCATATTGTCCATTAATGGATTCACTGCTAACAAAAAATAACTACGCAATTTAAGGTGCAGCAACATTACAGTTTACTACACCATCAACCAAATAGAAGACACACTTGACACTAAAAACTTTGGGAGGATCTCACGGAGTTGAAAGAGAGAGGAGCCTGATCCAATGGAGAGAGAAGACGGAAAAAAGCATTTGTGTCAAACGGATAAAAGTACAAAAACAAATCGTCTTCACCAAATACCATATTCAAGAATTTTTTACATCAAAAACATGTCTCATAACAATGCAAGTTCATATTTATAGAATTCCAAAAAACCAAAAAAAAACTAGTGAATGATAAAACCATCTTGAACCAGCTGTTTCAATGACTCCTGCTTTCATCATCTTCTAAACGGAATAGCATTCTCATGTTCGATTTTCTTCTTTATGATCCACTCCTGCAAATGATATAAAACATAAACCAAGTGATATACGGAAAAAAAAATGATGAAATAAATTAAATAAAAAATAAATTTTTTACTCGATCACCTGCGTAATTTTTACTCTTTGGATTTTGAGGACAAGTTCTCCCATCATGTCCAAACTCTTTACATGTTTGACACATTCTTTTCTTCTTTGTTGACAACTCAATACCACTTTTAATTCTTTCTGGGTTTGAACTATCATGTTTGGTCCCTTTTTCATTTTTGTCTTTCTTCCTTCCCTTAGTTTGAGAGACATTCGGATCCAAAAGCACGCTTTGAGTTGGTGCGGTTGAATGCAGAACATTGGTTTCATTGATAGAATGACGCGTAGAATTACAGATTTTTAGGATATTATCAGAAAGAGATTTCATAGTCTCTATGTAAAATTTGTAAGCTTCTTCCGATTTCGAAGCCAAACAAGCAATTTTAGTTGATTCTTGACACATATGGCCAGGTCTCAAAACATCTGTCTCTTCTTTTCCATCGTTTTGCACCAGATCTGATGAAAATCTAAATTTGTTAGCTTTTTGACGCCATCGCGACAAAATAAAATGCTCAGGTATCACATCAATGTGTGACCAAACAAACACCTTTAGAATGTGCCTACACAATATTCCTACAAACTCAAAACTTTTGCATTCACATTTACCTGTAAAGATGACAACGAACAATAATAAATAAAAAGCGAGACCTATAGAATAAAATCTACAAGATATAAATTTAAATAAGTTTATAGTTAAAAACATACCTTCGTAGGTTTTTGAATCCAAAGTGACGATGAATTTTTGAGTTTCGTAATCCCTTGAAGTCAGTGTGTATGATTTTAATCCGCCGATATTTTTATTTTCTTCGAGTATAAAACTAAACGCTTCGTCCATCTCCAACTTGAATTTGTTGAAAAGATTTCTAGTATAAATACTTGCTGCATGTTTCAACAAATACTCGTTACCCTTAACAATCCGAGACTTGTGTTCGGATATGAAATCTTCATGATTTTCCCTTTCACGGATCCTTTTCAAATCTTGGTCATACTTGACGACAAATTCACTAAGAGTTGTTTTCCACGTGACAAAGTCATTAAAAAATGAATTGATTCCCTCACTACGTCCGGTAGTATTCATACCGGCAAAAAAATTGTCACGGTTATAAACAGGAACCCACGATTTACGAATAGTATACAATTGTTGTAACCAATCGTTAGTTTCTAGACCATAATCCGTTATCATTGTTGCCCATCTTTCTTCAAATTCCTCTACCTTATATGTGAACCAAAGACAACTTTTCATCTCTTTCTTGAACTTTGATTTCTTATAGTACACATGGGACAGTTTTTCCAGGAATTTTTTTTGAATATGCCAAATACATAGACGATGATATGCATTAGGAAAGACACATGCAATTGCTCCTTTCATAGCCAAGTCTTGATCTGTGATTATTGCAAGTGGAGGACGTCCCCCCATTGCTTTAAGCCACGTCTCAAATAACCATGTAAATGTAACCTCTGTCTCATCTTGTAAAAGCGCACATCCGAATTGTATCGTTTGCCAATGGTGATTCACTCCAGTGAATGGGGCAAAAGGCATTTCATACTTGTTTGTTCGATATGTTGTGTCAAAACAAATTACATCTCCAAAATATTGATACGCCATACGAGATTGAGCATCCACCCAAAAGAAATTTGTCGCCCTCATATTGTCATCCATTTGGATATCATAGAAAAATTGTGGATTTTGTGCTTTTTTAGTCTGAAAATATAACATCATTGATTGTGCATCTCCCACTTCTAAGTTCTTAAATTTCACATTACTCAATGCATTATAGACCCGTCTATTATCAAATCCCATATGCTCCCCACCAAAAACCGAATTAATTTTTGAAAATGTGATGTGTTCCTTATGAAATGCGTCGGCCAATACCGTAACTGCTTTAGGCAAGTATTGATTTGATCCCATTTTCATCCTCTTTTTTGGAGAGATCATTGAATGGTTGTGACTCACTTCGAACACTGTTACTTTCCATTCATCATCCCATTGTTTCTTAACTCGCATTTGAGCCTTACACTCAGTTTTAAGCGTTGAACAGTTTCTGTTTTTTCTTTTATTTTTATTTTCAGCATTCTCATTATGTACCTCACCGTCTTCGTCAGTTTTGGGAACGTGTTTTCCTTCTCTAACACAAACAAATTGTTTACTAATCACTTCACTTGTTCTTGGTCTTTTGCTAGTAGTTCTAACTCGAATCCAAAAAACATTTCGTCGACCGTAATCCTCATAATATTTGTGTGCTTCCTCAAGTGTTTTGAAAGACATACCAACTGCTGGTACATTTGATACTTCTGTATCGTTTTTTGATGTTTGAAAATCATTGACCTCCAAATCATGTACTTCTACATCATTCAGTTCGTCATTGTCGAAACCCAAAGTTTCTTCTTCTAAACCGTCTCCTTCCAAATGAGAAGTCATATTTTCCTTCACAACTACATAATTAACGATTGAACATACAAAAAATTAACTCAACTTTTGCTGTTTGTTTGTTTTTAATTAATAAACTATGCATTTTTTTTTTAGATTTTTGTAAGAAAATTTGTATTTCGATTTTTAATATGGTTTATGAAATTAATGATTGTTATACTGTGTAATTTTCAGCTGCTGTTGATGGAAACTGCTACCTTTCTTCAAAATTCATTTGGAATTAGCTGTAAAACATTGAAATTTGGGTCCAGATTCGAAGCCCCAAAGTATTATAACCACAATTCTTTGAATTTTGGATATAAATCATCGTTTAGTAAGGTACTGTAGATTCATCTTATATTTTGTTTTGAATTTTTAATTATGGTGTGTATGCAGCTTTTATTTTGTTCCTTTTTGCTGATTCATGTTTTTTTTAATGGTTTTTTTTATGGATTTTCTTGATACTAACAATAAGAAAATGTAGTTTATTAATTTTTATTGAGCTTTGATCATGATTTATGAGGGTTAGGTAAAGAAAATAGTTACTTTTCGAATGAACTCGTCATTTTAGCTAAAAAACTAGTGAATTTCTATCTTTATGAGCTCAGGTTATTACTTATTGTCTTGGAAGACGAAATTAAAATACGTTGAACCGGTTAGCTTAAAAGTCGTTTTTTTTTTTTTGGGTTTTCTAAAAAGCAAGAAGTTTTAGGCTAGATTTATTATGGACTCAGCTTTTTTCTTGTTTTAGCAAGAAGATAGCTGCAACCAAACAAGCCTAGCTATGTTTTACTTATCCTTGTTTTCTTCATTCGGAAGTGTGTTGATGCCGTGGAATTTTAGAAAGTTCCCTCTGATTTATAAACAAGTTTGAGCTGACCATGTGCAGCAGTCAAGGGCTTCTTAAGCACTTAATTTTATATAGGTCTTATCCTTATGTATAAAAAGTATAAATTACGATGTCATGATGAAATTGAGTTTTTGTTATAGATTTTCAAACTTGTCGAGAATTGGATTTATTTAAGATTAAGGTGCTTATAAGTTTTGAGTTTGATGTGTTTCGATTAGCCGAGGTTCAAATTAAACTTCGATTAGCTGAGGTTCAAATTATATATTTGCTAATTTTATATATTTATTATTTATAATTTCTCAACTACAATCCAATCAATCATTTTAAATAAAACCTTAAAATCTATTGAACCTGGTTCAACCTAATTCGAAAAAAAAATATTAACAAATATATAAAATTAGTATAACATAAAAATCAAAATCAAAATCAAAATGACAATTGAAAAAAAAGTTTGAGGGTGTGATGATACCTTCAGATAGACAACCATGCGAGAAAAATAGAGGAATCGAACAGAGATGGTCGCAAAGTTGTGGCTTGTGAGATGTGAGAGAAGAAGTGTATTCTGTTTTTAGGGGGGAGAGATGTTTTTTATTGAGCAGAGAGAGAGAGGATATATTCAGAGAGAGTTTAGGGATTTTTTTTTTTTCTTTAGTTTATTAGGTTTAATCCTGTCCGTTGAAATGAATGGCTAGGATCTTGATGTTTAAGTTGGTGTTTTTGTTAGTGTTCATATATCCTCCCCATGATTCTGATCTTGTCATTTGTATTGTTGACTCAACTTCTTTCCAACAACCGTATATGTTATTCATTTGTTTATGCATGTCCATTCTGAAAAATAACAGAGGCGTACACCAAATTGTGTGCAAGTGAAACGTTGGTGCGTTTTAGTATGTTTGATGGCATAAATTTGAAAAGTGTAAAATTGGGTGTATCAAACTGTAATTTTAAAAGAAATTAGGGATAATAATCGTACTCTTCCTCCCTTCCCATTTAATTGTCCATTACGAAACTACGTGCAATTTTGACCGGCTTATAACTTATATCAAAATTGTCGAAATAAAATTTTTTTAAATCTAATCATAAAATTTAACATTTGAACTATATGATCAACTTTTGAAAATTTTCATTCCGACAATTTTGATACAAATTATTGACCGGACAAAATTGCACGTAATTTCGTAATGTACAATTAAATAGGAACGGAGGGAGTAGCGAAGATTTATGCTTGTAATCATTTTACAGAAATCTGATTACAGTCATCAAGGATAGTTGCAGTCTCGAGGATCACAAAACTAAGTACAGTGATACATTTATTCCTTTTCTCCACATTGTTTTGACCGACTGCAAGACGCTTTTTTCCGGTCTTTACACCCTAACTGCCACCCGGAGAGACGGTCTTATTGTGGCAGTTAATCTCTAGCTGCCTTAAGAGACTTGTTGTTCAACAAAATATGACCCATAATCCAAGGAAATCCCAAACAATGAGAACTTTCATGGAAATAGGTCGGGTGATAAGCGACATGATACCATGCAGACGCCAGCTTCTTATGTTGCTCCTCCTCGTCCCCCTCTTCCTTACAGCAACTACTTTTGAACCATCCTTTTGCCTCCTTGAAAAGGCTTTTGATGGAAACCGTAATCCTCTCTCTCATCTCAGTATACTTCCGGTTATCTCTTTGTAGGTAGTTTGAACGAGTCCGCAAGTTACCAGTCAATATCTCATCTTCGCTTTCAGCAGCGTAAAAATTCATCAGAGTAGTCATCTTATCACAGTACATATCTTTGTGATTCTTTGCAATCTCAACAAATTCTTCAAAACCCTCCGCCAGGAGATCATTATCATAGTAAGCATCCTCCTCCTGGTTTATCGTCGTCATATCAACATCTGAATTCTTGTTTCGGTACGAGGATGAGCTCATGAGGGCACGATAGAGTGCACCAAGTACCCCATTGGAAACGTAACTAGGTCTCTCAACTCTCTCCATAAAATCTGGAAACTCCTTTGGTTTCAAATAGTTGGGCATCTCAGCTGGTGCTCCTGTTTTTGCAAAGTCAACGGCCATTGAATGAAGATTTGCCAACTCAAGGCATTTTGGACTCAGGGCTTTGTCCGGCTCACGGTCTGCATGTATTAGATGGGCTGTCGAGATGATTCCCAGGGTATCGTTCACCATGTAATCCACAAAAAAATTATGAATTTCCTACAAGGAAGAAACCGATTACTTAATTAGGTATTGTATGAATCAAGTAAAAGTTTCTGTATTACAGAAAAAACGAATTTACTTACTTCCAAAGATACATCATGGTCCATTATACGAGGCCTCCGTCCGGAGTAGTCCATAGGGGCCACAGTCTGGCTTGGGATTAGGTGTTCATCCCAGCTTATGAAGTACAAGTCTCCATCAAGATCACCGCCGGAACACTCGTTAGGATGAGGCCTGTGCATGTACGCATATACATATCAGTATTAAAGGCAAATATCAAATAATCTAACACGTCACTTCAGAACAAAAGAGCAAAGGCAACACATTTGTTACACCACTATTCTGGAGAATGAAGGCTTCCATAAAAAATGAACTTTACTTTTTGTGTAAATGAGAATAGTTTCTGAGAACAAATGGATGCAAGAAAGTATTATTTGTATCTAGCGTCCTTCTAAAACAATAGTACTGTAATCAAAAGTAAAGAAATTACGGTTGTGGTATAGTACCTTTTACCCTTTTGGGGGAAGACGATGCAATTGACCAAACCTTTGTCAACCAATCCCACCTCACAAATGGCTTCAAGAACTCTAACATCTCCTGGGTGAAGACACGGATTCTTTGTGACCACAACCTTCCCAACCACTACTGAGGTTGTCTTGTCTACTTTCTTAAAGTAGCTGCTCTTCCCTTCTTCACACTCCATCAGCTCACTTTTAGTCATCGTAATTCGTGCATAAACCTGTCCATAATCTAATATACCAGTTTCGTCCAAACATCCTATCAAGATTCGTCCCTTTGGAACATGAATTCTGCACCTTACCTTTAAATCGTACAAAAGATTGTCATGGTGGGCTTTGAGCATCATACGAAGATACGGTTCCTTATTAGGCTCATAGCCCTGTTGTAACATCTTTCCGAGGATGTTTTTAGCATCGTTTGAGGCCAAGCTTTCAAGTACATTCATTGCAGCGTCTCTAGACGACAGCATTTTATCCAGAAGACAAAGCTGCTGGTCTTGCATTGCCACGAAAACCGAGTCGTCAATCCCTAAAGTAGACAAAAGGGAGAGAATCTCGCGGTTCAAGTAACAAGGCATAGAATCGCAGCATTTAGTAACATTCAGCATTCTGTTTTTTGAATCAAATTTAAGCATGCTCCGGCGCAAAGAGAGTTTTCTGTACGAATTACGGTCAACAGCTATGACACCTTTATACCCTCCGTATCTAATCTGGAATGCTGACGGAGTAGGTTTTGACTCCAACCCACACATATCAGCAACTTGTCTAGCAAAAGAGGGAGATATCTTCCCAATCCCATCAGAGAAACAGTACGAAACACCGTCCATATTAACTTCAATATCCGGAATACTTTCGACTTCGTGAGGAAGGACTTCGAGTGTCTGCGTAGAAGCACTGAATAGCTGACCCATCCTAGCAGCACATTTAGACACGCTTCGGATTTTGTTAAAGCAACCCATCCACTCTCTAATATCTTCGGCTCTCACATTTTCATTTGAAGCAAACATCCACACAGCATTCGACCGGAGTTGGCTTGCCGAGAATGCCAAGAATTGGAATCTCTTGTTTCCAATCACAATCCCGTCTCGAAGGACCGACAAGATCCTATGATAAATATCGGTTTTGTATGTTTTTCCGAATATACCTTGCTGGATGGTAGCGGAGACCGCGTTAGCCGGAAGCTTGCTCCAATCTTCTTCGACAAAAGTGACCCTCATGAAATCCGACGCATATGCGGAGAAATTTTTAACAACATGATTTGAGGTTTCGAGCTCCGGCCCCAAACAGTATATCTTTGTCGGAGTGACTAGGACTCTGTGACACCTCATCATATTATGATTTGTCAACCTGCTAAGGGAGGTCGAAGGGAGATTCTTGCTGCTTGCTGTAAGTAAATGCTGGTGGACCTTGATAAACTTGAAAGGATCGTAACATATATGTTCTCTTTTGTGTAGCTTTTGAAAAACGAGCACAGCAGTGTCCATGTTTAAACTGCTAAGGAGGTTGATGAGATCGTCATCCACCGAAGCGAGACTGATCTTGTGGGTATGAACAAGGGAACAGAGCTGAAAAAGGATCTCATACGACAATTTATGACCCGATGGGCAACTGACAAGTGGAACTAGGTCGGACGCAGAAGATAAACCAAAATCGACCTCTTGTTCGAGAACTATATGGTGTATCGACACTTTATTAAAATACGGTAATTTTGCGAAGACATCTAAAGGCGCTTGGTCTTCTCTGAATTGAAAGCAAAGGGAACTGGATTGGCCAATTGACTTGATGACGGAGAAATCGGTTGTGCGAACCCAAACAAATCCTATGTCCTCCTTGCACATGAAGTACCGATTCTCACTTAACCTTGAATTCACATTAGGCCCTGACATCCTCTTGAATATCTTGGGTGCGTACTTGAGCTGAAAAATTAGAAAACAAGAATGTGAATGCAGTAACAACAGGTAGCACGACCAATGGTCTAAAATAAAATAAATCTGAATTCGGCAGATCTAGTTACTCCTCCGTACTTATAGACGAAGTAATTGGGTGAAAACAATGGACAGAACCCCATATTGTTGCTATTCAAAATAAAAAAGTACCTTTAGCATAGTGCAATTTAAATTATAGCTGCTACCCCATTAATAGATAAAACCAGTCGACATACGAATTCCGCTATCTCCCCCGCAACAATCATGGAACATTAATTGTGTTTTAGCATAACATCAAGTTCTTTTATTTAAATTCCGAACGAACAAAGTCTTATAAGAATTTTTTGCCATTTATATAGAATATAGATATGGTTATGTCATGCATTTGCTGATATTTGCCTAGTTGATGACGATATTCCTATTTTTCTCACTACTCGTCGCTTTTTTAAGTTGATTTGCACTTTTACTTCTGCCAATGAGATCTTTAAATAAGCTAGATTTTGGGTGAGAAAAACTAAAAAAGCTCAAAAGCTAGGATTTTGGTGCTTCACCTAGCTTTTTCGCGACTATTTTTGAACTTGAAAGAAGCGTTTCGCATGTAAAACAAAATACTCTTGATCAATGTGTCTATCTAAAAGGAAAATCTAGCAGCAGCCGTCTACCTGCCTAATAATTTCAATTCACATAAGGGCAGCAGCAATTGTATCCCCCGCCCTTAAGACATTTGCTCAATGTATCAAACCAATTTTGTTTACATATACGAGGGTCATTTAAAATTACAAAATCCAGGCATCCGTTTTTTACCTTTTACATAATGAAAAAATAACGCACGCCCAATCTGGAATTTCGATTTTGTGAATTGGTTATGTTTTATAACATTACATCATGGAAAATCCAGCTTTTTAAAGATGGCTGCGAGACAGTCCTCGCAGCTCTTTTAAAATAAGTTTCCTATATCAAAATTTCTAATAACGAGCTTACCCCCCCCCCCCCCAAAAAAAAAAAAAAAAAAGAGTTGATCCCAAACAGTACCTGTCTACCTGAGTTTTACAAGCAGATGATTATATAAGATTTTACACAATAACGACGGTAATATCCTAATGTAATAATTTCATAATAATTAACCTTCCCTCCGGTACGACAGGGTATAAAATAAAATTAGATGAACAAGAAGCAGCACCAGAAATATCCTCATCCAAATTGAAAAAATCAGAATAAAATAAAACAAAAAACCTCACAAACAATTAATGCCAAGAAGAGTAAGTAATCTTTCGTTACCTTAAAAAGGATCGCATCGGGTTTGTTATCACACGTATCCGCTTTTCCGTTGGTAGGATCCGAACAAGAACACAAAGCAGCAGATACCTCGATTATATAATCAATCGGAATCTCCAACTTATAAAAACCAAAACTATTATCATCACCATCTTTACTCTTCACTTGAAGAAAAAACTCAATGCTGTTTCTTTCTGGCATGACCGAAACGTTAACGTTTTCCCATGCCTCAAGAACCGGAAAACAGCAATTTTTATCATCATTCTCCTCACCCAAGAAAAGACCGCAATGCAGGGTCCCTCCACCGTCGTAAACCGCCCTGTTCAAAGGGTCCATCGGCCTAGCAACAATATCATCGAACGAAGGGGTTAACGAAAGGGACAAGTTGTTAAACACGAGTTTTCCCTTTTCTGAAAGGCTTAAAGCTGTGTTCTTAGCTTCTAGGGTTTGGAACTGTATTTTCCCATACCCTCTTGACTTCCAGTTTTTGTGCTCGCTCGCTATATCGCAAGCGAAAACAAACCCGCCTACTTCGCCTTTTCCTCCTAATGATCCTGCTCCTGTGTTGTAGGTGATTAAAGAGTTTTCTAAAAAGTCTAGTAATTGTTTAGCAGTGGATGATTTGGGAATGTTGTTTACTCTCACTGTTAGCCTCTCCTCATTCCCCATTACTCCAACCATCTTTTAATTATTTTTTATGTCTTTATATATAGAGAAAGATTATAGATAGATAAATCATATATAGATATATATATAGAGAGAGAGAGAGCACTTGTGTGTGCACTTTTATATATAAATATATATAAGTACCAGGCTTTCCCAACTTAAAAATACAAGAACAAGAAGTCAAAAGAAAGTACTTTACTAAAACACATTAGTCAAATCCTTTATGTTTCTATGTTTATTATTATATCCTAATAGTTATTCGATAGCCCCGTACCGGTTAACTCAAAACATAATTTTTTCTAAATTTTGAATATTATGCTATAAAAAATTATATCCATCCGTAATTCCATAAATTACTTAAATTTAATATAACACAAAATTTATCAATATATATGATTTTTTATATTAATATAATAATAATAAAATATCATGGGTTCATATTTGTGTGGTTGTAATATTGTTATGATTATTAAATGATAATAAATAAATAAAAATAAAAAATATAGGGTTATTATAAGAAAATTAATAGGAAAGCTGAAATTTTGTGTAAATGTAAACGGTTTCTTAAAAAATATAAAATGTGTTAAATTTAAAAAAATTGTTAATGATGCTGATACGGTTGCTCTACTTACTCATTTAGTATACGAAGACGTGGAGTAATAGACTAATATAAACGACTAATATGAGTTATATATATATTTGTATCTTTAAATCGATAAAAATTACTCTCTTTATTTCGAAATAAGTGACATATTTTTTTATTTTAGGACGTCCTGAAATTCACTTTCCCTTTTTTAATAAATTTTAAATTTTGAAATATCTGTTCTTAGAGTTAAATCATATCAAATTTACAATAGTGATATCATATTTCAAGTAAGAAATAGTCTTTGTTTGATTTTTTTTTTATATTTTTGTTGTTGAATTTTTAAGTAAAATTGTTTTAAATCTTTCATAGTTTTTGAAGAATGACAGTTATTTCAGTACGGCGTAAATAAAAAGTTGCATCATAACAAATGACATAAGATGTTATGACATCCTATCTTAATCCAAAGTAGACTCGCATTTGACGAATGAGCATAAATTACGATAAAACCTTGAACATTGTCAAAAGGGGACGATGGGCTCTTTTTTGAGCTTATTCAGTTATCACGCAAAAAAAATAGAAAGAAAATTTTGAAAGTCTAATTTGTATCCTCAAATTCATTGTCTCCCTATTTATGAAAGTTTTGAGCCAACCTATGTATACACTTGAGCAAAGAAAACTACTAACTTTTTGTTTTTGTTTTTTCTTCTTTTAGGTCAGCTTTGTTGCTTCAGCATTTCGTTGTTTAGTTTCTGATCTGAAAGACTGAAAGTGTGTATCTGTAACAGATTTGAGATTATCTCTCAATTGTAACCATCATTTGTAGTACAGATGTGATCTTCCAACCAGAGGGAACCAACAATGATAAATGAGGAGTGATGATTTTCTATATAATAAAAATATATACCTTATATATAAGTTATTTTACAGAATGAATGGCTAAAACACTAAAATTCAAATGTTTTGATCAAATTACATAAAAACAATCTTTTTTTTTTGTCTATTTTTTTCAAAATAGAGGGGGATTCAACCCCCAACCGTCTACCTAATTCCAACATTGGTGCATGTATATTTTAATCTATAAAATCATTTGCTATTAGATTTAGATAATCTCTGATCTTGTTGGTCAGTTTTTTTAGCTAAACATAGTGCATGAACTGAAAATGTAGAGTGTTAGCTATTTTGATAATTATTCTTAACTGTGGCCATCATGCTCCTATGTTGCAAAGGGTATATGGTAAAATCTCGTTGATTTTGTGATATGGGCTTGTTTGGATGCAGCTTTTCAACTTGTTTTATTTGTTCGTCTTGTTTATAAGTTGTAGTGCAATCAGGGCCGGTTTCAGAGTTTCGGGGGCCGTAGCTTGTAGGCCGCCATAAATTTGGGGCTTTTATTCGTCGTAGACTAGAAAAATTATTTTAGTTAAATATTTCGATGTACACTTACGATGATAATAAACACACTTAAACAGACAATAATGCCAATTAATTTTTTGTCAAAATCCGGGCGTAAAAAGCGAAGACAAGTCATATAACCAAAAATAAGGTAGTATTATTCTAAATAAATGACCAACAATCCTTACAAAAACAAGCATTCTGTTGGTCCGTAAGCGTCTAAACCTTATAGGGGGTGAATAAGGTTTACGTACGATTTTCGCGGAATAAAAACTATGAGCTATTAACTAAGTTAATTAGTAGAATTTTATAACTAAACACTCGTGTTGACTATTTAATGCAATTTTAAGCTATTCAAGCAAACAAAATAAGCAATAAATAAGTGCGGAAAGTAAAAGTTCAAGGAAAAATAAATAACACAAGAGTTATAGAGGTTCGGCAAAACGCGCCTACGTCCTCTCCTCGGTATTCACACTACCGAGTGTTTCACTAGAATCTCCTTCCAAGATTACACCATAACGAGCTAATCGACCGATTAAGCTCCCCCTCACTCTATGAGTATCCCGAATGAAAAGACCTAGAGCTTTTAAGCTACACTTGCTTGTAAAGCCTCTACCCGATCACTCGCTCACAAATGAGTTTATAAATTACTCTTACAAGTTTGAATTTGAAATGAATTTCTCACTAACAAATAATATCTCGGTGTTTATAAGATTACAATAATATTACACTCAAGAATATTTATGAATAAAAGTGAGAGAATTTGTAGTATAAGGTTGAAGAATTTCTTGAATTTGATAGCTTGAATTTGTGTGAATATTAGGTGACTTCAACAATGGATTTGGGGGCTATTTGAAGAGCCAAAAATGTCCATTGGTCAATATATGACCGTTTGTAGTTGTTGAGTTTATTAATCAATGTTTTTTCAGCAGTTACCCAGTTTTTCAGGATAAGCCAAAAAGCTGTTTTTTGAATTTCTACAGAAACGATCGGTCGTTGTCTGTAAAACGATCGGTCGTTTTTCTTGTGAACTCACTGGAAGAAAATGAAACAAAAACGATCGGTCGTTTCTGCCATTACGATCGGTCCTTTTATTGATGAACTCACTGGAACAAAATTGGACCAAAACGATCAGTCGTTTTTCTCTGGCAAATTTCCGGATTTCTCGTTATAGTTCGAAAGCTTGTAACTTGTTCGTTTTAAGTTCGATTGATGTTCCGCTTGAACTGTTGGCTTCGTATTTACGTAATCTATCATTTCAAACCTTTAACACGCTAGATAAATGATTAGTACGCAAAACGAGCTTTTATTATGTTTTACAAATTTTGTTATCATTAAAATAATCGATTAGAAGAACAATGTTCAACACATTCTTTTTTTACATTTAAATATTTAATATATGGGACAAGAAAATACCTTGTTTGAAACTTTGTGTGTGTGTGTGTGTGTGTTGATAATACCTTATTTGAACCTACCTGTAATAAAATATGTGATTATACAAATAGATTCAAAATCAAATAACAAAAATAGAAGATATTTTTCTTAAAAAATGTTAAATCTGTTAACTTTTTTAAAAAACAGGTATTTTTGTGATAAATGTAATATGTGGGCTTTTAGGTATGTGCTCTTGTTTATTCCTTGACAATTAGTACCACACTTGGACAACAACAACACAAACTCAAGTAGGCTAACAATTGCTTTTGACAAAAGATTCATATCAAACTGGTAAGACAAGCGAGAGCAAGATGAACTCGTTCACTTAAATCGGTCAGACAAAAGCCTAGGAGGCTACTAACAACAATATACGGTTCCGTGTGGTTCCGTATATCAAAAAAAATCGGTACGGTTCGGTTTTGAAGAAAACCGGAACCAAATCGAAAATAATTTCGGTTTCGGTTTGGCTATTTTCAAAGATAAAAACTGTACCGTACCGAACCAGTTTTTCGGTTTGAAACGATTTTTTGATAATATTTATATACCTTAGTGTCTATATATCAAAAAATTAAGGTGTTCCTTACAAATTCTACTTTACTCTTCAATTTTACCAGGAACAATGAGAAGGCGAGAATCAAGCAAACTTGTGAAAAAAAGATGATAATTGAAAACTAGTTAGCTAGAATATCGTGCGCTACAACCTTTTTTGATTTGCATTAAGCACGGAAACCTAGACCTTTATTAGTAGATTTGCTATAAAGTATAAAGTTTTTAACTCATGTATAACCAGGATTGGCACTTCAGTGGATCTCTTTGAACATTGAAAATAAAACACAGGCTTTACCGCAAATGAACTTGACACGATTTCTCATCAACTTTGGTTGGTTTGCAAGTATTGAAAAGCTGTCGAAGAAAAGCTCGGACACTATGTCTACTCATTTCGAATTTATAACTAGCTTTACCATGCTTGAATAAAATAGTACTCTATCTTACAATTCAACAAATTACACTGTAATGGTCTATCATGCCTTCCGTAGCTCTGAGATAGTCTAAAGTGGGTGTAACGATACCATTTCTCACACTCTTGCTGTTTGTTTTGCTTTATTATAGTTTAATAATATCTCGATTGCTTGATAGGGTAAGATATGTAAAAAGGGAAAATACTTGAAGGCAATTTTACAAATTTTTTTTTGTTACTTTCTCCAGTAATCCATCTAAAGTAATAAGAAAACGAATAAGGTTCGTATCTATTATTGCACATTTTATGATACTTACTGTGTATTCTAATTATGCATAAGCGTTACGCTGACAAATCTAGTCAGTCGTGCCAATCTTCTGGTGACAATTGTTAAGGCCCACGACTCGCAAGCCCATTTGGGACTCGTATATAAACGACGAGGACAACCCTAGTGTTGATTACAATTAGATTACTTCCAAATGAATCACAACCAAAGTATCAGTGATGATCGCAGTAATGAAAGTGGTGAAGATGGTGATGAGGATGAATGTCAATGAGTGCAAATGTATACGGAATAAGTGATTTACCATATTTTATAGGTAATTTTTTTTTTTTTGTAATCTAATAGGTAATCTTCCTGTGTACTCCTATCTTATAATCATTTTTTGCAATATGTAGTGAGGCTATGTTTGCAGACTTGCAGTTATATGGTAGATTTAAGTCTTAACTTGATGTGTAGGTACTATAAGAAACAAAATAGTAACATAAAATGGTCTATATAAACTTTTGAAAATGAAATAATCTATATAAATAACATGAATTCATCTTTTAGTTTGTTATTCACATTGTCCTTCTATTTGACTTGTTTAGTTATTGAACGTTTTTTCCAACAATTTTGCTATTGTAACAGATGCCTTCTCGGTTCTCTGATTATTTCTTTTACAATTCAGATGCTTCAGACTATAGTTTGTAATTTTGGGACAATTACACATAGGTCCCTAGAGTTTATAATTTCTTTCATTTTAGCCCAAAACTTATAAATTTATACATTTAGATCCCTACATCAAGAACCTTCCAAATTATCCAGATCTTACTTATATTAGAGAAACAATTTCACTAGAAATTTTCCAGAATTTTCTGATAATGACGCACAAGTCTTTAGAGTTTGTTGTTTTCTTCGATTTAACCCAAAAAATACACATTTCGCACAATTAATCCCAAACACTAATTTCATCCTAAATTAATAATCTAGCCAAATGACTTATAGCTCAACATTTGACACACATTCAAAAAGGGTTGTTAATGCCCCAGGATACCCAGGGTCAAGGGGTGTCGTAATAAGGTTGCTATGGTACCATCTGTAATAGCCCGTAAATTGAGTTGCTATAAACTAATTGTATGTTAAAATATAAAAAAAAACAATTTTCTAAAACCTCGTGAATCGAGGCCCCTCCGGGTCTCGGGACGCGCCGTGTTTAACTCGTCAAAATGCCTGGTATTAATTGCGGCGACAGATTAGGTCTAGCGCCTAGGCAGGCAATGTGGGGAATAATTTTCAGTGAGCAGTACACTTTTTTAATGTTTGTTTAGGATTGAAACTCATTTTATTTTTTGCTGTTCTATATTAATAATATATTAGCTTTCAGAATTTCAGTAGTCAGATTTCACCTTCTTAAATGAGAAGTCATTCATAGTTGTAACGTAAGTTGCCGTCACTTGTTAAATCATTTTATTTACTTACCAAAACACATGATTCTCCATGTTCTCTTTTCTGCATTTGATTTGTGATTTACGATTTTATAAACCATCCATCGTCCATTAATCAAAGTCTACAATCTTACAATCTCGCATTTGACTCCTCATAAATTTACTGTTTCCTTTATTATCTCAGAACTCATTTCCAGTCCAATTTGAAGATCTATTTCTCCTTTCTTCAGGAATAATTGACTCAAGACCCTCATACCATAATACTAGCAAAATTTGGCCTATAGGGTACAGGTCATGTCGGCATGACAAAATTAGTGGGTCCATATTTGTTTCCGAGGTTGTAGAGGGTGGTGATGCTGGACCTATTTTTAGAGTGAGAAGGTACATGCTCCGCTTTGCCAATTCCAATGGGTTCCGCAGTTCTTTTGAGGAAGAAGAAACTAGCCCATGTAATGGTAAAGGAAAAGAAAACGTCGCGACCATTGGTTCAACAAGTAATGGAATAGGTAACAACTAGTTATGTTCCATGCTCTCATCTTTCATTCTCATGCATTGTTAGGACTTGCTCACGGATTTATTTTTATTATGGTTCTCAAGTCGTTAAACGAATCAGGATCCTGACCTTTTTTATTTCCTAAATAACTTCCTCCTTGCATTATTAGTTAAAAACTTAAAAATGTCACAATTAAAATATTAATTTAAATCTATGGAGTACCCAACTGAAACAAATTGTAAATCAAGTACTTGGTTGTTATCCTTTCACATAAAAGATGTGCCTGGTTGATACAATGAATGTGATGCTCTCATCAAATTAGCAGAGAAAGGGCATTTTCGCTCTTTTATTTCTGTTTTCGGTTTCTAGGGTGCCACCAAGTGATATGTCCTTTTCTTCTTGGACAGTTTATCTTTAGTACCTTTTTAAATTGCAAAAGACTAAAAAGAAAGTTTAAAACTCAGGGGTAGAATTTTATTGTTAATGTTTTAGTATTGGTTAAACTGGTACTGAGTGGCTATGTATTGCTTAGGAAACAAAATGCCCTCAAACTCCTCCATGAACGAGCTACTCGAATGCCATGTTTGTAAGACCCATATGGGTACACCCATTCATCAGGTACATCCTCTTAACCATGATTATGATTGGCTGAGTTCCAATTTTGAGCTTGATAGCATATTGGTGAAATGTAGCCTTTTAATATTCAATTAGGATGGTTCCTTTATGATTCATTTATTTTATGAAAACCTATATTGATATATGTGCTTGTTTAGTTGCAACTTTTCAAAGACTTTTATTTTATTGCTTATGAAATAACTAAATGCCTTAATACTCTAAGATGCAGCGACGCGTGTTTCAGTTACAATTGAATTTTATAGATTTCGGTTCTCAGTTGTAACTGAAACTCGATCTAGAATAACCTTAACAAACACACAATCAAATGTACTGAATAAGAGTTGAACACATCACGTTTGATAACGGAGTTCGATCTAGTCTACTCTCCGGAGCTCTTGCTCAGATTAGAATATTGAGAAAGTTTACAAAGTGTATTTGAGTCTTACAAATCAGTAGGTCTCTAACTGGTTAAGCATATACAACTATTGCTATTACTCCTCTTAACTATTCAATATAGCCTGCTGCGGCAGTTTATCTCTCTTAGCAAATAGCTCTGTATTCTTAGAAAATTAAACGTTTTTGTTCCGAATACATAATAAAACCCTACGGCCTATTATGCACTTATATATTGTGCTTACAAAAGATGGTAACATAATATACTTAAGAATAAACTTTTCAAGTTTATTCATTGTGATTGATCTCTTAATCTTTTCTTCATATGTTGACTTTAGTAGATGATTCTTTGCTGCGCAATTCTTCATATAATATCTTCTGAGATTGCATATATTCAAATATCTTCTCATCATGATATGCTTGATCAACAAGCTGCAATTCTACAGAAATTTTGACATGTCTGTCAATATCTTTCAGTTGTAAAAGTCAGTTACAACTGATAGTGTAACTTATAAAAGATCCATTAGTAACAAGATGAATATATGACTAAGTAAATGACTTAAGTGTTGTTTATCAAAATAGTGACAACCAAAGAAATTATTAGGTGCTATAAAATAGGCCCTAACAACTTTTAAATTGCTGTATACTTGGTTGAACATATTTACTTTGACGTATCTAGTTTTCTGGCTTGGAAAAGATACAACTTTTTAGCTGGACGAACCCAAATTCTTTCTTAGCCGAGAAGTTAGATATTATACTTTAAAATTATGAGACAACCAAGCCTTATGTATACGTTTGAGCAAATAATTTTTTTTTTTTTTTTTTTTTTGCTTTTAGTTTTGTTGCTTCAGTATTAGATGTTTAGTTTCTGATCTGGAAATGTCCTTAAGAGATTTTGAGATTATTTTTCAATTGTGACCATCATATGTATTAAACATATAATCTCCCAATACTGAACATATATATTCTAATCTAGAAAACCAGTTGGTATAGCTATAGGTGTTGTTTCAGTTTTTTTAGCTAAACATAGTTCATGAATTTGTAGAGGTATTAGCTCTTTGGTAATGTTTCTCAACTGTGATAAAATATGTGGTAAAATCTATATAAGGATAATCTTGCTGTCACTGAGTTATGGGTTTGTTTGGATGAAAATTTAAACTTAACTTATTAGTTTACCGTGCTTAATGATGATTACTGTAATTATTTGAAATCTAGTCTGGGAACATTGATTTTACCTTGTACAACTTAGACTTGAGGATTGTGATCATTATTGTAAATGCAATTGACATGTTTGGCAGGTTATCACGTAGCCTAAGTTATGTTTAAGCTGTTATAATAAATGATCATGTGATTATGATTCTAATTAAACGTAATGGTTCTGCAGTGCCGGCAAAAAATTAAAAAATTGGGTGCTCATTGCACTAATAAGAGAAAATGCAAACCTTGTCCTAACAAGTTCTGTCATAAATGCCTCATGAACAGGTTTGACACTTATCACCTCTTATCTCTATTATTTCTTTATTGTAAGCTAGTGAACTTACTGAATTATTTTATATTTATGTTTAGATATGGCGAGCAGGCAGAAGAGAAATCTGTCTTGGAGGAGTGGATTTGTCCTAAGTGCAGAGGCATATGCAATTGCAGCGTATGCATGTAAGTATTTGTTTTATGGACTTTTACTTATTTTTATAACGATATATTGGTTTTGTTTTAAAGAACTGGTCTTTCCAGGAAGAGACATGGACAAGAACCTACTGGGAAACTTGTGGGCACAGCCAAGGCCAATGTTATTGCATCTGTTTCAAAGCTGCTACATGGTGAAGGCCCTAAACAAGCTATTGTTCTCAACAAATGCTCAAAAGTAGCAGATGATGGGACCGAAGTTAGTGATACCTTTATTGATGTATACTGCTTTGCTCTGTTTCTTTCAAGTGCATGTAACCTGCTTTCTAGAGCATATTTCTATTTGCTTATGTACATATTCATATATCTTTATTTTTTCTTCACTTGTTAGTCTTGTTACCAAAACCGGTGACAGAGAAAAAGAAGAAGAGGAAGCTCACAGAGCTAAATGTACTAGAAGGTAATAAGGCTGGTAAAATTGTTTAGCGAAACACCATTTATGGAACCTTTAGCAACTTACTGGTTCATTTTGTGAAATTGTTAGACTTTTCTATGCCTCGGGGAACTGAGATTACAAGTGTAGCTGGTATCAACCTTCCACTAGAGGATGTTGGTCACGCCTTACAGTTCTTGGAATTTTGTACAACTTTCAAGGAGGTAAGTGAATTTGTTTCTTTATTTCTTCGATCTAGTCTTTCGGCTTTGTTGAGTTTAATATTAGGTTAGTCGCGGTTTGTTATGGTACCATGTTGGACTTAACTAGAAAAATATTTCTAGCTTTGGTACGTTAAGTTGATTGCTTATCCAAATGTCAAATGTTCAAATTCTGTTAGGGTCCATTCGGGAGAAAACTGTATGCTGATAGAGAAAGACTAAAATAGTTACTTTTGTCATTGTATAATTCACGAATTATATATGATCTGTGTCCGTTATATCCATAACAGACAGCTTACTTCTAGATTCTTCTAGCCGTTACCATAGAACGTCATGTGTTTGCCTATTGAGTTTGCAAGATCAGCTCATTATCAATATTTAAATCTTTACTTGTCCATTTTCTCGTGTCTAATTTGCCTGCAAATTTCTGTCTCTTAAGTCTTCTATTTTCTCTTTTACAACGAAATACTAAATCGCATAATCTATTTTCCGTTTCAAAAAAAGATCGCTTCGATCAAGTTACTTTTTCCACGACTTTCCTACGACAACCTATGTTATTATAGTTTTAGAAGATCAAGAAAAACAAAGTAAACTTTGAGCCTAGAAAGTAAGTAAAAGTAGCGAATCAGTTTGCTTTTCTGGTGTAACTTTCTTCTTAATATATTTCTATAGTCTATAGTCTATAGTCTATTTTCTACCTTTAATTATTTGGTGTACCGTTGTTTTCCGTTTCTTCTATTTTTTATCTTTAATAAAACAGATAACGTACTAGGGTGCAGCTGTAAGGTTTTGGGACATCACCTTGATGCAAATCTGCCTTATATGTATTTGGGATCTCAGTTGTGTTTTTACGTTTCTATATGTTTGTTGTACTTTTCTAGTAGGATGTGCAAGTTAGAGAGGTCTATGAGCTTTGATTGTAACAGACCATCTATCTTTGCTTTATTGTTTGACGTTAGTCTTTGTTGAAGTATTTGATACCCTAGTGAAAGAGACTAATTTGTTTGAAACATTTTAACAGGTTCTGGAACTAAAGGAAGGGGAGCCAATGGATATACTTCTCCAACTGATTTGTGGTGAAAAAGGATTCCGGGGAAAACAGTTCCCAGTTATCCGTTTCCAGATTGTTTTGCTCTCTATGATTCACAAGGACTTAGAGAATGAGTATGTATTATAATTCTCAATGAGTCTATTAAATTCTATTCACTAGGATCTATATACTAACATCTGGTTATTTATTGTTTAGAACTGACAATGATTCATCATGGCTACAAGCTCTACAGAATTGCCTCTCCAAGTCGCAAGGTTTATTGGAGAAATTGAAGTTGGACGGGATTAATTTGGAAGTTGGTGAATATGAGAGTTTAAGCTCATCAACAAGGCTTTTGTTAGATTCCTTACTTCTCTATGTGATGAAGTTATGTGCACCAAGTGAGAAAACAGTTTTGTTTTTAACCTTTTCTTTTTGTTCTTTATGAAGACTTAATTTATTTGTGTCAAATTTGCAGGAAATTTAAAACATGGATAGATGATCAGAACGGTGAACTCGCAAATAAAAAGAAAGTATCAAAAGCAAGGATTCAGGAAGCAAAACAAAAGGTAGAAAATTTTGATTTCTTTAACTTTGCTCTAGACATTATAGAAATATTCCCCAAACCTTAATCCAGATTTCAACGGTCCTCGTACTTTTATTCAAATGCAACACTCGTGGTCCTCATACTTTAAGTATAATTCCTTTGTGGTCCGATAGTTTTAATCGAAATACAGTTAGACCCCGTAGGGATAAACCCCTGTGGAAGTAACTAGAATTATGGGAACTAGGACTGTGTAGATTGAAACTAAAACTACGGGCACCACCGCTATAACTTAATCAAACTTTTAGTACGGAGAGTGTAGCAATTGAAATGATAGGGACCAAATTGAAACTACTGACTGTTGATGTAATTCACTGACATTTATTTTTGTACTTAAAATGGGAAACTATACAGAAGAAGCAATTGAAGCCGAAGATGCAAGATGAGGTGCGCAAAGATGTTGTTACTAGTAATGCTGATAGTCTTTCAAAATCCGAGCATGAGACTATTGTTTCAGACATAAAAATTGAAATAAATAAAGCTCATGCTGAGGTGATGGAAGCTCTAAACAAGGCAACTGATGGTATGTTCAAGTTTTGATTTATTTGTTTTATAATTTTTTTGCAGCTATAGTTGATCGTTATCTTCATTGAAGAAATGAAAATACAGCTTGTTTTGGTCAATTTTCAGACTGCCTTTCCATTCGAAATCATTAATTAATGTAAATTTGAATCCATTTTTAGTAAAGCGTGATCGGGTTGCTTAGTTACAGAGAAAAAGATTTAGACTGTCATTTCACAAACAATCAATCGACTGGATTGACGAAATGAATTAAATTAATAACCTTTATTGATTTACTATGGAATCTGTTAAGAGAAAATTACTCTTTGTAAATGTAATCATTGAAGTCCTAAGTGAAACATAACCACTTAGTACCAGTTTACTCAGATGTTTTAAGACTATATCATGTTGAAATTTTTTAACCTACTTTTTTCATTGTTCGTCCATATTCTCCAATTCCAAATTTTTATTGACAGGAATGCAAATATCATGTCTCTGTCTTTTTTATTCTTATAAAAAGATGAAGCTTCAGCGGCTGAAGTTCACGTGTGTTACAAAACCAGACGCGATATTGTAATAGAAGCAGCCTTTTTCTTAGATAGCTGTAATTAAGGAGCGGTAGATAAGTGAAACTCCCATAAAAAAAATGTGGTATATTTTGAAAACCTTGTAATATTCCATAAAAACAATTCTGATGGAATTTTTTTTTCTTTGGTGTAATATCCATCAGGATACTTAGATATTCGAGATTTTTGCCATCCTTGTGTCATTTTGAAATTGTTATCTTTAGCATATTACCTTTTCTCACCTCGTCACTACTCAGAGCGCTCATTGATGCACACTTATCCATGATCACCAAAAGACAGTAGCAGTCCCAATCTTATTTAATTAATCCACCACAAGGGAATGTGCCGACGTGTTTTTTTTAATATAATTAATAACCTTCTCTTTGAACATAACCTGTTTTGTAGGCGCTAGAGATCGAATTATGGTGGTGAGCGTAGTATACTAGGATCTCAACCACTTTGATCAACTTGCTCGTGACGAGAAGTGTGGATGAATAAGTGCAAGAGCGGGTTCGCAAGAGGTTCCTTTTTTTGACAGATGTGAGAAAGATGGGAAATGGGTAAATTATGAAAAGGTTAATTTCGAATTTATTGTACTGCTTTATGGCGATATTACAAAATTCACTCCCATTATGTCTCAAGTTTCCCTCACACATCAATGGAAATCAATTTCTCATATCTTATCAGAAAGTTAAAGACTCGTAATAAATGGAAATAATGATTAATGTTTGTCATTTCATAGTTGATGATGTAGTAAACAATGTGGTCGAGGGAGAAAACTATAAAATACTTGAGGATTGCATGCCAGTAGTCAAAACAGTAGGGGTTTATTTGCATTTTGCAAATAACCTCTCATATCGTCATACATGGTGTTGTTTAGAAGTACTAGAAGTGTAAGAATAAAGCAAGCTCTCGAGATGGAAGGTACAGAAAAAGACGGGGTGAATGAATACCAGTAATAGTTTCGTCCAAACTATTTTATACTACCGAGTAAAAGATAGCTCTAACCCATATTAAAGTTGGGATCATCTGTTGGAAAATAGATCAATAATTTTTTATATAAAGCTTTTACTCAAGAAAAAACTTTCAGGTCGTTTTTTTCTGGGAAATTGTTGGCTTGAGCTACTGACATATTGACATGCCAAGGGCGTACCATGATCATACGTTGAAAACAAGAAAACAAATGGTAAGTTTTTTTTTTAACATAACTAATGCAATTAAGATGAACAAACGAAATGGAGTGAGAGTTCCAAGTTCCAACAATCCCAAACACCATCTATAAAGAGAGAGCTTCCATGTGATAAAACACTCGTACTACTGTATATAAAATTATTCTCATAGTCTGATACTCCTCCGAGAAAATCAAGAGTTGCTTATTGAGACTTACTCACAAATCATGAATGCCTAAACACAAAACCAGTAACAGAATTGCCTGTTCTCAATGAGAGGGTTAGCAAGGCTGATGCTTTCAAGCAACGAAAATTCTAAATTAACTTAAAAGAGTTAAACTGGTATACCAGATAGATTACAAGTAAAACGTGACAGGCCAAAACAGAACACTCAAACTCGCCCAACATGAATCTGCTTACAGAAACAATTGCAGTAGCACAGCCTAAACAGTTTTAACGGTGCAATTTGATAACTGAAAGGTGCAAGTAAAAATGCATCTATAAACTGAGCTTTCGAATCGCTTACGGAGAAAATGTTACTGCAAGTCTACAACGCGCTGGACTACTTGGACACAGTATTCGTTTGGAAAAAATTGTAAATATACAGTGGGCAACTTAGACTCGCTACTATTTCTTAAGAGAAAATAATGCATCTAAACCGTGAAACACTCAAATGTTAAGTTTTTTAAAATAAATAAATAAATTTTGCATTGCATAGGTACATTTGAAAACACACAAACCAGTACGTCCTGTGTATCTTGACAAATGACAATCGAATTTTATCGACCAGTTAATATAGACTAAAATCAATCCAGATGAAAACTTATAGCTAGAGAAGGTCGACATAAGCCACTCATGTACCTATTGTCGATCAGAAATTAATCTAATTAATGCAAACTGACAGCGCCTCATTCTACGAATAGTGATATTGTCGATCAGAAAGTAAATGCTTGAGTTCAAGACACAATCACAAAGAATTAGAGAAGAAAAACTCATATCCTACAAGAAAACTGCAATCCCTGTCCACAACCTTTGTGAATAGCAACTGACAAAAGTTATACTACAATAGCAGCAAAAATCAGTCCTCTCGAGTCTAACCAATACAAATTTACTAAACAGGAATTATTTAACGACAAAACAAAACATCAAAGCATTAAAAGGCAAGAATATATTTAAAAAAAAAACAAGAACAATACTCACGCATCGTCTAAGTTGCGAAATTATCGTCATTGTCCAAATTGAGACATTTGAACATGACCCAACACCTTTTGAATCAACGGAATAAGAGCAACTAAAACAATCTGAAGCTGTTCCGAGCTATTCAAACGAACACTAACTTGCCCTGACCCTTTATTACTCAAATTAGCCCGAGCAATCAAATTAGTCGATCGCCCAACAGGTATTTGCGACTGTATATTCCCCCCGATAGCAAGATCCCCATGCCAATCCATCACTGAAAGCGATAAAGTCGTTAAAGAACGGCCCAAAGGATGATCTTTATCCCTCAACGTAGCCTCAAAACTTCCCCCATACGCCATATCACCACGCCCCGTCATCGCACCCGCAGATGCAACCAATTTGAGCCGTTTACTCACAACCAACTGATCCTCGATTTTAACTCCCGTTGATATGGTATCACCCAATTTAGTAACGGAAATCCCCGCCGTCGCTTTATTTTTTTTGAAATTCATAAATTTAGTTTCAGAACGTAAGGTGTAAGACCTGTCTTTTCCCAGAGACTGCATATCTAGGCCTACAGAGGTAGATTTTCCCTCACCGTGCTTAATCGAACTAGCAACTTCCATTTGCATATTAGCGTCTTTTTTATCTTTTGTGATCTGGCCTGAGAAAGACAAGGGTATCTTTTCTTTAACCACAAAGAGTTTTTCAACGTTTATACCTTCGTAACCGATATCATGATCCCATCCATGGCTATCGAGAACAGGCCTAACGACCCACTGATTAGGAGAATCGAGGTAACGGTACCTATAAGTCAGATTGATGATAGAAAAAGAAAATCAATCAAATTACTACATAAAACAGATTAAACCCACAATCTAAAGACCAATTAATGATGTAACAGACAACTTTTACCATAATGGCAGAATCAAAGGTGAACTACGTCAATGGCTCCCATTGTAAGAGAGAAATATCAATTAGGTCTATATAGTTTCAGTTGCAACACTATTGGTCCTCGTAGTTTAAATAAGTGACGCTGAATTCCACAAAGTTTCTACAAGAGTAATGGTTCCCATAGTTTCAGTATTTTACACCAGTTCTCCCTTCCTAAGAGGACCAATGATTTTATACATGGGGCCATAGTGTAGTTGTTAAATATAATGAGGCAATTGTGTAGTTATGTAAACAATTTAAAATGACGGGATTATTGGTGCAACTAACTCAAGCTATGGGGACAATTAGTAGTGTTTCAACTGAAGGGCCAAATAGGAACTCTACCTTAAGTATGGGGATCATTAGTGAAGCAACTAAACTATAGGGAATCAAATGAAAATTTATCCAAGTACGGGAACTATTTCTGCACTTAACCCCGGAATTAAAGAATAAGAAACACGGAGTATAGACAAAACCATATAGAATTAAATGTGGAAAGCTCAATTTTATGAGGATCTATGAATGAGAAACAATAAACACGATTATAAAGAAAATCAATGTAGCGGGTAATTATGGGTTAAAATGATATAAAAAACAACTCAATCGAGTACCGAATTAGAAAAGTTGAACCGATAACCCAACATCAATTGATAATGTAAAAACCCCAACCTCTTCCAGATTTAATGAATAAGAGCTTGTTTTATAGTAACATTTCAGCAATAAGCTTGTCAGTCAACCAAAATCCAGATTTAACCAAAAAATAAAAAAGCAGAGCTTAAAACCTGTAACCAAAAGAAGGCCTTATTTATGCCATGAATTCACGAAACAAAATAACTTCTAACTTAGAGTTGTCTGCTTGCAAGCAAATAAGCTGATCAACCAAATAGACCCAGGTTTCAAGCAAAAAGCCAAAAAGAATTTACAAACAAACAAAACCTTAGTCAAGACATAAAACAAATAAGAAAGTTTCCAGATAAGGGCTTGTGTTGTGTGCGGCTTATGAGCAAGAAAGCTTGTCAATCAAAAAACATTCCAACTTTCTTGCAGAAAAGCTGAGCTTAAAAGCTGGCATAAAACAAGGGCTATGATACATAACCATAATGAATAATATGAAAAGACCAACTTTTACCAGAATGAATGTATACAAAATATAACTATAAAGATAACCATTGAAACAAGTTTGAGAGATACCTATGAGTCGGATTATCAGAATCAAAACTAGCTGGTAAAGCTAAATCTGGCATAGGAACCGGAACTGAAGCAGCAGCACCACCCTCTTCTTCATCATTATACTCACTCGGGGTTTCATTAGCCTTTTCCGACATTTTCTTCATCATCTTCCTCCTTTTCTTCTCTTCCTTCAACTGCTTCTTCATAAATAGCTTCTCCCTATACTCCAACTCATCATAATATGCCTTCTTCTGGTTCTTACTAAGTTTCCCAATCTGCCCTTTCGTAAGCCTCTTAAATGGTGGCAGTTCATCATATTCTCTCTCATCCTCCGAATCCGTCAAGTCGTCAGCATCTTCGCCCAACACGTCGTCATCACCAAACTGCTCTTGGGGGAGCTGCAGTGACGGCCTTGATTGCAATAGTGAAGATAAAAGAAAGGGCAAAGGGGGTGCCCTAGTACGTGCTGGAAAAGGCCGTCCAGGTGGACTATCTTGTAGCTTCAAAAGGGTATTGGCCTCGGCTAAGATCTTCGAAGCAAACGAGAGCAAAAGCAAATGTGGTTTCCAAACTTGACCGTTTGGTAACACACGCTGACCAGCTCGGTTTTTGCGACAGGCTGAGTGGTTTTCGACCAAAGAAACAGGGTTCATGAGACGCGCATCACCGGCTGCTTGTCGAATAGCTTGCTGGACAACGTGAGACCTGACGTAGGATAATAAAAATATATCAGGCTTCTAAACACATAAAAAGAAAACGACACGAAGCAAATTAAATTAAAAGACACTGAAACACATAATTGAATTAAGTGTTTGTTTGGCTGATGGCTTTCAGCAAATAAGCTGGGTTATTTGAGTCGGAGGAAAAATGTAATTTGATTGAGCTTAAACCTTTCTCAGCCATGTCAGGAAATAAGTTCAGCATTCTAACCGACCAACCAGATCAACGACTTATAAGTTACAGGGAAAACAAGTTTAAAAGAAGCCCAGTATCTAATCCCTTAAAAAGAAGCTGCTTTCATTCTGCTCAATGTTTCTACTAAGAGCAGAAAAACAAAGACCTCTCTTAAGCTGGCTAACTAAATACATGTAAACTCAATAAGCTAAAAAGCATACAAAATTAAGCTTACAAGCTGCAACCAAACAAGCACAAATTATTTAAAATCATTACCTGTTAGTGACAAACATGTCATAACTTGTAGCAGCCCCGTTTGCACCCTCTGGTGGGGCTGAGGCCGCATGAGTAAGGACCACAATTGCGTTAAACCAAATACCCTGTCCAAACACGTCGGTGATTGTTCTCAACAACGGCATATCACCGGAATCTCTCGTCTGCATATCCAACCGATCAAGATATAGCACAATATCCGGAGGAGTTTTCTTTATAAATCGCTTAACAGATAATAAAATCTTCTCGTTCTGTCTCTGGTCCGACCACGACGGAAAAAGCCCCGGCGTATCTATCACACGTACCTTAATACCTTGTACTGTTCCAACAACATCTTGGACCTTTTTAGTACCCTGTTGAAAAGCATCGGTGTTGAATTTGACCTCGTCAAAAATGGAATTAATTGTGGCACTTTTACCCACCCCGCTTTTCCCGAGAACCATAATTGTGCAAGAAAAGTCTAACGGTTCTTGGCCATTTGCCTCGAGTTGCTCGGCCATAGCGCTAGCTCGGTCAAAGCTAAAACCGGCTACTCGACCTCCGCTTCCCCCTCTAAGCTGTTCGGCTAGCCCTAGTCGGTACAAAACTTGAGCAACAACAACGTTGTGGGGGGTTTGTCCCAGTCTATGAGCGAGCCGCAAAAACTTTACCCTTATCATTTGGAGTTTTTCACGGGTTTCGTCATGTTCCTCGGCCTCTCCGTTAGGTACATCGTCAACTTGTCTTTGGACGTGAGATGTTGTTCCGTTGGCACGATTAGAGACATTCGATACAACACGAGGAGCTGTTTCTAATAGCGGAGCAGCGCGGCCAAGGCCAGCTGGACGAGCTGGTGGAGTAGCATGATTCACAGACACATTAGTGTTAGGTGCAGGTAAACTTGGACCATTTTTCCCTCGAGTATTTTTCTTATCCGCCTCAACTGTTACTCCTGCAATCTCATCCTTTTTTGTGTCAGCATTAAAAGATTCAACAGCTGGCAGAGCAGTTGAAGTTGTGAACACGTCAGATACAGGCTTAATTTCACTTGGACCATTTCCGTCCTGAGTATTTTTCGTATCCACCTTGGTTTTTTCTTCTAAAATTTCATCACTTTTGGTGTTGGCAATAAGAGATTCGGCAGTTTTTTCAGCATTAGCTCTATCAACGACTTTGTCAGATGCATTATCCTGAGCTGCCTCAGCTTTTTCTACCGCCACATCATAAAAAACGGGTGACGTTTTGATCTCTGAAGTTTCTTCTTTTTCTTCCACTGAAGATTCGGGATTCCCATTCGTTAGTGACTTTTCGACCTCTGGAGTTTCCTCTCTTTCTTCCACTGAAGATTCAGGCTTCCTATTTGTTAGTGTTTTTTTGACCTCTGGAGTTTCTTCTCTTTCTTTCACTGAAGAATCAGGCTTCCCATTCGTTAGTTGGTGATCAAAAAGTGGAGAGGCTAAATCACGCCTAAGCTCCTCACTATCCGTAAGATGGTTCACCGTTTCATCATTTTTGCCATTCTCATGCAAGGAATTGACGGCTTCTTCTCTGATTTCCCTACAATTCTCCTCACCTTCAAGTTTGGTATTCAAAGTAATGGTTTTTTTTTTGGCTTCTACCCCAGAAGCTGCATCCCCTTCCTCTTCAAATAGTTCTTTATCTTCATGGCCATTGACAAGTGAGCTCGATATTCCCTTAGTTTGTTCGCTCTCTTCAGCTTTATCCAAGCTCTCAACTCGGTCAGTTTTTGGTTCTTCTTCAAGTAAAGTTTGCTCCACATTGGCACGCCCATTATCAGAAATTTCAGAAGCAACTTTACCCTCCAATTCTATAGCATCGGAAATGCCGTTTTCATGTTTCTCAAAAATCACATCTTCTTGGATCTCCTTATCATAAACAACAGCATCATCTACCTCCATCACCACTTCCTTTTTCATTATTTCCTTATCGTCATCGGCAACAGTAGTGATATCAGATGCTTCATTTTTTCCTGTTGCATCATCCCCAATATTGACGTCCTCCACCACTGGATTAACACCAAGAGGTACTTCTCTCGTATTTTCAATAGTGGGTAATCTATCCTCTGGCTTATCATGTTCAATGGGATCTTCAACTGCCTCCAAAAAACTCTCAAAATCAATTCTGCTATCAGTTTTCTCATGAACAACCAAAACATTATCCACACTATCAATTTCATCTTTTTCATTTTTCTCCATTACAGCTTTCCCATTATTAACTTCATCTACACCTGGCTTATCAACTGGTTCGACACTCAAAAATACTGCTACTGGGTCTTCAAATTTGGCCGATTTATCCTCTTGATTATTAACATCGACAGGAACTTCAACTGCCTCCTCAAAATTCTCAAAATCAACTCCGCTATCAGTTTTTACATGAGCAGTTATATCATTCTCCACATTTTCCTCGTTTTTCTCCATTATGCCATCTTCATTATTGATTTCCGCTACCTTAGGCTTATCAACTGGTTGCATACCTACAAATACTTCTCCATTATCTTCGGTACTAGCTGATATTTTCTCTTTATCATCGACATCATTGGGAACCTCACTTGCTTCCTCAAACTGCTCAAAATCAATTTCACTATCGCTTTTCTTATGAGCATCTATTGAACTGTACAAATTCTCAGCTTTTGCGAAGTCGTCATCTGGGTAGCTAATAACATTTTCTGAATACACGGATGATATTTCAGCTGCTATTGAATCCTCAAAGACTTGGTCTCCTTCAGAGTTCTTTGATTCATGAGACACAGCCTTAGCTTTTTCGTCTACCCCAAAATCCATTGTATCATTCTCCATGGCTTTATTCACCAGATTAGGGGTTTCTACACTCCCTAACCCATTTTCCATCACAACTTTCTATATTCCCAAAAGAATATTTGCTGCAATAAGAAACAAAAAAAAATCAATCAAGACATGATCTTTCACCAACAAAAGACAAATCTAAGAATATGTATGAAAAAAGGAATAAATAGCTCATGCGACTTGCACTTTCACGAAGAAGAAAACTTAAATCATTGAACAATAAACTGATACAATAAAGAAAATTAATATACTATTCCAACCTAACAGAAGTCTAGTATAACAAAAGACATTAGTATTCTCTGCCCAAACGTATAATCAAAGAACTCTCTTTACTTGCATACCCAGTTTTTTGTATATATACGATATGCTGAACACCAAATTACAATTTTTTTACTTCTCTTTACTAAAAGACATTAGTACTCTCTTTTTTTTCTCTTCCGCAATCAACATCCATGGCCCATTTTCTCCCCCAAAATTTTCTAGAAAAATTCTTCTAACTCTTTGTTGGTATTTCTTTTCAGTAGCCTAATTTGGATCCAATTTGTCTAATTGTTTTTAAGGATCAAGAATTTAAAACTTTCATTTACGAAAAAACTTAAATGATCCATAAAGCCGTCCCAACTCCCAACTTTAGGAAAACATTTTAAGTTTAAGGTTTTTTTGTGATCTATGATTCTATGGCAAGGGAGATTGAGTATTTTGAGGATTGTGAATGGTTTCTGAGGAAGGGGAGAGAGAGTGCATAAGGTGGGATTGAGAGTTTTATATTATGCTTTGTGCTCATGGGGCTAAGAATACATGGAACTTTATTACTGGTTGGTCAATAACCAAATGAAAAAGAGCACTAATTATTCCGTACTAAATACAACCAAAACATACTACCTGTTCTATACTGGATTGACATCTCTTTTTTCTCAATCTAATAAAGTAGCTTTTTCTAAGAAAGGAAACAATTAAGAACACAGATCTCAACGTAAATGGGAAGAAAATCAAGCTATAGAATATGAATTGGGGGAAGCCTATTATTGTCTAGACAACATTGTTGCATAAAACTTTCAACCTTATAATATTATATACACATTCATATATCCATCATGACACATAATTACTCTAGTTAAACTAGACAGCAGGAGAAACTAAAGAGCCATTAACAACACACAATAGATGAATCAACTAAAGATCCATTAACTACAGTAATTGTACAGTACAACACTAAACCACAAAAAGGTAAATATAAAAAATAGAACCCTAGAAAAAAACCGCAAGTCGAGAAACACGTCATCACCCATATAGCTTTGTTTCATAAAAATTTATCAGAGACGAGGGTTTTGCACTCAAATCAGCTTCAGAAAACACTGTAACACATAAAACAGGAGAAACCCATTATTCCTATATACTCCTAAGGCCCCAGAACTTAATTGCACAAAAATTATATTTTATCATTATAACATATACAAAAGTACAAGCATCTCTTCTCATCAAAAAGTTAGGTTTTGCGCATAGTTACACCATACAGATAAAACCAATTAGCAAAAAGAACTCTGCAATAGATAAAACAGGAGAAGCCCATTACTCCTATATACTCCTAGCTTATTGCATACAAGTTATATATTTCTTTTTATAACATGCACAAAAGTACAAGCATCTCTTCCCATCATAAAGTTAGGTTTTGCACATAGTTACACCATACAGATAAATTCAATTAGCACAATCTGCAACAGATAAAACCGGAGAAACCCATTATTCCTAGATAGCTTAGTTGCATAAAAATTACTATATCTTTTCAATATAACATGTACAAAAGTACAAGCATCTCTTCCCATCAGAAACTTAGGTTTTGCGCATAGTTACACCATACAGGAAAAACAAATTTGGCAAAAAAGAACCCTGCAACACATAAAACAAAAGAAACCCATTATTCCCATATAGTTTAATTGTATTAAAATTATATTTTTTCGATATAACATATACAACGTACATAGGTTTTGCACATAGTTACACCATACAAATAAAATCAATTAGCACAAAAGAACACTGCAACAGATAAAACAGGAGAGACCCCATCATTCCTGTATAGCTTAATTGCATAAAAAAATATCTTTTCCATATAAAAATTAGATCTTTTCCATATAAAAACTATATCTTTTCCATATAACATGTACAACAGTACAAGCATTTCTACCCATCAGAAACTTAGGTTTTGCACATAATTACACTATACAGATTAAAAAATATAACTATATATATACAGATAAAATCAATTAGCAAAAAAGAACCATGCAACAGATAAAAAAGGAGAGACCCATTATTCCTGTATAGGTTAATTGCATAAACATTATATCTTTTCCATATAACATGTACAACAGCACAAGCATCTCTACCCATCAGAAACTTAGGTTCTGCACATAGTTACACTATACAGATAAAAAAATAGTGTCAATTAGCAAAAAAGAACCGTACAACAGATAAAACAGGAGAGACCCATTGTTTCTACATATCTTAATTGCCTAAAAATTGGATTTTTTTAATAAATAATGTAAAAGCATATACCAATCAGAAACTAGGGTTTTACAGAATTGGGGAAAAAACAATCAGGAGGGAGAGAAAAGAAGGAGGGGGGGGGGGGAGCAAACCGTCTCCAAATCAAAGAGTAGTTGCACAACTGAGTAATCAACTCACACGACTTCAATACAATGACAAAATGGATATGAATGTTTTTCTCAATCATCCAAATTTGATGAAAGAAAATATATTTTAAACCTAGACAATGAATATTATTTATTACTATAAGAAGGTAAATTTACAATAAAGGGGACCACAGAGAATCACGCAATATAACAATAGAGAGTTTATTCTTATTTATAACTAGGCCCGAGTTGGGACCGAGATTTTTTATGACTATAGAGAGGTTATTCCTATATAGAGTATTCTTATAGGAGGTTTTGCGGTAGTTATACAAAGAATCTGTATATACACATTAGTGCTCCAAAGTAGGAGTATGGGTTATAGGAGGGGAGCTGTGGGAAATTAGAGGATAAAATTAATTAGCAACCATTATTCTGATATAGCTTAATTGCATAAAAATTACATCTTTTCCACATAACATGTATAACAACAGTACATAGGTTTTGCATATAATTCCACTATAAAGATAAAATCAATTAGCAAAAAAGAACCCTGCAACAGATAAAACAGGAGAGACCCATTATTCCTATATACCGTAACTGTATAAAAAATATATGGTATCCATATAAAACGGACAACAGACAACAGTACATAGGTTTTGCACATAGTTACAATATAAAGATAAAACCAATTAGCAAAAAAGAACACTGCAAAAGATAAAACAGGAGAGACCCCATCATTCCAATATAGCTCAATTGCACACAAAAAAAAATAGGGGTTTTATAGGTTTAGTACACCAAACTATCTGCTTTTAACGATTTGGATACCCACCTTTCAAATTTTCCAATTTAGGTACCACCGTCTAAATAAATCACGGAATCATGTCACGTGACATTTGACAAACATTAATTTGAGAGGCTAATTTGACAATTTTGCACAAAAATATGTCATCCTATAAAAACGTTTCCCCCAATTTCACACATAACAAAAATTTGGATTATATGCTAATTTTTTTTATGTGAAATTGGGGGGAAATTTTTTCTAATGACATATTTTTGTGAAAAATTGTCAAATTAGCCTCTCAAATTAATGTTTGTCAAATGTTACGTGACATGATTCCGTGATTTATTTAGACGGTGGTACCTAAATTGGAAAGTTATTATAGTGTGGTACCCAAATTGGAAAATTTGAAAGGTGGGTATCCAAATCTTTAACAGCACTATAGTTTGGTCTAGTAAATGTATTTTTTCCCAAAAAAAATATATATCTTATCTTCTTCAGATAAAAATATAGTTACACTACAGATTAAAAAATAGTGTATATATATAAAGATAAAATCAATTAGCAAAAAAGAACACTGCAACAGATAAAACAGGAGATACCCATTATTCCTACATAGCTTAATTGCATAAAAATTGGATCATTTTTAATAAATAATTTAAATCACATACCAATCAGAAACTAGGGTTTTACAGAATTGGGGGAAAATCAATCAGGAGAGAGAGAGAGAATACTGTCTCCAAAGATGAGAGCGGCGTTGAATTAGGTGAGTCTTAAATCTTTCTCTCTCTCTACATGTATGTATGTATGTATAGTTATATATAGAATCTGTATATACTATACACAATTGTACTCCAAAGTAGGAGTATTGAGTTATAGGGGGAGGGGGTGTGGGAAATTAGAGGATAAAATCAATTAGCAACCATTATTCCTATAAACAGTAGCTTAATTGCATAAAAATTATATCTTTTCCATATAACATGTATAACAACAATACATAGGTTTTGCACATAGTTACACAATACAGATAAAATCAATTAGCAATTAAAAACCCTGCAACATAAAAAACAGGAGAAACCCATCATTCCTATATAGCTTAATTGAATAAAAAATATATTTTTTCCATATAAAAATTATATCTTTTCCATATAACATGTACAACAGTACAAGCATCTCTTGCCATAAACTTAGGCTATGCGCATAGTTACAATATACAGATTAAAAAATAGTGTATATACAGATAAAATCAATTAGCACAAAAGAACACTGCAACATATAAAATCAATTAGGACAAAAGAACACTGCAACAGATAAAACAGGAGAGACCTCTTCTTCCTATATAGCTTAATTGCATAAAATATTAAAAATGACATCTTTTCCAACAGTACATAGGTTTTGCACACAGTTACACTGTACAGATGAAATCAATTGCCAAAAAGAACACGGAAATATATAAAACAGGAGAGACCCATTATTCCAATATAGCTTAATTGCATAAAAATTATATCTTTTGCAGCAGTACATAGGTTTTGTACATAGTTCCACTATACATATAAAATCAATTAGCAAAAAAAGAACAGTGCAACAGATAAGACAGGAGAAACCCATTATTCCTACATAGCTTAATTGCATAAAAATTGGATCTTTTTTGATAAATAATGTAAAATCATCTACCAATCAGAAACTAGGGTTTTACTGAATTGGGGAAAAAGAAATCAGGAGAAAGAGAGAGAGGGAAAGCATACCGTCTCCAAATATGAGAGCGGCATTGAAT
Organism: Primula vulgaris; assembly: GCA_963920805.1. Taxonomy (NCBI): domain Eukaryota; kingdom Viridiplantae; phylum Streptophyta; class Magnoliopsida; order Ericales; family Primulaceae; genus Primula; species Primula vulgaris. The sequence continues at coordinate 20,068,336 of OY987217.1, read as the reverse complement.
TAGGTGAATCGTATTATCTCTCTCTCTATCTACATATATGTATGTATAGTTATATATAGAATATGTATTGTATGTACACAATAGTGCTCCAAAGTAGGAGTATAAGTTGTAGGAGGAGAGCTTAGGGAAATTAAAGGATAAAATCAATTAGCAACCGTTATTCTTATATAGCTTAATTGAATAAAAAATTACATCTTTTCCATATAACATGTGTAACAACAGTAGATAGGTTTTGCACATAGTTCCACTATAAAGATAAAATCAATTAGCACAAAAGAACACTGCAACAGAAAAAACAGGAGAGACCCATCATTCCTATATAGCTTAATTGCATAAAAATTATATCTTTTCTTATAAAATGTACAACAGACAACAGTACATAGGTTTTGCACATAGTTACACTATACAGATAAAATCAATTAGCAAAAAGAACACTGCAACAGATAAAACAGGAGAGACCTATCATTCCCATAAAACGATATAATATATATCTTTTCCATATAAAAATTATATCGTTTCCATATAACTTCCCATCATAAACCTAGGTTTTGCACATAGTTACAATATACAGATTAATAAACAGTGTATATAGACATAAAATTAATTAGCAAAAAAGAACACTGCAACAGATAAAATAGGAGATACCCATCCTTCCAATATAGTTCAATTGCATAAAAAATATATATCTTTTCTTCTTCATATAAAAATATAGTTATACTATACCGATTAAAAAATAGTGTAAATATATAAAGATAATATCAATTAGCAAAAAAAAACACTGCAACGGATAAAACAGGAGAGACCTATTATTCCTACATAGCTTGATTGCATAAAAATTGGATCATATTTTAAAAAATAATTGTAAAAGAAAATACAAATCAGAAACTTTAACAGAATTGGGGAAAAGGCAATCAGGAGAGAGAGAGAGCGCGGGGGGGGGGGGGGGGGAGGGGGGGAGCAAACCGTCTCCAAAGATGAGAGCGGCGTTGAATTAGGTGAATCTTAAATCTCTCTCTCTCTACAAGTATGTATGTATGTATAGTATATAGAATCTGTATATTAACACAATACTGCTCCAAAGTAGGAGTAGTGAGTAATAGAAGGAACTATGGAGGATAGAATCAATTAGCAACCATTATTCTTATATAGCTTAATTGAATAAAAAATTACATCTTTTCCATATAACATGTGTAACAACTAACAACAGTACATAGGTTTTGCGCATAGTTCCACCATAAAGATAAATTCAATTAGCACAAAGAACACTGCAACAGATAAAACAAGAGAGACCCATTATTTCAACATAGCTTAATTGCATAAAAACTAAATCTTTTTTGATAAATAATGTAAAATCATCTACCAATCAGAAACTAGGGTTTACTGAATTGGGGAAAAGAAATCAGGAGAGAGAGAGAGAGAGAGGGAAAGCATACCGTCTCCAAAGATGAGAGCAGCGTTGAATTAGGTGAATCTTATTATCTCTCTCTCTATCTACATGTATGTATGTATAGTTATATATAGAATATGTATTGTATGTACACAATAGTGCTCCAAAGTAGGAGTATGAGTTATAGGAGGGGGGCTGTGGGAAATTAGAGGATAAAATCAATTAGTAACCATTATTCCGACATAGCTTAATTGCATAAAAATTATATATTTCCATGTAACATGTATAACAACAGTACATAGCTTTTGCAAATAGTTCCACTATAAAGATAAAATCAATTAGCACAGAAGAATACTACAACAGATAAAACAAGAGAGACCCAGCATTCATATATAGCTTAATTGCATAAAAATTATATCTTTTCATATAAAATGTACAACAGACAACAGTACATAGGTTTTGCACATAGTTACACTATACTAATAAAATCAATTAGCACAAAAGAATACTACAACAGATAAAACAAGAGAAACCCATTATTCCTATACAGCTTAATTGCATAAAAAATATATCTTTTCTATATAACTTCCCATCAGAAACCTAGGTTTTGCACATAGTTACAATATACAGATTAAAAAACAGTGCATATATACATGTAAAATCAATTAGCAACAAAAAAAAACACTTCAATATATAAAACAGGAGAAACCCAATATTCCTACATAGCTTAATTGCATAAAAATTAGATATTTCCATATAAAATAATTGTAAAAGCAAATACCAATCAGAAACTAGGGTTTTACAGAATTGGGGAAAAATAAATCAGGAGAGAGAGAGAGAGCATACCGTGTCCAAATATGAGAGCGGCGTTGAATTAGGTGAAATCTTATTCTCTCTCTATATATATCTATCTCTATGTTGTGTATGGAGTTTTTTTTGCCAAAATGGTACCTGGCTGCCCCCAAATTCTGCCCAAATACCAGAATGGGCCAGGTAATATTCGAAATGGTAAAAACGATCGGTCGTTTTTATCATGAACTCTCTGGAACAATTTGGACCAAAAACGATCGGTCGTTTTTACCATTTCGATCGGTCGTTTTTCAGACCAACAACGATCGGTCGTTTTGGCCATTTCGATCGGTCGTTTTTATTGTGAACTCTCTGGAAGAAATCAAACCTAAAACGATCGGTCGTTTCTGAAAAACGATCGGTCGTTTTTCTTGTGAACTCTCTGGAAGAAATTTGATCTGATACGATCGGTCGTTTTTTAGCACGATCGGTCGTCTGTTGAAAAACGATCGTTCGTTTTTTAGAACGATCGGTCGTCTGTTAAAAAACGATCGGTCGTTTTTCACTGTCGACCGATCGACTGTAAACAATTTACGGAACAAGAATTTTTTGCACTTTTCGACACTGATTTGACAAAATATATATAAAAACATGATCTCCTTTTTGAACATGATCTCTTAAAAAATGATGTCGTAAATTAATATGTTTAGTACGAGAGTGTTGGAACGGATTTTTCGAAAGATTTATAGCACTAGTATTATCACATAAAATGATGTCGTAAATTAATATGTTTAGTACAAGATGTGTAGGTGACGTTTTACTAAACATCCGATTTAAAACAAGTAAATGTCGCAACATCCGATTTAAAACGAAGTTAAATAAAGCTAAACGATTAAGGAAAACGAACGATCAAATGCAAGCGAAAAATTGGCCATAGTTTTGCCTAAAAACGGTCAATCGCCACAAATGAAAACAACAAAAATAACCCAATCAACTAGATATATATGCGCACAAGTTATAATAACATCAAAATCGCATTTGTAGAATTATAAATACGCAATCTCACAACGTCATACAATTTAACACGTAATGATAAACAGCAACATAAAAAAGATTCATAACATAAATGCAAAGCGTTTGCTACTTATTACATCAAAAACAACGTTGGAAGAAAATGAAAAACAAAGGAAATACAACGCAAAATAAAAGAAAGGTATTTCTCCCCCTTTGACATCATAAATGAAAAACAAAGGAAATACAACGCAAAATAAAATAACCGCCTAGTCGCGGTGGGAGGTCGCGTCGTCCTCTTCGTCGGCGTCATCATCGGGACCGGCTAGATCGGGAAAATACCCGTAGAACTTTGCCCGTTGCTCGGCGCTTATCCTATCAATTTCGTCCAAGTCTTCTTGACTTGTGTTCATGGAGCGAAACATGCGTCGGTGGAGTCGCGCATTTTGATATTGGTCGATGTATAGATCGTCGTAGAATTGTTCGGTGCGCGGAGGACGGTTGGAAGATCCGACTTGAGCTTTTCCGCGACCTCGAGTGGGACGAGAAGAGGAAGGAATGTGAGACGGGGGAAGGGACTCGGAGGAGATAGGCACATCCTCACGAGTGGCTTGCGGTGTGTCCTTAGGACCGACATACTCTTCCTCTTCGGGGGTAAGAGGAGCATAGTCGGGGTCGGACACCCGCTTGCGAGACCAAGTAATGGTCTTGTCGGTAGTGTTGAATCTAATGGACATTTGGGCAAGATAGGAGGTGTCCCAAATGTGTTTGTCCTTGTTCTTGAACAGGGTTCCACCGGGAACGAGGTTCATGTCTTTTAAGATGGCCGAAATCAAGGCACCGTAAGGTAACCCATTCTTGGATTTCGTTTTTAGCGAATCCATCTTAAAGAATATGAGTATCGCGAAGTCAAGTTTGACTCGGCGATGGATGCACCATAAAAGGAAGATGTACTCATTGGTAGCATCCGTGAAGTTTGAGGTATGGGGGAGGACAATATGGGAGAGGATATGGTAGGCTAATTTATTTCGGAAGAGAAGGCCGTGGGCTTTGTTAGAGCGATTGTTGTGGGCGGGATGAAATAGCTCATCTTTGAAATCGGTAAAATTAACGATGTTGAGCATTTCGCAAAGTTCGTCACTTTGCTCGTGCACCCCCTCAGCATCGAGGTGTAGAAGATTTCGTAAACGGTCTATACCGTAAACGAAGGGTTGGCCATTAAACGATGAACGCACGCGGAGTGCGTCATCATGACCCCTATCAAGAACTAGGTTATGGTAAAATTCATATATATTTTCAATGAAGAAAGGCTCTTTTAGAGTAAGAATTACGTTGAGTTTTTGGAAGTTTAAATCTTGCATGAGAAGAGGAAAACGTTCAAGAAATAAAGGCATGTCTAATGTAAAGTTAGTCAAGATAGCTCTTTTACCCATTGTAGATGGATAGAGAGGAGGAAGAGAGCCGGAAGAGGCACCGGGGCCCGATGGTGGAGCGGTGGAGGAGCCGGTTCGTCGACCGCGAGAAACACGGGGGCGGCTCGGGGACGGAGGCACGTAGTCGTCCTCATGGTCGTCGACGAGGTGTGGTTGAGCTTTCTTGGTGCGAACCATGGTTGGAATTTTAAAAATATTAGGGTTTTTGAAAAATTCGTATTTTGAAAAAAAAGGGTTTTCAAGAAACGGAATCAATCGATTGTTGATTATAAGGATTAATAAGAGAATTGGGTTATATATATGTAGATATTAGGGATTTTTGATAGATTTTGATAGAAAGAGGCGATTTTGGAAGAGAGAGAGGGTTGATATAATTGTTGAATGAAATAGAATTAGGGTTTCAAAGAAGTTAAAAGGCTGAAAAACAGAAAAATGACCGGTCGTTTTGGAATTACGATCGGTCGTTTTTGGACAAAAATCTTCCAGTGAACACACTTAAGAAACGATCGATCGTTCTGGTAGAACGATCGGTCGTCTGTGTAAAAACGATCGATCGTTTTTCACAGAGATCGGTCGTTTTTGGACAAAAATCTTCCAGTGAGCACACTTAAGAAACGATCGGTCGTTTTTGTAGAACGATCAGTCCTCTGGGTAAAAACGATCGGTCGTTTTTCACAGCGATCGGTCGTTTTTGGACAAAAATCTTCCAGTGAGCACACTTAAAAAACGATCGGTCGTTTTTGGAATTATGATCGGTCGTTTGCACTTTTCGACACTGATTTGGCAAGAAAAATATATAAAAATACTAAAATATATATAAAATCAATCAAATTTATATATTTATGTTAATTGCACTTATTTATTTATGTTGTTCATTCTACTTTTTATGTTAATTGCATTTATTTATTTACTCTCATACTTAACAAACCAGTTTATCTTCTCAAAAAACAGTATGAAAAAACACTGAGAATAAATATAGATATTTCATCTTAAAAAATACAATTACAAGCGGAAAATTAAACTAGTACAAGATACATATTGGGACCTTGAAGCTACAGCTAAAATCATAATCGTCGACCACGTATTGGATACGGACACTTACGACAATCATGTCCTCGCCCTTGACAACTAGAACATCTCATAAGTGCTCGTCTCTCCGACTGATCCATACCATTATGAATACGAGTAGATCTTGGACGACCCCTTTCTCTTAAAAGAGTAACATCCGGAAGAAATAATCTATCACATGAATCCCAATAGTCTTGATGCCGAAGAGGACAAAATTGCGCCGAGTACGTACCTTCGTATGATTCAAGACTGTAATATTTTACTATGTAAGCTTTCCAATCAAGACGGTTTGCAGCGCATACGGAAAACACATGTGAACAAGGGATTCCATCACTCTGCCACTTACCGCAATCGCATTGCCAAAGTGAAAAGTCGACAACTTGAGTATTGCCTCCCCTGGAATTTCTTGAACTTGTACACACGGAATAAACCCCTCTTTCATAATCGAAAGTAACATTGGTATGACCAATGTCCGACCTACGTTTCTCTAAAATTTTAAGGATATTGGGACCATATCTTGTGTCGCTGTTTCTCATCCCGATTAATATCTTTTTCTGCTCGCAAAAATAGTGTACCAACTTATAGAAAATAAGCTGCACAGCAGCAGTGATTGGTAAATTACGAGCAGCTTTTAAAATATTATTGAAAATTTCAGCCATGTTTGTGGTCATGTTACCATGTCGCCTCCCTTTATCATGAAAATATGACCATTTTTCCGCAGGCTCTTTTATCAACCATTGATATGCTTGAGGATTCATCACTTTTATTGCTTCCATGATTCTTTTCAATTTTCTTTCTTGTAATTCCCAAATGGCGTTCTCCACTAACTTGTGTAAGTCAGGATCTCCTTTGAAAGCTTTCTTAAAATTATCCAAAAAATGATTTGAACAATATCGATGAACAAAACCTTGACCACGCCAAACTCCTCTCACAGCACTTAGAATACCAGCATGTCTATCCGAAATTAGACAAATATTCACGCGCTCTTTAATCACATGTCGCGTAATGTTACAAAGAAAATAGCTCCACGAAATTGTACTCTCCTCAGCAACAAATGCACAACCAATGGGAAAAACATGATTATCTGCATCCGATGTCATGGCCAACAAAATCTTACCTTTATACTTCCCATATAAGTGAGTAGCATCAATAGCGATAACTGGCCTACAATACTGAAATGCATCAATAACGGCCTTAAATGTGAAGAAAAATCTGTTCAATACCTCACCCACTGGATTTCCTACCACATCGTAAACTGGCGTGGTCTCATAAGAAGCTACGGTACCGGGATTATACTTTTGAAGCGCTTTCATAAATTTAGGTAAAACCTTATACGAGTCTTCCCAATTACCAAATATCTCTGCGATTGCTTTTTGTTTACCTAAATAAGCTTTTTTGTATGAAACTGACATTTCAAAGCGGGCATTCACAATCTCTTTAACTAATGAAATCTTCATCATAGGATTAGTTGTGATGACATTTCGAATGGTTTGGGCAACAAGATTGGAATCTAACTGTGGATGATCAGTTGTAAGCTCGGCATGAATGCATGTATGAAGACCGTTGTACACCGACACTTCAAAAAATCCATGTTTCTTTCTTAGTGAAGCTCGTAGTTTCCATTTGCATTTTTGAGTTTCGGCTAGTTTACAACGAATTTCCCAAAATTTTGCCTTCGAACTTTTAGTGCAAAAATGGATGTTACGTTTGATTGACCAAAGTTTTATTCCCTTTTTCAACATTTCTTTATCCCTAAATAAAAGACCAATAAAAGGATCATTAACTTGAGGATCCCAAAATCCAGGATACATCATATAATTTCGTCTCTGGTTACTATAATTTTCTTGAGTGTCGAACGGTTCATTAAACAAACTTGACATTGGTTGATGCATAGGAATTTCATCGGGAATAGTATTATTCGGCAATTGTGACCCACTTGATTGGTCGTTTTCATCCTCATCCATATACAAGCCCATTTCAGATGATAATTCTTCGTAGTCAACTTCTTGTACATTTTCTTCGTCATCGTCAGACTCGTTTTCGCTAATATTGACGTCCGGATCTTCATCCTCTGGTTCATCCCCAAGTTCTATCGACCAACCAATATTATCTGCCAATCGACACACTGCATCCAAATGTGTCAAATCTGGTTCGTTGTTCTTAGAATATACCTCTGGCATTGGCTCTTGTCGAATGGGTGTTCTACTTGATGTACCGATTTCATTAGTGGAAAGAATATTATAATACAACCCGTAATCTTGATCAGAAGAGTAAACTTGCTCAATTTCAACATATAACTCTATAAACGTTCTTCCATTTTCTTCTATTAACTCAAGCATGGTTTCCAACGAATCATTATCATCAACAGCCAATCGCATATATTTAAACTCAGTAAGTGTAGTCAGATATGGATAACGACATGTTAAACTCAAACGATTTGAAGTCGATGATACATCAAGTACCTTAAACAATTTTTCCAAAAATTTGTCGTATGTCGTGTTTCTAGATATCTTAAATTTTTTTTTATAAGAAATATCATAAGATAACCCCTCGCTAATAGTTTCTATTATCGTACCTCCCCAATAACACATAATTGTAGGATTTTTCATTTCGATAAGCACACGGTAATAAAACTATCAATTTTACTCAAATAATACTCCAACAACACAAAAATATTGACCTTTTACCTGTTTTGGAAGAGATCTGAGATTTGCCCTAAAATGATTTTTTATTTTTACAGTGGTCTGGGAAATGAGATGAGTTTTTTTAAATAGGAAAGTATTTCACAATAAAAACGACCGATCGAAATGTACAGAACGACCGATCGTTTTTGGTCTGAAAAACGACCGATCGAATTGGCCAAAACGACCGATCGTTTTTGGTCCAAATTGTTCCAGAGAGTTAATGATAAAAACGACCGGTCGTTTTTATCATTTCGATCGGTCGTTTTTCGAAAGTACACCATTTTGAGAATATTACAGAAAGGTAGCCCATTCTGGGATTTTGGGGCAGCCACTGTACCATTTTGACAAAAAACTCTTGTGTATGTATGTATGTATGTATATTTAATAGAGCCTGTATTTTTCCGCTGCAATTTATTTTTTCACACCGAAACTGTAAAAAAAAATTCTGAACCGTAAATTTGACTTAGATACTAGATCTAATTTACGGACCGTAAGCCAAATATTCATAATAATTGTATGATTTTTTTCGTCGATAAATAAATCAAGGAAAAGTAATTAAGTATAAACAAATAATACTTTAATATATTCCGATTTAATGAAACAAACTTTTTCAGGTTACTAATTTTCCATCTAATACTTTTTAATGTATATGCAGTGCAAATTTGCACTGGTCGACCGATCGGTTAACTTGACCGACCGATCGGCCAACCTTTCTGAAAAAATTACACTGTTTTTTTAATGCAGGGGTATTTTGGTAATTTTACACCTAAACCGTAAATTTGACTTACGGTCCGTAAATTTGACTTACGGTTTGACCCAGACCATAAACCGTACGTCAAATTTACGGTTCGTAAGTCAATTTTACGGTTCAGAATTTTTTTTTACGATTTTGGCATGAAAACAGATAAATTGCAGTAGAAAAATGCAACATCTATTTAATCAGGATCGAGAGAGCATACCTTGTACAAATATTCGTATTCCCGTGTTGACGTCAAACCATCTAGATTTACATTTATCAAATATTGATTTGGAACGTTTTTAAAAAAAATATCTATTTATTTGGTTGTTTTTTATGATGCACATGTAATCTTCACATATTTAATTTTATTAATTAATATATAGAATCTGTATATACTAATACACAATGGAAGTAGTGTGGAAATGTAATGTGGTAGTATGAATTTAGAAGGATAAGAAAAAGATGGACGGTTGAGATTAAGTTTGCCTCGGATCCAGCAGCGTGTAGGTGGGGTGGTGGGTCTTCGATGCTATCGGGGCTAACGCTACAGTAGAGTGACCTCTAAAATTTTATGTTATTCACTTCATTTATTTAATGATTTTTTTTTATTGTTTCTTAATTTTTTTTATTTCTTTCCTAATTTTATGTTGATTTATACCAAAAAAAAAATTAAGTTCTTTTTGTTTTTCATATATATTTTTTGCAATATTATGATTTTGTGTTGATTTTTTGGTAACTTATATAATGTTTAAAAGAAAATTATCAATTTTGGAATTTAAATTAATTTTATGTTTTTTCATTATTGTTTTTGAAAATTTTATTTTCTTAGAGAAATGAATGATAGACCGTCAAAGTGAATAAGATCAATAAGGCATAATTCGTCTATTTTAGATGCACTTAAAATAAAATGCCCCTTAGAAAAATGCCAAAATCTGCATAACGCGAAATTAAAAATAAATTCTAGAAAAATACCAAAGATTACTATACCGAAACGACGTCGACTTCTTTCTTATTATTCGTACCGTTTGTTAGTGTCGAAGCGACATGTTTGTTTTGGTTTATGTAGCGTCCGATTTTGTTCACATACGAGTTATATATATCAATAGAAATTTCAAATGCAAAAAATAATAGATATTGCGAAATTTAAGTAATTGGTCCTTGAATTATTAATTGCACCAACTTAGTTCTCAACTCATGAAAATGGTGCAAATTTGTGCCCTATTTTGAAAGTAAAGTTATTCTAATTGGTATAAATCATAATCTAGGCTCACCCGGTGGGTGTCCAACAAAAAATTCATAATGCTTTGGTGCCCACGAAATGAATGACAAAGACAAAAAGGGTAAAAAATATACATAAATTGTTTCGTTTTGATAACTTGAATATATCGCATTTATGTTGAATTTGGGTTGATAAGATGTTTCAAGTTGGTATTCCGATACATAGTAACCAATATTATATTTATGTTGTATTTTTTTACAATTTTGTACTGTAAATATTATAATTTTATTTCCAGATCAAATACTGAGATTCTTTTGGGCTGAGAGGTGTGCATTCATTTTTTTTTTGTGAATACGCATATATTAGAAAGAACAATGACACGACCCTCAATACGTGGAGTTTTACATTGGGACGAGAAACCTTACACCATATCATACAAGACAACTACTACAAGACTGGGAACACTGCAACAGCACACCCAAAAGTCGACATTGCAATTGATATGACCGGCTCTCGCATATGAGTTTGCATATGCTACATTTGCTTGGGATGACTCTTTAACTCACCATGAGTTCAATTTGATTGCAATCATTATTCTTGCTTATCAAAAAGCCAAAAAAGAAAATCCAAGGAGTTGCAACTTGCTACATTCTACAATTTAAAAAAATTAAAGAGGATGCCTGGTTGGATTCAAACGTTTTATTTCAACTCCGGGGACAAATGTGGACCTTAAGTGTACTTAAAAACCACCAACCAAGCATGTAAATGTGCTTAACTAGTTTCTCACCTAATTCCAACATATTTTTCTGTTTGGCTTTTGGAATTACTCATTTGTATAGTTTAGTTCCACGTTCAACTTAATGAGAAAGGCACTATATTCCAATTACTCTTTGACCTTTGTACAGTTTCTCAACAAGTTCCATTTGGTCATCAACGTCCTGATTGAAATACAAACACTCTCAAAACCTTCGAAAAAAGTTTGGATACGGTCCACAATTTCAAAGCTAAAATACTAAATACCCATTTGGTGATATGTTTTGCATGTTACTTGGCGAGCCTAATTTTATTCCTAGGCTCGGCTTATGTATTTCGCTTCAGATAGGATCCTCCTCTGCTCCAGGAGTGTCGACTAAGGACGAGGTCAGCTACGACTCCGGTCTTCTTGGTGGTCCTTCTACGATCTTGACAAACCTGCAAACGGGGTTCCCGGGTTTATCCCGAACGTACCCTCTCCAACGATCAAGTCGGTACGGGGTGGAGGTAATAGTGCTAGCTCAACGAAAAGTATAAGCAAGATAAACAATGTATGAGTAAGGCGGGGCGAAATTGGATGGTTGGTCTGGTCTGCCTTTTTCTAGTGAGAGATCTCCTTTAATGGAACATTATGAGAGCTACTTATAGTATCATTAAATGCATAACAACTCTTGGATTACTGTGTAGTCCTTTCGTGATCTGACGACATTACCGGAATTAAGGCTCTGACAGCAGTACATGTGATCTGTACGGTTTGTCACGCGACTATCTCGGTTAGGACCACGATGAGACCGCAGAGGCGACCCCACAAGCGGAAGTTGGGCCACCCCTCTCCTAGAATCGCGGTTGCTCTCACATGCGGAACCCGTGCCGAGAGGCACGGACTCAACCCGCTCGCCCGACCCTTATGGTAGCCCGGCTTAAGAGTTTCGGTCCGGGATGCTCAATCTGAATCATATATTCGTGGATTCGATACGGCGAGTCATGTCGGTGTTAATGGTCCCGACGGAGAGAATACTCATATTCCCTCTCCATTGCTTCTTGATATGATCAGTCTAAAACTGATTTTTGTTCGGACTACAAATATACACACACTTGTTAAATTCCCTGTATGTCTACTTCTATCTTTAAATATTGTCAACATAAAAACAAATAAATATATTTTCACTTTGCACGTGTTAGTCCCCCTAAACTTAAGATGTATATATATGTTTTTCAAACTATACCTAAAATTAGGTACATTTATTGACACAGATTGCTTTATGCTGTTATAAAACATTGTTTTCCGTTAATTCACCTACCATTTCTTTATGTGATCGCATCCAGTATCGCATATTCTCATACCAAAGGGTTCAAAATGTATTTCATACTTGGACAATCGACATATACACTTGGTTTTTCTTCTTCACTCTATTTAATGCAAAAAAAATAATATGTATGTGTCTTTAAATACAACTGTGAGAAAATATTTATCGGAGAAAAACCCGTATCTAATCATATTGGGGCCATTTTTACTCTCCCGATGACTAATTTGAAGGTTTTAACATGTTTTTTTTTTTTTTTTATTGTTAGGTATTGTATGTAGTCAATCAACTTTAAATATCTGTACTTTTGTTTCCTGGTGTAAAACGAAATTAAGTTTCAAGGTGAATGAACCTAATTTCTTTAAAGTTCAAGTATGTAAACTTATATTTACTTAAAATGCAAAGGTAAACAGTTCAAAGTTGTAAGTAAATTTATTATTACGTACCCTGCAATGAAATAGTTTAAGTTGATTCATGACATGTGCATGTGTGAATATATAGTAAATATTAACGGATGACTAAATCGTATTAGTGCAATAGTTTGTCACTTCTCAGACCAGTCATGTAGCATGCGCATCGACGCTTTTAATTCATAAAAAAAAGGACCGCAAATTTTGTACATCACATTCACGGCCATCCAATATCTTCATTAAAAGACATGATAACTAGCTAGTGACATTTCAGATTTTCTTAAAATATTTCTCAGTTCAGATGGTTGATTTTTTTCCGAGTTTAATTTTCCCAAAAACTCAGCCTAAATTTTCGCTCTTCATCGTTAGACCGGTCGCAATCTAAGGGCTAAAAACGAAGTTATTATTATTTTTTTTATAACTTTTGATCAGTTACTATAAAGAAACACCAACTTGTTCAGTAAATTATAAAAAAATACGAATTTAAAAAGAATACATAGTATGGAGCAAATAAATTTTCGTAGATTGTTGTTTTGCTGATTTTAATTTGCGCAAAAACAGTCTAATTTTCTGTTCTTAAGCGTCCAATCGGTTGCAATCAAGGGAGTTTTTCTTTTTAAGTTAATATAAGAAAAGAATAACTTGTAAAGTTATGAGAAGAAAAACTAACTTAAATGAAAACATTTTATAGATTATAGTTTCTTTGATTGTAGAGGCTTGTACACAATTAATCAAGTACTAAAGAGACAGCTTAGCTTGCGTTTTTAAGGCATAGCTCAGCAAAAACTAAGTTTAAAAAATCACCGGTAGACGATGCTCAAGACTCTCCATTTACTACATTTTATCAGATTGAATGTGTCATCATAAAGTGCGAGTACGTATCACAAGAGGTATTGGTGCGAAAATCTCGAAGTTACGATAAATTGTCTGGTAGTCCTCTTGACTCTATAAGTTATAACTCAATCGAAATTCTCCATTCTAAAAGTTATTTGACACTAGTATACGACTCTTTTACATATATTGATATATACATAACCAAACTGTCTGGGTCTCGAGATAAAAATTACTAACAATATTCAAAAAGTTAAAGTAATACTGAGATGCATGCATGTATTGGAATCCTACAAAACAACTCCATTCTCCAGATATTGTCATGTTTTATTTACGTTTTAAATTTTTAATGTAGTCACTGATATAACGAAAACTAAGACTATCAATTTAGTTAGTTGACATGAGCATGTTCATGCAAAATGTTAGTCTAATATATGAGTATGTTTGATTGTTACAATTTACATTTGGTGCCTTGGTGGATATAATCAACTTTTAAAATATTACTGATAAGCTCCATTACAACATCCTTTGCCTTTCCTCAAAAAACATCCTTTGCCTAGAAACTGTTTTACGAATATAAACACTTATTTGAACCCAGTGTGTTAATCTCACCTTCATACAAAATTGAACTTTTAACTTTTAAATATTACGATATCCTGATATCCAAGGCCAAACCCAGTGTAAATAGAGATTCAATTCATGACATTTCTAGACTATTGCTACAAGAAAGCCACCAGGAACCAAGCTTCCAATAAGCATATCAAATCCACACACATCAACATTTAATTTCATATATCCAAAAGGTACCTAATCAAGTAACATGTCAACTTTAAAATCACCAACTTTTAATACAAGGTGACAAAGGAGGTAATTGCTGTACCTTCAATTATTTATTATATGAAATGTAATTGCAATATGTGTAACTATTACTATTAATGGACAAACCATACATATGTCACTCCACACCCCCACTATCATTATTCAATAGTACTACTCCACGAATGATCATGGCTTATGGAGTATTTGATTTCTCATCTTTTTTCATTTTGTTCTGGTAATACTGAATAAAATTCATATCAAAGAATCACATGTGTATCCTCAATTATGATATATCTTGATTCTTGAATCAGAATGGGTCTCTTTATTTTCTGGATCGGTATTGCCGGGCTTGTAGCCTAAGTTTCAAAGATTGCAAAATACTCCTCTAATTTCAGAAATCTGCATTAGTACTCACTAGATTTCAACCCTTTTTCCATCTAGCCAGCCTTCTATAGATCTACGCTCTTGGACTCACCTTCAAAATCTTAAGAAAATTTATCCCAATTCACCGTTGCTAATTCTTTATATAGTCTCTTACCTTCCCATGCAGATTTTTTTACAAAAGCTTGCAGTTGCAGCAATTTTTTTTGAATGATTAAACATTAGGTCAGAACAGAACACCGTATGGTCCATATCTAATCAAATACCACAAACATAAGAATGCTTATTTCTTGGCCATACAAGTGGACTAATCTAGGTGGCATATTGATTAGAACTTCCCATCAATAATTCAAACTTGATAGACCCACCTACACCAACACAAATAGCGATAATTGATTAATCACAATATTATCTAGCATATTTGGAAAAATACAAATAAATGCATCCAAACAATAAAAAGATCATCAAATAAAACACCTCCTAAACCACTCAAAATTTGTCACAAAAATATAAATTAAACCCCCAACAAGAAGAGCTAAAACCTTCCTCTCTAATTCTGATCAATGGGTGCCCAAGTCTCCAAACAAATGGAAAGAAGAAAAGCAATTTCAACAGAAAAAAAATGCCTATGTGATCTTCAACAAGGCTGTGGAAAAGACTTTCCTGGTTGCGATTACCGCCCATCCGATCGTAAAAACTGGATGGCTGGTCTTGACCCCGGAAAGTGCCACATCAACAATATTGTCTGGCCCGGGACCCACGACTCTGCGACGAACGAAATTGGGATCCCTTTTATCTCCCGTCCATTCGCCCAGTGCCAATCTCTATCTATCTATCGCCAGCTGGTGGCAGGGGCCCGAGTCCTTGATATCCGTGTCCAAGAAGATCGACGGGTCTGTCACGGAATTTTGTTAACTTACAGTATCGACATCGTCATTAACGATGTTAAAAAGTTTTTATCTGAGACAGATTCTGAAATAATTATTTTGGAAATCAGGACAGAGTTTGGGCATGAGGACCCGCCCGAGTTCGAAAAATACCTTGAGGAGCAACTAGGGGAGTATTTAATTCACCAGGATGATAGTGTATTTGGGAAAACGATAGCGGAGTTGTTACCGAAGAGAGTGATTTGTGTTTGGAAACCGAGGAAAACACCGCAGCCAAAGAAAGGAGGGCATTTATGGAATTCCGGGTATTTGAAGGATAACTGGATAGATACGGATTTACCGTCTACAAAGTTTGATAGTAATCTGAAGCATTTGAATGAGCAGCCACCTGTAAGTTCAAGGAAGTTTTTCTATCGTGTAGAAAATACAGTGACTCCTCAGGCAGATAATCCGGTTTTGTGCGTTAAACCGGTGACTAAGAGGATTCATGGGTATGCTAGGCTTTTCATAACTCAGTGTGTTACGAAAGGTTGTGCTGATAAGTTGCAGATTTTGTCGACTGATTTTATTGATGGGGATTTTGTTGATGCTTGTGTTGGGTTTACATACGCAAGAGTTGAAGGAAATGCATGATTAGAAATTTCCAACAATCTTGTTTTGTGTTCTTCATGTGAGACTGTCTGTGCTAAAGTAAAGGGACTTTTAATTTCCTTATTATGTTTTTTAGTGCAACTGTATTTGTGGTGTAAAGTGTGGGATTATTGCTTCAATTTCATTCCTTTATAGTGTGAATGTAAATATACTTTTCCTGTGATAAGAGGCTCAATTGTGACATGTTAGTGGTGGTACCCTTTTCATCTTGACTTTCAATTTTATAACTGAAAGCAATAACAGATAAGATGCATAAAACTCTATAAAGTCAGAAAAGGAAAACATGTGTGTAATAAATTTCAACAGAGGAAAGCAATTAATTCATCGAGTTATCAGAAAACAATTTCATCCGTATATCGACTTACATGCTAAACCTCCATTTTGTGGTTTCTCCTTAACAAAAACTACTAACTAGCAACTAAAAATGTAAATACCTAACAAGGGATGTGCCTATACCTGCAATCTATCTTCAAATTTAGCAAATACAGATGCTTCAATTTCAACAACAGATCATCTCAAGTCTAACCATGTCTTCTTCTACAAAACTTGTATTTTAAAACTTCCTCCAATCTCTGGCATATCTGAGAGAACACACCTGCAAAAATAACACCCACACCCTTGATTTCAATCTTCGAAGAATTCGTGCATGCAAATATAACTTAATCAAAGAGTTTACAAGCTGTAGAATGATCGTCTAAACCTTCGCCAGAAAACTTAAAACGTACCATTAGTAGGGTTTTCTCTGTGTTGCAAGGATGCTCTTAAGAAGAGAGTGCGTGGATTTTGCTGAAAGACCTATGCACATGAAATTATATGTTATTATTAACAAAAAAATATGCTACAGAATAACCTCAAAAAGAAAATGAAATGTTTCAACCCTGCATAAAAATATGAGCTTTGTTTGGTTGTTTATTTTGAGTTCAGGAATTTTGCCTTTTTTGCTATATTTGGATTGCATTTGGCGGTTCAGGTTATATAAATGCTAGAAGCTTGAAGCTTGAAGCTGAATGAACTAAACATAATGATGACACACAATTTTATAATGAAAAGACAGTTTGCATATCATTTTTCAACTAAAAACATAGTGCTCAGAGTTTTTTAAGAAAATTACCGAAATTCGAAAGGACAAATCATTTGGCGGAAGACTGGATTGGCAGGGTTCGCCTTCGCTGATCTTTCCTTGCTCATTCTTCAAGATTGTATCTAAGTGGTCTCTAGAAGCGTTGATCTACCAATGTAGATTTGGTACGATCACAATAACATAAAGAAAAACAAAAGCAACCTAAACTAGGGTGAGCAGTAAGAATTAAAGGCAAGGGGATAAAAAGAGCTTACATCAATAGTAAATGCAGATGCATTTAGTTTGCAAGATGCACCAGCATTTAGGAAAAAAGAATCCACAGATTGCAAGATATTCATAGCACCGAATTGGCGTTCAATGCCCTGAAAATACAAAATTTACTAATTTAGAGAAGGTGACTTGAAGCACAAAAGTTTCTGTACTCCATAGGCGATCACTGAGTATGAAATAGAACTGGTGGTAATCGGCACAGGAAAGAGAAGGAAATACTGGACATGAAAAAAGCACATCCTGAAGCTCATATATGGTACAGTTGACTAAACATTACAGCAACAAAAACAAAGCCAAATACCCAAGATACAAGTCATAGACGGACTTCAGGTCAATAAATTTATACAACCCTCGGGGAAGGAAGAAAACCGCTAAATTAGGGTATCAAAAGCCATTCAGAAAAAAATTGTTGTGTGAAATGTCATTAACCTCAACAAAACATAGTAGGATAAATTTCTAACTTACAGTGTCAACTGTCAACTAACTCAAATTTATGAGCAAAGCATGTAAAATTCATAGCTTACTTGCTAAGAGAACAGCCTCAAGGAGAAAATCTAGAACAATACAGAAAGTGCAGATAGCCTGGTTCATACAAATTGGGGAAATGGACGTAAATCATAACCTCAAGAGTGAATGACAAGTCATTCTTCTCAGCCACATGGGACGACACTATTTTCTTGGCAGGATGCACGAACGACCAAGCAAGACCCCATCTACAAGTCTGTCCTTGCACAAATTCTGTTGTTTTAACAATAGAAACTCCAACCTTCCGAAGCTTCGAAATCAGAGTTTTCAAATTGGTTTTTCGTCCCACCATTGATGTGTACCACCTAGAACCAAAATAAATCAACTGATTAGGTTTTCCTCAAACATGATAAATTTTGAATATTAGAACACTAGAACCTAAAACTGAAGCCTTTGGATAATATTTTTGCTAATCTTCTTTTCCTCTGCAGGCTATTTTACTTTTTTTTAAGATTAAGACATCATTGCAAAATTATACAACGATAGTATTCTTGATTTTCCAAAATGAATTGGCATTTTAGTAATTACAGATATATGCTTAAGTTCAAGAAGTATGCTTTTTTAGCTTTCAGTTTACTTTTATAAGCCAATATGCTGTAATGGAATCGATCCTTGAAATGGGAGGAGGGAATCTCAATTTACCAACCACTAGTGGCTTTTAAGCTGCAATGAAAAAGAAAAGTACTACATGAAAATAGGACAATGAAGTACCGAAATGAATGCTTCAAGTGGACACTATCTTCAATTATTTGGCTAATAAATGCCACTTCGCCGCCAGGACAAACCATCTCCTCTGAAGTACCACCACAAGCAGTTTTTGGATTTAATCCTGCTTCCTTCATAGTCTCAAAAAACGGAGGATTACACATGCAAAAATCAAATTTCTCTCCATCTTTGACAACATCAACAAGTACAGGTGGCCCATGATAACTCTTATTCAGAACTGAATATGAATCAAGTGCTATCGGCACCACAACTTCATTGCATGTCTCCACTCTGTTAGGTGATGGCACAGAAGAGTTGACTTTTCGAATTTCAATCAATTTCGCAATATGAGGATTATTATTTACGTTTTTCTTTGCCCACTCCAATGCAACTTCCGTCACATCTGCCACAAAGAGGAGAAACTTTTTGACAACATACAACACTGGTCGTCATACTTGGGATCAAAATTTTAATTGATCCCCCATATTTAAATTGTACCACTAATGATCTCATAATTTAGGTAAATTTTTTCTTTGGTCCCCAAAGTTCTAACAAGTTACACTAGTACTCCCCATATTTTGAATGGGTACAGCAATGGTCCATGCATAACACTATTGGTCTCATAGTGAGAAACCACCAGGTGTAATTTACAGAAACTATGGGGACCACGTGTGCAGCTTATCCAAAATATAAGGAACAAGAGTGTAATGGAAAACGGGGAACTAAAGTTATTTTTTACTCGAAGAATGAGGACAATTTCTATAATTCACCAGCAAACTAAGAATCTCAAAGGAATATTGGAACCAACTCACAAATAAAAAGGACAATTTAAAAAGACTACCTGACCCAACAAAGCTCCAACCAAGTAGGGATGCACCAAGAAGAGGGTATATACAGTTTGCACCGGTTCCGATATCAAAGCCCCTCACAACTTCATTATCAGGTTTGGTGTTTGGTATGATATCTGATGACAATAAATCTTCAATCCAATGAATATAATTAGATCTGTTCGGCACAGTAGGGCACAGCTGCCCGTCGGGGATCCACCTAAAACATAATACATCTGTAGTTACATAACCTCCATTTTGGTTTCTGCTTTAGACTAAGGTTTCAAATGTAAAGGGAATTCTCCATTAATTTAAGAACAGCGATGCTAACGGAGTATATGTCAAGAAATATATGTGATCTAATCTCTCAATTTCAGTTATAACTAATCACATGACCTTCACGACTAACAACTAAACCTGACAACCTAAGGCCAGTAAAATTTCTGAACATTACAGAGGGAGAAGAATTCTGGTCAACTGAAAAATGGAGTTTCTAGAAAACAGATAGGTCTCAGGTGACAATTTCATCATTGAATCACTAATAGCTTGGCAGCTTTTGGTTTATTCAGATGAGATATCTGTCATTGACCTACGAATAAGTTACAAAACAATTGGGGTGTTATTTATTCCCATAAGTGATTATATTTATATTTAGCACTAGTCCAACTATGTATCCCATTTTCCTCTTTATGCCCCATTCCAGTGGGTGAAGCTATTCATTCATATTCCAGCAATTTCATACATAAGATTGAAAAAAGGAACTGTGCTCCCATCAGTAGCTTAATTAGACTAATTGCTCGAGTTTTGGCTTGATCTATATCTTTATTCCCCCAGAAGACTAAATTCCTTCCATAATGAATAAGTCAGATACTTCTAAACCAATTTTTAGCTAAAAAAATGCGCAATTGGCCTTCTAAGTTCTAACCCAAAAAAGTTAGACAACAAGTACGTGCTCAGAATTTACACTGCAGTTTCTAGAAAATAAGCTCGAAGTTTCAAGTTTCGGAAAAATCTAGGTTCATGTGGCTCATGTACGACTTACAACTTTTAGTTTAAAAGGTGCAACCGAACAAGGCCCAAAATCTTTGATTAACCAAATTAGGTGCAAGGGTGGTCTACTCTTCTATTCTACTCCGTATGTTAAGAATAAAGCTCAATCTTTTAACAAAATGCACTAAAAGCTTTAAGGGAAAAAGTCAGAGCTTAATAGCTGCAACCAAACAAGGCCCAAATAAAAGAGCCTTGAATTAATAGAAAACAGTTGGAATTTATAAATAATAAAGAAATAGGTTAATTTATGTTTACTATACCAAACTATCACCCATTAAGAATATCCATACCAACCTACAATTTATTAGAATTTCCATACCAAATAATCAGAAATTGAACAATCAACATCCTTTCCTTCAATTCAACAATTTTAGCACTATGAATATATCACTTTTGAACTCAAACTTGACCACTTTTGATCTATAAATGCATCACTTTTCATCTCAGAGTCAGAGTGGAACTGAGAGTGTTTAGTCATCCAAATTTGACCATTTCTGTTTATTAATTTGACCTCGGTATATTGATTGTTCAATTTCTGGTTATTTGGTATGTAAATTGTTAAAACTTATAGGTTGGTATGTAATTTGTTAACGGGTGATAATTTGGATATTGTGCAAGGGTCTACTCTATTCTAAGCAAAACAATAAAGCTCAATCTTTTAGCCAAATGCACTAAAAGCTTTAAGCAAAAAGTCAGAGCTTAAAAGCCGCAACAAGGCCCAAATAAAAGAGCCTTGAAATAATACAAAAGGTAGGAATATGTAAATAAATTAATAAAGAAATATAAGGTAAGAATAAAGTAGAAGATTCCTTAAATACTATAAGAGTATCTTCCTTAAAAATGTATCCCACCTATTACGCAGTAGAAGAGCTTAAATGCCGCAACCAAACAAGGCCCAAAATCTCTAGTTAACCAAACGAGGTGCAAGGGTCCACTCTATTCTATGTTAAAAAACAAAGCTCAGTTTTCAACAAAATGCACTAAAAGATTTAATGATCAAGTCAGAGCTTAAAAGCTGCAATCAAACAAAGCTCAAACAAAAGAGCCTTGTGTAACAGACCCACAACTAGGCAGAAATAAAAGGGCGGGAACAGTTATGGGCAGTTTGTAAATTAAAATTAGTGGCAGTTTTCAACTGCTTGTTTGAAATTCAAATTACTGTTGTGTCTTTGTATAAGTAGGTGTAGGTGTAGGTGTATGTGTTATCTGTTTGGTATTGAGAAAATTGTTTAAGTTGTTTTTATTCTAAAACGGCGAGTTTAGATAGGGAGATTAGCTATCTCGAATTGGCCTATTATTGTATATCGTTTGGGAACGGTTTTATCTATAAATCTACTACATTCGGTCTATTCAATTGGGTTGGGAACACCATTTGATTCCAGTTTTTCGACCAATTTAGTGTTTATAGTCTGTGTGTGATTGGTGTTATTATACCTTGAAATAACAGAAAACAATTGAAACAAATAAACAAATATATAAATAAAGATAAAGTAGTACTGTACCAGTTAAGGGTATGATGGTGAAGGAGCAACACCCTAATGAGCTCGATTTTGTAATGAAATGCACTAAAAGCTTTAAGCAAAAAGTCAGAGCTTAAAAGATGCAGCGAAACAAGGCACAAATAAAAGAGCCAGGCTGGCGCTAGGCGGGTTCTAGGCGGAAAGGGTTCGCATAGTGCCTAATTGGCCGCCTAGGCGGCCTTTTTGCCGCCTAGGTCCGCCTAATGGTGTTGAAGATTGCGGTGATCAAGTTGCAAGATGAACATGGTGTCCATCTTGAAGGGGCTGTTGACAAATATGATTTAAGATTATTTTGTGGTCTAAATTGATTTTATTTGATTAGATTCTGATTGATATAGAATCAACAAGATTGATATTGATTCCTTATTATGTCATTGTAACTATATAAATAGAGGACTATAGCTCCTCGATCATTATCAATGAGAAATCCTTTTCTTTCTTTTATTTTTATACTTCTACAAAAACCCTAGTAAGGGTAATTAAAGTAGTACCAATAAAAGAGCTTAAAAGCTGGAACTAAACAATAAAACAAGGCTTAAAACCTTTAAATAACCAATTGAGGTGCAAGGGTCTACTCTATTCTATACAAAAAATAAATTCCTAACAAGAACCTTGAAATTATAGCTTTTTCAGGAAAAAGCTCCACAAAACCTCAATTATTCATCTGGTGAATCAAATGCACTAAAAGCTTTAAGGAAAAAATCAGCTTAAAAGCTACAACCAAACAAGGCCCAAAATTTTTAATTAACCAAATGAGGTGCAAGGGTCTACCCTATTCTATGTTAAAAATAAAGCTCAATTTTCAACAAAATGCACTAAAAGCTTTAACGGAAACAGTCAGCTTAAAATCTGCAACCAAACAAGGCCAAAAGAAAAGAGCCCTTGAAATAACAGAAAAATAGTAGGAATATGTAAATAAAGAAATAAAAAGTAGAAGATTCCTTAAATACTACTCCGTATCTTCCTTAAAAAAGTTTCCCACCTATTAAGTAAAAAGTCAGCTTAAAAGCTGCAACCAAACAAGGCACAAAAATCTTTAATTAACCAAATGAGGTGTAAGTCTCAGTTCTATTCTATATAACAACAATAACAAAACTAAGTTCCCAGTAGAAGAGCCTTGAAATAATAGAAAACAGTTGGAAGAGAATAAATAAAGAAATAAATAAAAAGGTAAGTAAAAAGTAGGAGTCCCAGTTGGAATAAAAAGTAGTAATGTTCTAACTAGGATTACAAAATAAATCCTAATTAAAACATCACAAGAATAGAAGATACTTAAATACTACTCCTTAAAATACAAGAGTATCCTCCTTCCTAAAGAATGTAGCCCATCTGTTAAGCAACAGAAGAGCTTAAAAGCTGGAACCAAACAAGGCCCAAAATCATTAACATAAGGGCCTGCTCTGTTCTATACAAAGAATAAGTTCCTACTAAGTACTCAATATAATAGAGAACAATTGGATTAAATAAAAAGTAAATACCAGTTAATGGTGTGATGGTGGAGGAGCAAAAGCCGAGTGAGCTCTCGGGTGGCGTTAAAATCGGTCCAGTCGATCTTAGGTCGACCTTCGCGAGAATAGAATATGAAAGGTTTAAAAGAAGGGTAAATAGAGGCTAATAAACCGAAGTCGGGTGGTTCTCCGGCGTACTTGTTACGTGGATGTATTGCCCTCTCCACCCTCTTCCTTTCCTTTTGTTACTATATCTAACATTTGGATATATACTTTTGATGGACGTTGACGCAATTGCACTCGGTATGTGATAGGTGAGAGAAAATTACTACAATTTCGTCATTTTGTTAAACACCAGGATACTAAATTGGGGCCCAAATTAGTAAAACCTAAAGGTTGAGTACTAAATTGGTAAAAGCCAATAGTACACGGTACGAAACAGCTTTTTTCCCCTAAAAAATAGTTTCCTAACAAGAACCTTGAAATGATAGATTTTTCAAGAAAAAGGTCCAGAAAAGCTCAATTTTGTAACGAAATGCACTAAAAGCTTAAAAACTGGAACAGTGGAACCAAACAAGGCCCAAAACTTTAATTAACTAAATGAGGTGAAAGGCTCAATTCTATTCTATACAACAACAACAACAACAAAATCCTAATAAAAACATTGCAATAATATTTAAATACTATAAAAGTATCTTCCTTAAATATGTTCCCCATGTGTTAAGCAATAGAAGAGCTTAAAAGCTGCAACCAAACAAGGCCCAGATAAAAGAGACTTAAAACAAAATAAAACAGTGGGAATAACCAAATACAAATAAAAGTTGATTAAATAAAAAGTAAATACCAGTTAATGGTGTGATGGTGGAGGAGTAAAACCCGAGTGAGCTCTCGGGTGGCGTTAAAATTGGTCCAGTCGATCTTAGGAAGACCGTCACGAGAGTAGAATACGAAAGGCTTAAAAGAAGGGTAAATTGAGGCTAATAAACCGAAGTCTGGTGGTTCTCCGGCGTATTTGTTACGCGGATGTATCGCCCTCTCCACCCTCTTCCTTTTCTTATTACTGCTACAACGCATAATAATCTATTTAGAAAATATGAAATATTTCAAAATAATGTATCAGTAGCATCAGAGCAAACTACTTATTAATTCAAAATTTGGGGAATATGTAGTATTAATATAAAGCCAAACATTTTGACGAGGAGAGTGTTCAATTTTATCTGAATTTTTTAAAAATACTTTTATTCTAATATTTTAATTACTGTTAAATAATATCATTCAATTTAAATACATAAATAACTTAAAAAATATTATTTTTCACACATTTATATTCCAAACAAAATCGTTATGTATTTTTTTAAAAGAGTAAAACATTATGTTACTCTTTATATACGATTGTTAATTAATTATATTTAATCATTCATTATTTAAATTTTTAAAAAAATATTAAGTTTATTTATCGGGATCATATCTATGTCACTACGTATCGCACACGCAACGCGTGGGCAACGATACCAGCCTATCCTATCATATCAAATAATATCATATCATATTATTACCAAACAAAACATTTTGAGTCTGTCCAATTTTATCCAAATTTTTCAAAAATACTTTCACTCTAATATTGTAATTACTTTTAAATGTCATCACTTAATTTAAATACATAAATAAGTTAAAAAATATTATTTTTTACACATTTATATTCCAAACAAAATCGTTGTGTATTTTTTATAAGAGTAAAACATTATGTTACTCTTTATATACGATTGTTAATTAATTATATTTAATCATTTGATATTTAAATTTTTTAAAAAATATTAAGTTTATTTGTCGGGATCATATCTATGTCACTATGTATCGCACACGTGGACCACGATTACTAATATATATATATATATATATATATATTTATTTATTTACCACAATGTAATATTGAATTTTATCATTATCTAACTTTATTAATTTCGTCTCTAACTTATCGATTTTTGTTCAATTAAGTATCCGACAGCATAAATCGATGAAACTATATTTACTTATATCTCAACATATGCAGATCTATTTTTGATATAGGGTTATGTAATTGCATAGTCAATATGTGGTGATGGAAAAACATAACTCCAATTTTACCATTTTGTTAAACAATAGTAAAATAGAATGAAAAGTTAGTCGTTTTTTCTAAATTTATTAAAACAAAAAAGTTAAACGACCATTTTGTTAGTTGCAACGGTATTTATTAAAAAGTTAGAGAGCATTTTGTAACGGAGGGAGTCGTTTTCTTCTCTTTATGCACCTCACACGATCACACTCTATTACCTCTTCCTCGTCCATTAAGGGTGCCACCAACCTTCTCCCAAGACTCTAATTGGGAAACACATTTGTTTTGTTTACGATGTTATTACTGTTGAAATTGGAATGTAAGTTACTATAGAACACCAGAATTATTGAATTGTAAATATATTGTTTATATATATTTATGTATTTTTACTTATCAAATTAATAACAATTACAAATCTTAGTAATAATTACAGTTTTTATTCGAATATTTTATAGATAAAATTATAAATTGTGAAAGTTTAAGGATTTTTTTATACTGCAATAATGTTGTATGTGGTTAAATTGTCAACTAATTTTTCAGAAAATGGCCGAGGTGTGTCTGTGCAAGTGTCACGTGATCAACAGGACAACAAGTCAACAAAATGGAAATTGAAATGTCAAACTAGTGTCGAGCATGGACAAGTCCAATACGACACTTGTAACTTCTTCTTTTTTAGTGTCTTTGCATCATAGGTTATATGCATACTTAGAGCATCTCTCTATCATCTTCATATTTATCACAAAAATACACTTTCAATAAACCACTTTACATATAAACAATAGATCATTAAATCTCCATCAGGCTAGGTATCAATAATTAAATAGTTCTTTTCACTCTTTCATTAAAAAATTCTTCCATGTAAAATATTCAACACCTGTATAGAATAAACTTAAATTATATTAATCGGCAGTTAAAGGAAAAATCCGAAATATATGAAAGTTAAGAAAAAATCCGAAATAATCCCGACCAGAGATATGAAAGTTAAGAAAAAATCCGAAATAATCCCCCACAAGAGAGATGAAAAAAACATGAAGCCTAGTTTCCACAAATTGTACCAAAAAAAGAAATTTATTTTCACCAAATGTACAAAGACTATTCTTGAATTGATCCATCAATTGAGCTTTTTTTAACAACAAGCAAGTAAAGATCTCAATTTCATTCAATAAATCTTTCAAGTTACCAATATTGTATAAGCAATCAAATGAATTTAGAAAAGTAATCACGATATAGTGCCTATTTAATATTAGTTTTCGAAATGACTTGTGTATAATTACCGACGTTTGCTCAAATTACAATTAAAATACGCAAGACTCGCACTAAAAACACATTTTCCTTTGAAAATATGTTTCCTATTCACGATATGGTTGGCGATAAAAGGTACCGGCTCACAAGAAAATACACATGTTGCCGAAAAATTTACAGCTCTTTTTTCTTTTGATCTTCTTTTCTTTTTTTAAGAACAACAGGTGCTACTGGTATACTGAACCACCAGTCTCTCATTCTCCTTTCAAACCGCCATGTGCCTGCTTTTCTCCGGGGAGAGTATTGCGTAAACTTTCCCACAAATGTAAGTAAAATTACATATTTAATCGGTAAGAAAGTAACAATCAAGGCTGCAATTACAAGAACAAACACAAATTTCTCACTTGCCTGTGAGAAATTAAACAAGAGTAATCCCCTAATTTTCAACGGGGATTACTCTTGTTTATGTCTGCGGGGTATCAACCTGTTTAGCTACATAATCCCCTAATTTTCAATGGGGATTACTCAAGTCGGTACGGTGAAAAAGAACGCAAGTAACTAAAGGCGAATGTTTAGCTAAAGAGTTAGAGGGGTCGGGCCGGTTACGTAGCGTTGTATCAGGTTCAACGGGGTAGGATTATGTAGGCCGGGTTCTTCTGGTTTTATCTCTCTTCTCTCTGTTTTTCTGTCCCCTTTTAAGTAGTGTTAGAGGGTATATTTATAGTCTCATTCGAAACATTTCAGCCCTTGGATCGCTGTACCGTCAAATATTAATCTAACGGCGTTAGGGCTATTTAAGGCTCTGACAAGGGTACAATTCTTGAACAAGACTCACAGTTGGTGGCCTGTGATTGGACCACGTCGATGAAACGCTGAGGGGCCCCTCCAGGGAGCAGCAACATTAATTGAAGAAGCGTACTCAATACGCTTCTCAAGGCCGGCATAGATTTGGCCTGGCCCGTAAAGGTCTGGGGTAACGAGCCAATCATGACTTGACAGAGGTCCGGACATACTGTTTTGTGGGTGATATGAGCCCGAACAATAGGATACCGACATTCCCTCACCAACAGCTCCCTGTCCGGAGTCATCGTTATGGACGAGGTCGGCTAGGGACTTCTTTCTTTACGGGGGCTCCGATCATTTTCATTCTTTTGGTGGTACGGGGACGCCTTGGCACGGGCCATCTCGTGACATGTGTTCAATCGGCACATATTTCTTACACGTGGAGCATGCCTATCAAGCTTTTATGAGGCGCCGCCTCTGTCTTTTCAATGTCATTAATGCCATTGATGTCAATGATTGTTGAGTGACATGTGACGGTTGGCCTCTGCACACTGTACACGTGGTGTTTCCTCATTGCGTGGCGGCGGTTACATGTGGAAGTTTGTAAAGTAGGTCGTAGCATCTTTCCACCTTCTGGTTGGAGTGTATAAATACCCTCAGTGAAAAATTTCATTCACACTCTCTATTTCTTTCTCTAGATTTTTACAGCAACACAAATTTTATTATTCCCTTTCCACACTTAACAAATTTTCGACCATGGTTATCGTTCATGGAGCCGGCAAAGACCCGATGGTTTCCCCTAGACCACGGCGTCTGGCCGTGAACGCGAACGCCTTGCCTTTTCAGGTTATGGTGATTGACCCTGACCCTGGACACAGTATCATGGTGAGGATGTACGGGGCTGATCTGGGCGAGTTCCAACAGTTGTGCGGGATTGGCGAAGAGTTCCGACTCCGAAAATGTCAGAGTGCAGATGAAGTGAACGGGATCGTGTCGGATTCCAAGAGCATGGTGACTCTCTCCCTCTCCACTTTTTTTATATTGGGGCACCCACCTCACCATCTCGGAGCTACTGCCCGAGCTATGCGTATGGACGCAGACCCTCCCTTGCCAGTGGCCCCTGCAGGCACACCGGGTCTGTGCCGGGATGGAGACTCTTAATGTGCTGTTGGGCTCGGCCCTACCGGAGCCTCTGGGGTTGAAGGAGCTGCTCGCATGCTACAAGTTCTTACAAAGCGAACCTGGCTCTCAGGCAAAGATTAGGCAGCCGTACCTACGATGTCGGGCCTACAATCAGCTGATCACAGGTAACTCCGACTCAAATCAGGGTTATACGCAAGATGTGATAGTTGTGGAGGGCAACTGGCTGCTCCGAGATGATCTCACCCTCCCAAACAGGCTGGGGAAGGTGCTCAGCACTAAAGAGCACAAGGCTACGGTGAACCTCATGCTGCGGGGGCTGGGTGAGGCAAACGTCAGGTCGTTGGAAGTGGCCCTCAACTGGTGGGGCCTAGACGGAACTGATGTGGGCACTCGCGATGCGGAGCGGTTGCTAACGTATGGTTCCCCCACCTCTTGTAAGGGGAACGACTTCCTCTGGCCCCGGAGGACCTTCTGCCCCATGGGATATTCCCGGGATAGGTGGGAGAAAGAGAAGGGCTTGGAGTCCACTGTTCCACCTAAGGTGTCAAAAGAGACTGAGGCCGTGGAGAGGCCCGTGGAGAAGACGACGAAGCCGAGTCGTAAGGCGAAGCCCATGCCAAGGAGGGACTTCCCTGACACTGAAACGGCCGGGGTCTTCTAAGAGTCCTGACCGGACGGTACTATGGTCCATTATCGAAAGGGGCCGGGGGCACCAGGAATTACATTGACCAGTGGGGGAAGCCACTGCCTGAGGCCCTTCCCCTGCTCTCTATGGAGCCCGACGCGGGGGGCTCTTTCCACTTAGAGGATAGCTCGCCTGAGGTACCCCCTACTGGGACGAACCTGGGCACTTCGCGGACAAGGGTAAGCTATCCTTCATTCTGCTTTGATTTGAGTTTTGTACTTAACCAAAATTTGCTTAATGTTTCTGACTCCTGTTTGTGTGGGGTTTGCTTACGTAGGTGGTTCGCTCCGACGAGGAGGGGGAGGAGGAGGAAGGGGGTGCTGAGGAGGGTGAGGCAGGCGCCGGGGTGGGTGAGGAGGACGCGACTGTTGAGACGGGGATGACGTCTCCCGCTGTTGCCGAGGCCTTGAGGGTTTTGGCAGAGCAAACGAGAGTTGTTTACAAACGTGATCGAATTATAGTTGTAACTATGGTTTCGAGATCATTGTTTACAAACATGATCGAATTCTGGGAGTTACCACGGGAGTTGGACCAACTACGTATGTACCTTGCTCGATTTTATGTTTTTTCGATTTATAGTTGTAATGTATTCACAGGTGAATTCAGAGGCGGCACGACTCATAAACTTGTCCAATGCTCAAATTTTTTGATTGGTTATAATGATATTATTAAGCAAAAAATGCAGTTACATTTCTCTTTTCATCATGGTTAAATTTCATGATTTTAACAAGAAATAAAATTAAGCTAAATAAATAATGTGTTTATAGGCATAAAACAATTAGAAATAGTTTAAAAAGGCATAAAACAATTGTTATTGTATTAAGAAGACTTATTAGAAATGTCAAAAAATAGTGTTGTTGGGAACGTTTGAACTTGAGTATTTAGAGAGTAAGGTTATGGTATGGTCTTAATCAATTAGGCTACAAATACATATGTGATAATTATATAAGTAATATATTTTACTTGTTGCATGTTGCCCTTAATTTATTTTATTTTATTTTATGTCCAAGGCTTAAGCCTTACTAAATTTGTTAATTTAGTTAATAACATAGTTAAAATGTTAAGCTAAATTAACAAATTTTAAAAAATTTTATTTTAACAGTTTAAACATGATATATTTATCGATTAAAATTGTACGTAAATACACATAATACTAATATTTTAATAGGGAGAGAGAGACTATAAACAAACATATTTTATAGTCAAAGTACACCTTAACCTTAACATGTTTTTTTGCCACTTTTTTGACCCAGAAGGGATATATGAGTGAACCCTTTTATTGCTAACTCATCATAAAACAATATTGTTTAATTTAGTAAAAGTCAAAAGTTGTCACAAGCCTGTCGTTAATTTAAAAATTGTCACAAATCTGTCGTAAATTGACTAAACTGTTACAAAACCATCACAAAAACCGTCGTTAATAAGCTCGTAACAAAAACTACCGTCACTATTTTTTTTTTAATGACTTTTCCTGGCAAGGTTTGTTTTTTCCTCCACTTAATTCGTCATAAATGGTCACTCTATGAGTACGGTGATAAAGCATCCTACACGGTAATTTTTTTGTCATGAGTATGGAAAAAAGGTTGCCCATCACTCGCAAATTTATATGAATAGACGAGTTGCTGAATATCATGTGGTTTAGCTTTCAAATTTTTCCTATTTTGGTGCATCACCAATATTATACGTAATAGACTAATACTAGGCCATACTAGTCAAGATTTTGGGTTTTTTTTCATATTTATTATTAATTTTTTAAAAATCAATTTACTATTTTATTTAGAACATGTTTGCTCAAAAAAATCTGTAAAATTTGATATTTATATTTTTTTATGTTTAATTGTTTGTTTGACAATTTATAAGATAGTAATATTAATAAATATAAAAAAAAAATATAAAAGGTCAAATTTTATAAAAAAAATTTTAAACAAACACTTTAGAAATAAAATAATATGTTGATTTATTAAAAAAAACAAAAAAAATTACGAATACATATAAAAAAACAAAAAACCTAACGAAAATATGACATTTCTAATCTGATAAAATTTGAACCCAGCCAACATGTGCATGATTTAATTTCTACTGTGAAATTGGTTTGAGTGATGTACTTGTTGGAAAACCATGTTGAAACATTGTAGATTCCGAATGGTCACAGGACCATGTTTGAGTCAAGACTCCAAGCGACATCCGTTGTCTTTTGACACCATACACAAGACGCTTGAGTAGATGGTATGACAAGCTTCGTAACGGTATGTCGCATGACATATTCAGAGAATGGGAGTGAATGGAAATTGGCGTCAAAGATTGGGATTGAAAAAGAGAAAAACTCTTAATGCTGAAAAATGGGTCAAATGAGGATAACTCATTGGAAATTGTCTCACATTGAAAAATGAAGAGTCATTTTTACAATATACATACAAAGCTATCCCATATGGATATTAAGTTGTGTGTCCACATACACATGTGTGTATTGTCTACCACACGCGCGTTAGCTCGACGAAAGCACGTCAGCTCGACGAAAACGTGTCAGCTCGACGAAAACGTGCCAGCTCGACGAAAGCGTGCCAGCTCGACGAAAGCTTCCAGCAAAGTTGTAACTGTTGTAATTAATATGAATTAATTACAGAGTTAATACTGCAGTTTCGAATTTCGAAAACAGACAGTATTAAAGTGTGACTTTAATGACTGAGATACTCAACCAGACTATAAATAGGCAGACACCCCCTCCCCCACATGTCAAAATATAATATTCTGAAATCAAACACAGCAGCATATATCATCTCTCTAAACAAAATTATTATATTTTACCCAGAGAGAGCCACGCACCAACAGTTCGACCTTGACTCGTCGCCAGTTTTCGGCGAGTCATTTGAGACGTTATACATTGGGATAGAAGCGCAAAATATAACTAGAAACCTCAAAGGTGGTTAGGCGAATATCGGTTAAGGCTATGGCTGCGGTCAGGGGCAAAGCACTGATGCGTTCGGATATGCTTGTTTTGTCGACCTGTCATCTGGAGAAGCCGAAAAAGTTTAGGGGTGACAACTTCAAACGTTGGCAGCAAAAGATACTGTTTTATTTAACCATCCTGAACTTGACCCGGTTTCTTAAGGAGACTGCTCCCGTCCTAAGTGGGAACGATCTGGACGAGCAGTCGTTCTCGGTGGTTGAGGCATTGAGACATGTCGACTACCTATGCAGGAACTATATCCTGTGTGCTCTAGATGACACCCTATTCAGTGTATTCGAGCCCAAAGTAACTCCAAATGAGCTTTGGGAGACTCTCGAAAAGAAGAACAAGGTGAATGACGCTGGCACAAAGAAATTTGTCGTCACGGACTTTCACAAGTACACGATGACTGATAACAGGAGTGTCATTGAGCAGGTTGAGGAGCTATAGCTCATATACCATCGACTTGATGCTGAAGGGCTAGTTATCAATGAACCCTTCTAGGTGGCTCTCATGATTGAGAAATTGCCACCGTCATGGAAGGAGTTTCAGAACTACCTGAAGCACAAGCGGAAGACAATAGTCTAGAGTGGCTCATAGAGAGGTTGAATATCGAGCAGAACAACCGCCGTTATGGAAAGAAAAGCAGTATTGCTAGTAGCTCGGTGTCAACCGGAAACGCCCCGACAATGCAGGCGGTGCTGTTGCTGCAAAGATATTTGCGGGAACCTGCTTTATGTGTAACAGGACCGGTCATCGTGTCGCGGAATGTTATGACAATAAACGCACTGCTAAGCTCAAACCCCCATCGAAGAACTTTAAGAACAAGGGGAAGCTGAGAACTCTAACTCAGGCCAATGTAGCTGAGGGAGTAGAGGATGACATGCATTTCTTTGCAGTGGTCTCCGAGGTGAACCTTGTGAGAAGCAACCCCAAGGAATGATGGCTAGATACCGGCACCACGAGCCACATCTGCTCCAACAAGTGGATGTTCAAGACCTACAAGGCAGTGGATGGTGAGACGTGCTTCATAGGAAATTCTACTACTTCCAAGGTGGAAGGAAAGGGGACAGTGGTGATGAACCTGACCTCAGGGAAAGAGCTGATGCTAACTGGGGTGCTCCATGTACCAGATATTCGTAAGAATCTGATTTCAGGTTCGGTGATGGTGAAGAAGGGTTTTAAATTAGTTTTTCAATCCGATAAAGTTGTAATAACCAAAAATGGTATTTATGTAGGTCGTGCCTATATGACCAACAACATGTTTAAGTTTAATGCAGGAACTCCAGCTCCTAAAGTTGGGTTCGCTAATAAAGGTGATAAGGCTGAGGCCAGTACCAGTAATGTAATGACTGTTGCCAAGTTGGCCAATAATATATTTCAAATTCTGCTTATATTTTTGAGTCATTTTATTTGTGGCATGGTAGATTAGGACATGTGAATTTTAATTTTATGAAGAAATTAATATCACTGCAACTAATACCAAATTTTGTCTTTAATAAACAGCATAAATGTAAAATATGTGTAGAAGCAAAGTTAACCAAATCATCGTTTCAACATGTTGAATGAGATAGTGAACCTCTTGGTTTGATTCACACGGATGTGTGTGATTTGAAATTTATTCAAAGAATATGAGGTAAAAGATATTTATAACGTTTATAGATGACTGTTGCGTTTACTTAATGAAAAGTAAAAGCGATGCAGTAGATATGTTCACTCTATATAAAACTGAAGTAGAATATCAACTCAATAAAAAGATTAAAATATTTAGGAGTGATAGAGGCGACGAATATGAAGCGTCGTTCGCACAAATATGTGCGGAAAGTGTCATCATTCATCAAACCACAACTCCATACCCCTTGGAGCAAAATGGAGTTACGGAGCATAAAAATATAACGTTGAAGGAAATGATGAATGCGATGTTAATAAGTTCTGGATTACCCCAGAACATGTGGTGGGAAGCGTTGTTTTCCGCTAACTAAGTTTTAAACAAGTTACCACATAAGAAGCGAGATAAACCACCGTA
Organism: Primula vulgaris; assembly: GCA_963920805.1. Taxonomy (NCBI): domain Eukaryota; kingdom Viridiplantae; phylum Streptophyta; class Magnoliopsida; order Ericales; family Primulaceae; genus Primula; species Primula vulgaris. Next base: position 20,033,626 of record OY987217.1, on the reverse strand, counting down.
CGAATTATGGAAAGGTCATCAACCTAGCTATAAGAACCCGAGGGTTTCAGGATGTCTCGCTAAGGTCCTAATCTCCGCTCCTAAAAGGATGAGAATCGGTCTGAAGAAAGTGGACTGCGTGTTTATTTGATATAAACAAAATAGCAGTACGTATCGGTTTCTCGTACACAAGTCAGAAAGTCCCGATGTGCACGTAGATACGATAATTGAAAGCCGAGAGGCTTCTTTCATTGAGGATATCTTTCCTCATAGAATGCCAACACCTGTACAGACTCAAGAGTTGAATAGTGATGGAAATGTGGGGGCAAGTGAACCGTCAGAGAAAGAAGAAGAGGAAGAGCCTCGACGAAGCAAAATGGCAAGGAAGGAAACTTCATATGGGCCTGATTTTGTAACCTTCATGATAGAAGGTGAACCGGTGATATATCAACATGCTATGTCAACACCGGATTCCCAATATTGGGAAGAAGCAATCAATAACGAGATTGAATCGATTATGCAAAACCACACTTGGGAACTAGTGGATCTTCCGCAATGATGCAAACCCATAGGTCACAGTGGTTTTTCAAGAGGAAGTTAAAGGTTGATGGAACGATCAAGAAGTACAAGGCAAGACTTGTAGTCAAAGGCTTCAGGAAAACTGAAGGTGTCGATTATTTCGACACATAGGCTCCTGTCTCCAGGAAAACGTCGATTCGGATCGTCATTGCTCTTGTAGAATTGTTTGATCTGGAAATACATCAGATGGATGTAAAGACAGCCTTTCTAAATAGAGAATTGGAAGAGGAAATTTATATGGAACTACCTGAAGGGTTTGTGGTTCCAGGGAAAGAGCACATGGTGTGCAAACTTGTAAAGTATCTGTATGGACTCAAACAAGCACACAAGCAATGGCATGAGAAATTTGATAAAATCATGCTATCAAATGACTTTTGCATATATGAGTGTGACAAATGTGTCTATATGAAAGGAAGTGAAAAAGATTGTGTAGTAGTCTGCCTTTATGTGGACGACATGATTAAAATAGGGAGTACTGATAAGATCAACTCCACTAAGAAAATGTTGTCACATCATTTCGATATGAAAGACCTCGATATAGCTGACATTATACTTGGTATGAAAATCATCAAGACGTCAAAGGGGTAAGCCCTGTCGCAAGGTCATTATGTTAGACAAACACTTGACAAATTTGATATTGGTAGTAAGGCAATGTCAAGAACTCCAATTGAGTTCTACTGTAGCCTGAAAAAGAATTTCGGCAAAAATGTGAAACAATTGGAATTCTCTAGGATCATATGCAGTCTCATGTATGTGATGAACTGTACTAGACCTGATATAGCCAACTCAGTAAGCAGACTGAGCAGGTATACCAGTAATCCGAATGAGGAGCACTTGAAGGCCATCATAAAGTTTCTTAGGTATATGAGATATACAGCTGATTATGGACTGCACTATACCAGATATCTAGCGGTACTAGAAGGGTATTCAGATGCCAACCGGATATTAGGCTCCAACAGCACAAGATCCATGAGTGGATATGTGTTTGTAATGGGATGTGTTGCCGTGTCTTGGAGATCCTCCAAACAAACTTGCATCGCAAGGTCAACTATGGAATCAGAATTCATAGCTTTGGACATCGCGACTGAAGAGGCATACTGGCTGAGAAGTTTATGGGAAGTGATTCCAATGTGGCCAAAACCTGTTCCCGCAATAAGTATGCATTGCAATAGTTAATCAGCTATTACGCAGGCTCAGGACCATATGTATAATGGAAAGTCTCGACATATACGTCGGAGACATAAATCCGTAAGAGAATTGTTAGCTAACGGTGTTGTATCCTTAGATTTTGTGAGATCAAATGATAACATTGCAGATCCATTTACAAAAGGCTTGACTCAAGAGAGAGTCAAAGCGTCATCGAACGGAATGGGATTTAAGCCCATTAAATTGGTAGCCTCTCAATAGGCAACCCAACCCAGATGGGGTTTACCTGCTGTGTTCAATGAGAAACTAGACTGTGGGGGCACCCCAACAAAGCACTCGGGAACCTGTAGTTCGCAGCCCATTTTCGCGATGACAGAGTGATAGACATGTAACATAGTAAGGGTGAGCATGAGGCTCTTAATAATCCAAGTATCTCGAAGGTCGAGTAAGTTGAGTCAGGACACCTTCTACTTGGAACCACCTATAGCGAGTGTGTAAGGCCGGTTCCATGTGAGGAGCATGGGCTAAATCACTAAAGCACTCAGTTGAACGTGCCAAGGCAGTCCAGGCCAAACATGTACAACAACTAAAGGGCTTAGTACGTGGGTAAAGAGGGCACTGTGTGAGTGTTATTCTGGAATACACAAAGCTTAATGGTTCACGGCTTTATAGCTACCTAATAGCAGTATTCTGGGTGATACTCCGCTACGGTAGGTTCAAGTGAACTCTTGCGGTTCTCTTGTTTGCATTTTAGGACATGGGTTTTTAAGCCAATTGCATTCATATGGGGGATTGTTGGAAAACTATGTTGAAACATGGTAGATTCTGAATGGTCACATGACCATTTTTGAGTCAAAATTCCAAGCGACAGCCGTTGTGTTTTGACACCATACTCAAGACGCTTGAGTAGATGGTATGACAAGGTTCGTAACGGTATGTCGCATGACCTATTCGGGGAATGGAAGTGAATGGAAATTGGCGTCAAAGATTGGGGTTGAAAAAGAGAAAAACTCTTAATGCTGGAAAATGGGTCAAATGAGTATAACTCATTGGAAAATGAGGAGTCATTTTTTCAATATATATACAAAACTATCCCATGTGGATATTAAGTTGTGTGTCAACATACACATGTGTGTATTGTGTACCACACGCGCGTCAGCACGACGAAAGCGCGTCAGCTCGACGAAAATGCGCCAACTCGACGAAAGCGCGAAAGCTTGACAAAAGCTTCCAGCAAAGTTGTAACTGTTGCAATGAATATGAATTAATTGCATAGTTAATACTATTGTTTCTAATTTTAAAAACTGACAGTATTAAAGTCAGACTTTAATGGCTGAGATACTCAGCCAGCCTATAAATAGACAGAATCCCCCCCCCCCATAACAAAATATAACATTCTCAAATCAAACATAGCAGCATATATCATCTCTCTAAACAGAAGCATTACATTTTAGCCAGAGAGAGTCATCCACCAACAGCTCGACCTTGACTCGTCGCCAGTTTCTGACGAGTCATCCGAGACGTTATACATTGGGATCGAAGCGCCAAACATAACTAGAAACCTCAAAGGTGGTTAGGCGAATATCGGTTAAGGGCCTACTGTTAAACAATAGCTTCGTCTTTTTATTTATGTTCTTTCTTTATTATGCATTTTTCTTTTTCTGTAATTCCATTTATGTATTTTCTTTTCTGTAATTTCATTTATGTAATTTTCTTTTATGTAATTTTATTCAAGTACTTTTCTTTTCTGTAATTTCAATTCTGTAATTTTTTTTTTTTTGTAATTTTATCTATTTACAGAAACAATCCAGCAGTTTAGTAATTATACTATTCTGTCTGGCAGTTACTTTAAATTAACAAACAGTCCAACAGTTTAGTTTTATACTATTCTGTCTGACAGTTTCTTTTAATTACAAAACAGTCCAGCAGTTTAATAAGTTATATTAATATGTCTGGAATTTTAATTGATTGCATTTACATTCTGCAAGTATCGGAATTTTGTAATAGAGTCATATTCTATTATAGAAATAAAATTGTTTATTTCTTTTTAGTACTTGCACTGTTAATTATTACTTTTACGTACAGTAAAACCAACAGTACTATGGTATATGGTGCTTAAATTTAGGGACCCACTCCTAAAAAGAAAATTGTTAATCAGAAGTCGACTTATTTTAGTGTACAACTTACAAAGACGAAAAAAAAAAAGTTAACTTTTAAGCAAGAAGATAAAGTTGACTATAATCTTTTAGTAATAGTAAGGTTAAATAAAACACCAAATAGAGTACTCAATTGTCATTATCAATCTTCAATCGGTCCTTTAATTATAATTCTGACTTTGTTTACTAAAACCCTAAAATAACTAAAACTCGAGTTGAATGAGAAATTTTGTTGTTGTCAAGATTTTTAGTTTGTTAATCAAGTGCTTATAAAAAAAAATTATTGATCAATTAAATTTAATTTAGAAATTAAATAATAACTCTTGTGTTAATTTTTTTTCCGCCTCACAATGTAATATCTTAAATATTTGAGAAAAAATACATTTAGTGTATTGTATTACCAGTTTTTAACGATTTATGTATCATACTACCAAAATTAACAAATGACCTTCTGAACTATCATAATGTTCACAATTCAGGTATCACCGTTAAATTAGTTGGATGTAACTTAGTTTCAATTTTCATTTTGTTCATATTATTTGTAATTGTATAAATCTAACCCTTAATTTTTTAAAATATCTCATTTTAGTATAAATTAAAAAATATATAATTATATCATATATATATATATATATGTATATAATACACAAACACACACAAATTGTAACACCCCGGCCCACGGACCGAACGCTACGCCCGTATCAACAATATTGTCCGTTTTGACACAACTTCTCAGGGGGTCACCCATTCTGGTACTACTCCAAGCTAAGCACGCTTAACTGTGGAGTTCCGTCCTCGCTATTGTGCCGCACGGCTTTAAAAGGCTTTGTTGATAGAAAATGGATCTTTAACCTCATATAGCACACGAGTACTCTCATATCTGGCCGATATGGGACTGACGCACAACACCGCACCACAGAAATTCATTCCTGGGAATTTGGGTCGTCACACAAATAATGATGTGGCATCAAATAATTTTTACTCGAATGTCATAAATCTAAAACTTACTTTATTTTTGTTTTAGAAAAAGTGTAAAAAAAAATTATAATTTTTTTTATTTTAGAAAAAAAATCAAAGAAAATCTAGTCAAATAATATGTTTTTTAAACTGACATACTTTATTATGTATGTATATGTATGTGTTTTAGTAGAAACATAGTAAATTGTAATGTTTCGAAAATATATGATTAAATTTATACAAATTACAAAAAATATGACCAAAATAAAAAGTGAAACTAAATTTCATCTAACTAAATTAACGTCAGTACCTGAATTCTGAATATTATGATAGTTCAGTACGTCAATTGTTAACTTTGGTAGTCTGATACCTAAATTGTTAAAAAACAGATAGTACAGTACACTAAATGTATTTTTTTTCTAAATATTTAGGATGATTTTCAAAACTTGAGGTTTTAGACCCTAAAATCTATATTCAGTTGTATATCGTAACTCACATTTACGTATTGTAACTATTATTTATAACATTGAGCATGATTTTAAAAACTTCAAGAGTTGTTACCTTTTAAAACTACTAATTTAAGAGTTGGTACCATTTTCAAAATATTTATTGCAAATTAGTAGGTTTTGTCAATATATACATAAACCCAACACATTTGGTCAAATAGAAGTTTGACCATGACCAAAAAATTAAAATAAAATCCAGAAAGAAAAAATTCCAGAAAAATCCATAAAAATTATAAAATATGTAAAAAAATTGAAAAATTGAAAAAAATCCATAAAAAATTATAAAAAAACAAAAAATTATTTTTTTAACAATCTCTTACAAAATTTATAAAAAATCCGGAAAAATAAAAATTGCTCAAGAAAATATAAATTCTGGAAAAAATTAGAAAAATCCAGAAAATTTATAAAATTTGGAAAAAAACTAAAAATTTCGAAAAAAAATTAAAATATAAAATTCTTAAAAAATCCAAAATCTTTTTTTTTTACAAATTTTTAAAAAAAATCAATTTTTTTTTTGACAATCTAATAAATTTTTTTGTTGATAATCTAATACAATTTTTGTGAGAATATAATACACTTTTTTGACAATCTAATACATTTTTTTTTGTAATATAATACAATTTTTTTGAAAATATAATGCAAATTCTCGACAATCTAATACAAATTTTTGACAATAAATAGAAAATATAATACAATTTTTGTGACAATCTAATATAAATTTTTTGACAATCTAATACATTTTTTGGACAATCTAATAACTTTTTTTTGGCAATTTAATATGATTTTTTTTGACAATCTAATACAAATTTTTGACAATTTAATACAAATTTTTGGACAATCTAATACTTTTTTTTTTTTGCAATCTAATACAATTTTTGTGACAATCTAATAATTTTTTTGTGACAATCTAATGATTTTTGTGACAATTTAATATAATTTTTTTTGAAAAGTACTTATTTTCAGAAACAGATAACTGAGTCACGCTAATGGATACTATTTTGGTACATTAAGTATTTTTATTTGCTAAATATATGATATATCTGAACATTTTGTTATCAAACGTAAATCGATAAGTGCAAACCAAAAGAAAAGAAAAGACCAACATGCATTTATGTATATAGTATGTTTGGCTTAAGGCTGTTTGAAAAAAATGCAATGCAAACCAAAAAATTTATGGTTCTTCCACTTTTTATTTTTCCTTAGGAATTCCGTTCTCTGATATATTTACCTCCACAGAAAGAAAATAAAAACAAAATCCAGACCACCACCAAAAGTCAAAACAATCCACTTACAAGATGACAGTGTTTGTTTTACAAAAAATAATTTCAAAACATTACAAAAACATTTTAATACCTGCAATACATCAAATCTACTGAACAAAATCTCCAGATATTGGCCTTCCAACCCCGAACCTCGCACCAACGTCGGATCTGGTGAGAGGAGACAGTCTAACAGATCAGGTCACGTCGTCGTTGATCGATGGTGAGCCACCGTCGCCAAATCTATTACATTTTAATGATCGATGGTGAGCCACGTCGTAGTTAGTCGATGATGAGCCATGCCGTCGTTGATGAACACACACACACACAACACACGTATATATAGAGAGAAAGATAGAGGGATGGAGAGAGATGATATATATATATAGAGAGAGAGAAAGGAGCATATAAAATGGTACAAGTTAGGGGTGGGCACGGGGCGGATTGGGGCGGATTGGTCGCAATCCTAACCCGCCCCGTAAAATAAATAGCGGGACGGATTGGAGCGGATTAATGAAATTCAAATCCCAACCCAACCCAACCCAACCCATTATAATTAAAACCCCAACCCAACCCAACCCAACCCATTATCAAGCGGGGCGGATTGGGTGCGGGTTGTTTCTTGAATTTTCATTTTAGTCATTAATTTTTCATTATTTCGCATAATTAACCTAAATATTTTTAAAAAAATAAATCTTTCAAATAGAAATATAAACTAAAAGTCAACAAAAATACGTTTAGAATGTTCGGAACAAGTAACAAAGCTAAAACAAAACAAAACAAAACAAATTATTCTTCATCAACATAATCAAAATAAAGTTCAATAGATACAGATTTCGTAATAACTTTATATAACTTCGTATTTGACTATACTTCAATTACAAATAAAGTTTTTAAAAATAAATTAACCACTCATACTAGCTAGACCCAGATTAAAAATTCCTTCTTTTTATAAATACGAGATAATACATTGAATTTATAAGACAATATATCAATCGAATCATTAACCTTAAGTTTAGACAATGCAAAGATTTTTTGTCTATATATATAATTTTTCTTAAATCAATACTACTATAATATAGAAGCTCTTATTAAAAAAGATCTTGAGAAAATTTATATTTATATTTATATATATATATATATATATATATATATATATATATATATATGCGGATTGAAACGGGTTGTGGTGGATTAACCCGCGGTTTGGAAACCCCAACCCTAACCCAACCCACGAATTTTTTTACGGATTGGGGCGGGGCGGATTTAACTTTTTTTGACACCCAACCCGCCCCAATCCGCCCCAATCCGCACGGATTGGGTTACGGGGCGGGTTTGCGGATTTTTTGCCCACCCCTAGTACAAGTGGTATTAAAACCTAAACATTATTTTAAAGTGGTACTGGTCTCCAATTATTTCCTTAATTTTGACGCTTCCTTCTTATGTTGGTCTATCCAACAATATTGCTTCTCAATTAGAGCATTTACAATAGTGATGTTATGTCGCTTGTTAGATAATTTTTTTAGAGCATACACAATAATTGTGTTAATATTAGCAATATTAACTTTGACACATCATCATTTAATTACATGTTAAATGACACACATGTAACTTAAATTTAACATTCACATTAGTGTATTAACTTAACAAAATTATCTAATTTTAATTAAAATTAATTATTAATTAGTCATTTTATAAAACCACACTAATATAGGAACTAAAATAGGAGTAGTTTAAATATAGTTCACATTTTAATTAATGATATTTTGTCAAATCATCGATTAACAATATTAAAAATATTGTTATATTTAACAATTTTTTTAACATTTATAAAAATAACACATGATTTAACATAACACTAGTAGACAAAAAAATACATTTTTAGTTAACTATTTTAGTTAACAATAGAGATAACAACACTATTGTAGATGTTGTTAGCTAACATACAAAATATTGTTCACATTAGTTATATTAAACTATCAATTAATTTTAATATTGTTAAAAAAATTGTTAAATTTAATAAGTTTATTTAATAGGTGATGGGGAAAAAATAAACAAACCCACCTCCTAACCTAACCGTTTGTTTTCATAATATTCATTGCTGTTTCATTTTATCCAGTAATTCTTCCGTCTTCTTGTATTTTGTTTGATTACACAAAAGATTTCATTTGACCCACAACTTTTAATCTAGGATGAGGCAAAAAACTCACTGTAGCATTTTATAATTAAACGAGAAAATATATATTATATACAAGCAATTAAACTCATTGTATTGTTTGATTACACAAAAAGATTTCATTTGACCCACAACTTTTAATCTAGGATGAGGCCAAAAACTCACTGTAGCATTTTATAGTTAAACGAGAAAATATATATTATATACAAGCAATTGAAACAAAAAATTCCCATAGAAGACATGACAAATATATATACAGAGATATGTTCAATAGTTTAGCTAATCCGTCAGGGCTGCAAACTAAAATAATAGAGAAATTTATTAAATAAATTATTGGTTTTTAATTGAAAAATAGATAATTTTGTTAAAAATATACACTAATGTGAGACTTAAAATTAACATACACATGTGACACTTCAAAAACATTTAAATGATGAAGTGTCAATATTTAATATAAAAATTTTAACAAAATTATTGTGGATATTTTTAGGATTTTTAGGATCGAAAGAAAGCTATAAATCAAATGGTATCTGGGTCAAAGAAAAAGATGGAGTGTTGAGTGAATACCGTTAATGAAAACCTTCTATCACAAACCACATAAAAAATAAAAAAACTACGTAAAAAATAAAAATAAAATCTTTGGGAACACTGGTTATGTAGCTGGTAATTATTGGATAAAATGTTAGTATTAAAAAGTGGTTTTTAGAACCATCAACTGGTAACTTACCCTCAATGCAATACACGTTTCGGAATATACATACACCATCGCTCTAACTTCTCGTCAAACACGTTTTGGAGATGGACAATTAACAATTTAATTTTTTACTAGAATTTAAAGAAAACTAATTCGAAACATTTGAAAACTAAGATGACCCCTTTTAAAATACTACTCCTTCCGTTCTCAATTAATTGTTATTTACGAAATTACGTGCAATTTTGATCGTTTTATAACATGTATCAAAATTGTCGAAATAAAATTTTTCAAAACTAAATCATATAATTTAATGTTTGAACTATATGATTAACTTTTAAAAAAATTTATTCCGACAATTTTGATACAAGTTATTGGCCCGTTAAAATTACACGTAATTTCCTAATGAACAATTAATTGGGAACGGATGGAGTATTGAATAAGGCTAGATGGTTTTTTTTTTCAAAAAATGTGAGAAAACTGCTAAGTATGATTATATATTAATCTATTCATAAACTCCTTTTACTATTACTCTCCAACGGGCAGTGTCGGCCCGGTATATCGCAATGCACAAGACTCGATTTTATTTTATTTTCGATAAATATAAATCAAAATAAAAATAAAATAAAATTATAACTTACCAGTTTTAAACTCATGACCTTCTATGATGAATATCAAACTACTCTACCATTTGACCTAATGCAACACATTGTAAACCAATTGGTATTTAATATTTTTATTTTAACCATCTTGTATATTAAAAATATAGTCGGGTATTGCCCGTAAATTTTTTTCCGGATCAATTGTCCAATGCCCAACCAAATCTTACTCAACTTGGGCATATGTCGCCCCAGCCAACGGGTCTAATGTTAATGAGCCAGATAAACTCATCCAGACTCTTAGCACAACAGTTCTCAATGTAAATTTAGAATTTCTTTTTCACCCTGAAATTTAAGTGTTTGCTATCCGACCCTATATCTAAAGATATATCATTAGCTTTTTTTAAAATATTTTTAATTAATATTTAACTTTAGGGTAATCTCAACTAGGTTATATAATATTATATTTACGTTTTTATTTTGTTGAATGTTCCGTCAAATAAAATATATTAAAATCATTAAAAAATTTAAGTATTTTTAATTAATATTTAGGTTAATATCAGGTTAATATCAAATAGGGTTTTATAATATTATATTTAGAATTTTATTATCTTGTAAATTTTAGTTTCAACTAAATTTCTATAATAATAATTTCTAAAATAAAGAGATAATTATCAAAATTAGGAATATGGGTTGGATGAGTTTTTTTTTTAATAAGAAAAATATGATGGAAAATATAATTTAAAAATTACAATTGGACGCATTTAGTCTGTCTGTGCCCAATAGTAGTGCTGATTTTTTTTTGGATAATTATGGATTAACTTAGCTTAGCCGATCTCTGCCAAGAAGTTGGAATGACGTAGTAAAGTAATTGATGATATCTAATGTCAGAATTGGCCTTGACCATATTTTGACTGTTTGACCAGTCTTTGCATTATCCTACCTTTATGATTTTGTCCTTTTCAATGCCTTCCATTACCATAAAGACTTGGTGATTTTCCAAAATAGCGTCAAGATGATTTGTTTTCAGTCTTGCTAAAGTTTCAAAAACTTCAAAAGTTTGCATTTAAAAAGGGAAAAAAGTCCTTAAAGTTTGGCTAGGAGTATCTTGTTACTATAATCTCAGAATCAATTATCATCCAGAACCAATGAATTTCATAAAATTAGTGACAGCAAATAGATATTTAAGTCATGTGTTAAGTAATGAATTTCATATAATTAGTGACAGCAAATAGACTACTGAATCGGAGTTACTTAATTATGACTCTTAATATAATAAACAATCTGCTTGATTGCATATAGCATATCTCATGATAACAATCGTTTCAAGGAAATAATCAACCAGAAAAATTGCATAAAGTTGAAAGTATTTTGAGGGGAAACGTTAATAGAAAAAATCAATGTAAATCAAGTGAGAACCAACATATATAGATAACGTCTGGTGTTGATTCCTTAATTTTCCAGAAATGATGCAAGAATATATATTTTGCCAAAAGTGTTAACTATAAAAACTTCAGCAAATGGTCACAACTCATATGACTATAATCAAACGTTCATCTATAGACTATACTTAATACTACTTCTCAATTCTTATTAACCATTTCACATGCAAGTAATATCAACCAGTGCATGTATCACATGTGTGACGTGCCCTATCATGTGAAGTACGTACTCACACTGTAAATATGTTTCAGAGCATATCAAATAGTCCCAAAAAAATACTCCAATAATAAACTATAATTTTTACCGATCAAAAAATTATATTAAAATTATCGTAATAAAATTTTTTAAAAGTAGATATGCTAAATTTTATGATTATATTTAAAAAAAAATTATTTCGATAATTTTAAAAGAAATTATAAACCAATTAAAATTACACGTATTTTCGTAATCGACAATTAAATGAAAAAGTATGGAGTAATACAAATATCAATGTCACTACAAAATAATGTTTGATTTAGTGAGAGTCAAAAGCTGTCACAAGCCTGTCGTTAATTTAAAAAGATGTCGCAAAGCTGTCGCAAATTGACTAAACTGTCACAAAACCGTTACAAAAACCGTTGCTAATAAGCTTGTAACAAAAAATACCGTCACTAATCCCGTCATTATTTGGTTATTTTTTTGTAGTGGATATTTATAATTAATATTTGTACAAACAAACAAGCAACGACCGTTGAATGAGGACAAGAATACCAAAAACGACACCGTTTACACATGCCATATCATCACCTTTGTAGTATATAAAGAGCCCTAGGCATACCATGAAATATTCAAACTTCCTATATACCTCTAGCTACTTATAACATACAAATATATTTAGATTTAACTAAATCAGTGCAATGGGAGAGGAGAGGGTGACCGGAACAGTGAAATGGTTCAACGACACCAAGGGGTTTGGTTTCATAACACCGGACGCAGGTGGTGATGACCTCTTCGTGCACCAGTCCTCCATCCGTTCTGGAGGTGGGTTCCGTAGCCTCGGTGAGGGCGAGTCTGTCGAGTTCGTTGTCGGCTCCGGCGATGACGGCCGTGCCAAGGCCGTCGACGTCACCGGTCCCAACGGTGGCCCTGTCCAAGGTGGCTCTGGCGGTGGTGGTGGAGGTGGCCGCTCCGGTGGAGGCTCCGGCGCAGGAGGGGGTGGTTATGGAGGCGGTGGCGGTGGCTACGGAGGTGGTGGTGGTGGTTACGGGTCGTCTCGTGGAGGCAGTGGTGGAGGATACGGAGGTGGTAGCGGTGGTGGTGGTGGTGGTGGTGGGAGCGGGTGTTACAAGTGTGGTGAGAACGGACACATGGCGAGGGACTGTGGTCAGAGTGGTGGTGGCTATGGAGGGCGTAGCGGAGGTGGTGGTGGTGGAGGAGGGGGGTGCTACAAGTGTGGTCAGGAGGGGCATTTCTCGCGTGAGTGCCCTAACTAGGGGGGTGTCTGAGGGGGGTGAAAGTGTGTCACTTTTAGTTTAAGTGGGTGTTTTAAGTTATGTGTTCAAGTTGTAGGGTCATTTGGTCAACTATGTTTTACATGGTTGGATCAGTTTCTAAGTTGGTTTTCTTAACGTACTGGGTCATATAGGTTAAACTGGTTAACTGTGTTTATAACATGGTTAGACCAATCTCTATCTTTTAATTATCTGCTGGATTTGGGGGTTTTAATTTCGTTTTTATGCCTTTTGTTTTGGGTTTTGGGGGTTTATGGGTAGGACTAAGTTGGTCATGGAAACGGTGATTTTACGTTGTAATCTTTGCTGTTATCCAATGAATTATGGTTTGATTAAGAATTTTCTGTTGAAATTTGGACTGATGCTTTTATTATGGATGTGAGTTCCTAAAAACGTCACTGTTGACTGCTTTTCAGGTGTAAATTCGCTGAATGGTCATACTCCCATGCAGACCAGTACACATTAATGCGTAGTGGCTTTTCCAGTTTTCTATTGTAGTACTCTAGCTAGAGTCCAGAATCGCGGATGTTAAAAGAAAATGCTTTAATATACTCCTTTATGAAAAGTAAATAAGCATACTTTACAAAATAATGTAATTGACTTCAAATTTTATAGGTCTCGCAATTATTTTCCATATTCCAATAATATCAATAGAAACATTACCCAGACGAGAATTGTTCATTAAATTTGTATCAATTAACCTTCTGAAATAGTCGTCTATGAGTAAGATTGTGGTTGGTTGTGCTTGGAACACAATGCCTCTGGAATGCATATCTTCAATTTTTAATTTTAACTAAAGTTATTAATAAATTCATTGATTGCATTTGATTATTTAATTCTTGTTTTACTTTAACATAGTTATGCACAATACTTGTTTATGCTCAACATTTTTTACTTTTATATATTAGGAGACACGAAATTAACAGTTAAACAATGTATTATGCAATCACACTTAATTGTTTATTAGTATATAGTTTTCAAGTCAAATATAAAATAACTCCTATCAGAGAAAAAAGAAGGTCTAAGTGAGGTTTGATGCATGCATACATTCGCTATCTGCAAATGGAAGAGGCATATAACTTGATAGCCTCATTGCAATATGATAATCATTCCTTGAGACAACACATTATGTAATGTTATGTGTTAGATATTTAGGGTATGATAATCCTGGATAACTTCGAAAAATCGTGTTCGTACACTTTCCGAACAAAGTAGAATCGTGTTCGTACACTTTCCGAACAAAGTATTTCGACCCTATTATTGTCTGGGTTCACGAAATCTTTGTGGGGATAATTCTTGAAGAACAATCTGTTTCTGGCAAGGAGAATAGATTAGAAAATGTAGAGAGAATTTTCTTATATGTTTCTATGTTCAAAACCGAGGCCAAATGACTTCTTATATAGGAGATCAATAATTGAAACTGAAAGGAAGCAACCGTTCGGAAAGGAAGCAACCGTTCGGAAAGGAAGCAACTATTCTTATGTCTGTTGGGAAAGGGTCCAACTATCCAACCAAATGACTTCTCATTTCTGTTGGGAAAAGGTTCCAACTATCCAACCAAATGACTTCTCATGTCTGTTGGCAAAAGGTCCAACTATTCAAAAAAATTCGGAAAGGAAGCAACTGTTCGGAAAAAATTTCGCTCGGGGCGCTGCCCCACACCCCGCCCGCTGTCCTGGCAGCGGGACCCCAGCCAGGGGCTCTACCCCTTGGAACCCCGCCAGGGGCTCTGCCCCTTGGAACCCCGTTTCAATTATTCATATTCAATTATACGTTGGCTCGACGAGCGTGCACTCCGCACTTCCCTAACTCGTTTCCGAGTTTAACGCATTATTGCATCGGCCTATAATAAATCACATTACTACTAAAATATATTGATGATACTAAAATCACCAACAAATCCCCCCCATTTTAGTGTAATCCTTGATTTACTCAGTATATACAATAATATATACAAGGGTATAACACACAGGTATAACAATCAAACAAATGCATAGATAAAAATGTCTTACGATTGAATTTTCATCTTAGTACAAATACACATTCCAAATACTCGAAAATCTGGGTGTCACAACGATTGAACCCGTCAATCCATTTGAATATCTAAAGATATAGTACACATATGTTTCTTACAATACTCTACTATTCATACTTGACACTTTACAAGCCATGTGTCCTTATCCATTAATAAGCATATAGGAAGCCAAGTCCAAGCTTCTTGAAGCGGCAAAAGTTCATGCTCACATAGGTGATCCTTTTAATCTTGCATTTGCAATTTTTCAAAAGAACCATTAAGAAGATATACTTCAACCTAGCCATTACTTGCAGGTCTGAGCACATACCTTGGGAAGATAAACACAATTGCTCCAATCTCTAACTATGATCTTTCCACATTGAATTCTGCTTCTAACGTTGTATTCGAAGGGAATTGGGTATACCACAGCTAATAGATTTAAATGGACTTTAATCCCATCCCAATTACCGACTTATTCACTAAGTCTCTAGCTAACCCCTTCGTCAAGTGGTCAGCTAAGTTTTGTTGCGACCGAACAAAATCAATAGATATCACCCCATTCATGATTAATTCCCTAATCATACTATGTCTAACACCCAAATGTCTAGACTTTCCATTGTATATTTGACTATAAGCTTTAGCCAGTGTGGCAGTACTATCACAACGGATAGAAATTGGTGATATCGGTTTAGGCCATATCGGAATCTCATATACCAAGTTCCTGAGCCATTCCGCTTCTTTACCAGCAGCTGCTAATGCTACAAACTCAGATTCCATTGTGGAACCAGTTATACATGTTTGCTTCTTGGAAGCCCATGAGATGGCACCTCCCCCAAGCAAGAACACCCATCCACTTGTAGAGGATGAGTCTTCAGCATTATTTATCCAACTAGCATCCGAATAACCCTCTAACACCAAAGGAAATCCCATATATGCCAATCCATAATTCATAGTACCCTTCAAGTACTTGAATACCCTAGTTATCGCATGCCAATGATGTCTACTAGGATTACTAGTAAATCTGCTCAACTTTCCAACCGCATAGGCAATATCCGGTCTAGTGCTAATCATAGCATATATCAAAGAGCCTATAGCTCTTGAGTATTCAAGTTGATCCACAGGTTGACCTGTATTTGGCATAAGCTTTTCTCCCGGATCCATGGGAGTACTTACTGGAGAACAACTTTCATAATTGAACTTCTTGAGTATTTTCTCAATGTAATGAGATTGCGTAATTACAATCCCCTTATTCTCCCGTTTAATCTTAATACCAAGAATAACGTCCGCTTCTCCCATATCTTTCATGGAGAACTTTGATGACAAGAAATTCTTCGTTTTATCAACTTGATTTTGGTCGGTGCCAAAGATCAACATGTCATCAACATATAGACAAATGAAAACTCCTTTACCGGATGTATTAAATTTGCTATATACACATTTGTCTGCTTGGTTTAGAATGAAACCATTAGACAAAACAACTTCATCAAACTTTTGATGCCACTGCTTCGGAGCTTGTTTCAGCCCATACAGCGACTTAACTAGCTTACACACTTTATGCTCATTACCAGGCATTACAAATCCTTCAGGTTGCTTCATATACACTTCTTCTTCCAAATCACCATTCAGAAAGGCTGTTTTGACATCCATTTGATGAATCACTATGTTATGAATAGCCGCCAAGGCAATCAACAATCTAATAGTAGTGATACGGGCAACTGGAGCATAGGTATCGAAATAATCAATCCCTTCCTTTTGTCTGAAGCCTTGGATAACTAATCTAGCTTTAAACTTGTCAATTGTACCATCGACTTTCATCTTCTTTTTGAAGATCCATTTGCAACCCAATGGTTTGCAACCTGGTGGTAAATCAGATAATACCCAAGTATTATTTTCCATGATAGAACCAATCTCTTCATCAATTGCTTCTTTCCAAAAAACAGAATCTCGAGATTTCACAGCTTCATCATACGTTCTTGGATCCTCCTCTATACTATAACAATAATAGTATTGAGTACCAATCTGATCTCTTGATCGATCAACTAAATATAGTTGAAAATCAGATCCATAAGATCTAGATTTTCTAGCTCTTTTGCTCCTACGGGGTTCAAGTGTCTCACTTGGCACATCAATTGAATGATCATCTCTTAGAGATTCATCTGAATTAGGTATAGAGTCCTTTGGTCTAGGTATAGAAGAGAAACAATTCTCATCAAATATGGCATCTCTCGATTCTATAATCGTGTTAATAGAAATCGAGTCATTAAGTTCTATAACATAAAACCTATAGGCCTTGGAGTGCTCAGCATATCCAACAAAGATGCAAGCTATACCCTTTTCACCCAAAGTTTTCCTTTTTGGGTCCGGGAGTCTAACCACGGCCCTACAACCCCAAACACGTAAAAATGTTAAGTTTGGTCGTTTCTTATACCAGAGTTCATATGGGGTAGTCTTGTTCCTTTTATTAGGAACCCTATTTAACAAATAGCAAGCCGTTAACATAGCTTCTCCCCAAAACCCTTCACTTAAACCAGAGTAAGATAACATGGCATTCACCATTTCTTTAAGAACTCTATTTTTCCTTTCAGCCACACCATTTTGTTGAGGTGTATAAGGTGCCGTAGTCTCATGAATGATTCCGTTAAGAATGTGCCCTCTGCAAATGTAGTCGTCGTTCTCCCACTTTGATCTGCGTCTTACATTTTCAACCGTGTCATCCTCTACAAATTCTGGAATTGGTGTAGACAGGACGTGCACCACCTTTAACGTTGTCAACATGAAATGCATCTTCTTCTGCCAACGCCTGAAGTCTTGTCCTTGAAACTTGTCCAATTTTCCGAAATTTGTAGTCATCTCCTTGACGGTGCTTCCTCCAGCCATGATTATCTGAAAATACTTTGTTCGTTTGTTAGATATTTAGGGTATGATAATCCTGGATAACTTCGAAGAATCGTGTTCGTACACTTTCCGAACAAAGTATTTCGACCCTATTATTGCCTGGGTTCACGAAATCTTTGTGGGGATAATTCTTGAAGAACAATCTGTTTCTGGCAAGGAGAATAGATTAGGAAATGTAGAGAGAATTTTCTTATATGTTTCTATGTTCAAAACCGAGGCCAAATGACTTCTTATATAGGAGATCAATAATTGAAACTGAAAGGAAGCAACCGTTCGGAAAGGAAGCAACCGTTCGGAAAGGAAGCAACTATTCTTATGTCTGTTGGGAAAGGGTCCAACTATCCAACCAAATGACTTCTCATGTCTGTTGGGAAAAGGTTCCAACTATCCAACCAAATGACTTCTCATGTCTGTTGGCAAAAGGTCCAACTATTCAAAATTTTCCGGAAAGGAAGCAACTGTTCGGAAAAATTTTCGCTCGGGGCGCTGCCCCACACCCCGCCCGCTGTCCTGGCAGCGGGACCCCAGCCAGGGGCTCTGCCCCTTGGAACCCCGTTTCAATTATTCATATTCAATTATACGTTGGCCTGACGAGCGTGCACTCCGCACTTCCCTAACTCGTTTCCGAGTTTAACGCATTATTGCATCGGCCTATAATAAATCACATTACTACTAAAATATATTGATGATACTAAAATCACCAACATTATGTACTAAGCCAAATTTCTCATAGTTAAGTTTGTTTGTTCCAAAAACGGTATGATACATATTTTCTTTCAATTATGGATTTTCATATTAGTTCATAGCATTAATTATTTCTTCTCAACTGCTTTGTTTGAGACTTTGTTCCCATTGGGAAAGTTCATAACAATCTCTGTAAAGCAAGGGCAAGCTTCCACAACAACTTTCCCCCTTTGTAATTTGTTGCGGGTTGCGCCTCACGGCAGGATGAATGAATGAAATGAGTGGAGATTTTCCTTTCTCGTTGCTACTTTATGTAATATAGTTGATCGATGCTCTCCTCTTATATATCTGTGGAAGATAAATTTTCATAAGCTTTCATATACTAGCATGAACCTCGTTTGATTTACTTATCATTAATCTCCCTCTTATGGTACTACTGTTTGAGTCAGATTACTACCATAAGCGGGTTGAAATATAATCATGATACTTGTTTACGAAAATTAAAGTCTGACTTGGTTTGAACCGGTAACGAATTTAACCATTTTTAAGTCTTGTTACATTACTTGTTTTGCTCGATTTGGTTGGTTTATTAACTGAAAAGATAAAAGCGGTGTTAAACCTCAAGGTCCCCTTTTTAAAGTAATCACCAAACGAATACATATAGGTGCGGTTTTATTTCATGAATCAGGCCTCAAGTTGTAAAACCAGTCCTATAACATAACTCATAGTTATAGTTCGTAACTATCAGTTACGACTTTGAATAAAATTTTAAAAAGTGAAAGATCATAACTCAAAGTTACGGAATGTAAGTACAAAAATAGTCACGATATTGGACCGGATTTAGGCTCATATACCAATTCCACCACTAAGATGATAAAATACTGAAATGATATACTACTATTACATAACTTTGTGTTCTTCATTGACATGACCAACAATGACTAGTTCATGCTTGAAAATACTAGACGTGGTTGAAAATGGTTCTACAATGCAGGATTTAAAGATTTAAAATAACTTTTTTTTTTTTGTAATCAGATTTAAAATAACTTTATAATACAAATTTGATTTTTTTTTTTTGAGAATATATATGAAACTATTTTACAACTCTATATATATATATATATATATATATATCATCTCTCTCACAAACAAATATTTCATAATTTTCTGAAACTTTCCTCCTCTACAAACATTTCAAAACACATAAAACACTTTATTAATTTTGAAATTATAAATCTGAACAAACTAAAATTTGGAGCTCTTAAGTCGTTCCCTCTAGCAGCTACACTCCATCTGAAATTGACTATGCAACTTATTTGGAAACCGATGAGTGTCTATTCAAGTTGTTATTACGATCGGGGTGGCGCACCCGTCTGACCATAGGTTGCCACGACAAATCCATAATTTTCAATTTTTTTTTTTTTTTTATGAATGTTTTTCATAATAATTTATATATACGGTATATTGACAACCCCTTAAATATTTTTTTTGGCAATCCCTTCAAAATTATATTGTTAGTGCAATAACATACTATAATTTTGTATGTGCCGATAATATATAAGGAATACTTAAAAAACTAACATATGCAATTGATTATAAAATACATTTTACATCAACTTATCATTTTGACACGTAACACACATCTTAAAAAAAAATAAACAAAACTAATAATCAGAGTAGTGGTGTTATAAAATAATTTTTGATGGTTTGTATTTTAATTGAAGTGGGTATACTGAAATTTTGTAATAGATATTTAATTGTTCACATATATCTATTATTTAATATACATTTGGTTTTTTCAGGTTTTTTTATATTTTTTTTACCTTCGTTTCTTAATGTTTTTACTTGTTATACCTTGATTTCTTAAATTTAACTTTTGTATCTTTTTGGTTTCTATTTTATTTATTTTTTAGTCAATTTTAAAACGGTGAAACTTTCAACACATGATTGTACGTGACATTACTGAAGTGGTTTTTTTTTTTAAGTTTGAAAAGAAAGTCGAAATTGAGCGAAAGGGAAAAAAATAGAAATCAAATACATTTTAATCAAGAAATTAACCAAGGTAACAAAAAATGAAGAAAAAATGGTAAAAAAATTAAAAAAATCCGGCTTTTCCGTGTTTATAATTTGAAAAATATTTTATATTTTTATTAATTTTGGCAACCCCACACATTTGGTACTGATTCCGTCGCTAATTACGATTGCATACATGGTTTAGCTCTGAAAAGTTGTCGGATTTTCATAGTTTTTAGCTGTGATTTGTTTTAATGACTGGTTTAAAAAACTGTCTTTTGGTGTTCTTGCACATGCCTTGAGCATTTTGTTTCTGTATATATCGGTTAAAACTTTGAAATCTAGATTTGTAAAACTGAATTAGGTCTCCTCTTGTTAATGATATCTAACCAGTTTGTTTGCTATAAAAACACTTGTTTAACTCGAATTATTGCTCTCCGAATCGCCCTTTTCTTAAAGAATAGAACTGTCAAGAAGTTTACCTAGTTACAACTACTACATGGTTCGTTTCTCCATAGTCCATAGCCAACTCAAATATATAGCTAATTGGCTGTGTATTTGAGATCTACTTTTTAGAAAATTTGACGAACACCACTAACAATTTCAACTGAAAAACATTTCAGATTTCCTTGACTTTATATTGTCAGATTACTAATCCAAACAAAGAAGCCCAACTTCAAAGACGAGTGTTAAATCTCTGCTTGTGTGACCAGCAAAGTAAGATGTAAATGAGTTTGAACATGAAAGATGCAAAGCAACGTGTCGAGAGGTAAAAAGGCAATTTTTTGTTTACACTTTTGTGTGTGGTTTAATGGTAGATGAGTAATGATAAACAACAAATCTTGAATATCATGATCCATATCAGATATACAAATAAAATAGGAGTATGCCTTCAACCTAAATGAAAGTTTTGGCCACTGCTCTTCATTAGAATCCCTACAATACATGTAATTCGTTTATTATATGATCTTACGTTATGTCCTATTGCTTGCTTGACTTATTCTGCTTTCACCAAAAGAAATATTGTCTTGTATATACATTATATTGTTATTAAATGAAGTCATTGCACAATTATTCAAATTCCAAAAAAAATGCATGTACATACCTTATTAAGATGTTGAAGTTGTCCCTGAATCACAAATATTGCTTGCTCGGTTGTACACCGACCGTTTTTATGCATACTTGAAATTGTATTTTGTTTGCTATGATTTTTCATTTCATAAAAGCATAGTTTAGCACTCCCAATGAATAATTCTTAACGAGAATACAAAGTATTTTCGAGAGCGTGATAATACGCGTGGCCGGTTTGCTGCTGAACGAAAACATTATACGCCCAAAAAACTACAAAAAATGGCAACAAACTGCTACACCGTAAGCTGCTGTCGCACTAGACTTTCGTTAGACTATATTTTGTCTCACTTTATAGATGATTTTAAATCATTTTATTATGAAAATATTTAAATACTCCATTTTTTACGTCATTTGCTTGATTACCGCGTCTTGTAAAAATTCTGAAGTATTAACATCCTTTTAACAGTAAGAAGGTAGTAATTATTGAAGACATTTTTTTGGGGGTACAATTATGGAAGAATTAGGGAAAATTTTCGTCATCATCTGAAATCATATGTCTTGCAATGATATAATTTAAAAAGTGCAAAAAGGGAACAATCAGGGAAACTTATTTATACAAGAGCATCTCAAAATTTATAGAACGGCATATCGAATCACAATAAAAGATTATAGAAGCGACACACTTCATTGAATTGATCAAATTGACTCAGGTTGTAACGAAATAAGACCGAATCTTCGAAATCGGCTTAACTTCTCCGAGCATCGTAGTAATCGTACACATAACAAAGAATATTAATTAAACTGGATAAAATATCTATCAAATGAACATTTTAAGTGGCTTCGCATCCCAAAAAATAGTACGAGCTTAAGTAGCTATAAATTCTCGCTAGTGGTGATTTAACAAAAGAACAAATTGAAGAGTGGTCTCATGTGTTCATATCCCTTTTGCGGGTAAAAGAAAGTTCAAATATTCCCAATCACCTTTTCAGACAAAATTCCACTTTCAAGGAACATTGTTGCCACCTTTTGCTTTATTATTTAGGTCGTTTGGCATTGAAACATGAAATATAAAGCTAAAGAACTTTGTTTTAAAAACAGTCATATGTTTATATGAGTTATATCGCTATATAATGAACATTATTCAACAAAAACTGGGATAGCTTAACCTATGTATCGTAACAATAACCTGATAGTGTTTTTATTTCTTATCAGTTGGAAATGTATAAACCTTTTTACTAGTGCTATTTTTCAGTTCATCTTTTCCTAGTTACAAAATTTATGTCTTTACAATCAAATTGGCAAATATAAAAAGTTAAAAACCTGAGTACTTCATAAACATTTAAGCATATGAATTGTCACTCATTCAAACCTATTAAAGTGAAGAAAAAAATAAAATAATAATACATGATTGGGTAACTACTAATTTAAATTCCGCCTTGTTTGTTGGTAAAATTCGATCATAAAAAGCGGATTTTTGAGTTTCAGATGAAAGCTAGGTTTATCCAGGAACTAGCTTAAAGATGCTCTGTTATTAAGGCCAAAAAACATAAAAGTTATGTTTCTAAGCTTGTCGAACAAAAACAACTTAATTTTTAAGCAAAAAAAAAAAAAAAAGAGAAGCTGTAACCAATCAAGAGCAAGCAAATACAGCATTTTCGCTTTTCATAAAATCCCATAGCTATAACAAAATAACCAATGCGAATTTGGAGAAAAAAACGAAGGTTTGCAACTCAAATCCCCCTGGTTAAGTAGTCCTTTATTGTGAAAAGTTAAATAATGTAGTTTTTTAAATCTTGATATATCACTATATCACAATATTCTTCATAGGGAATAATGTATTTTTTTTAACCAGAAACTTATATTAATTGAGAACTATTTTTTACAACTCTCGACCTATATTAAACTATAATAGCAGAAGAAAGTATGAAATCCCAAAAGACATGCACTACATCTCCTAGCTACTATGATTGTTAACAAATTAAAAGACATTAATGTTCACCAAACTAAATTTTAAGACTTTCCTGCACATGAACTTCTTGCCTTGTATGAAGAGTACTGGAAAAGAGGTTTTATTAAAACCTTGTTATTGAACACTTTATCCCCGAGTGGTCATATAATAATGTAGTTTCTTTGATAAGTAATAAATGACGTATTGTTCATATTCGTGATGTGTTTTTCACTTGTCCTATTTCTGTAAAGTATTCAAACACCGTTGCTTATGCTCCACTCACACTTTTCTATGATTATCACCTCTAGCATACTTGTTTTCAAATACCTTTTTTTCCCGCAGAAAGTACTGCAGGGAATTAGAAGATAGAGCCACTTTTTCTTTTCAATTTCAATATTAATAGTATATGTTACTTTTATTAACTTTTAATTTACGTAAAAAGAATAATGACAAAACACACTATCCGAAGAGAAAACGTCGAGGGATTGAGGCATACTACTTATATCCGAATTTAACAATCGGCATGACCTTCATTGGGAAGCTGGGGGCAAACAACAATAATCTATTGTTGCCGGCAACAATTTAATCTTTGGCTAGATTTGTGGAAGCCTTATGAACTAAGTAGAGACTCTGAGTTGTGTGGCCTCTCTCATTTTAATAAATAACCACGAAGAAGTAAACATTTGCTATGTATCTTGATTATAGTTTGTGGAAAATAACATTTCACAATATCTTGCTATATGAACAAAAGTTCAATTTTCGCAACTTGGAGATGTTCTAACCATTTTCGCAACTTGGAGATGTTCTAACCATATGCATAGGGACTGAACTATATTTACCTAAGCTCGAGACACCATTTGCCTTAAGCCCTTAATTAACTATTCCCACTTTTGACTTAAGGATAAATTAACTACTCCATCCGTCCCACTATATAGGTTATATGCAAAACCACGTGCAATTTTGATCGGTTTTGAACATGTAACTAAATTACAGAAACGAAAAATTTCAAAATTTCTATACATAGTTCAAATGTTAAATTATATGATAGAATTTAAAAAAAAAATTATTTGGACAATTTAGATATGAGTTATTTTTCGGTTAAAATTACACGTAATTTCGTATATGACTTATAATGTGGGACGGATGGACTAATACATGAGACATGGTCATCACAGACTCACAGTGGAGCTAGAGTTGAGATAAAATACACCATGAATTCTCAACTGGTGACTCAACCCTAGGAGAAGCAGTTTTTTGCAGTTGTGCTCAAGAAAAACTTGAAGGTGGCTTGCAAATGATAACTTTTTTGGGTAATGCTAGAAAATCCCACTATGAATATTGATTGATTGATTTACTCTGTCGTTTGCAAACTATTTCAGACTTGATTTCATAAAACAATTGTTATTGTACATAACAGAAATGACGGCGTTTCTCAAACCGTGAAACTTGTCTGTACTTTAACCAAGCCCAAGACGGTGAGACCATACCTCCAGCATTTTAGTTAAATTAAATTATGTTCTAATAGTTACACTATACGTGTTATTTCATCCATGTTTTTTAATTCTTATAGTAAGGATACCGAGCATGTGGTTGGGACCATAGTATATCACGTTCATTATCAGTATTCGATCTGTACAAGCTGATCCAAACAAACAATTATTTATTATCTGTTGGCCCGTGCGGCTAAACCTTAGAGGGGGGGTTTTGACGCTTTTCGCCTAATTAAACTTAATGGCAACTAACAACCCAACTTATTGCAATTCTAAGCTTAAGCGTTAATAAACGTTAAAAACTACAAACGCAAGCAAGAAAATAAACGATAATGTAAGTTGCGGAAAGTAAAAGTTAAGGAAGAAATTGACACCGGGATTTATAGAGGTTCGGCAAAACGGCCTACGTCCTCTCCTCGGTACTACCGAGTATTTCACTAAAAAAAAACTTCTTTCGGATATTACAATCCTAACGAGCTAATCGACCGATTAAGCTCTCCCTCACTTTATGAGTATCCCGAATGAAAAGACCTAGAGCTTTTAAGCAACACTCGCTTACAAAGCCTCTACCCGATCACTTGCTCACAAATGAGTTTATAGTTTACTCTTTACAAAATTATCGAAAATTAAAACAACACCCACAATTTGATTGCTTCTAAATAAGCTAATTTATGGTTTTGATGATGTTTGATCTTTGGTTGAGCTCGAATTGATTTTTCTTCAATTTCCCTCTTTTTCGAATTATTTCACCAAAATGGTGATTTTTAGGATTTTGATTTTGAGAGGTTGAAGGATGATGAATGGTTGTATTTGGGAGAGTGATTGGGGTGGTTTATATAGACCAAAAGGTCTGTTTTTGTGTTTTATGACCGTTGGTAGTGGTTGATGGTTTTATTCAAATGTTTTAAGCAATATCCCAGAATAAGCAGAAAAACTGTTTCTGAAAACGTCTGAAAAACGATCGGTCGTTTTTCAGTCGATCGGTCATTTTATAAATTCTGCAGAAAACGATCGGTCGTTTTCTACAGTCGACCGGTCGTTTTGCAGACGACCTCACTGGAAGAATTTTGTCCAGAAACGATCGGTCGTTTCTGCCATTCGATCGGTCGTTTTTCTCTGGCAGCTCCTCGGTTTTCTCGTCGTTCTTCGAAGGCTCGTAACTCTTTCGTTTTAGCTCCGATTCTGGTTCCGCTTCAACCGTTGGCTTCGTTTTCCTGTGCTCTATCTTTCTGTCATTCTGAAATTTACATTTTCTACTTTTGGAAAATACAAGCATTATATCATCGAAATAGAGAAATCGTAAAATCATTAAAAACATAATCAAAGTTATAATCAAAATCAATTATTGAACTAAGTTCAACATTATCAAAAATAAATAAATAGTAAGGGTACAACGTTTCAATAAAACATGGATATATGAAGACATTCACAACGTGACAAAGCCGATTTATCCTGTGCTCATTGTTTCAAAAGTAATAGGTTTAGCCTATTTTCATAATTTGAAATTATTGAATGACAACTATCAGTATGGAAAAATTGAAACGAGAAACGATACAAGAAAATATAAACGCGAAACATGAAAAAAATGTATAAAAATAAACAAAAGATTACTCGTTAAATAATAGTTTCATGAGTCAATCATTAGTAATCAGGAAATGAGGTTACGAGAAACACAATTTTAAAAAAAAAGTTTTACAGTACCTATGGTTTGTCTGTATCTCAATATCAGTTACTCAAATTCCAGAATGCCTTAATATACTCATCGTTTATGTTTATTATATGATAGTTGTCGATATGGGAAAAATGTAGCGGGAAGCAGACGGAAAACAAAAACGTGAAACATAAAGAAAATGAGTAAATCTAATACTTACATATTAAATATCAGAGACCGAAAAAAGAAAATTGGGAACCGAAAATGCAAAAATAAATAAATTATAGGGAAAACCATTTTTCGGCAATGTTCTAAATGGAGTAGGGTGGGTTTTAGGCAAAAATTGGTCGTCTAGTGCTTACTTACGACTAATCACAGCGTAATCCACCTAACCCTGTCTGATCTGATAGGTTTCTTAGCTTCGCCTAGCAATTTCAATGTAGGCTCGACTTTTATATCCAATGTTTAGAGCCTTTAATCTTAAAGTCTCAATACTTTAAAAATTAAACAAAGGTCCAATATCTTATTATACCTTCAATTATGGGGCCTGTTACTGTAATTAAATCCAGTGTTTTATGGGTTTCTGCTCTGCATCTCTGTAAACCCTCTCTCTCTCTCTCTCTCCACATTGAGCTGAGCAGAGTGATAAAAAAAAAAGGTTTTTTTTTTTTTTATCTTCATTTGTTTGTCTCATTTGTACTCTAAAACACCCTTTTGTTTCTTCTCATTCAACAATATCAATAACCACAAAACCCACAAATATCACCTAATTAATCTCTGCATTTTTTTTATAAACAAATAGAGATTAATTCCAAAATCCCAACCACTCTTTAAACAAATTGGGTTATTAAATAGAAGCTTTTATGGATCTGCTATGTTTCTCTCTTGCTCTGTTTCTGCTCACTAAAGGTAACTGAAAACAGAGCACATTACTTTTCTTCATTAAAATAATGTTTTTGTTAAGTTTCTTCACTTCATTAGATTTGTATTCTTCATATTTGAGAAATAATGTCTTTTCAATTATGTTTCATACTTTTCTATATTATAACAAAAAAACAACATTTGATGTGGATATTAAAATTAACACCCATAAAGTGAAACTTTTTATGGGGTTTTTGGGCCTTTACTTGAGCTTATTTAACACTAGTTTGTAGTATATTACTGTTCAATTGTAAGTTGTAGCTGTTAATTTAGCTTTTTCTTTTAAATTTAGTTTCTACCTTCAAAGCTAAGATCTTTAGTAATATTGATCTGAAAATTAAATAAGAATTGTTACAAGCTGGCTTTTTTTGAAGTAACAGCAAAAACAAGTCACTTTATGAATTTAAGTTTTGTAGCTACATTTTTACACCAAAATTCACAAGAATTCCCATATTAGACTGTTCTTTAAGTTATTTATATATTTGCAACTTAGACATATTTTTTATTATTATTATGTTAAATTTTGAGGGGTTTTAAGCCTTCAAGGTCAGATTTTTTCAATTTAACTGTAAATGACTAAACAAGTTGATTTTCTCTGTGATAGTAAAACACATTGATTTTGCTCATTTCCACATCTTTCAACACAAATGCACACATGAGTTTAAAATATAATCGAAAAAATTCTAATAAGTAAATCTTTTCAACCAGGGGTTAATGGAGCAACATTCACATTTGTGAACAAGTGCGAGTACACGGTATGGCCAGGTGTACTCCCCAATACCGGATCCCCTACCCTCGGCACAACAGGTTTTGAGCTCCCTCAGTCTAGTTCACGCGCTTTCCAAGCCCCTACAGGCTGGTCAGGCCGGTTTTGGGGCAGGACCGGTTGCAAATTTGACCGGTCAGGTTCAGGTTCATGTACCAGTGCCGATTGTGGGTCCGATCAGGTTGAGTGTGGCGGGTCAGGTGCTGCCCCGCCTGCCACCCTGGCAGAGTTCACACTCGGGACTGGCGGAGGACAGGATTTTTACGACGTTAGCCTTGTTGATGGTTATAACGTGCCTATGATAATCGAGGCCAGTGGTGGATCGGGTACGTGTAGTAGCTATACAAGTTATGTATATATATTAATATATGTATTGTTGTAACAGTCACTAGCATACTAGGGACGGTTCTTATACTGTATGTGAGTTCTAGTCTTGTATACTAAATTGTCAAGAAGTTTTTTCATTTTCTTTAACAATTTTCAAGTTTAGTAATTAGTGCGTTGTCCTTATATTCTTCTTTTTAGTTGTCCATTGCATAGAACGAATTCATGATAGAAGAAAAATGGATAATTATAAATGTTAGAACTGAAAGTTTTATAGCCGCAGAAAAATGCCATGTGGGCTCTCTCTCACAAGAAACGTATATAATGAATTATGTGTTTTTTATAATGATACGAATCATGTTTACATAAGGCTACGCTAGGGATCTGATAGGCTGAATTACTTAGAGTTTATCCTAATCAGAATCGAACTTGAACTTGAGATCTTTCTTATCTGATTAAATTAGAGTTCATTTCACTAAAGAACTCTATGAAATCTCTCATATCTATTCCGAATCTTCTACGAATCTTCAAGAAGATAATTCGTTACATGTTATTATGTTTAAAATATCCTCACGTTAAGATAAACAGACACCCACTTACTAATTTAAATCACAAACGATTTTATATTTAGTAACCATATTTTATTCCTTAATAAATACCAATTAACTTAATTAATGTATCGGATTAATAAATCCACCTGCAGGTTTGATACAAAAATACATATAAGCTTGTAAGGGGGTATCATCAATTATAAGCTTTTAAAGGGGTATCATCAATCCCAATACTGGGACGTGGATTCCTTCATTTACTAATAAACACTATACTTGAAACCTCACCGTCCAACTCATAGAGTTTATGACTCGTAAAGAATCACACTCTTTGATGAATTAAAACGATTACCATTTCTCATACATATTTAATTAATAAAATCAGAATTAAGAGTTTAAACAAATTTTATGACCACAAGGCGTTAATTATTTTATCTAGTCAGTACAAAAATAATTGCGTTTTTGCGGTTCTAGTTAATACACTCAAAGCGCACTAGCGTATAAAGTTGAAATACTCCATTCTCTGTAGTCAAGACAGACCTATTAAAATTATACACTACAATTTTACCGATTGTCTGTCCATTTCCATCTAAAGTATAAACAATCTACTTATATTATATATGAACCAATAGTCTAATCTTCCGTGTGTAAGCCGTACTCTACACACTTGAGTATCTACGAATTATAATATTAGACACTTATTTGCGCATTAATAAATAAAACAAATAACATATTGCTAATATAAAATCTCATAAAAATGTAACGTCTGATAAGTAAAATACTAAACAAAAAACATGTCTTGTAGTCGTATTTCCTAACAAGAACTTGATTAAACACAGTATGAATTATGTGGTTTCTTAACTGATTATTCCCGTCTTAACTGATTATCTTTTATTTAGCACTTAAACGCTGAGAGACATCGGTTTGTCAAGTTAAGCGCATAGAGACAACGGTTTGTCAAGTTAAACGCGGAGAGACAACGGTTTGTCAAGTTCTATGTTTGTTAGTTAGTTTACAATGTCGAAATTGATGGTGTGTTACCTGTTAGTGTACCAGATTGTATACAACCCTGTGATAACATCGGCTTGGCATGATATCAGTACCGTAATTTATGATGTTTCTTTTCTATTTAGGACACTCGTTGCACTATGTTACCTGCAATATAACAACGGTGGTGGAGCAATTGCTAATCTTCAGAGTTTGTTGTGCCCAATCGAAAACTGATGTTATATTATGGTTATAACCATAATTAAACCCATGCCTAACATTATTTGGATTTTTAATAGCAATTCCAAAGTATGTGTTAGGTTTTACAGTCTAACCCAGTCTTCTATATACACTATAATCTAATTTAAGACTAATATTTGCATGAACCTTAGCTTTTCCCCAATCCCCATAGGTAAATATTTTTGTGGAATGTAATAAACTTGAAATGTATATTGTATGGAATTAGTGTATCCATTGTAGTTGAGAAGTTTCTTGCTTTGCCTTTGCGTATTATAAACAAAAAAGTTCGACTGGTACAACGCTGTTGCAAAGCTGTGTACTACTAAAAACCGTCACCTTTCCGTCCCCGAATGCTGAATAGAGCGTTTGGCAAAAAAAATCATCAGTATTCTTTTTTTTTGGAAGTTAATTCATCACTATTTCTTGCCTTAACTCAAACCCTTCTTTTTGTAGTAAATGCAAGATCACCCTAAGAATAGCGGGTTTAAATTGTCTTTTCCTCGTTATTTTCAGGTATGTGCGCATCGACAGGATGTGTAACAGACTTAAACCTGCGATGTCCTGCAGAGCTTCGAACTGGAGATGGGGAGGGTTGCAAAAGCGCCTGTGAAGCGTTTGGAAGCGCAGAATATTGTTGTAGTGGCGCGTTTAACTCACCTGCCTTGTGTAAGCCATCGGTTTATTCACAGATGTTCAAGGAGGCTTGTCCAAGGTCGTATAGCTACGCGTATGATGATCCGACGAGTACTTTCACGTGTGCCAGTGCTGATTATACCATGACTTTTTGCCCCTCTATGCCGAGGTATGTATTTGTCTTCGTCTTAAGATGCTGCTGTATTTTTATTGTGATTAGTTTGCAGAAGACATTTTTTCCACTGGCTATTTTGGTGGTGTTGTATCAAATATAAGTTTCCCCATCTTTTCTGAACTTTTTCCTCTTCATCATCTGATTATATTTTGACCCGTGAACAAAACTTATCATTGTTTTTGGAATCAATTGGTTGCGTTTTTCGTTACACAAGTTGATTCTGATTTATTTCATCAATTATCATTTTTTCATCTTGAGGTTTAATTTTTAGTTGGAAACTAGTTTCATATGATGAAAGGAAACAATGCTAATGAATTCGACTTCTCAACCTGTAAAAAACCTTTCCCTAAACAGCGACCCGGCTGGAAGCGGTAACACTAATTTGGTCCCAAAAAAATGAATAGCTGTTTAAATGAGCTCTTGTTCTGTTTAAGAAATTAGGCTATTCTAGTTGAGAAAAAAGTTGAATCCAACATTTAGAGTTTCGTGATCTTCTTCATCTATGAAATTTATTTTCTCTTCGTATATTAATGATATCATTACATATGATTTTATTGCTTACTTAATATTTTGGTAACGGTAGATGTATGTAGTTTTTTCCCCTTACATCTGTAGATCCGTTATGAGGGGGGTATTAATGATATCATTACAAAGTGATATGATTTTATTGTATACTTTTATTTTGGATGCCATTTTTCGAAGGAAAAGTAAGCACCTAATATTTTGATATCTGTAGATCCGTTGCGAGGAAGGCATTAAAATTTTACGTGTTTTAAAAGTAATTTAGTTCGTCACATATGTTATTTTATCATCCGATAGTACTTATTTATATGCGTTGCACCTCTGAATTATGTAATGTGTCAGTCTATCCATGTGGAAAGTACAGTAGTGGGACATAGCTAGTCAGTCTGCTAATTTGTTTTCATCATAAATTATGTTGTTTTTAAATAAAATAACATATTCTTGCACTTTATAAACCATATGAGCATGATAGACATGAAATGCAAAATTCATTAGTCAAGGTATTTGATTCAACACGGCAGATGAATTCACAGAGGCTATATAAAGCCATCCATATCGTCATAGACTAGAAGTCTAGAACTAAACTATAATTATAATAATGACATGTGTAATTTTGTAATGCTATTTGGTGCACTGAGCTTTGGAATTGTAAATTTCTAAATTATTCCATATAATTTAGCATTTCAACTATTTGGCCAATTTTTAAAATATACAATTCCCACGTTAAAAGTGCACGAGATTGCACGTATCTCCATGTTCCTTATAAATTGGAAGGAATGTGGCGAGCCTGATTTTCTTCCCAAGCTCGGCTTAATCAATTCGCGTCGGCTCCGATCTTCCGAGGTGTCCGAAGTGGATGTCTCCTTCAATGGCGAGGTGTTCTTCTATCCTGCACAAGAAACGAACAGGGGCCCGGGGTTGGTACCAGGTTTTCCCTCTCCAACGATCAAGTCAGTATCGGTATAGACTGAAGGTAGGAATATAGTTAAGGGTGAGGGATCGGGCAGGTTACGAGTCGTGGTGTGAGGTGTCACGATTGGAATTCTAGTGGTCCGGGTTGTTTAAGCTTTATCTCTCCTCTCTGTTTTTTTCTGTCCCCCTCTAAGTAGAGTTAGAGGGGGTATTTATAGTATGATCAGATGTGTATTAACCCTTGGATCACTGTATTGTAAAACACTGATCCAACGGCGTTTAGGTCATTTATGACTCTGACAAGAGTACTGTCCTTTTCCGGGGTCCACAGGAGATGGCCTGTGATTGGGCCACGTCGATGAGACGCTTAAAGGGTCCCCCAAGGGAGCAGCAATATTAATTGGGGAAGCGTACTTGATACACTTCCTAGGCCGGCGTCATCACAGATCGGTCCATCCAGATCCGGGGTGATACGTGGCCTATGGTTGACAGACCCGGATAGCATGATGTGGTGATGGTATTGCCCCGGACGAGGGGGTGTCGACATTCCCTCGCCAACAGCTCCCTGTCCGGAGTCGTTAAGGACGAGGTCGGCAAGGATCTCTAATCTTTACGGGGGCTCCGGTCATTCCGTTCTTACGTCTGGCGGTGCGGAGGTACCTTAATACGGTCTGTCTTGTTGACACGTGGAGCATGCCCATCGTGCATTTATGAGGCGCCGCCTCTGTCTCTTCGATTCCATCAATGCCATCAATGATAAAACGGCTGATGAGTGACACTTGACAGTTGACCTCTATTTGCTGTACACGTGGACTGCGTCGATTGAGTGGCATCATTTATTTGTGGGAGTTCGTGTTATTGAATCGTTGCTGTCTTTTCAGCTTCTGGTAAATGTCTTTTCATCTTCTGGTGGGGGTCTATAAATACCCTCAGTGAAATCTCATTTTCACTTTCTCACTCTCTCACGAAAATTTTCACAGCAACCTATTTTCTCTTCCTTCCCATAACTTAGCAAAATCACAAACATCCAACCGACATGGTGATAACTCACGGAGCCGGAAAAGGCCCGATGGTTGCGCCCCAACCTCGGCGCCTGGCAATTATGGAAAATGCCTTGCCATTCCGGGCAATGACTCTAGACCCGAGCCTGACCGTGGCCTCGAATGATAATAGCATAATGGTGAGGCTGCATGGGCCCGACCTCGACGAGTTTCGACAGCTCTGTGGGATCAGTGAAGACTTCAGGCTCCGGAAATGCAAGAGCGTCAGATGAGGTGGCTGATCCCAAAAACATGGTGACCCTCTCCCTTTCCACACTCTTGTACGGGGGCACCGACCTCCCCATTCCGGAGCTGCTGGCGGAGTTGTGCGCTTGGACGCAGACTCTCCCGTGCCAGTGGCCACTGCAGGCACACCGCATCTGCGTCGAGATGGAGGCCCTGAACGTCGTGTTGGAGCCGATCCTTCCGGAACCATTGGGGCTGAGGGAGCTTCTGGCCTGTTATGAGTTTCTGTAGACTAAGCCAAGCTCTCAGTCCAAGAGCAGGCAACCCTACCTGCGATGCCGGTCCCATAACCAGCTAATCACGGGTAACTCCGTTTCGAATCGGGGTTACACGCAAGACGTGATAGTGGTGGAAGGGCACTGACTCCACCGCGACGACCTAGTTCTTCCACCCAGGCCAGGAAGGGTCCTTAGTACTAAGGAGAACAAGTTCACGGTGGCCTCGAAGATAGGGGGCCTGGGCGAGCCCAACGTCGGGTCGTTGGAGGTGGCCCTCAATTGGTGGGGTCCCGATGGGACCGACGTGGGAGCGCACGATGCTGAGCGCCTCCTGATATGCGGCTCCCCTACAAGTTGTAAGGGGAACGGGTTCATGTGGCCACACAGGACCTTCTGTCCTGTGGGGTACTCCAGGGAGAGATGGGAGAAAGAGAAGGGTCTGGAGTCGACCCTCCCTCCTAAGGTAGAGGAAGCCGATACTGTGGCGGTGCCTGTGGTGAAGAAGGCGTCAAAGCCGAAGCTGAAGTCAGGCAGCAAGGCGAAGGCCGTGACGGTGGCCTCCTTCGCTCCTTCATCGGTCGGGGTTCTCTTTGAGACCCGGTCGGACGGTACCGTCCTCCACTATAGGGTGGGGCCGGACGGTACCCGAGCCTACATAGACCAGTATGGGAAGCCTCTGACAGAGATCCCTCATTTGAGGTCTCGGGAGCCCATCAGGGGGAGTCCCCTTCGCTTGGAAGATAGCCCTGCTGAGGCCGAACCCACCGGCCCGGGCTTGGGCACCTCGCGGACCAGGGTACGTTGCCCTTTTCTGTTTTAATGACTTGAGTTTTACACTTAGCTAAATTTTTGCGAATTTTTCTAACTTCTTTCTTATTTGGTCTTTGCAGGTGGTCCTTTCTGATGAAGAGGAGGGGGTGGAAGAAAATGCTGCCGATGCGGGGGGCGATGGTGAGGAAGAGGAGGGGGCAGAAGAGGAGGGGGCAGTCGATGGGGTTACCAGGGTGGAGGATGGAGAGAAGGAGGCGACAGAGGTGGAGGTTGAGGCAGGGAAGAAGGGGGTTGAGGCGGGGGAGAAGGTTGTCGTACCTCAACCCGGCGCCGATGCTGCGGATGAGGTGGCAGCTAAGGCCAGGCTTGATCGGGCCGCCCGCAAGGCCAAGCTTGGGAAGAGGAAGGTGGAGGGGACGAAGTCCCTCCGTGGTGAGAAGAAGGCCAAGGTCGGGGGGAGCGGCCCGCCCGAAGTCGTGGTCGTGGAAACGCCTATGGTGACGTCGGGCCTTTCTCAAGGCTCGAGCTCCTGCTCTGCCTCCCCGACTCATAGGATGCCCGTGCAAACACCCGAGGAGGTGAAGGCGGCGACGGGGTAAAGAGCATAATGGAAGCTCATCCATCCGCCGGGTTACTGGCTTTGGCTGCGCTTCAGCAGCAAAGCGTAGAGGCTGACCACCGAGGTCGTGATCTCGCCACCTCCATGGCGTCGGCCATGGCCATGATCCCTCAGGCAAGTAACCTCTCATAGTGTTTATTTGTATGTTTTCATGTTCTTTCCAAATATTTTGCTAAGTGTTTGCTCATTTCCTTGTAGGCCTATCTGATGATGAACCAATACGTTTATCACCAAGGCCAGCTGGTGAGATCATGGGCCGCGAAGGCCGAGGCTAACGCCAGGCTTATGGAGGAGGCCCAGAAAAGGGCGGAGGAGGCCCTACAAAGGGCGGAGGAGGCCCAGACTAGGGCGGAGAAGGCCGAGGACCTGAATGCCTCGATCGAGGCTCGAAGGGTTGAAGCCGTGAAGGCTAGGGTGGAGGCCGAGGAGCACGCCCAGGCTGCAAAGGCGGCTCTGAAAGAGGCAGAGACTGGGGTGGCTGACAAGCTAAAAACCGCAGTCCAGTCTGCCCAAGCCGAGCTGAACGCCAACTGGGTCCAAAAGACACAGAAGGAATTCAATTCCTTCTATGTCGAAGGGTGGACCGAGGCGGCTGCCTTTTTGAGGGCGGGACCGGACCATCCGGTATGAAATGTGGACAATATCATCGTCCCTGTTCCCTCAGCTCCCGTTCCCGAGGTGGTTCCCCTCACTCCTCGAGCTCTCTCCGACGAAGAGGATGAGGAAGATGACGACGGGGCTATCTAGGATAGTTTTATTTTCTGTTCTCTGGTGTAATCTCTTTTTTGTACTTAGCTTGTAATAGCTTCTTATTGAATGAAATGAAAAAACAATTTTGGACTTGTCTTTTATTCCTCTATTTTTTACTTCCGATGCGTGTTCACGTATGTGCTCCCAAATGAGTGGGCCTTTATGCTTCGGCGTGGGGGCACTCATTTAATATGACTCGCACTTCGAATTAATACTTAGAAAATAAATATAAGCCGGGGTGCCGTATAGGCTCGTGTGTTCTGAAACACTTGTGAAATCTAAATGAACTGAAAAATTCAAATAAATATAATCCGGGATGCCGTATAGGCTCGTGTGTTCTGAAACACTTGTAAGATTTAAATGAACTGAAAAATCCAAATAAATATAAGCCGGGGTGCCGTATAGGCTCGGGTGTTCTGAAACACTTGTAAGATTTAAATGAACTGAAAAATCCAAATAAATATAAGCCGGGGTGCCGTATAGGCTCGGGTGTTCTGAAACACTTGTAAGATTTAAATGAACTGAAAAATCCAAATAAATATAAGCCGGGGTGCCGTATAGGCTCGGGTGTTCTGAAACACTTGTAAGATTTAAATGAACTGAAAAATCCAAATAAATATAAGACGGGGTGATTTCGAAATAACAACAGTTTTATTCATAAAGCCCTCAGGCACATTTACATCGTATTCTTATTTACATCAAAACGCAAAGGTCGAGCCCTATTGATAGTACTTCCTTAGGTTGTTGACGTTCCAAGGTCGATCCATCGGGACGTCGTTGGGGAGGCGACCCAACAGGTAGGCCCCGTTGCCCGCCGCACCGAGGATTCGATAGGGGCCTTCCCAGTTGGGACCTAGCTTGCCGTCGGACTGTACCCTAGTGTTGTTTACTTTCCGTAGCACGAGGTCTTCGTCTTGGAAGCGTCTGGCGTTCACTCTTTTGTTATAGGAACGTCCCAGCTCGTTCTTGTATTCGGCGTTACGGATGGCCGCGACTTCCGTTCGTTCTTCAGCATATTCGAGTTCGAGGCCCATCATCTTTTCGTTCAGGCCGTTCTCCACCATGTCGGTTCTGAGAGAGGGGAGTCCGATTTCTAATGGGATGACAGCTTCCATCCCGTAGGTAAGGCTATAGGGCGTTTGCTGGGTGCCCCGTCTTCTCGTCGTTCGGTAGGCCCAGAGGACGTGCTGCAGTTCATCAGCCCATCGTCCTTTGGACTCGTCTAGCCTCTTTTTTATTCCGTCGATGACGGTCTTATTCGACACTTCAGCTTGGCCGTTGCTTTGGGGATACGAAGGGGTGGAATAATAGCTTTTGATGCGGTACTTTGCATACATCGCTTTTAACTTGGCTCCGGTGAACTGGCCCCCATTATCTGCCACTATCGAGTAGGGGATTTCGAATCTCGTGATTACATCCCTCCAGAGGAACCTGATCACCTCGGCCTCCGTTATCTTTGCTAATGCCACGGCTTCTACCCACTTCGAGAAGTAGTCGGTGACCATGAGGAGGAACTTTTTGCCTCCCGGGGCCCGAGGGAATGGTCCGACGATGTACATGCCCCATTGGGCAAAGGGCCAAGGCGAAGTCACGCTGCTCATCTTTTGGGCCGGGGCTCTAGGTATGAGGGCGTATTTCTGGCACTTCTCACATTTGAGCACGAATGCTTTAGAATCTTTTTGCATGAGGGGCCACCAATATCCGTGAGTTAAGGCACGGTTGGCTAGCGACCTGCCCCCGGTGTGGCTCCCACACGTTCCTTCGTGAATCTCCTCCATGACCCTCACTACCATATCGGGATGGACGCAGAGCAAGTAGGGCCCGGAGAACGACCTTTTATAAAGTTGATCGCTGGGAGCCAACCAAAACCCCAGTGTTTTTCTTCTTATTTTCTCAGCCTCTTTCTTATCATCGGGGAGGTCACCGGAGCGGTAGTACTCGATTATGGGACCCATCCAGCTCGGCTCCGACGGAAGGTCAGTCACTACGTTAACTCTTGCCTTAGCTTCGATGCTAGGCGAAGGGACGTATTCTACGGTGATGACTCGCTCCTTTTTATCACTCATGGCCGAGGCTAGGGTCGCTAGTGCATCAGCGTGGGTGTTCTCATTTCTGTTGATGTTGACGATTTCCCGATACTCGAAGCTTTGGAGTATTCCGGAGGCGATGGCCACGTAGTTTGCCATCTTTTCGTCCTTCGTCTGAAACTCGCCACTGATCTGGCTACTGACTAACTGGGAATCAGTGTGCACCAGTATCTTCTTGATGCCGAGGCTTCGGGCCATTTTCAGGCCTGCGATCACGGCTTCGTACTCCGCCTCGTTATTGGTGGCTCGGAAGCCAAGCTGGATTGACTTCTCGATTACATCACCCTGTGGGGATTGGAGTACCACCCCGAGGCCAGATCCCTTTTTATTGGCAGCTCCGTCGGCATGCAAGGTCCACGTTCCTTGATGCCGGGGGACGTGGTCGTTTCGGTGAATTCTGCCACAAAGTCGGCCAGGGCCTGCCCCTTGACGAACGTTCGCGGCTCGTACCGGATGTCGTACGCGTTCAGGTGGCAAGCCCACTTCGTCATACGTCGAGACAGGTCTCCTTTCTGGAGTATTTTCCGAATGAGCTGATCCGTATACACCACGATACTGTGTGCCGAGAAGTAATGGGCCAGTTTTCGCGATGCCATAACGAGTGCCAGGACGAGCTTTTCTAGGGGCATATACCTAGCCTCGGCGTCGAGGAGGGTTTTGCTCACGTAATAGATTGGTCTTTGCTCCCTGCCGACCTCTTTGATGAGGACGGCGCTAACGGCTATCTCGGACACGACAAGGTACAGGGCAAGGACGTCGCCGGTGTCCGGCTTGGCCAGAAGAGGCGCGCTTCCGAGGTAGTTCGCCAGCTCCGTGAACGCATTCCGGCATTCGTCATTCCATTCGAACTTCTTCTGAGCCTTTAGAGCCGTAAAGAATGGCTTGCATCGATCTCCGAATCGGGCTATAAACCGGTTGAGGGCAGCGGCCATTCCGGCTAACTTTTGTACGTCCTTCCTCTTTTCAGGGGTTCTAAGGTCCTTCAAGGCAGAGATTTGGACCGGGTTCACCTCTATACCGCGATAGGTTACCATGAACCCTAGGAATTTCCCGGCACCAACTCCGAAGGCGCACTTAGAGGCGTTCAGCTTCAGGTCATGCTTTCGTATTGTTTCGAACACCTCTCTTAGGTCGGACAGGTGGTCGTCCTCCTGGGCGCTTTTTACAACCATGTCGTCGATATAGACCTCCATGCTCCGGCCTATGCTCTTAGCGAATATCTTGGTGACCATTCTCTGATACGTCGCCCCGGCGTTCTTAAGCCCAAATGGCATCACCTTGTAACAGTAATTCCCCCTTGGGGTTATGAAGGAGGTTTTTTCTTGGTCAGCCTCCGACATGGGTATTTGGTGATAGCCGGAGCAGGCGTCCAGGAAGCTCATTCTGGCGGCTCCGGCGGTGGAGTCCACTATCTGATCAATTTTAGGCAAAGGGAAGGGATCCTTTGGACAGGCCCGGTTAAGGCTCGTGTAATCGATGCACACACGCAGCTTTCTGTTCTTTTTAGGGACCACCACGGGGTTAGCGAGCCATCTAGGGTAAAAGATTTCCCTGATGGCTCCAGCTAGCAGAAGCTTTTGTACTTCCTCGTTTATGGCATCGGCATGCTCCGGACTAACGCGGCGCCCTTTTTGCATCACAGGCTTCACATCCGGGTTGACGTTCAATTTATGACAGGCGAGGTCAGGACTGATACCCGGCATTTTGCATGGAGACCACGCGAAGTTGTCGAGATATTCAAGCAGTAGCTTAACGAGATCTGAAATCTCGGGCTCGCTCAGCCTCGCGCCCACCATAAAAAAG
This sequence comes from Primula vulgaris, assembly GCA_963920805.1. Lineage (NCBI taxonomy): Eukaryota > Viridiplantae > Streptophyta > Magnoliopsida > Ericales > Primulaceae > Primula > Primula vulgaris. Next base: position 19,993,317 of record OY987217.1, on the reverse strand, counting down.
TGGTCCTCGTCGTACCCCGGAATCTGGACCTTCAGCAACCCTCCTACCTTTTCTTCAGCTTCCGGACCCATCTTCTTGTTCAGTCCCGCAGCAGCTTGGGATCCTCAGCTTCTATGCTCATAGCACTCTGGGCCGGAACCGGTTTATTGCCGGAGTATACGGCCATGGCACAGCTTCTCGAGACCTTTTGGTTTCCCGATATGGTCTCGACTCCATTCATAGTGGGGTACTTGACCTTTTGGTGTAGAGTGGAGGAGACGCCTTCTATCTCATGAAGCCACGCGCGTCCTAATATGACGTTGTAAACGGAGGGGACGTCCACCACCGTGAACTCCACGCTCATAACCTTGGTTCCTGTCTTAACAGGCAAGGTTATGTTCCCTCTGGGCTGAACGACCTCAGAGTTGAATCCGTACAGAGGAGGGGCGTTGGTATCTAACTGCCCCTCCGTCAGCCCCATCTTTTGGTAGAGGTCACCAAAGAGAATATTCACCGACGCCCCCTGATCGACGAGGATTCGTCCAACTGAGCAATGGCCTACTTGGGCCGTGATAACAAGGGCGTCATAGTGGGGCAGGTCTACCCCCACTAGGTCGAAGTCAGTAAAGCTTAGATCTGGCTTGGTTCCCTGCTTGCATCTCTTTCGGGGTTTTGGGCTTTCGGCGAGGCAAATGTGCTCCTTCATTATTGCCTTGCGGGCCTCGGTTCTCTCCACCCTATTTGGCTTCGGCTTCTTTGGCCCGGAATGGATAACCTGGCAAGTCATCACCGGTGGGGGGAGGTCTGGTTGCCTTTCGTCGTCTCCTTCTCGGTCTCGATCGGGGTCCCTTCGTGTCTTGACGTATCTATCCATCAAGCCATCTCGGACCCATCCTTCCAGCCTTGCCTTCAGCCCATGACACTCATTGGTATTATGGCCACGGCCTCTGTGATAGTCGCAAAACTTGTCGTTGGTCCCGCGGGCAGGCTCGTTCCTGAGTGGGAGAGGCCAGGAGAAGAACGGTTCGTTCTCAATTTCGCTTAGCAGGCCAGTCAACGGGAGGCGAAAGGTGGTGGAGTAAGCAGTTTTTGGATTCGAAGGGTCGGTCCGACGGGCCTCTTCTCTTCTTCTTTTGGGGGCCGGTTGCGGATTCCTCCCCGTTCGGGGACGTTCCATTCTTTCGCTTATGGGCCGGTTTCTTCGGGGGCTCATTGCGACGGACCTATCACTCTGTTGGTCGATGATGGCCACTGAACGTGATGCCCCAGCAGACCGCATGTCCTTCTCTATGTCAATATGCTGCTTTATGAGGGACCTGAGCTGAGGGACGGAGCTGGGAGGGGTCGCTATCATCTCGTTACGGATCCTGCTGCCCACGACCATATTTTGTCTGAAAGCAGCTATGGCGGTGGAATCGGGGCAGTCCGCGCACTCCGCGTGTTTCAGCCAGAACCGATTATCGTAGTTCTCGAGGGTCTTTTTTGTTTGGACCCTCACTTGATAGAGTTGCTCCGGCTGAGTAACCCTCTCCTTCAAGTTTATGAACCGATGAGCAAAGTCGTAGGCTAGATCGTCCCAACAATGGACGGAGTTGGCGGGCAGGGACTGGAACCATTTACTAGCAAGCCTTCCCAGGCTGGCGGGAAAGCACCTACACATTAATTGGTCGAGGTGGGACCAATGGTTCATTTGGTATCGATAGTGGCGAAGATGAGCCTCCGGATCAGAGTCTGCGTTGAAGGTCTGGAGGACAGGGGCGATGAAGTTTCTGGGGGGAGCGCTATACTCAATTTCGTCCGAGAACGGGGTACTTCGGGTCGAAGCCACGATCTTCAGTGCTGCCTCGCCGGCTGCGTCGTGTCGTCCACGGCGTCCACGCCTTCGCGTCCGGGGAGACCTGTCAGTTCGGGCATGACTCGATTCCGGTTGAGAGTTTCGGCTGTCCTCATGCCTACGGAGTCGGGAATGTATACTCCGCTCGTCGTTTTGACGGGAATTCCCTTCGTGGGAGTGCTCCGACTCCTCACCCCTAGTTGGCTCTCTGGGAGTTTCTAGGGGGGGTCGTCGGCGGGGTCCCAGCCGGGACATCACGCTCTTAGTGGGTCTGAGGACCGGTTCGCCTTGGCTTGCGCCTTGGAGAACGGGTTCGGGCTCTGGTTCCATCAGCGTGGCTATCAATGCCTTCTGGGCCGCAAGCGCGACGAGTTCCTTTTGGTGGATATCGAGCATCATTTCAGTCAGTTCAGTTCGTGTTCGGGGTGTCGTAACTATTGCCGTTAAGGGGGCGGGACCACTCGTAGACGCGGTTCTCGGGGTCTCATTAAAAGAGAGTGCTTTTGGCATTCCGAGAACGGGAGTGGGTCGGGACGACGGAGTATCGAAGCGGTTGTTGCCAGACATGTTTTCTTCGAGGACGTAGAGTCAGAGCTAACGCGTTCTTCACAATTTCCCACAGACGGCGCCAATTGGCGAGCCTGATTTTCTTCCCAAGCTCGGCTTAATCAATTCGCGTCGGCTCCGATCTTCCGAGGTGTCCGAAGTGGATATGTCTCCTTCAACGGCGAGGTGTTCTTCTATCCTGCACAAGAAACGAACAGGGGCCCGGGGTTGATACCAGCTTTTCCCTCTCCAACGATCAAGTCAGTATCGGTATAGACTGAAGGTAGGAATATAGTTAAGGGTGAGGGATCGGGCCGGTTACGAGTCGTGGTGTCAGGTGTCACGATTGGAATTCTAGTGGTTCGGGTTGTTTAAGTTTTATCTCTCCTCTCTGTCTTTTTCTGTCCCCCTCTAAGTAGAGTTAGAGGGGGTATTTATAGTATGATCAGAGGTGTATTAACCCTTGGATCACTGTACTGTAAAACACTGATCCAACGGCGTTTAGGTCATTTATGACTCTGACAAGAGTACTGTCCTTTTCCGGGGTCCACAGGAGATGGCATGTGATTGGGACACGTCGATGAAACGCTTAAAGGGTCCCCCAAGGGAGCAGCAACATTAATTGGGGAAGCGTACTTGATACGCTTCCTAGGCCGGCGTCGTCACAGACCGGTCCATCCAGATCCGGGGTGATACGTGGCCTATGGTTGACAGACCCGGATAACATGCTGTGGTGATGGTATTGCCCCGGACGAGGGGGTGTCGACATTCCCTCGCCAGAATGGAGTATTTTTTTTTTTAAGAGTGTTGCTATTGCAATCCAAAAAACCTAATGGTGAGTTGAATGAAAACAAAAGGTTAAACATAATTTCAATATTAGTTACTATATCCGTCCCAAAATATTGGGGCTTTATGTATTTATGTGTAATTTTGATCGACAAATATTTCGTATTTAAATTGTTGAAATGTAATATTAGTTACTATATCCGTCCCAAAATATTGGGGATTTATGTATTTATGTGTAATTTTGATCGACAAATATTTCGTATTTAAATTGTTGAAATGTAAAATTTTAAAAATTGTTTATATAGTTTAACATTTAAACTATCTGAACTTTTGAAAAAAATTGATTTCGACAACTTAGATATGAGATATTTATCGGTCAAAATTACACGTAGTTTCGTATAGCATCAACAATTTGGGACGGAGTATTATATTAATATTTATATTCATAAACAAAAAAACAACTACAAATTAAGAAAAATTGAATAAGTGATAATTTTATTTTAAAAAAAACTTGCACATAACCCACACACTTCACAGGATAATAAAATACATATTTAGTATAAATATTCATAAACAAAAAGACAACTACAAATTAAGAAAAACTGAATAAGTGATAATTGTATTTAAAAAAAACTTGCACATAATCCACACACTTCATAGGTTAATAAAATACATATTTATCACTTCAAATATACATAAATTTCTATAATTTGATTAATCAAAATATAAATATTCAAACATAATAAAAACTCAACCTATTCAAGTAAAAATATATTGGAACCCTATTTGATCATACCTAAATTTAAGTATTAATTAAAAATAAAAAAAATTGTTAAATTTAAAAATACGAACCTCTAAAAAGCCAAATAAAAATCTAATAGAACACTAGTTAAATCTAACCTAAATTTAAATATTAAATAATTTTTTTATGTGTTAAATATACTATTACTAAATAACCCATGCAGATTGATTTTTTGGATATTAAAAATGTGACCAAGATCATTTTACTTTTTTTAAGCCCTGACCTAGCTAGGACTACTGAGCAGCTGAGCTAGTGTTTTAGTAGACAGTAGACCAATAAATCTAGTTGTTGGGATATGTTTTAATTGCACATCTACTTCTCCAACAAGTAATTTTTGCTGCAGAGTTCATTTAGTTACTTTGACAAATTAATGCATTACGCAGTAGTAGTAATTTTTCTGATCAAATATTTTGCATTTAATTTTCTTGTCCAGCCAGAAATCTACTAAGGATACACCATCAATAGCCACACCAACAGACGGGTCCGGGTCTAACTCAGGGCCTGGATTTGTATACCAAGGTGCGACTGGATCCAGTACCACCACAACAGGTTCAGAACCTGGGTCAACTGGATCAGATACAGGTTCAAAATCAGGGTCGGTTTCTGGGTCAGGATCCGAATCTATGCTGGCGGATGGGTCATATTTAGCTGCTTTAGCCATGGGGGCTTCGACTAGAGCTTGTCACTCGAGTTTTAGTTTGTATTTTTCAGTAGTACTAATGGCTTTTGTATTTTCTTTCTTTTCTTTTTAGTTGAACTTATCAGTATTAGTTTTTCGGCGGTCTGCTCAGAAAAACCGACAGATCGTCTATCATGGAGTTTGTAAACTATTCGCTCAGCTAGTGATGTTGTAGCAGTTCTTTCAAAAAAAATTAACTAGTTTTAGTGTGCACTGTAATATACGTGTACGTCAAAAGACTGGTTTAGTTGCAATTTTGCCCATATTTTATTAGCATGTTGTAATTTTCTAGAACTATGATTAAAGACGTAGGTTTCTTAAATTTCTTTCATATAAATTATAATTCGAGTGTCTTGTGTGGAAATTGTATGCATGTTACCTGTATATAGTGTGCAAATCGGGTTAATTCTTAAATTTTTTCACATTAGATCATCTAAAATACACATTCATCGAACACATTTTTCTTGAACCAGATCATTTAAAATACACATCAAATATATAATTTTCTTTATAACATATCATCCAAAATACATATTTTCTAAGATAAATAAATTATATTTTTAGAAATATATTTGAAAGAATGAATTGAATAATATTACACAAACAAAAAATGATTTCTATCAATACCCAAAATATGCCAAAATCATATTACTAAATAAGACATATTTTGATAATTTTTATTCAAGTTGAAAAGAAAAGAAAATTTGAAATTAATTTTATATTGCCACTTCTTTTAGTTTACCGTAATCCATGAAACTATAAAATCCTTCAATCACGTGGGCTAAATCATTGAAGCTTTACCGGATCTACAGCGAATTGCTATGTTCTCATTTTACTGTAGAAAAGTAGCACTATATACATGATCATTTATGATGCATGTCAATATACATGGACTGCTATATTATGGTTTTAATAAAGTTTCAGCTATTATACCAATTATATGGACTTATACATGAACACGCTCTAAATTAACATGATCCTTAGTTTAGATATTTGGTACTGATTTATTTCCTAGTTAGGTACGGATAATGTTTCTTCCAGAAAAAAAGTTGCCAAAAGAGATTATAAAATGGGAGAAATAACATCTTCAAGTTAGTGACATAGTACAAAAAAGAAATCAAGGATATAAAGAAAATGATAAATAATATTGTTGTTGTAATGTGAACGCTTTGATAAATTGTTCCAATACTTTGCTTGGGCATACAAGTATTTATTTTGCTTTAGCTTTTGTCTGCTATCTTTTATTAAGGAATATGGACTATTGATCCCCATGAGAGATGATTTTATATTGTTTGGTGGAACATGTAATGATAGTTATCCCATTAGCTTGGGTATATCAACAACTAGGAGTGCATATACAATTTTAGTGGTGAAATCGATATTCTGGATATTTGTATTTTATTATACTTACTTTCTATCTTTTTATCGCACTATGTGCATGTCGCACACTTAACCTATGAGGAAAATTACTATTATATGTTATTACATGGTGCTAAAATTCAAAATTTGGCTATACAAATGGTATTAAAGGAAAAAATTCTCAAAACGGGGTAGTCTAATTCAGTTTTCACTTGGCTACTCCACGTCGAAAATAGTTCTCTTATTTCCAAGGCCAGTATCATTTTGGAAAGTTGGACGATTTGCGATTGAAACAAAAATGGAAAAGGGGGGCCAGAGTCTTTCTCGTTTCGAAAATTTAATTAAAGAACCATATTTATGTTTTCACTAATTAAATGTAAATTCATGGAGAAAATAGTACTCGGATTCCTACTTCATTAGAATTTAGACATACTTCATTATAGTGAATGATAGGAGTATCTAGTTTTAAGCATATGTATATTAATCCATCTGTACAAGAGATTACATTTTCGTTAGGATCAATTTCAGTTTTTTAACTAGCATGTTACTCTCTAAATATTTTCAATTGGTGCCGTTTTATAACACTGTCGAAGTCAAAATAACTTAATGCCAAATTATTCCCAAATTCTAAAATACATAAGGTGTAGTTTACGTTTGGTCCCAAATTTAGACTAATGTAGCAAAAAGGTCCAGAGGACCTAATATAACTTGAATACTGTTTGTTTCCTTGCTGATAGAAAAAAAATCAGTATGATATATAATAGACTAATAGAGGATTACATATATGACGACGAGAATGCTATTGTAATTCGGTATGATTCTGAATTTTAGAGCCGATAGGTTTCTCTACCATTACTCATACATTACGTCGAAGTCTCAAATAATCAACAAAATCATAGTGAGTTTTCTAGTAGATACTGTGTATTATATCTATCTGGCTATCTCACAATTAGTGTTCAAACGATGAAATCCTTGAAGGTGAGCATTACTGATTGAACACTTCAAAAAGTGAAAAACAAGACAGATATAACCAAAGTCCGTCGGCAAAGTGGTACCCCTCAACTTTCCGTTAGTATTTCCATGGGCAAACCGGTTTGCTAATCCAGTTAGTATTTATTTTGATATTATCTTTATTGTGAATGGAAAAAACCCCAACGAAAAGATGAAAGGTTAAAACATCATTCTGTTTCAGCATTAGTCCTAGCTATTGGGGGTTATAATCGAGGCATAGATAAGTCAAACTAGTTTGCTACAACACCACTAATTCAATTTCAATGGGGAACATCATAATGTATCAAAACTCAAACTAACGGCTAGATATACTATTTAATTCTAATGAACTTTAAAATTTCTCTAATCATTCGTTTTAAATGGAAAAGATTTCGTTTGAGACTTAACAAACTCGCTTTTGTTGTGAGCCTCTTGGGACAAGTTTAACGTACGTGCGGAATAGTGGGAAATAGCATTTCTCATAAATAAATAAATAATGGCAGGGAGAAAATTAGAATACCAAAGCAATTTATATATCAAATTGCACCGAATTAAGGGCCACGTTTGGTTACAACGGTTATGCCTAGCTCTTTTACTATGAAAACTCCACTATGTCAGACTAATATTATTAGTTGATCAATTTTTAAAGCTATTCTTTCCATATTATTTGACGAGGAAAATTGAGAATTTACTTTTTCCCCGCAAAGAGGAACACCCCAATCTTTTGTCGATTATGAGTATTCCTTGTTCGTGCGACTCTTTTGAAAAAAAGACATGCCACGAGTGGGCTGTGACATGAACAAATTAATCACTATTCACTATGATGTATCGATGTATATTATACACTATTAGCGAAAAATACAGTTATATATACTATTAGCGAAACAGCAAAAGTATCTACACTGAAATTGGACTTACACGTAACTGTAGCATTAAAAGCAAATTTTCCCGACTAAGCTTATCAGACAATGAAACTTTGGAAGCACTAAAATTCGTGCTGCAAAAATCCTCAAGCTATGTCTCTATACCTTCTTATGTACCACCATATATGTTCATGAACACACAAAGTATCAACTAAGAAACCGACAATAATTTTCCTTCGAAAAGTTGGGAAAACGCATATATCCAAAAGACCTAGACAACAAACTAGATACGGAACTTCAATTTTGTTTTCAGTTTTGGAATTAGTATCATATTCCCCCCAATTTTAAATGCCTATCTGCAAACTGCAACCGAGTTTTTTTCACAGAAAATATGAGCCAAACTAATACACTATACTAACCAAGTGGAAGTCCAAACCTTCTACGAAGTCTCATTATCATGTAAAGGAGGTCTCAAATTCTTCTGTTAACGACAAAAACATTCTTTCCAATTACATCATTATTAATGGACTTCTGATTACAAATGCTCAAATCATAACGAAGAGCCAAAAGCTGAGCTTTGGTACTATTTGTACTTTAGTACTCTCTCCAGTCTTTCGTATAGTAAGGAAAGCTCGTTACAATATCACCATCACCTAAGGAATTCAAAAGTTATTGACTATGAAATGAATTCTAATATAATTAAGGCTTAGAATATGAAGCCAAATGACATAAATCTCGTACTCAAACAAGGCCTGCACATGGAACATGTGAAAGGCCTAAAGAATGTGAAATCCTCCAAATTACTTCGTGGCCATTAAATATATGTACAAGCCCAAACAATATTGGAATAGTAATCGTATAAAGATACCAACACATCATGAATTAGATAATAATTACTGAGGCTGAATTGTGGGGCAGTCCAGTTTTTCTAAACAATAATAGCAAAAAGTCTAGCAGCTCATGAAGCCCTTTAAGTTTTTGTTAATTTAACAACGAAAACTTCTTGCAAATATATTCATAAAAAAATTCCTTTTCCAGCCCGCACAAAAATCGTGTACCATGGATTCACGGTTCACCTAATGAAACGAACTAATGTTTAATTAAGTTCAGTTTTGTTTTCGATTATATAGTATACGCGCCTCTTGGTAAACATATCTAAACCGTACTATATCGTGCTTGTTGGGATTAGATATAGATGTTACAAGCAAGGTATATAAAATGTAAGAGTAGAAAGTAACCAGGAATCTTAGCCCCTAATAGCATACAAGAGGTGAATTATCTCTCGTAGGACATAAATTTCAAAATTCACACCCTATGAGATATAATTAGATCCAAGTCATTAATTACAAACGCCTTAATGTAAAGATGGCTTAAACTGAAAGAGCAGTACAAATGTTACTTTTGTCTATTCACATTACACCAGAATCAACTTCTTCACCAATTTTGCATAATGAGCTCCAATTCATATTATCTGTACTTGGCATCATCAGGCGTACGTTGTCCATTTTGTGAAAAAAATTTTATCGGGAAGGATACAAAACAAATGTTAGTAGAGGTACTTTGTAAAAAGAGTGTAACCAGAATGTAGTAAACTAAAGTACCGCTTTGTTAGTAGAGGTACTTTGTAAAGAATAATACCCTCTTATAGCTGCAATTTGGTTTACATTTACACTATATACCTTGACGTTAATAATCATATATATCGTATATACCTTGACGTTAATAATCATATACATTTGATGCCCATGCATATATATCGTATAGTTCCCTACTGGAAGTGCGGTAAGGTAATGATATGTGATTTTCTCATACAAAAATATACGTTACGTGAATAAGAGACAAACCCAGTGCTAGAACTTTCACTATGAGCGGAGTTCGGGAAAGGGTCCGACCATTTGGCCAAAAGTAGACAGTCTCCATTTACATTTTTGCACAAATATGCTTTCAATGAATCGAGCTTGTGACCTTCAAGTCATATGGCAAAAACTAATTACCGTTGTGCCAAGTCTTACGTTACGGTAATTAGTATAACCAAAATCGTATGGTACCGTAATGATATGTAATTTCTCATACAAGAACGATCTTATAACGACGGTATTGGCTAAACTATAAAGGTTTAGTTTTCTTAGATTCATAAGTACTAGTAAAAAACCAAGTAAACTAGTATCGATAAAGTAGTACACCCTAGGGCGAAGACAAAATTAATATACTGGTGTTGCAAATTAAAATGTTATTTTAGGAAGTTGATTCTTAGTTTTTAAATTATTTTAAAATTTCCCTATAGAAAAAAATGACATTTTGACCGTGGGGGTGGGACTTGTGAGGACACGTCTATGTCCTACACACCGTCGTACGATCAGAAGCCTGAATCTAAATGTCCAGTATTTTAGCCTAAATGGGAACAAAAATTCTGCATGGTAACCCCTCACCACTTGCCACCGCCCAAAGTGATATTTTCAAGAGTCAACTAACTGACATATCCTTAGAAGAGTTTGCTATCCAAGTACTTTCTCCTAATAAATAAATAAACCAAAATTTCTTTTAACATCATATCTTAAAACGAATACTAATATTAGACGATGTCAACTTTAATTAAAACTTAGTTATAATAAAATATACCTAGGTACTAATTACAACCATCGGTTTCCGGCTCCAAGGCACCTCGGATGAGAAACAGATATGACCTTCCTGCCTTCCTGGCCTTGCGTAGTTCCCAACTTTGTCTTCTATTTTTGGTGTTTTGGGTATGACTTCACTTGGGTTGTCTCAAGCCGAACGTAGATAAATGCTCCAAAGACGATATTTAGATTTATCAATGAATTAAATGACCTGTTTTCCAAGATGAGTAAGGTCACTAGTTTAATGGGTGATATCAACGGTTCCGTTAACGTGAACATCATTCTATTATAATAAATCAATTCAGGTCAAATGAGTCTATCTAATTTAGTCATTTTTTTTCAAAAATATCCATATACTCTTTTATTAATTACAATAATAACATATTCACATAAAAAAAATATAAAAAGTAATAACTAATAACTAATAACACTATTTATCTCTGTTTAACAACCAAACATTCTTTTAAGTCCTATCATCTTATACTATTTTTTTTTGTATTATCCACATTTGTATCATAACTACACTTATTTTCTATATTTTAATTGCACTGCGCGTCACACACGCAACGCGTGGTCACGATTACTAATATCTATATGGAGATCACGTTGCATGGTATTCATGTGGCGTTAGAGATGTGGCACAGGGGATTGTAAGTCAGAATTTTGCGATGATGAGAAAGATTTGACTACTGTCGTGTCGTTTCCTAGATTACTTCGATGGTAGTTGGGTCTTGGAAGTATGATTATGTTGGTTTCCGTGTACGAAATAACAATTAACAATAAATAAAGGACTAAACAATAATAAACAAAAACCAGTGTAATCTTTATTAATTTCGAAACTGATACAGAAATTAATGATTACAACATGTAGGTACTGAAGCGTAAATAAAGCAAACGTTATCAGATTATTATTAATTAATAATCTGATGTACTGATTTGCAATTAAAACAAACTGCCGGACTGGAAAGTATAAACTTAACAGCCGGACTGTTCTGATATGAATTAAAATTACAGGACTGAATTGAAACTATTCTAATTATAGAATTTAATTACAGAATTGAAATTACAGAACAGAAACAGAACTTTAAAGTAATTACAGAATAGTACAAACAGAATAGAAAAGGTACAGCTAAGTACAGCAAATTAAAATACAGGACAAAATTGAAAAAACTGGACAGAATTGAAAACTGGACAGAATTGAAAAACTGGACAGAATTGAAAACTGGACAGAATTGAAAAACTGGACAGAATTGAAAAACTGGACAGAATTGAAAACTGGACAGAATTGAAAAATAAAAAAACTGGACAGAATTAAAATAAAACAAGACGAGGCTACTGTTTACAGTATGCCCTTAACCGATATTCGCCCAACCACCTTAATGTTTCTGGTTGCGTTGGCGCTTCGATCCCAAGGTACAACGTCTCTCGGAAGACTCGCCGGAAACTGGCGACGAGTCTAAGTCGAGCTTTTAGTGGGTGGTTCTCTCTGGTTCTAATATGCTATGAGGAAAAATATATGCTGCTTTAGAGAGAAGAGAGACTGATTTTGAATGTCTGAAATGTGAGGGGATGGCTGCCTCTTTAAAGAGGAATTCTGAAACCGCATAATTAATTGGTCATTTAATTCTGTGAGTTACACCCCCAGAATCCGCCTCCATTACTGCTGGAGTTTCAACCTTTCTGGAACTCTAGGGACTGCTCTTGTAAATATGCAAAAGTCCCTTTTCAGTTTAGTACAAGACCCAAGACCCAAGACCCGAGACATTCCCCAAATCCCAAATCCCAAATCCCAAATCCCGCATCCCGCGTCCCGCGTCCCGCGTCCCGCGTCCCGAGTCCCGAGTCCCGAGACCCGAGCGAGCGCGCGCGTGTGTGGTACACACTAACCCACTCATGGGTATGTGGACTTTATTAGTTTACCAACTACATGGGATGGACTTGTATATATAGAGTAAAAAACAACCTTGTTTTTCCAATGTGGGATAACCCTCATGGTTTATTCCCACTCTCTACTCCACTTTCCAGATTTCGGTTTTTTCCTCTTTCGAGTACCAACATTCGAGTCCAATTATCATTCACCCATTCCTCCGAATAGGTCATGCGATATACCGTTGCGAAGCTTGTCGCACGAGCTACTCAAACGCATAGAGTATGGCCTCAGAAAAACTGAGGAGTCCCTTTAAAAATTGACTCAAAGATGGTCCCTGACCACTTTGGAAAACCATGTTTAAACTACATGTTTTCCAACTTTTCCAACAATCCCCCACATGAATGCAATTGGCTCGAAAGCCCATGTCCTAAATGCAAATCAAGAGAACCGCAAAAGTTCACTGCCTAAGGTCAGGTAACGCGCGCCTTGAACCTGCCGTAGCGGAGTACCACGTAGAATACTGCTATTAGGTAGCTGTAAAGCTTTGAACCATCAAGCTTTGTGTATCCCAGAATGGCACCCGCACAGTGCCCTCTCTACCCACGTACTAGGCCCTTTAGTTGTTGTCCATATTTGGCCTGGACTGCCTTGGCAACTTCAACTCAGTGCTCTAGTGAATTAGCCCAAGCTCATCACATTGTACCGGCCTTACACACTAGTTATAGGTGTTCCAAGTCGAAAGTGTCCTGACTCACTTTACTCGACCGTCGAGTTACTTGGATCATTAAGAGCCTCAAGGTCACCCTTACAATGGTTCAGGTCTATCACTCTATCATCGCGAAAATGGGCTGGGAACTCCAGGTTCCCGAGTGCTTTGTTCGGTTGCCCCCACAGTTCAATTTCCCTTTGAACCTATCAGGAATGATTCCGTTTAGGTTGGGTTGCCTATGGGGGGGCCACCAATTTAATGGGCTTTAATCCCATTCCGTTCGATGACGTCTCGACTCCCACTTGAGTCAAGCCTTTTATTAATGGATCCTCTATGTTTTCCTTTGATCTCACAAAATCTAAGGATACCACACCGTTGGATAACAATTCTCTTACGGATTTATGTCTCCGACGTATATGTCGAGACTTTCCATTATACATATGATCCTGAGCCCGCGCAATAGCTGATTGACTATCGCAATGCATGCTTATTGCGGGAACAGGTTTCGGCCACATTGGAATTCCTTCCAATAGACTTCTCAGCCAGTCTGCCTCTTCGGTTGCTAAGTCCAACGCTATGAATTATGATTCCATAGTTGACCTTGCAATACATGTCTGTTTGGAGGATCTCCAAGACACAGCAGCTCCTCCCATTATAAACACATATCCACTCATGGACCTTGTGCTATTGGAGTATGATATCCAGTTGGCATCTGAATACCCTTCCAGTACCGCTGGATATCTGGTATAGTGCAGCCCGTAATCGGCTGAAAACCTCATATACCTGAGAAGTTTCATTATGGCCTTCCAGTGTTCCTCATTCGGATTGCTGGTGTACCTGCTCAGTCTACTCACTGAGTTTGCTATGTCTGGTCTAGTGCAATTCATTATATACATGAGACTGCCTATGACTCGAGAGAACTCCAATTGATTCACGCTTTTACCGAAATTCTTTTTCAGGTTACAGTTGAACTCAATTGGGGTTCTAGACATTGCCTTACTGCCCTTGTCAAACTTGTCTAAAACTTGTTTAACATAGTGACCTTGGGACAAGGCATATCCTTCTGATGTTTTGGTAATCTTCATATCAAGTATTACATCAGCTAAACCCAAATCCTTCATATCGAAGTGTTGTGACAACATTTTCTTTGTGGAGCTGATTCTATCATTACTCCCAATTATGATCATGTCATCCACATAGAGACAGACTACTACACAGTCTCTTCCACTTCCTTTAGAGTAGACACATTTATCACACTCATTAATGTGAAAACCGTTTGATAGCATAATTCTATCAAACTTCTCGTGCCATTGCTTTGGCGCTTGTTTGAGTCCATATAGAGACTTTACAAGTTTGCACACTTGGTGCTCTTTACCAGGAACTACAAACCCTTCCGGTTGTTCCATGTAAATCTCTTCTTCCAGTTCTCCATTCAGAAATGCCGTCTTTACATCCATTTGATGTATTTCCATATCAAACAAAGCTGCAAGAGCAATGACGATTCAGATAGACGTTTTCCTGGAGACAGGAGCATAAGTGTCAAAATAATCGACACCTTCCGTTTGCCTGAAGCCTTTCACTACAAGTCTTGCCTTGTATTTCTCAATCGTGCCGTCAACCTTTTAACTTCCTCTTGAAGATCCACTTGTGACCTAGGGGCTTGCATCCTTTCGGAAGATCCACTAGTTCCCAAGTGTGGTTTTGCATGATTGATTCAATTTCATTTTGAATAGCTTCTTCCCAATATTGGGAATCCGGTGTTGACATAGCTTGTTTATATGTCACCGGTTCGCCTTCAATCATGAAGGTTAGGAAATCAGGTCCAAATGAAGTTTCCTTCCTTGCCCTTTTGCTGCGCCGAGGCTCTTCCTCTTCCTCTTCCTCTGTCGGTTCACTTACCCCCACATTTCCTTCACTGTTCAACTCTTCAGTTGGTACAGATGTAGGTAATTTCCGGGGAAAGATATCTTCAAAGAAAGAGGTCTCTCGGCTTTCCATATACGTATCTACGTGCACATCGGGATTGTCCGACTTGTGCACGAGAAACCGATATGCACTAATGTTATGTGCATATCCGATAAACACACAGTCTACCGTCTTAGGACCAATTCTCATCCTCTTAGGAGTGGGAACTAGGACCTTTGCGAGACAACCCAAACCCGCAGGTTCTTATAACTGGGTTGATGACCTTTCCATAATTCATATGGAGTCTTTTCTCGCTTCTTATCTGGTAACTTGTTTAAAACATAGTTAGCGGAAAGTATCGCTTCCCCCCACATGTTCTGGGGTAACCCAGAACTGATTAGCATAGCATTCATCATTTCCTTTAGCGTTCTATTTTTACGCTCAGCAACCCCATTTTGTTCGGGAGTGTATGAGGCTGTGGTTTGATGTATAATGCCGCTTTCAACGCATATCTGCTCAAACGGTGATTCATATTCACCGCCTCTATCACTTCTCAATGTTTTAATTTTTCCATTGAGTTGATTTTCAACTTCGGTCTTATAAAGAGCGAATTTCTTTACTGCTTCGTCTTTACTTCTCATTAAGTAAACGTAGCAGTATATAGTACAATCATCTATAAAGGTGATAAAGTACTTTTTCCCTCCTCGCGTTTGTATAAACTTTAAGTCGCATATATCCGTGTGTATTAGACCGAGAGGTTCACTTTCTCGTTCAACATGTTGAAACGATGATTTCGTTAATTTTGCTTCTACACAAATCTCACATTTGTGTTGCTTATCAAAAACGAAATTTGGTATTAGTTTTAGTGAAATTAATTTATTTAAAGAATTATAATTCACGTGACCTAATCTACCATGCCACAAATGAAATGACTCAAATAAATAATTAAACTCAGAATTTTTATTGGCCTCCTGGGCAACAGTCATTACAGTACTTGTGCTAGCCTCAGCTTTAGCACCTTTATTGGGAGCAGGTGTTCCTACGTTTAACTTAAACATGCCGTTGGTCATATAGCCACGGCCTACATAGACACCATTTTTGGTGATTACAATTTTATCGGATTCTAAAACTAGTTTAAACACGTTCTTCACCATCACCGATCCTGATACCAGATTCTTGCGGATATCTGGAACATGAAGCACATTTGTCAACCTCAGCTCTTTTCCCGAGGTCATCTTCATCATGACCATTCCTTTTCCTTCCACATTGGAAGTAGCAGAATTTCCCATGAAATAGCTTTCTCCCTCTACCGCTTCGTAGGTCTTAAACATCCACCTTGTTGAGCAGATGTGGCTTGTGGCGCCAGTATCCAGCCACCACTCTTTGGGGTTGCTCCCCACGAGATTGACCTCAGAGACCACAGAAGTAAAGTGGTCATCATCTCGTCCTCCCTCGGCCAGATATGCCTGAGCTGGAGCTTTCCTCTTTCTCTTGCCCTTAAAGTTACTCGGGGGGGGGGGGGGGGGGCTTAGGCTTAGCAGCGCCTTTATTGTCATAACAGTCCGCGACACGATGGCCGGTCCTGTTACACACAAAGCAGGTTCCCGCAAATTTTTTTGCGACAACGGCACTGCCTCCGGTGTCAATACGTTTCCGTTTGATGTTGGAGCTTTCGACCACATTGGCCTTTGCCATCAGGATGACAGCACCACCGACTCTCCTCACGGAGCTACGGTTGCTCACCTCGATGTTGAGCTTCTCAATGAGCCCCTCCAGCCTCATTTCCTTTCGCTTGTGCTTAAGGTAGTTTTGAAAGTCTTTCCAAGATGGTGGAAATTTCTCAATCATGAGTGTCACCTGGAAAGGCTCGTTTATCACTAGCCCCTCAGCCTCAAGGCGATGGTAAATGAGTTGGAGCTCCTCAACTTGCTCCATGACACCCATGCTGTCAGTCATACGGTACTCGTGAAAGTCCGTGACAACAAATCTCTTTGTGCCAGCGTTATTCACCTTGTACTTATTTTCGAGTCTCCCACAGCTCCTTAGCAGTAGCTTTGGGCTCGAAAGCACTGAACAGCGTGCCATCTAGAGCACACAGGATATAGTTTTTGCATAGGTAGTCGGCATGTCTCCATGCCTCAACCGCAGAGAACGACTGCTCGTCCAGATCGTCCTCGCTTAGGACGGGAGCAGTCTCCTTAAGAAACCTGGTCAGATTCAGGGTCGTGAGATAAAACAGCATCTTTTGCTGCCAACGTTTAAAGTTGTCTCCCCTGAATTTTTCCGGTTTCTCCAGATGAGAAGTCGGCAAAGTAGGCACAGCCGAATACATCGGTGCCTTGCCCTTGGCCGCAGCCTTGGCTCTTTCCGCAGCCTTAGCTACGGCCTTAGCCGTGGCCGCTGCTTCGGCCGCAGCCTCAGCTTTGGCCGTAGCATCCACCATGGCCGCAGCTGCGGCGGCCTCAGTCGCGGCAACTGCGTCATCGGCGTTAGCCACAACATTCGCATCACCCCCAGTGTTATGGACAGGCCCACCAACCACTGGGTCATGCTCACCCCCGATAGGCAACTGAATAGGCGACGTGTTTGTCATCTGAAACGACAACACAAAACGTATGAGATACGTGTACAATCAATTCTCTAAACAAACACCAAAACTAATATTTGGGTTTGTAAAAGAATTAATAAACAAATCAAAAACTAAACTTTTTATCCTTTTAAATATCAATACGGTTGATATTAAAAGGATTGAATGATTCTTATTGAATACCAATACGGTTGGTATCAACAAGATTCAAAACCAAAATTAAAATTGTTTGGAATTATACCTATTATAAATTAGAATCGAAAACAAAAAAGCATTATACCTATTATAAAAATAATTGTATTAATACACGAAAGAAACAACAGATATCGGTTAAGATTGTTGGTTTCCGTGTACGAAATAACAATTAACAATAAATAAAGGACTAAACAATAATAAACAAAAACCAATGTAATCTTTATTAATTTCGAAACTGATACATAAATTAATGATTACAACATGTAGGTACTGAAGCGTAAATAAAGCAAACGTTTTCAGATTATTATTAATTAATAATCTGATGTACTGATTTGCAATTAAAAGAAACTACCGGACTGGAAAGTATAAACTTAACAGCCGGACTGTTCTGATATGAATTAAAATTACAGGACTGAATTGAAACTATTCTAATTACATAATTTAATTACAGAATTGAAATTACAGAACAGAAACAGAACTTTAAAGTAATTACAGAATAGTACAAACCGAATAGAAAAGCTACAGCTAAGTACAGCAAATTAAAATACATGACAGAATTGAAAAAACTGGACAAAATTGAAAACTGGACAGAATTGAAAAACTGGACAGAATTGAAACTGGACAGAATTGAAAAACTGGACAGAATTGAAAAACTGGACAGAATTGAAAAACTGGACAGAATTGAAAACTGGACAGAATTGAAAAATAAAAAAACTGGACAGAATTAAAATAAAACAAGACGAGGCTACTGTTTACAGTATGCCCTTAACCGATATTCGCCCAACCACCTTAAGGTTTCTGGTTGCGTTGGCGCTTCGATCCCAAGGTACAACGTCTCTCGGAAGACTCACCGGAAACTGGCGACGAGTCTAAGTCGAGCCCTTAACCGATATTCGTCCAACCACCTTAAGGTTTCTGGTTGCGTTGGCGCTTCGATCCCAATGTACAACGTCTCTCGGAAGACTCATCGGAAACTGATGACGAGTCTAAGTCGAGCTTTTAGTGGGTGGTTCTCTCTGGTTCTAATATGCTATGAGGAAAAATATATGCTGCTTTAGAGAGAAGAGAGACTGGTTCTAATAGTACAAGACTGGTTCTAATAGTACAAGACCCGAGACCCGAGACAAATCCCAAATCCCAAATCGTCCCGAGACCCGAGCGAGCGCGCGTGTGTGGTACACACTAACCCACTCATGGGTATGTGGACTTTATTAGTTTACCAACTACATGAGATGGACTTGTATATATAGAGTAAAAAACAACCTTGTTTTTCCAATGTGGGATAACCCTCATGGTTTATTCCCACTCTCTACTCCACTTTCCAGATTTCGGTTTTTTCCTCTTTCGAGTACCAACATTCGAGTCCAATTATCATTCACCGCATTCCTCCGAATAGGTCATGCGATATACCGTTGCGAAGCTTGTCGCACGAGCTACTCAAACGCATAGAGTATGGCCTCAGAAAAACTGAGGAGTCGCATTAAAAATTGACTCAAAGATGGTCCCTGACCACTTTGGAAAACCATGTTTAAACTACATGTTTTCCAACTTTTCGAACAGATTAAACTATTTTGCGCATTTGGCAATTGTGTTCCCCAATGATTCTGGGTATCGGGGTATGACTCTTCTTTGTGGAGGCGAGATAGACGTTCAACTTTACGACCGGCTATTTTTATGTATGGGCGCCACTATGTTAAGACTTTCTAGTTTCTACGATAAAATTTTTCATTCTTCAAGGATTAGAAGGACCTAGCTACGAGTTAGACGCAAGAATATTCATCATATTACATAATGATGCATAGAGTTTCAATTGCTTTTTTACTTTTAATTCAACTGTGTAGATCTGATTTTCGTCAACTACATATATTTAAGCATATTTGGCTCTAGCTACTATGTATAGCCTTTTTTCTATTTACACAATATATAATCTTAAAATTTCACTGTACCGTCTGTGAGAATAGAACTCATAACCTCCTAATTAGATATTGTGGTTTATGGTTAATTACCAAGCAAACCTAAGTGAATTTTTATTGGTCATTTAATGGTCACAACCTCGTAAGTCGTATCATCATATCAAGCATCTGATCAGTGGCGACCCTATTATTTTAGCAACTCAGTTTCCGTTAAATTTTCGTCACCTATTTCTTTACCTAAAAAAATGTTTAAAAAAAAACACCTATCAGCAACCTAATACTGTCGGCAGCTAAGCTATTGGGCTGATATGGCTTAGGTTAGGACCATCCTGGATCTGATCCAGTTTATTTACCATGGCATGGGATTAACCTCTGTAAAATGGAGTATTTTTTTTATAAGGAAAAAAAGAAGTGTTTATCTATAGATGTAAAAGAGTATAATTGTAAAAGAGTATAATTGGAATTAGTTTTTTTTTTAGGTAAGAGATATTTTATTTGAAGCTGAGAAGTGATGAAGATATGCTCCATGTCTTTAGCATTTTGGATTTGGTGTGAGTAATACCACCTACCCCACCCACCAAACCACGACTACCCAAGCATAGCTTTTGTGCTTCTAGAATGTATGTAGATAGGAACTGAGTTGTTTGTTTTAATAATTCATAAAACTCCGAACAAACAAAGAAAAGATTTGTGTTTCTAGAATGTATGTATGTATCGCGTATAATAGTGTAAAAAGTTATAAACATAAATGATTTGACTGTGGGTTCGATTAACTACGTGTTTCGGATATTAAGATTTATTATACAAAAAGCAATAATGGCGTAATTTGGTGTCCGTTTATCTCAAATTCATGTGTAATAACATCATATTTGAAAAGTAAACAACAATTACAATTTATATATTGAATAACACCAAATTTAGGAAATATATTTACTATTGAAGCCCGACTTTGGCATCTAAAAAGAATAGAGGTTGGTTTAGAAAGGAAATCTAAAGGTGTGATTATGTAAAAGTTGATCATGAAAGAAATTGTATTACAATACTACACTATAGAAAGAAGTAGAACTTGCTTTTAAATAATTGTTCACTACACAATTAATTTTTTGAATGGTAAAATTTAAATTTAACAGTTTCGATTTATTATTCTCCAAATACCAAACAAAATCAATTTAAGGTGGAGTGTTGTATAGTAGAAACAATATATATAGGAATGATATATAAACATCAATAAAAATACCAAGTTTGACATAAATGTTGGAAAAACCATGTTTAACATGGTAGTTTCCGAATGGTCACGAGACCATCTTTGAGCCAAGATTCCATGTGACACTCGTTGTCTTTTGACAACATATTCAAGACGGTTGAGTAGATGGTATGACAAGATTCGTAACGGTATGTCGCATGACATATTTGGAGAATGAGAGTGAATGGAAATTGACGTCAAAGATTGGGGTAGAGAAATAGTAAAACTGTTAATGCTGAAAAATGGGTTAAATGAGGATAACTCATTGGGAATTGTTCAAAAAATAAAGAGTCATTTTTACAATATTTATACAAAGCTATCACATGTGGATATTAAGTTGTGTGTCCACATACACATACGATTGCTCGTCGGCGTGTCTGCTCGACACGAAGCGCGCTTGCTCGACACGCTTGCTCGACGAAAAGTTTCCAACAAAGTTGTAACTGATGTAATAAATATGAATTCATTGCAGAATTAATACTGCAGTTTCGAATTTCGATAACCGGCAGTATTAAAGTGTGACTTTAATGACTGAGATACTCAGTCAACCTATAAATAGACAGACTCCCCACAGGTCAAATAAGAACATTCTGAAATCAAATACAGCATCATATATCATCTCTTTAAACAGAAGCATTACATTTTAGCTAGAGAGAGCCACCCACCAACAGCTCGACCTTCACTCGTCGCCTGTTTCCGGCGAGTCATCCGAGACGTTATACCTTAGGATCGAAGCACCAAACATAACCAGAAACTTCAAAGGTGGTTAGGCGAATATCGGTTAAGGGCATACTGTTAAACAGTAGGCTCGTCTATTTCTTTTATGTCATTTTTTATTTCATTTCATTTCAGTAATTTAATTTCAGTATTTCAATTTCATGTCTTTAGCTGTAACATTTAAATTCTGTTTTATTTTTCTGTAATTTATTTAAAGTACTGTTTCAATTCTGTAATTAGATTAGTTTCATTTCAGTCATGTAATTTATTTACAGAAACATTCCAGCAATTTAGTAATTATACTATTCTGTCTGGCAGTTTCTTTTAATTAACAAACAGTCCTGCTGTTTAGTTTTATACTATTCTGTCTTACAGTTTTGTTTAATTACAAACCAGTCCAGAAGTTTAATAATTTATATTAATCTGTCTGGAAGTTTAATTAATTGCACTTACATTCTGCAAGTGTCGGAATTTTGTAATAGAGTCATATTCCATTAATAATTTATATTAATCTGTCTGGAAGTTTAATTAATTGCACTTACATTCTGCAAGTGTCGGAATTTTGTAATAGAGTCATATTCCATTATAAAAATATAATTGTTTATTTATTTTTAGTTTTTACACTTTAAATTATTCATTTTACGTATAACAAAACCAACGATTAATATCTCAACCACACATTTGGATGGATAAGTTAAAAACTAGAAGAACTACTCAAGGAGCAGGAAGTTTAGAGAATAGAAAGGAAAAACAATCTTAAGGATGGTATGTTGGAAAGTTAAATTTAAGTACTTCGCTCTATGGATTGCGGCTTAAACTACATAAAATGACATCTTAAACAAGTGTTAATAGAATCATAAGAGCATTCGCAGCTGATTTTGTATAATTATTCTCTATAATACAGATTTTTACACTCATTTCTATTATACAGATTATTTATTATACATTTCTTTTCAGCAGATTTTCTAAAATGCATACTATGGTTTACATATTTTCTCTCAAGCAATTTTCTAAAATACAAATTCGCTAAAAAAATGTGTTTCATATTTTTAATGAAAACTAAAAGAATAATGTCAGCAATAGTACAAGAACAAAACAATCAACAATATACTATAATTTATTAAATTATGGAAAATAAAGAGTTATAGCCAATTTGAGGGAAAAGGTCAATTAAGTAAATTCAAAATTTTTAAAAATGGAAAAGAAACTAATATAAAGCTTCTTATAATAATGGAAAACCATACAATTTCACGTGTTATAAGTCGTGTTGCTTCATTTTATCATAAGGATATACACTTATCAAAGTCTTGAAATAAAATAAAAATTATTTAAATTTTCTATCAATTTTTTTTATAAAAAAGCAGAAGAAGGGATGACTAAAAGTTATTTGGAGTGAATTCTTGTTTCAGCAGTGTCGAAATTGCAAAAACTTAAGTTAGTTATCCTAAAATTAGGCAAAATCCAGGTCACTAAATCATAAGTTTAACTTTGTTCACTAAACCATAAGTTGAACTTTTGTATTGTTTTAGTGAGTTTGCGTCAATTCAGTCGACGGAATACGTTACACGTGGTATCACGTGCCCTCACGTCTGTTAACTAAAATAGTAAAATTTGAATGTATTTTAGTCCTTTTAGTAAGAAATATGTTTTTTTTTTCAAAAAATAGGATGACAGGTTATTAAATTGCTAACAAAGTTAAACTTAGGTCACAAAACCGAAATTACAAAAAGTTAGGTAACTTATCATAAAATTGGCCAAAACTCAAGTCAATAAACCATAATTTACCTGTACAAAAAGTTACGGTAATTTTGGACCTTACAAAAACACTGTAGATATTTTATGAAAATATTTAAAATAACAATTATCTAAATGTGCTGCTGCATGTGTCATTTTGTATAAACAAATGGTATAATAGCAAATAGACCCATATAGAAAAGGTGTTACAAATGCTTTGAGGTCGGAAGCAAAACAAAGAAAAAAAAAAGGAAAAGAGGGTGAATCTTTAACAATGTTTAGCAAAGTATATTAAAAAATTCATTTAACAACGACTTGCTTTTTTAAAACTGTTGGTTAAGCAAGTGTTGCTAAATTTTAACAACAAAATAGCAACAAATTATTTTATTAAACTGTTACTAAAATTTAACGACACTCTGTTTACCAACAATTTTTTAAAAATAAAATGTTGTTAATTTTTTTTAGTGATATAGATTAAATTTCTTTTGGTTTGAACTAAATCCAAGTTGGTATATAATTGAGCTATTACTAGGTCAAATTTGGTAGGTAGACAGATCTTGAACCATCTATGCAAAGGCCCCTCCACTGAAGAACATGCATGTGATGCTGGTTTGGGGTGGAAATCTATTAAGTATTTTTTTGTTACGTACCGATAGTTAGGAGTATATACTAATCAATAAACAGCGGGGAGCCAAAAACAGAAAAATAAAAACATATAAAAAATATATATATATATATATATATATATACTTTGCCTTTTTAGCCTTTAATCTAAGCCGTATTTGGTTGATTGAATTTAAGCTATGATTTTTATATATCCTTCTAGTTAGAAGAAGGGATTAGTTCTTATATGTATTTATCCTTTTATGAGTGGTAAAATAGCAACATTCAAACAGACCTGAAATAATCATATTTTACAAGCATGGGACATGGTCCTATTAAACTAATTTCATTTGGACACTAAGTGAGAGTGAGGGTGGGAGGAAAAAAGGTTTTAAAATATTATGGAAGGTTGTATCGTTTCTACCTAACACATTTGACAATGACCAATAAAAAAAAAAAAGAGTAATGTTTGTATGATGAGCTGGAACTCCTTTTCTAATTCTAAGGGCCAACGTTTATGTTGTTTAAATAATGTTGTTCTATCCTAGTAGCGACTTCTCATGCCTTATTTTCCAAATCTAATAGCGAGTG
This sequence comes from Primula vulgaris, assembly GCA_963920805.1. Taxonomy (NCBI): domain Eukaryota; kingdom Viridiplantae; phylum Streptophyta; class Magnoliopsida; order Ericales; family Primulaceae; genus Primula; species Primula vulgaris. The sequence goes on along the minus strand of OY987217.1, from coordinate 19,968,794 downwards.
ATTTAGTAATTACTGATCTTCTTGTTTGTTCTTAGATACTATGGTTTATCAGTAAATTACACTAAAAAGAAAATACTCAAATGATTATCGGAATAGTGACGATATTTTTTGTGATCAGCTTGTAGATACGGTTTTTGTGACAGTTTAATCAATTTGTGAAACTTTTTTAAATTAGTGACGATTTTGTAACATTTTTTGACTCTAACTAAATAAACATTATTTTGTAGTGTTACTCCTGCAGACCTGCACATGGTCAATAATCTTAAGAGATTTTATTGATTAAATGATTAGGGACGAGGCTACTTTTTAGGATTAACGTGGCCGTTAAATAGCAAATAAATTCATGTCCAACTATACAAGATGAGGAATGGAATCCTCAAACGAAAACGTGAAACGTGAAAAAAATAAAAATAAAAGTCTAAAATTTATACGTGAGATATATAATAAAAAACGAGAAATAAAAAACGAGATTTCTAAAAACAGAAATAAGTTTTTCAGTAACGATGTTTTAAAGAAAAATTTAGTCATATGGAATAATTTCTATATGTATATCTTGTGTTGCTGCCGCTTAGGTATTTATCAAACGGGCAAAGTGATTTCCTTAAATTTTGGGGTAATCATTTTTCCCAATTTTATATCAGATCTGGTCAAACTTTCAAAACAAATAGTATTATGTTTATATCTTATCTACTACTTATTTAATGATTAGTTTTAAAAAGTCAAACTAATTAAGTTTTGGTCCCTTTGCCAAATCGTCAATTTTACTGAGATAAAAAAAATACTTATTCGACCCCTCCTATTTAGAAACAACGTTCTCTCTCTTCTATCTCCCTTCGACATAACCACCCTAACGTCTCTCCCTTTCTTAAAAAACCAATCATCGCCTTTATTGTGACAAATTCGAATGCTAAACGTTTATCTCTCTAAAAACTCCATTATCGCATACTGTTTTTTCACATACAATCATGGAAAAGGTACGCAGATTGTTATTAATCTCTTTTTTTAATCTTCTACACCATATTCAGATTGTTTTGGAGGGAAATTAGGTATCATACTATTTCAACTAGTTATGTATCATTTTGGGGAGGAATTAGGACTCATATTGTTTTTATTAGGCCCCAAAAAAGAATGTTGTACCATATTCAGACTATTTTGGGTGAAAATTAGGTCTCATATTAAATGTTTTTATTAGTTTTTTTTTTTTTACCGTTTATGTATTATGTTTGGAGAAATTAGGGCTCGTACGTACTGTTTTTTAAACTCTTTTTTTTGAATTCCCTTATTATACTAGAATTAAGGCTCATAATGTTTTTATTATGGGCTCAAAAAGAAATGTTGTACCCAATTCAGACTGTTTTGGTGGAAAATTAGTTCTCATATTGTATGTTTTAATTAGGTTTTTTTTTATGTTTATGTATTATGTTTGGAGAAATTAGGGCTCGGACTATCTTTTAAACTCTTTTTTTTGAATTCCCTTCTATTAACTTCTCAGTATGGCCCTGTTTTGGGGAAAATTGGTCTCATAGTGCATGTTTTAGTAGGTTTTTTTTACTATTTATGTATCATGTTTGCGGAAAATTATGTCTCATACTATTTTTTAGACTCTTTTTTATGTATTATATTAACTTCTCATATTACATTAGAATTTTCTACGCTTTTTAGATTGTTTTTTTAATAGGGGTTTTAGTGTTTATTTATCCTTTTGGTGGGAAATTAGGTCTTGCACTGTTTTAATTAGGTTTTATTATTATTTATGTATCATGTTATTTAGACTCTTTTAATGTATTATACTAACTTCTCATGTTTCATTAGAATTTTATATGCCTTTTCAGATTTTTTTTCTATAGAGTTTTTGGTGTCAATGTATCATATAATGTGAGAAATAGGCAAAAGATATCTTAAATCAGACTGTTTACAAAAAAAATTTTCTAGAAACAAATGGCCGACAAGAGCAAGAACAACCCAAAAAAGGAAACGCCAACCAATAAGTGTCTCAAAAAGAAAATAACAACGTCAGTACAATATCGTTCAAACCTCGACAACATAATCAAATTCTTTCTTAAATTTTGTTTATCCAAACCCCAAACACAATTGTTGAGGGATCATTGCCCGTTCTGGAATTTGGCATTCGTTATGATCAACAAGGAGTTAACAAGAACTCAAGATAGGAAGAGTGGCAAAGATATGTATCTATTGGCACTAAGGTATGAATCATAGAAAAACAGTATGAATGCATAAAACATGTAATGATTAAAACATAAGTCACAATGTATTATAACAAAACAGTATGAATGCTATAAAAACAGTTTGGACTCCAGAAACATTCTGAATACATAAATATATATCTAAAATCATTATTTTTCCATCACTATTTAATTAGTTATGTATCATTTTGGGGAGAAATTAGGGCTCATACTATTTTTATTAGGGTCCCCAAAAGGAATGTTCTACCATATTCAGACTATTTTGGAGGGAAATTATGTTTGATATTGTTTACCAATTCAATATATTCAAAATCAATATATTCAAAAAATAGTCGGCTAATTTTAAAATTATCATTTAGAGTGAGACATTGTTTACCAAGTATGGAAAAATGTCTAAGATGTATGTCATTGATCTAAATGATATCTATGACCTAATTGATGGGATTTCGCTGTGCAACAGTGCAAGTATAAAGACTTTTTTATGTTTTATGTTTAATTTTCATAACCCAAACTGTTTTATTAACCCAGACTGTTTAACAAAAGAAATGGTCCCCGCTGGTGATAAATGGATATGACTACATATTGAAGAAAATTCACAACGCAAAGATTACCAGAACATTTAAGATATTCAAATCAACCATATGGGTAAATGCACGTAATCTTTATTTTTTATTGTTCATTTTCTTATAAATAAAATGTTAAAATCAAACACACTATCAACTCAACCTTATAGGTAAAATATGCACTCTTTATTTTCTATTGTTCATTATTCAATATGCCTCTGCCCATTTTTTAGGATCACAATGCTCAAGAAATTTATCTACTTTACGACTCCCCGTTTTGCGTAACAACTTCATATTCGGTTCAAACAAAGGAATCGTAGCAGAAGTCAAACATGTTTGCAACAAATTAACAACTTCAGTCCTCTTCGTTCCATCGACGCCACTAAACTTCAACTTTAAATTATCCTTCAAGTGGCGTATACAGTAATAATGGTCTGAGTTTGAAAAAACACGAGCCATACCATCCAGCAACCCAACATGTCTGTCCAAAAAAAAGTCATATGACGTTTATCACTTATAGTTATCTTCAATTTTTTTAAAAACCAACCCGAATTATCGTTATTCTCACCGCTAACAACAGCAAAAGCAAGTGGATATAACCCTGTAACATTAAGTATACCAAAAACATTGTGAGCTAAAATAAAAAAACAATATAAGCTATATATAAAAAAAAACACGACTGATCATTTTAAAATAGTCTTAGAGCACTTGAATGGCAAGAATTATACTAAAAACAACTATTGATCTCTAAAAACTAGCCACATAATCATTATGTCAAGCAAAACAGTGCGAGAGCAAATAAATAGCAAGAATTATACTAAATAAGCAATTAAACCACCCCAATCTGTAAATTGTTTACAGAAAACAGTGTGAGAGCACTTAAATAGCAACAAAAATACTAGCTCATCATAATTTTACAAAAATACAGTGTTAGCTCTTGTATAACAAAACATTCTCAGCTATATCAAAACGGTCTCAGCTATACAATGTTATCTCTAAAAACTAACAAACTCATCACCAAGTTTCAAAAAATAATCTTAGAAGCGATTGGATATCTGAAAAGCCATTGATCTCTAAAATCTACCAAAAACCGAAACTATAAAAACTGAATATATAAACAATAGAATCTATAGAAAACCATCAATGTAACAAAAAGTACTTACATATAACAAAACAGCCAAAACTAATCAAAAAAAAGTTTGAAATAGAAAATAAATCTTAATTTCCATTCTTGTCGACTGCCGACAATAACACACCCTTATATTTCCCTTTCAAAAATGTTCCGCCAATGAAAAGCATGGGGCAAACATTCTCAAATCCTTTTATGCAGGCATAAAAAGAGAAAAAAAAAACCTTTTGAATTGCTTTGCGACTTCCAGAACACTACAACTTCCAGGATTTGTCGATTTTAAAACCTCAAGATACCTCTCTAAATGCTTGTACGATTCCTCGATATCCCCAATGTGCATTCTATTCCCCAGTTAGACACCATTACAAGCCTTAAAATAGCTTATCTCCAACCCATAAGCAATCCTTAAACGCGACACTACAACGTGAGCTAAATTGGGATTACCCCTAACATATTCATCCATTCTCTTTGATATGAGCTTCCTGTTTACATGTCTATTCTGAGCGCCATGAGCTAATTGTACGTGGGCACGTATGTTATGATTCAAACTTCCTAATCATAAAATTTGGGTCTGAGATCTTCATACTAGCATATATATACCAGCTACAACCAACAATGTCCTTCTCTTCACAAAAAGCCACTACCCTACTCGATGTACCTTTCCCAAAACAAGTGGCATGACCCTCATATATACAAAATTTCTGTAATGAATCCCTAAAGTAATCAGCACAACTAAAAATCTGCCCAATACCGGTTATCAAGTTTTGCCACTAACTCATTTTATAAACCTTTCTAACAACCAGACTAGAATCTGCCTCAGTAATCACCCTCATCCAAAATTTCAGAATAGTCTGCGCTTGTTTCTTTCGAAGTACCAACACTGCAAGTCGCTACAGTCCCCACAAAAACTAGAACATCTACTACTTTATTTTCCAAGGCAGAACACAAAGAAACCATATCTTTTAACTCACTATCCGATCTCAACAAACATCACTCATCTCTAATTCCTAAGTAAGCTAGGAACACTGCATCCAAATTCAACTAAACCTAAAACAGATTGTATATAATAATTCGGCATAGGTCATACGCTTATTCATCATAATAGGAGAACAATTATCATTATATCGACAATACATCACTAAATAAGCCGAATCAATCAGAATAATACCTATGCACAAAAAACGTAAAAAAAAAAACTTGAATCAATCAGGCTATTACTCAAATAAATAAAACAATTTGAATCTTATGATGACAATAATTATATAAAAACAACAATTCGTCTCTAAAACCTAACAAATAGAACTCTAATAACTGATATATAAACAGTCTGAATACAATAACTATGAGAAAAAAACAGTATGAGCTCTTGAATTTCAATAATAAATGCAATTGATCTCTAAACCTAACCAACTAATGTTCTCGTAAAACAATCTGAAAACTTTATTTATAAGAATCAATTAAAAAAACCGAAATTATAATTTTAAAAACAATCCGAGATCAAAAAAATAACCACCTCATAATCATGTTAAAAAAAACAGCATGTGCTCGTATATAACATGAATAAATTAAAATATACAAGAATAAAACAAAAACAATTGATCTCTAAAACCTAACAAACATAAGCAATTAAACTCAAAAAATAAACAATCTAAATGTAAGAAGTATGGGAAAGAAACAATATGATCTATTGAATTTCAATTAAACTCAAATTGATATCTAAAACAGTCTGAAATTTGAATTAAACTCAAATAATAAACAATCTAATTATAAGAAGTATGAGAAAAAATAGTATGACCTCTTGAATTTAAGTTAAACTCAAATTGATCTCTAAAACAGTCTGAAATTTGAATTAAACTTAAATAATAAACTAAATATAAGAATTAAGGGAAAACAACAGTATAAGCTCTTTAATTTTAATAATAAACTCAAATTGATCTATAAAACAGTCTAAAAATTGAATTATTAGAATCAATAATAACAAGAATTATAGTTTTAAAACCAAACCAGCTATAAAACATAAACAATTCTAAGAAAAAAACTGAATAAAGAACTAAATTTGTGAAGAATTGATTACGCAAAATCAAATATAACCGAATTATAACAATATGAGCTCTTAAATTTCAATAATAAACTCAAATTGATTTCTAAATTAGCCTGAAACTAAAATTATTAAAATCAATAATAACCAGAATTATAAATTTAAACGAAATTCAGCTCTAAAACCTAACAATAATTGAATTCGTCAATGAATTAATTTTGCAAAATCAAATATAACCGAATTAAATAAAAACGAAATAAAATAACTAAATTATCCAGCTTTAAAACCTAACAATAATGAATTGATAAACGAAATCAAACCTGATAAAAAAATCATAGTAAAAGGAGAGACGTTCTAGAGAGAGAAAGAGATCCTCACGTATGTGGTAGAGAGAGAGATACTCGTCGTCAGTGGTAGAGAGAGAATGAGCTCGTTGTTGATCTAGAGAGAGAGATATAAAACTGATTTTAGAACACGTATTATAAGAACAAAAAATAGTTAGGTATGGGGGATTATATATATAGGGGACTAATACTCAATTACTTTTAGAAAAATTAGAAAAATCCTTAATTAACTTCGGTAACAGGAACAATCCTTAAATATTTTAGTTTTTTAAGACCAATCCTTAATTTCCCCCTATACGAACCATTCGAAATAATCGCTTTATGAATTTATTTTTTTACTTCCAAACAATTATACATTAAATAAGGTCCTAAGTTGCACGATCGCATGTAAAGATACAGACATTGTACACATTGACAGTACGATACAAACTTTTGGAATTTTGGATTATTGATGGGTCGCAAACTTTTTCGCACAACTTAGTGTTGGTTTTCGTGTACGAAATAACAATTAATAATAATTAAAGGACTAAACAAGAATAAACAAAACTAGTGTAATCTTTATTAATTTCCAATTGGAATAGAAATTATTGATTACAACATGTAGGTACTGAAAAGTAATTAAAGCAAACGTTATCAGATTATTATTAATTAATAATCTGATGTATTGAATTGCAATAAATAGAAACTGCCGGACTGAAAAGCATAAACTTAACAGCCGGACTGTTCTGTTTGAAATTGAAATTACACGACTGAATTGAAACTATTCTAATTACAGAATTAAATTACAGAATAGTAATTACAGCAAAAACATAACTTTAAAGAAATTACAGAAAGGTACAAACAGAATAGAAAGCTACAGTTAAGGACAACAAATTAAAATACTGAAATAAAAAGGACAGAATTGAAATGCGTAAATGAAATGGACAGAATTAAAAGACGTAAATGAAATGGACAGAATAGAAATAAAATTAGACGAGGCTACTGTTAACAGTATGCCCTTAACCGATATTCGCCCAACCACCTTGATGTTTCTGGTTGCGTTGGCGCTTCGATCCCAAGGTACAACGTCTCTCGGAAGACTCGCCGGAAACTGGCAACGAGTCTAAGTCGAGCTTTTAGTGGGTGGTTCTCTCTGGTTTCTAATATGCTATGAATAAAAAATTATATGCTATTTTAGAGAGAAATGAGACTGATTTCGTGTATTGAACATGTGAGGGAAGGCTGCCTCTTAAAGAGGAATTCTGAAACCGCAGAATTAATTGGTCATTTAATTCTGGGAGTTACATCCCCAGAATCCGCCTCCATTACTGCTGGAGTTTCAAACTTTCTGGAACTCTAGGGACTGCTCTTGCAAATATGCAAAACTCCCTTTTCAGTTTAGTCCAAGACCCAAGACCCGAGACATTCCCCAAATCCGAACAGGCGCACTTTTCCCGAACAGGCGCGCTTTTCCCGAACAGGAACACTTTTCCCGAATAGGAACAGGCGTACTTTTTCCCGTCGAGCTGAAAACCCGACGAGCAAGCCCACCCGACGAGCAAGCCCGCGTGTGGGGTACACAATACATACATGTGTATGTGGACACACTACTTAATATCCACATGGGATACCTTAGTATATATATTGTAAAAATCACTCATGATTTTCCAATGTGGGATAACCCTCATGGGTTAAATCCCATTTCTTTTCTCATTTTTCAGCATTGACTTTATTTCCTCTTTCGAGTACCAACCTTCGAGTCCAATTATCATTCACACCCTTCCTCCGAATAGGTCATGCGATATACCGTTGCGAAGCTCGTCATACGAGCTACTCAAACGCTTTGAGTATGGCCTCAGAAAAACTGAGTAGTCACATCGAAAATTGACTCAAAGATGGTCCCTGACCACTTGGAACAACCATGTTTAAAACATGTTTTCCTACAATTTTTCCAACAATCCACCACATGAATTCAATTGGCTCGAAAGCCCATGTCCTAAATGCAAATCAAGAGAACCGCAAAAGTTCACTGCCTAAGGTCAGGTAGCGCGTGCCTTGAACCTGCCGTAGCGGAATACCACCCAGAATACTTCTATTAGGTAGCTGTAAAGCTTTGAACCATCAAGCTTCGTGTATCCCAGAATGGCACCCGCACAGTGCCCTATCTACCCACGTACTAGGCCCTTTAGTTGTTGTCCATATTTGGCCTGGACTGCCTTGGCAACTTCAACTGAGTGCTCTAGTGATTTAGCCCAAGCTCATCACATGGTACCAGCCTTACACACTCGTTATAGGTGTTCCAAGTCGAAAGTGTCCTGACTCACTTTACTCGACCGTCGAGTTATTTGGATCATTAAGAGCCTCAAGCTCACCCTTACAATGGTACAGGTCTATCACTCTGTCATCGCGGAAATGGGCTAGGAACTCCAAGTTCCCGAGTTTTTTGTTCGGTTGCCCCCACATTTCAGTTTCCTTTTGAACCTATCAGGAAAGATTCCGTTTAGGTTGGGTTGCCTATGGGGGGGCCACCAATTTAATGGGCTTTAATCCCATTCCGTTCGATGACGTCTCGACTCCCACTTGAGTCAAGCCTTTTGTTAATGGATCCGCTATGTTTTCCTTTGATCTCACAAAATCTAAGGACACCAAACCATTGGATAACAATTCCCTTACGGATTTATGTCTCCGATGTATATGTCGAGACTTTCCATTATACATATGATCCTGAGCCTGCGCAATAGTTGATTGACTATCACAATTCATGCTTATTGCGGGAACAGGTTTTGGCCACATTGGAATTCCTTCCAATAGACTTCTCAGCCAGTCTGCCTCTTCGGTTGCTAAGTCTAACGCTATGAATTCAGATTCCATAGTTGACCTTGCAATACATGTCTATTTGGAGGATCTCCAAGACACAACAGCTCCTCCCATTATAAACACATATCCACTCGTGGACCTTGTGCTATTGGAGTCTAATATCCAGTTGGCATCTGAGTACCCTTCCAGTACTGCTGGATATCTGGTATAGTGCAGCCCGCAATCGGCTGAAAACCTCATATATCTGTGAAGTTTCATTATGGCCTTCCAGTGTTCCTCATTCGGATTGCTGGTGTACCTGCTCAGTCTACTCACTGAGTTTGCTATGTCTGGTCTAGTGCAATTCATTATATACATGAGACTGCCTATGACTAGAGAGAACTCTAATTGATTCACACTTTTACTGAAATTCTTTTTCAGGTTACAGTTGAACTCAATTGGGGTTCTAGAGATAGCCTTACTGCCCTTGTCAAACTTGTCTAATACTTGTTTAACATAGTGACCTTGGGACAAGGCATATCCTTCTGATGTTTTGGTAATCTTCATACCAAGTATTACATCAGCTATACCCAGATCCTTCATATCGAAGTGTTGTGATAACATTTTCTTTGTGGAGCTGATTCTATCATTACTCCCAATTATGATCATGTTATCCACATAGAGACAGACTACAACACAGTCTCTTCCACTTCCTTTAGAGTAGACACATTTATCGCACTCATTAATGCGAAAACCGTTTGATAGCATAATTCTATCAAACTTCTCATGCCACTGCTTTGGCGCTTGTTTGAGTCCATATAGAGACTTTACAAGTTTGCACACTTGGTGCTCTTTACCAGGAACTACAAACCCTTCCGGTTGTTCCATGTAAATCTTTTCTTCCAGTTCTCCATTTAGAAACGCCGTCTTTACATCCATTTGATGTATTTCCATATCAAACAAAGCTGCGAGAGCAATGACGATCCAGATAGACGTTTTCCTGGAGACAGGGGCATACGTGTCAAAATAATCGACACCTTCTGCTTGCCTGAAGCCTTTTACTACAAGTCTCGCCTTGTATTTCTCAATCGTGCCGTCAACCCTTTACTTCCTCTTGAAGATCCACTTGTGACCTAGGGGCTTACATCCTTTCAGAAGATCCACTAGTTCCCAAGTGTGGTTTTGCATGATTGATTCAATTTCATTTTGAATGGCTTCTTCCCAATATTGGGAATCCGGTGTTGACATAGCTTGTTTATATGTCACCGGTTCGCCTTCAACCATGAAGGTTAAGAAGTCAGGTCCAAAGGAAGTTTCCTTCCTTGCCCTTTTACTACGCCGAGGCTCTTCCTCTTTGAGCACTCTTAATGATATTTTTAGGTAATGCGGAGGAGACGTTTTGAGCACTCTTAAAATGAGTATGTCATTGCCAATGCAAAAGCAAGAGATTATAGACCAAACAAACGTTCCACCATTGAAATAAATAAGCATCGGTGCAACCGAACCGTTTATGAATTCCGTTATGTCACGAGACAACATTTCGTCTAGCCTTGTTTAAGTCACCCAGTGGCAAACAAGTAAATGTGAGAAGTCTCATCTTTTCATCTAGTTTCACCGCAACTGCACCAACATTCATGTAAATATTTGTTTAGTCCTGTTTTTTAATCTGTGTTGAGTTTTCGCAAGAATCCGATACTTATGTTTTTTTCTCCTTTCCCTTTTAATATAACTGGTGGGAAAATCCCCATATTTTTTTATATTAGTTATGATAAAAAAAAATACGAGGAAAAAACCTATTAATATGTAAAATGTGTTTTCATACATACTTGTAATATTCTGTAACTTTAGGACTTTGTTGTAAATATGTTTTCTGTTACTTTTCATGAATAATGGACTGATTTGTAAAGTCCAGGAACTTGATATATCTAGTATAAATACATTTGTACAACTATGTTGAAAATTAATAAAAAATCATTTTATCTATTTTCTTTATACGATTTTCTCCTCTCTCTCTCTCTATATATATATATCATCAAGATCCGATCAAACTCCGGAAACATGACCAGAATATGAAATTCTACATGGTATCAGATGTGTTTTAGTCTTCGTTGTTCTTCTTTTTCGACAAATCAGCTTCTTCGACTGGTTTGATTATCTCTTCTTCTCTTATCTGATTTGCTAAATAGGTTATCTTTTATTCATTATTTTGTTGAATAATAGAGATCTATATTTACTTTACTCCGTTTGCTGGGTTTTTTTTTTTGGAGTTAGTAATCGATTGATTGGATTCTTGGATATTTCGTAAGGGTTTCTTGATTTGATATGGGATGTGTTTACATCTACTTGTAATTTTGAGAGATTTAATAGATTGTTGATATGTCCATTCCTCAGAATAATGATTTAGAACACCCTGTTAATCCACATGGTCAACCTCCTCTTGTTAATACTATGAACCCTAATTATATATAAACCAATGAAAATACTAATATTAGCCTTGTTAATCTTGTGTTGAATGGCACAAATTTTCATAATTAGAGGAGGGCAATTGAAATTGCCATTGAGGTTAGTCTAAGCTAGGGTTTGTTACTGGTACCTTACCATGTCCACCTGAAGATGATGTGTGGCATGGAGCCTGGGTTCAGTGTAATCTGATTGTTATGTCTTGGTTTCTTAATTCGGTAAATCAAGAAATAGGGCAATCCATTCTATATGTTGACAATGCTGCTAGGATGTGGAGAGAACTTACTGAGAGGTTTGCTCAAAGCAACGAGGTTTATTATTCAAAAAGAATTATCACTTTCAGCTTACTTCACTAAGTTAGAAAATCATTGGAATTCCCTGTCAGTTTTAAGTCCATGCCTAGATACACATGTGGTGCTAATGGAGGTTGTACATGCAATTTTATCTCAGCCATAGTTGCTAGGGAATATAGAATGTTTAAGATGATTTTTCTCATGGGCTTGAATGACCGGTACTCACATGCTAGGAGTCAAATCTTACTTATGAAACCAATGCCTAGTTTGAATGATATGTATACAATGGCAGTACAAGAAGAAAAGGAAAAAAAGTGTGCATAATATGGGTGTAAATCAGAATATTGGCTTTTGCCACTAGTAGTACTTGTATTTCTAGCCAGAGTATGGGGGGCAACAATGTTAATAATGTGGCTAGGTTCAAGAATATGTAGAGGGGTGTTGTTAAGTGTTCTTTCTGTGGGTTGGATGGTCATGGAAAGGATAAATGTTATAATATTTATGGGTATTCACCAGGATGGAAAGCAAGACCAAAGGTTTTTAAGGGGTCACAGAAAGGGTATGGTGGTAATGCATCGAGGGCTCATATGGTTTTAATGAGTCAAGATTCAAAAGGTCTAAGTGTTTTTCGTGGACAAGGGGTTCTAGGTCCACATGGTCAGATGGGTATGAGCCAATAGGGTGTGCAACAAAGTCAGAGTTCTGTGACATCAGTCTGTTATCCACCTGGGTATGCATAAACACCTTTGCACTCACCTTTTCAAGTAGCTTAGCAAGGGGTAAAAGTGTGTGACAATACTAATGGGCAAGTTTCTAATTGCCAATCATCTCAGGTTGTGCCTTGCTCAAACCTTGTCTTCACTGGTATGTCAGTTATACCATCTCAGGATGTTTCTAATACTAATATTTGGATTATTGATAGTGGAGCAAGTGAGGACATGGTTAATTTTATTTCTTATTTTTCTGAGGTTCACAAAGCTTTTAATTCACATGTTAATTTACATAATGGGAAACTGCTAGTATAAATCACATAGGTACTATAGTTTTTAGCACTGGTTTAGTTCTGTGCAATGTTATGTGTACCTACTTTTAACTTTAACTTAGTATCAGTTAGCAAGCTGACTATGGACTCAGGGTATAGTTTATTTTTCTCATCTAAGACATGTTTGATTCAGGACCAGGTCTCCTTGAACATGATTGGTAGAGCAGATGAATACAATGGCCTTTATTTTCTTAATAAAAGTGATATTAATGATATGGTTTCTTTGACTAATGTTTCTAGTAATTCAATTTCTATAAAAGATCAAGATTTGTGGCATGTTGGGATGGGTCATCCATCACAAGTTGTACTTAAAGCTCTTGTAAATAGTTTGAATTCCAGTAATAAGTTTGTTTTTTCAAATGTTCCTTGTGATGTCTGTCATTTTGCCAAACATAAGAAAAATCATTGTCCTGTTAGTTTAACCAAAACAAAAAATGCTTTTGAGTTAATACAATGTGATTTATGAGGAACTTATGTTGTTCCCACTATGGATGGTTATAGGTTTTTTCTTACTATTGTGGATGATTTTAGTAGGTGTACTAGGGTTTTCTTGATGAGGTATAAGTCTGAAACTACAGTCATTATACCTAATTTTCATAAAATGGTTTCTACTCAGTTTAGTTCTAAAATTAAAATCTTAAGGAACGATAATGGTAAAGAATTTAATTTAGTAAATTTTTACTTATCCAATGGTATAATTCATCTAAAAAGTTGTATTGATAGACCACAGCAAAATGGAGTAATAGAAAGGAAACACCAACATTTGTTGAATGTAGCTAGAACTTTAAAGTTTCAATCAAATATGCATGTTGTTTTTTGGGGTGACTGTGTTTTGACTGCTGCATATATAATAAATAGAACTCCATCACCTTTGCTGTCTAATAAGTCTCCTTATGAGTTATTATACTCACAAAAACCTGTTTATTCACATTTGAAAGTATTTGAATGTTTGTGTTTTGCTAGTTCTTTGGCTAGAAACATGAGTAAGTTTGATCCTAGAAGGAAGAAGTGTGTTTTTTTAGTATATGGTACAAGTGTAAAAGGGTATAAATTACTTGATATTAGCAGTAATGAGATATTTATGTCAAAAGATTTAGTTTTTTATGAAAATGTATTTCCCTTTTTTGATAATAAAACTAGTATGGTTGATGATGAAGATGGTTTTTTTAGTGAATATTTGTTGTTCAAACAGTATTAAAACACAAGAGGTTGATAATGATAATAGAACTCAAAATGAAAGACCAAAAAAAAATAACAAAAGCACCTCACTACTTGAAAGATTTTCATTGCAGTTCTGAAAATTTTGATAATGTTTCTTCATTTGTGAATTACCCTTTATCTTCTTCTGTAAATTTCAGAACCCCAGAAAGATAGAGCACAGAAAAATGAAGCCACAGGTTCAAGCGGAACCAGAATCGGAGCTAAAACGAAGAAGTTACGGGCTTTCGAAGTTTAACGAGAAAACCGGGAATACTGAAGAACGGCCGATCGACTGGACAAAAACGACCGATCGTTTTTGGTCCAAATTCTTCCAGAGAGTTCGTTATAAGAACGACCGATCGTTTTCTGAAAACGACCGATCGTTTTCTGAAAACGACCGATCGACTGTAGAAAACGACCGATCGTTTTCTGCAGATTTCGAAAACAGCTTTTCAGCTTATTCTGGAAAATTGCTTTAAAACTGTGGATAAAACCCTCAACCACTACCAACGGTCATATATAGAAAAATAAACATCTTAGTCCATAAAAACCACCCCAAATCTTTCTCCAAAGGCATCCATTCATAACCAATTATCATTCTTCAACCTCTCTCATTCATAACACAAAATATCTCCATTTTGGTGAATATATTCGAAAAAGAGGGAAATTAAGGAGAAAGTATTTCGAGCTCAACCAAAGATCAAAACATCATCAAAACCACAAATTAGCTTATTTAGAAGCAATCAAATTGTGGGTGTTGTTTTAATTTTCGATAAAACTGTAAAGAGCAAAATTATAAGCTCATTGTGAGTGAGTGTTTGGGTAGAAGCTTTTAAGCCAAAATGTTGGTTAAAAGTTCTAGGTTAAACACTTGGGTACTCATAGATTGATGGGGAGTCGTTGACTCATTAAACGTGTTCGCTTGCACTTGTATCAAGAGTATGAACCTCGGGTAGAGGGTGAGCCAATCGGTCGATTGAGCTCGATAGGATTTGTAAAATCGGGAAGATTATTTTTAGTGAAATACTCGGTAGTACCGAGGAGAGGATGTAGGCCGTTTTGCCGAACCTCTATAAATCACGGTGTCAATTTCTTTCCTTAACTTTTACTTTCCGCAACTTATACTTTTGCTTATTTTCTTGCTTGCGTTTAGTAATTATAGCAATTCATTAACTCTTGTTAATACGCTTAAGCTTAGAATTTCATTAGTTGGGTGGTTAGTTGCACTTAAGTTTAATTAGGCGAAAAGCGCCAAAAACTTTATTCACCCCCCCTCTAAGGTTTAGCCACACGGGCCAACAGAGCCTAAAACTTGTAAGAAAGCCTTTACTAATCCAATGTGGGTAGAAGCAATGGAAAATGAAATAAAAGCTTTAGAAGAAAATAAAACTTGGATTTTAACTAAATTACATGATAATAAGCAACCTATAGGGTGTAAGTAGGTGTATAAAATAAAACATAAGTCAGATGGTACTATAGAAAGGTATAACACTAGACTTGTAGCTAAGGGGTACACACCACAAAAGGGAATAGATTATGAGAGTACTTTTTGACTTGTAGCAAAAATGTCCACTGTTAGATGTTTTTTGGCTGTAGGAGATTCTAAAGATTGGTTTTTAGCTCAAATAGATGTAAATAATGCTTTCTTGCATGAAGAGTTAAATGAAGAAGTATATATGTTATTACCACCAGGATTTCATAAAACTGATGATTCACTTGTATATAAGTTACAAAAGTCACTTTATGGCTAAAAACAACCTTCTAGGTAGTGGTTTTCTAAACTTAGTAATGCTATTATAGAATTTGGTTTTGTTAACTCTTATGCTGATCATTCCTTATTTACATTACAGAGCGGTAACGATTTTCTTGCTTTGTTAGTATATGTGGATGATATCATTTTAAGAAGTCATTCTTCTGATTTAATTAATACAATTAAGCATTTTTTGAATGAAAAATTCAAGTTAAAGGATTTAGGACCATTAAGGTATTTTCTAGGATTAGAAGTGGCAAGAAGTAAAAAAGGTATTCACATTTGTCAAATAAAGTATGCACTTGAATTGTTAGCTGATACAGTCCAATTGGCTGCTAAAACCATTTATTTTCCCATGGATACTAAACTAAAGCTAATTAATGATCAAAATAGTGTTATCACTTATATTAAATCTTATAGATGTTTAATTGATAGATTGTTGTACTTAACAATTACAAGGCCATATATTACTTTTTCTGTACATGCTCTTAGTCAATTTTTAGCAGCACCTATAAAGGTACATTTTGATGCTGCAATAAGGATTTTGAGATATGTCGAAATGGCTCCAGCACAAGGTATATTTTTCTCATCCTCTTCTAATTTACAGTTAAAAGCTTGTAGTGATAGTGACTGAGCATGTTGTACTACAAGGAGGTCAGTAACATGGTTTTGTATTTTTCTGGGTGACTATATGATTAATTGAAAAAGGAAGAAGCAAAATATGGTTTATAGGAGTTCTTGTAAAACTGAGTATAGGGCCTTAGCTAATACCAGCTGTGACATAGTTTAGCTTTTACAATTATTGAAAGATTTTGTTATATCTCAAAATAGTGCAGTTACTTTATTTACTGGCAGTAAATCCTCTTTAGCATTAGTTGATAATCCAGTAAACCATGAAAAAACAAAGCATATTGAAATAGACTGTCATTTTATAAGAGAAAAGATTGATGCTGGTATTGTTCATCCATTATATGTATCTTCTGATAATAATTTAGCAGATTTGTTTACCAAAGCATTGGAAAATTCAGTATTTCAATTTTTATTGTCCAAGATGCGAGTTTTATCTTTGCACTCTCTTCTCCATCTTGAGAGGGGTGTATTAATATGTAAAATGTGTTTTTACATACTTGTAATATTCTGTAACTTTATGACTTTGCTGTAAATATGTTATGTTACTTTTCATTAATAATGGACTGATTTGTAAAGTTCAGGAACTTGATGTATATAGTATAAATACATTTGTACATGTATTTTGGAAATTAATAAAAAAATCATTTTATCTGTTTTTTTATGTGATTTTCTCCACTCTCTCTCTCTCTCTCTCTATATATATATACTAGCGGACTTGCCCACCCGATGGGTGGTGTAACGCGTAAATGCGTAAATTGTTGTGAAATATTAAACAAAAGTATTTAGCAACACAAACTCAATTTTACAAAAAAAAAAAACACTTATAATCATAAATAAATATAACAGGAAGAGTAATACCTGAGAGAGGGGGAGGAGAGAGAGTGCAGAGAATAGGGATAGAGGAGAGGGGGAGGAGAGAGAGTGCAGAAAGGATATAGGAGTTATTTTTTGGAACAGTAATTATATCTATTTTGAATTGAACGTAAGCAGTTATTTTAGCAGTTATATTTTTTTTTAGTTTTTGAATTTCTAACACTATGTGTAATTTTTTAAACTATCAATAGCTTTTTGTAATTAGTTGTTTCAAGCCTTCATAAGCCATTTTCACATAAAGGTATATATATATATATATTTCATCAAGATCCGATCAAACTCCTGTCAAACATGACCAGAATATGAAATTCTACAAAACCCCCCAAGTTTTTCTCATTTCAACAAAGAGGACAATGTGTTACTCCTATTTAGTTGAGGGAAGGTACATGATCATTTTTAGAAAACTTTAAAAAAAATTGAAGGATTTGTTTTTATCACCTGATTTTTCATTTATTTTTTGCTATAAAAACCCTTATCACTTTTCCTTTCTCTCACTTGTATCTCTCGCTTGTGATAATTTTTTTAAAGTTTCATCATTACTGATAAATTTTTTGTCACACTTGAGTTTTTCAAGTTTTATGCTTTTTTTTAGAATTGATATAGAACAGGCACATTTTGTAGATAATTAATTAAGATACCACATATGGTGAGCACCAACACGAGTGTGGAGTTGACATCTTTCGACAAGTACTTGCTCTTTAACCATGACACCACACATTCTTGTGTATTACATCCATTTAGGACACAACACGGTTTGGATACAACATTTACTAAATTATATTATTTATATAGGTTTTCATATATTCAATTTACCAAAATAAAAAAAATTATAAATATATTAATTGAAACTGACAAATCTTAGTAATAAGTATATTTTTTTTATTTGAATGTTTTGTTAACTATTGAGATATAATTGTAAAATTTAAAAATTAAATGATTTTTTTTTAACGATAATTTGTGTTATCATGTCCTTAAAGTGTTCATGACATTTCGGAAAGTGTTCGAAGCGTGTCCGTATGTCTGCATGGTCAAGGGGCAATGAGTCAGCGACACGAAAACCGAAGTGTCTGACACATGAAATGAATTGGGGAATTGGTGTCGGACACTGACGCGTGTCGGATACGACACGTTTACATTTTTTTCGGAATGTCTGTGTATGATATATAGCCTAGAAATTATTTATTACGTTATCAAAGAAAAAGCTAATGAACTATTATGTCCAGTTAATATTTTACATTGACAATATTTGCAAAGCAGTTGTATTAGGGTCAATAGATACAATATATTCTTGATATCCATGATATAGATCAAGATTGTTGGCAAAATATGACTGAGATAATAAATCCTCACAAAGATATGACAGAGATAATAAATCCTCCAAAGATATGATTGAGATAATAAATAAGGAGAACCTTCTATATTTACTTTATCGGTTTGGCCAATAAGTACACCTTATTGTTTAACCCTTATCTATAAGTTAAATCATACAGTTATTTATGACTATTAAAAATCCAATTGATTCCTTAATTTATCAATTAATAGTTTATAGTGATAATATTTACAAGTGATATATTTTATGATTTCGTAAACTAAAAATCATTTTTTCCAACACAATAAAACTCAAATAAAAACATGAAACACTATTTAAAACCAACATAAAATTAAATAAAAAAACTAAAAACTAATTTTTCAACACAATAAAACCCAAATAAAAATATAGAAATCTAGTTTAAACTATTTTAAAATTTTAAAAAAAATCCTCTCTTAAGAATATTCAGAATTGACTATATGGAAATAAATAAAATAAAATATTGATACATTCGTTTCGTTAACAAATTATTCACTATAAATTTACATACATTTCCTCCAAATCTCTCTACAAAAAGTACTTCCATATATAATTATAAATATTAAATAATTATTATAGTTGTTAAATATGTTATCTTAATTAGTTTTCTCGACTACTTCAATTTTTTTAAAGTTTCCGATACAGATACGGTACGTCATTTCAAAGTACGGTACACATGAAGAAAAAAATAAACGTCAAATTTCGTACCGAAAAAGTGCCGGATATGTCGTTAGCATACGCGTGCTATTCCGAATTCATACCGATGTGGTCAAAGAAGTACCGAGTACTTGAAATAGCGGCGTACCCGTATCGGGTACTTAGAGAAACAATTTCTAAAGTATATACTTGTGATACCTAGGTGTGTATTTATGCAATACATGTATTGGGAAAAAATAAGAATATTTTTTAACATGATTTGCCTCAACCTCGGATTTATTATATTGTTATTGATTTTCTCGATCTTTTTAACATTTTCTTGAATTTAAATATATTTTCCTAAAATAAATTAATCTTAAATTTTGTTTTTCCCTAAAAAGCTGAAATTGAAACCGAAACGAACCATTTTTTCATAGTTTTTGTTGACCATTATATTAGATTTATTTTGATCCAATCGACCTCAAAAAACTAGGACAAACTATCCTAATTAAAAACATTAGGGCAACAAAATTGGATCCTTATTAAAGTGCGGAAAGAACTTTAAAACCGCTAGTTTAACCCAATTAAAATAATTGTGCAACTGCATATCTCTTTACCCAAAAAAGCATTTCGTTCATTTAACGAAGTACTTGACCATATTATTTATTCACTTATGACATTTAAAATACAAAAATATACAGTTCTTATCCGATCTGTAGAATGTAGTAGCTAGTATGCACAGTAATAGTCACGCTAGCCAGTAAAAATTAAAGAGATGATCACATTTTGCCCAATCTCTAAATGTCTCAATTTGCTTTGTAACAATACAATTCAAGCCATCCCAACCTTACTAAATTTATTTCATTTCCAACCCTCTAAAGTCCAAAATCCCACTTTTTAACCCCAAAAAGTCATACCCACTGGACCCATTGCTACATTTGCAATCTCCACTATTTTCAATCCCCAAACTGCATGAAAAACAAAGAGTGCTAGTACCACTTGTACTTTGATAAGGGGGGCTAATTCTGAGGTCAAGGTTTAAATCTGGGCATCTTTCTATAGTTGGGCTGGGCTCTTCTTTAAAACTGGGCCCAACTGCAATTTTCTCTTCTTCTTTGGTACTAAAGGATATGGTCCCGGGATCAGACTCGTTGATGGCTCGGTGGGTTGCTGGGTCGATACCCCGGTTCATGAGCTTCCGACGTATGTGGGTATTCCAGTAATTTTTTATTTCGTTGTCTGTTCTTCCGGGTAATCGTCCAGCTATGAGAGACCATCTGAAAATTAATAATTTAATATTGATTACAAAATTGGCGATAAATATGATTTTCACAATACGATGGCTAAACTAGCTAGAAGTATTTTCTGGATTCTTAGGATGTGGTGGTAGTCTGGTAGATGTGTTTTTAGACAGGTATGCTTAAGATTAAAATCTACACTTTAATTTATGTTCATATTTAGTGATGTCAAATGTAATTTTTTCTCGACGCAAAAAGAAGATGTATTCTCATTGGAATTGAGATCAACACTAAATGGTCCCAGAATCAACATGTGCAATTATTTCTTCACGAAATTCTATTTTAAAATGATGTACAAGGAAACTAGCTAGTAAATTTAATTTTAATAGATATCTACTAAATTTCTGATCATGTTGTAAATTGTAATTGATAACTTTTTCTATTTCATATACCAAATTTAATTATAAGAAGGCAGAACGTGACATATTGTAATAACAAAATCACATTTATTTCATTTCCACATCGGATTCAGATGAGCATCAAGATCTAGTACTACGTAGACCTCAAATAAATAAATCCAAACACTTAAAAGTCCTAAACACTAATTACTTCATAATCGTCAAAAAGCAAAACCAAAAACAAAACCAAAACACAGGTAGCGTTCTTCATCTATTACCATTGTTTTTACTTTATTTTTGTTAAACAGGCATGAAAACATAAGAATAAACTTATGTCACTTAGTATTTTTTGTCCCAAATGTTTTTTTTTCTTTATGAAAAACTAACTATCATTTATCACTAAACCGATAAAAAATATAACTCAATTCAGATAGATCAAAAATATTACCCATCTACCTTAATATTGCTAGTTTCAAGGGAGGGAAAAAAACTGAAACTTTAACCTGCTCAACCTAGTTACAAACACCAAGTTAATTATAACCCGAGCTTAGAACAATAAATAAACAATTTTTTATAGACTTACTTATTTCCAAGCAAACTATGGAGCTTAATAATGAGTTCATCCTCTTCTTCAGTAAAATTTCCCCTCTTAAGGTCAGGTCTTAAGTAGTTGATCCACCGTAATCTACAACTCTTCCCACACCGTAACAAACCGGCGGCCTTTGGTAACGATCTCCAACACCCCTCTCCGTGAGCTCGTATGTATGCGATAAGTCTCTCGTCCTCCTCTTTTGTCCATGCGCCTTTGTTCGTGTGTGCTTTCTCACAACAAGGTGATCTTCCCATATCCACTCTTAGTCTCTTACTTACTTAGCCTTTTTTTTTTCCTTCCTATTTTTCTTCTTCTTCTTTTTTGTGTGTGTTTATAAGGCAGGCCTTTTAACTCTTATATATATAGATAGATAGATAGATAGATAGGTAGATTGATTGATGGAGTATATGCATACTAAAATTGTGTGTGTGTGTGTGTGTGTGTGTGTGTAAGAAAGAGAGAGAAGGGAGTGAACCTAATTGCTTCTAGATGTGAGTTGGTGAGACAGGTTTGAGGGGAGTTGGCCTTTTCTAGGATACTATTACTAGTATATCCGAACAATGTTATAATGAAAAAGGGCGGACGACATTATTGTTCCAAATAATTTGATTAAAAGGTCCACTTCAATTTCAATCTTAAGTTTTAGAATAGTAACGAAATTAATCGTGTCCTATGTATATGCATAATCGTTTGAATAAAGGTCATAGAAAGCCGTGTCAGAGGGACGAGGATATATGATACATGGACACGAGTTTCTGAATCCGACATGATACCACTCGCACATGCCAAAACGATAGGATATAACACTTAAAATAGTATATAATTATATTTTTCACATAGATATCATTTTTTTTTAACTTAAGCAAACATAAATAATTTGTGTGATATATATGTGCGAAATCGAGTTTTGTTTATAAAGTTTAAATCGTGATATTGTGGAAGTATAATGATGCAATTTTTTTTTAATCTTTTGGTTGAAATATTTATGTTGAAACCTACGTTTTTATAGATCATTTTAGATGGTTCTCATGTTAAAATTCTAATTTTAACTCACATTTCGAGCTAATCGTGTCATGTTATCTTTGAACCGTGTCCGACTCGCTTGTGCAAGTGGTCAACTAAAAAATCATAAACATACGCCAATATGCCGTGTCGGACACCCCATTTGTCGTGTCCGACACGTGCTCGTATCCGACACATGTTCGACTCTTTAAAATAATGCGTGTTCGTGCATAATAGATCAGGAGTATTTTAAGGGACATACCAAAACTGATCTTTCAAATTGTTCTAAAAAGTTTACTGAACAATATATTTTTTAGTATAGATTAATATTTTTAACAAATATACATGATAACAGGTTAAATATTTTCAAATTCTATCAAAATAATAGGACCTACCGCCTCCTTTATCGAATTCCGCCCATGAGAGTATGTGATTAATTTTGGGAACAAGAAACTCGAAATTATTTTAGGAGAAAATTCTTGTTAGCATCCTGTATGATTGGATTTTACCAATTTGTTACTCAACTTTTAACTTTTATCAATTTGAGCTCCAACCTACCAATTTAATACCTTTTAGTCATGCTCTCACTCATATATCATAGTGAGTGCAATTGCGTCAATATCTATCAAAAATAGATCTCCAAATATGAGATGTAGACAGATAGTAAGTGTAATTTAGTTGATTTATGGTGCCAGACCTTTAATGGACAAAAATTCATAGGTTGAGGCCTTAATTTGTAAAAGTGAATTGTATAAACTACTAAACAGTTTTTTTTTCATTATTTAGATAGACAAACAATAGGAAAAAATAATTTATTTTCTTCATTAGATTCAGCCTCAACCTCTGAAAATGCAACAACTGGCCATAGTCAGGATTGGTGGCAGGTCGTGGTCGCGTTGTTCTCTCTCTATTAATCTCTATCTAGTCATGTAGTGGTGGCATATTTTCATTACCTCATACTCTCATTTATGGTCCTTTTATTCCGACAAGGTAAGTCCCTCAATTTGAAAGTGGTACACTAAAATTGAAATAAATAAATTAATTTATTTTGATCTCTAAATATTCAAATGTTTTGTAATGGGGACATAAATTGTTGGAAACAAAATATTTATTGATAATCTTAAAAAGAATTACATTTTGAAATCTTCAATTTCTTATTTGAATAATTTAAATATATAAAAAAATTGCTGTCCATTAGATTATTTATTTAGAAAGATAGTATAATGAACAAAAGTTTTATAAAACTCAAGTCTTATCTACATTCAAGCATTTATATTGATCTCAATGATCTTGCATGTAGTAAAATTCTTAATTGTTTTGTTGCCAAAAGGAGGGAGATTGATGAATCAATCCTGAATTATACGTAATTGTATTATTTTTTTATGATAACAAATAAGAATTTTACATATTTAACAAATATCGTTGTATTAAAACTTTCAACTAGTTTGTTTCAGATAAACACATGTATTTATCGATATATACAATGAAGTACATAATCAAGGAAAAGTTGTATTTCTTGTCTCATTTGGAGTTAAGCCAGTCAAAGAACCGAAACGAAATTTAGAGAATGTACCACAAAATACAATTGACATTAAAAGCATGATAAGTATTAATAAATCCGAACCATAATATTAATACTTATAAAACTATTACACAAGTGTTTACCCTAAGTATCTTGATATTAAAATAATCTATAATATAGTTTAAGGGAACATAATTTGGTATCAAGAGCGTGTTCTTAGAAATGTGTATCTTAATTGTCGTGGAAATTTCCGATGACCAATTTTGTATATGTCCTCGTCGAGTCGATTGTTCAACAAGTCTCTCCTTAAGATCTATCTGTCCCCTACCGTTGGCTTCTAAGAAATTGACGCTGACCTCCCAGGATAAAACGACAAAAATGAAGTAGGAAAGTGAAAGCACATGCTCCTACTGACGAACCAGAAAATAGAAAGAGAATTTCTCCTTAATTTTTCCTAAGAAAACTAAATGCAGAATATAAAGAGAGAGTGATAATCTGATATAAAGAATATTGGTTTGGAAATGGAATGAATAATAATGTATGAGAAGGGTTTAATTTATAGAAAACGAATGGGTGTCAATCTGAACAAACGCGACTGTTCAGAACCAAGGGAGTGAATCTAGGCAGATTCAAAGTATAGGGGCATGTTTGTAAACAGCCACAACTGTTGGATCAGAGGAGTGAATCTGGAAAATTCAAAGTACGTGGACCTACTTATGAAAAGATGAAACTGACGGATTAATACCGTTAGGGATAAATATATAGTGTTTCAGGAATGCAGATTAGTTGAGTAAAAATATTAGGTGTGTTGAAAACACGCACTTACATATACATCACACCGCGCTGCGCCTCGCCATGCCACGACCACGTGTCATGGGTCGTGGGATGCATGTCTTGGGTCATGGGCTCGGGCCTCCGGTCGGCTTTGCCGACCGTCACCGCGAGGGTCAAAGATCAAACCCCAGACGGGGCACGAGCAAGACTCACCCCAATCGTACGCGAAAATCTTGGAGCTCCAAGCCCCAACCATTAAGCTCATGCTGGATGTATATGAACACTCAATTCTCACTCACCAATGTGGGATAAATGTTTCCAAAGCCTTTTGTAAAAGTGAGTTCCAATAAAATCTTTCTAAATTTTACGTGACCTCCAAAATGGTGGCTAATATCTTTCACTTCCATTACGGTTTTGGATGTGTGTGACATACCATTTTATTGTACTTAACATGTTTAAACCGGTGCTCAAAACCGGTTCAGGTATATTACATATATACCTATAATTCCAATAATCCCCACATGAATGATATTTGCCTACTTCCTAAACCTAAAACTAAATGGATATGCAAATGAGATAAACTCGTAGAAACTTGTTGCATCTGGGAAGGTTGTCTTTCTATTATTTAACTTCCCATAGTGAAATACCATCTGATATAGTCGCCAATCATTGAATGCGATGTCTTGAACTATTTTGGTTAAGGTGTATACCAAGACAATGATACTCACACAACTCTTTTATTTTGCTATCTATTTTGGTTCCAAAAATTGAAGTATCCATTATGGCCCTGGATGTGCCTGGTTATTCTTCGAGTGCTCTTAGAGAACTTAGTCTGATTCATTCTCACGGATGCGGCCAAACATCTCACTCGATATAGGTGATCTCTTATGAATGTAACATGCCTTACCCATTTGTTTAATTCAAGTATAAAGATCATTAAAAGAAAATCTTATCCTACCATTAGTACAGGTGTATCACTATGTCATCATAGAACATGAGCATGGATATTTCCCTAATGATTTCGGTCGGAACCACCACCACCACCCCCCCATGAACTTTGTTGTCTCGTTGAACCTAGATCTTGGGACCTTCAGTCAACCAGGTAGAGTTACCATTGTAGTGGCTCATTCCCTTCTTAATGACTTCAGCATTGCACCTGTGTGGATCCACACATTCATGACATGATCATATTGAATTATTCAAGTATATGAGTTTAGAGCAATCTCATGACCCTCTATTTCTCTATATCGTGACCTCAAGTCTAATGTACTTTGCATATCATGTCCTTATGTCTCTCAAGCTAATCAAGACACGTCTACCTCCTGGTGGGGTCTTCTCTATCTAACTATGGGTTGCGAGTCCATAGTTTACTTCGACCCTAACTTTTGAGAAATTAAGAACATATTATTTGCACTTTTATATAGTTTTAGTATATCTTAGATATCTAGTTTCCATTAATGTACCATCTTGTGCTATCTCAATATTTGTTGTAGTGTAATCTATAGTCTGAAGACTATAATTCTTACTAATCCCTTTCCGGGATTACTAAGTGAGTTCACTCACTTACGTTTTTGTATGCATCTTACATAATATGTGTATATTTATTAGTCACAACATTGTCTTTAATGTTCAGGACAATTAAATAATTTTCTAGAAGGAATATCTCTATTTATTATACCGCCTTGAGTTATTAAGACATGGTTTTGCCATATCTAATTTATTTTTAGTGGTCACATTTGTTACATTCTTAATGCCTAATAAAATTATCCATCTTGTTTAACCATACTTTTTTGACAGCAATCCTTTCGAGGATCAAATAAATACACAACGTGACTAACTAATTTGCATACGACACCAGCAAGTTTAAATAACTTGCCTTGCTGAGATTTCGGCTACCCCCGCCCCGCAGAAAGATAAGGTTTTTCGGCTTATAACTGTTGTTTCAGGAACTTGTCAATTGTATAGTGAGGTTGGCTTTCCCCCACAATTGTCATCTTAGCTTGTGTTGGAAAGTAAGACTTTTTTTATAAACACTCATACAAGCTTTTAGTCATTTTTCAAAATAGGGTTTTAATAACCCTAGTGTATAGTAAGAACGCAAAAGTTCAAACACTTGTTTTTTTTTTGAGTGATTTTTAATTTTCCAAAAAATACCAATTAAAATATACTTGGAATTCAATCACAAACAAAGATTGGAAATGAACACAAACCAAAAGACTAATAAATAAAAAAGAAATGTATTCATTAAATTTATACAAAAAATTGTAACCAAAGTATGCTACATACAAATGAGTTTTACCAACAGAAACAAAAAAAAATATTAAAATACGTTATGTGTTACATCCACTAAAAACCAACTAATCTCGACTTTATCATTCCCAATGGGAATAACGTTAAGTTTGAACATGTCATTGCTCACATAGCCTTTCCCCACATACATTCCTCCTTTCATGAGTACCACTGTATCGGAGTTGAACACCATCATGAATCCCTTCTTACTAAGTATGGAATCAGACACTAAGTTCTTGCGGATTTGTAGTACATGGAGTACATTGGTCAGTGTAAGTTCCTTTCCTGAAGTGAGTTTGAGAACCACATTCACTTTTCCTTCCATCTTGGAAGTGGATGTGTTACCCATGTAGCATAACTCATTCTGCAATGCTTGGTAGGTGTAGAACGAACTTCTGTCAGAACAGAACTCCAGTGTCTATCCAACATTCCTTTAGACAGCCATATACGAGATTGACCTCAATCCAAAGAACTAGAGACACCATTGCTGCTAAGTTAAGTTCATCAACCTTTTGATATAAATGAGTGGATTCAATCATGTGAGAGTGATTTGATCTCTCCTCATGCATCTTATTTCTCCTCATGTTCTGACATTCCCTTTCGTAGTGTTCGACTTTTCCACATGCAAAATATTTCCATTTGAACTTCTTCCTCAAATCGTTCGGCCCGTTCGTTCTTGAACGTGACCCATCATAGTTCTTTCGCTTGTGGTTTGTAACTTCCACAATGTTTGCCCTTGCCCGATGACCACCGACAACCCTCCTCTCTGTAGCCCTGTTATCCTCCTCTATCCTCAACCTTAGTATCAAGTCCTCTAGATGACTCTTTCCACTTATGAATAGGATAGTTTTTGAAGTCTCTCCAGGAGGGTGGTAATTTGTCAATAATGGATGCTCCTTGAAAAACATCATTTGTGTCCATACCCTCGGAGGTGAGATAATAGATTACAACTTGAAGGTCTTCTGCTTAGGTGACTACGAATTTGGTGTCCACCAGTTTGTATCACAGGAATTTGCTAACGACAAACTTTTTCCTCCCAACATCATATGTCCTATACTTTTTATCAAGACTGTCCCAAAGTTCTTTTGCCGACTTTTTAGGCAGTATACCCCAAAAAGGTTATTATCCAGACCCATCAGGATATAGTTTCTGCAAAAGTAGTCTGCATGTTTCCATGCCTCTACATTTGCCACTGATTAGGTATTTCCCTCAACGAGTACAGGTCCATCCTCTTGGATATATGTTTAGTGGTGGTTGAACCATTGGAAATCACAGTGTCCTAAGAAACAATTTAAGTTTTATTCACTTGTGGTTGAAACATGTTTAGCGGTGTTATCTGACACCTCTTGGTGTGTTGATACGGGAGCCACTAATCATATTTGCAATTCATTGCAGGCGTTTCAGACAACCAGGCAACTTAGTGATGGAGATATTTGTGTATTTCTGTGAGATGACACGAGAGTGCCGGTAGTTGCAGTTGAAAACATTATTATTTCATTTCGTAGTAATAAGCTTTTAATTTTGAAAGATGTTTTTTATGTCCCTTCGATTAGAAGGACTTTGATTTCTGTTTCTAGTCTTGTTAAAAATGGATATTCAATTTATTTTAATGATTCAGTTATTATTAAAATGGATAAACTTGTAATCTGTTCTGGTACATTGGTGAATGGTTTATTTATTATTAATAATGGCTTACCTACTATGCAACTAAGGAAATCTAATAACATTATTAATCGTAAACCATGTAAGAGGAAAAGTCCTTCAGAAATGAATGAAACGTATATTTGGCATTTGCACTTAGGTCATATTAATCTAAATCGAATTACAAGACTGGTTAAAAATGGGTCTTTAGGGTTATTGAAAGTAGAGACACTTCCAGTCTGTGAATCGTGTTTAGAAGGTAAGATGACAAAGCAGCCATTTTCAGCCAAAAGCAATAGGGCTATTGAAACGTTAGAATTAATTCATTTTGATTTGTGTGGACCCTTGAATATCCAAGCTAGATGAGGTTATGAGTATTTTGTCACATTTATTGACGATTACTCTAGATATGGGTACATTTATATGATGCGTCGCAAGTCTGAATGTTTTGAGAAATTCAAAACATTTAAGGCTGAAGTGGAAGCGCCATGGAAAATGTATCAAGACACTACGATCTGATCGTGGTGGTGAATAGCTCTTTGGATAATTCTTGGAATACTTATCAGTGGAAGGTATCACCTCTCAGTTGTCTGCACTTGGTATGCCATAACAAAATGGTGTAGCAGAGAGGAGAAATGGAACCCTTATGGATATGGTTAGATCAATGATGAGTTACTCGGATTTACCAGATTCGTTTTGGGGACATGCATTAGAAACGCCTGCATATGTTCTTAACTTGGTACCTTCGAAGTTAGTACCAACTACACCCACAGTATTGTGGACTGGGCGTTAGTCTAGTCTAAGACATATTCGAGTGTGGGGTAGTATGGCACATGTGTTGAAGGTAAGGACTAACAAGTTAGAGTCTAGAACATATGTTTGTTTATTTGTTGGGTAGCCTAAATGAACGAAAGGTGGTTTATTCTATTGTCCTAAGGATTAGAAGGTCATGGTTGGCACTAATGCCCGATTCTTAGAAGAGGACTTTATTATGAACCACAAACCCATAAGTAGGATTGTTTTAGAGGAGATGAGAGTCAACTTGCACGAGCAGATTTCTAAGTTACCCACAGAAAAAGAAATAGTACAAGACACAGAGCCAGTACCATTAGATAATGATAGTATACCTCGTCGAAGTGGGAGGACGATAAACCATCCGGTAAGGTACACACTCTTGGGAGAATCTTTCGAAAGGATCCCGGAAGAGTTGGATACTTAACCAGTTAACTACAGAGATTCACTTCAGGACAAAAATGCAGAACTCTGGCAAAAGGCAATGAATGCTGAGATGTGGTCTATGTACTCTAATCAGGTCTGGGAGCTTGTAGAACCACACAAGGGGATAAAACCCATCAGATGCAAGTGGATCTATAAGATAAAGAGAGGATCAGACAGTAAGGTGGAAACCTTTAAATCAAGGCTTATTGCGAAAGGGTTTACTCAAAAAGAAGGGATCGATTATGAGGAAACCTTCTTGTCGGTAGTCATGCAAAAGTCTATCCGGATTCTCTTGTGCATTGCGGCTCATTTCGATTATGAAATTTGGCAAATGGATGTGAATACAGCTTTCCTTAATGGAAGTCTTGAGGAATGCATATATATGTTACAACCAGATGGATTCATAGCAAAGGACCAAGAGCATTTAGTGTGCAAGCTTAAGAGGTCCATTTATGGGCTTAAGCAAGCATCGAGGTCTTGGAATAATTGCTTTGACTAAGCCATTAAGTCTTATGGTTTTCATTAGAGTTATGACGAGTCAAGTGTTTACATGAAGCATGATGGAGTTGTTAATGTGTTTTTAATACTATATGTTGACGATATACTACTAATCGGAAACAATGTAGGAGTATTATCGGCAGTCAAAGTATGTTTATCTGGAAAATTCGATATGAAGGATTTGGGAGAAGACGGTCACATTCTCGGGATCAAACTTATACGTGATCAGAAACGTAGAATGTTGGGCTTATCTCAGGCATCCTATATCGATGATATTCTCGCCCGTTACAGCATGCATGATTCCAATAAAGGTTTTTTACCTTTCCGGCATGCGATACATTTATCAAGCAATCCCTGTCCTATAACTCAGATTCAGATAGATAAGATGAAGGCAGTTTCTTATGCTTCGGCAATAGGAAGCCTGATGTATGCAATGTTGTGTACTAGACCCAGTATCTGCTTTGCTGTTGGCATGGTTAGCAGATTTTAGTCTAATCCCGGGCAGGAACATTGGACTGCAGTAAAACATATAATCAAGTATCTGAAAAGAACTACCGATTACATGTTGGTTTATGGTGCAGATAGTCTAGTGCCTACTGGGTATACAGACTTTGATTTTCAGTCAGATATGGATTCTAGAAAATCAACCTCTGGAAATGTGTTCACATTAGGAGGTGGAGCCATTAGTTGGAGAAGCATCAAGTAAGATTGTGTTGCTGATTCAACTATGGAAGTTGAGTATGTGGATGCCAATGAGGCAGCTAAAGAGGTTGTGTTGCTCCGGAACTTTCTTTTGGATCTTGGTGTGGTACCTTCTGCACAATCACCTATTACACTTTATTGAGATAATAGTGGGGCGGTTGTGAATGCGAAGGAACCTACAATACACAAGAAGGTTAAGCACATCCAGATGAAGTATCACGTTATACGAGAGATCGTAAAAAGAGGAGATGTGGTGGTGACTAAGATTGCATCGACGAATAACCTAGCAGATCCATTCACTAAAAGTCTTCCGGCGACTACTTTTAGTAGGCATGTGGAGAACATGGGAGTGAGATTTATGTCAGCATGACTTTAACTCTATAGTGGGAGATTGTTTGAAATATACTAAAAGACATGCTTGTTTTTGGATTTATATTTGACAATGTTTTGAATTGATCTATTTAATGAGAATAATATGAGCAATTGTTATTTATCATTATTGTTTGGATGACTAAATAAGTGTCTATTATTCTATTTAGTAGATGGTCTAGCATGTAGAGTACAGCTTACATACGGAAGATTAGACTCTCGGTTCTAATAGAATATAAGTTATATGTTTACAACTTTAGATGGAAATGGACACACCGTCAGTAAAGTTATAGTACGTGATTTTAGTCGGTCTGTCTTGACTATAGGGAACGGATAAATTCCAACTCCATTTACTAGTGCACTTTGTGTGTATTAAACAGGACTGTTACGAAATAGTCATTTGGTGACTAACTAGACAAAATAATTTATATCTCGTGGTCATGGTTATTGTTTATGCTCTTAATTCATATATTTCTATTTAGACATGTATTGACGTGTTTGTCATTTTGATTCATACATGGTGAGATTCGTCACGAGTCAATAAAGTTAATGAGTTGGATGGCAGCATTATTCGTATCAGTGTTTATTTCGTGTAAACCCTGCAGGTGAATTTATAATCCAACACGACAAATAAGTTAAGCGGACAGGCTTAGGGATAATACGTTTATTAAATAAGAAATCAGTCAGTGATTTGATTTAATAAGGGAGTATCTGGTTAATCTTTACATGGGAAGATAATGAACATGCTTGACAATTGGAACGAATTAGATATTCGGATTATGGTAGACAGATCAGTCATGATCTTTAGTGGAATAAATCATGATTTAAATTGATTGTGTATATCTCGGGTTTTAAGGAGATATGATAGTACGAAATCTTTTTTAAGGAGCTCTATCCTAATCAGCCTACAAGTCCCTACCTTAGCCTACATATAGCACGCCCTTTTTTCTTTGCAGAATAAGTTTTTTAAATAACTATATTTTCGATATTGCCTAAAAAGAGAAAGAGTCCACCCTCTTTCAAGGAGCAATGTGCTAGTTTAAGAATAGGGTAGAAGAGTTGAGGCGAATCCGTTCCATCATAGTCACTATCTATTCCCTTCTGTTATTCGGTATGATCTAAACCTATACGCTAAAACAGGATTTACTTTAATAATATACATACGTACATACTAAACCTAGAATCTGGACACGTTTTTTTCGCTGTGCAAACTGATTTTCTATCAGCGAGATCATTTGTAAACATTTATATACATCAAATGTGTGTGATTCAGCCTTCGTTAATACTTTCGATCACATCGATAGTTAGTCTTGAACAAAGTTTATATTAGACTTGTTGATTGTATGACTTTTGTACTACTTCAAGTATATATTACTTGATTGGATCGTGTGATATGTCAACTCATTGTTAAAGACATTTCTGAGTAACTATGCCCTTTAAGAAAGAGGACATCTGTGGGTAAATTTGTCCCAAAGGAATACTGGTTTTAGCGGGTACCTCTGCCCCTAAGTAATAGTCTTGTATTAGATAGTTATGCCATAAGAAGGAGTGTGTGTAAAGTAAACGACCCTTAAGAAAGTATTTGAAAGTAATTTAAAATCTTAAGGACTAGATTCGATTTAGCGACATGACGTAGTCTCATCTTGAGGCGAATCTGGATGAACGCTCGCGTAAAGTACTTTCTTTTCTTATATTTTACTAACAAGTCTTAGTATATTATATATCTATATCTATAAGACTTGATTTAAAACTGCATATTGACTTAGAGCTTATCACATCTGAAACAAACGTATAGATGTGTGTTGATAGCTGCATAGTGCGAAGCGAACGAATTTAATTAACCTTGAGTTAAAATATATCCATTCGTCGATAGCTGGATAAATGAGTGTGCATCTATCGTCAACTCTTGTATTTAATGAAGTAGATGGGTGTTGTGAACGTGTGGCTGTAATTGTGATTATTTGGGCGTTATAACTAATAGTTATTATATATTTATATGTATAATATATTTTTCGCTGCAGAGTATTTTATTAATAATCTCTTTCATATACAAACTATCCAAGACGATGTCTTAATAAACTGTCCGATACTTGTTTTTTTAGACTTCTTTTCACAATAATTGTGACGGAGAAAATACCAATTCAAATTTGATGGATGAAAAAAGGTGTAACTAAATGGACCCGTATTATAATTTTCCTATTTTCATCCATTAAATAATATTTAAATACTTGAAAAGTCTGAATATTTTTTTTAAATTCGTCAAACATATCCCTCTCCTCTCTAAGTTTGCCATAAGTCCTATCACGCATATTACATATTTGTCACTTGTAAACCAATACAATATGATTAGACTCTTAGTATACACCGCTCATCATTACAGTTCGAATATCAAACACATCTAAAATAGGGATATCTTATAATTAGGGGTAATTAAAATATATGACCAATTTTTTTCATATCTGTCCCAAACATAAAAATATTTAAATGGTGCACCTCAAAAAATTTCCTTTAAGTTTAAAAGACCGATCATGAACATTCAGATCATCCCAAAATTGCTTCGGCATCTTAAATCTCTTTTATATTTCTCTAATGATATCTCCATCGACATTAAGTGGCTAGATTAGCGCATAATCAATTAATTTCATTTAAGTAGTAATTAAAAATCAATCTTTTTACATAATTGGTTCCGGTTCTTTAGTAACCGTATGGGTTTTTTGCTGTTTTCCAGTGAATTCACCGTCTCCATCGACCTCCCACGTCGGAGATGATGGCAATTAATATTTATTGATCGAATTCGAAAAGGAGAGAGAGAGTTTTAGATGTATTCTTATGGGTATCCGGTTGCCAGAGGCAGAAGCCTCCGGAGATGGAGGTTGTCGTAGCTGGTTTAGTCGGAGATGTGATAGAGTCGTTGAAGATTGTGGTGGTGGATGTTGTTTGTATGTTTTTGAGGGAGAGAAGGCGATTTGGTTTTTTTTTTTTTTAAAGTAACACCTCTTTGAAAGAAACATTAAAAATGTGACTAATTTTAAAGACCTACTAAAAAGTGACACCTCATAAAATAGAAAAAACGGAAGTGAAGTACATTCACGTATGGCATTAACTTTGCAAGTTAACAAAACCATTAACTATTTAGGTAGGTAGGTTGGTGAAAATAAAGTATACTATATAATACTACTAGTAGCAGTAGTAATAACGAGTATCAGGACAAGGTGTGATCCGATTTCTGTTCTCCTTTTCTTGCAACTCTATATTCATAATTAAAACTCAAAAAACAACACATTTTTAACAAAACTAGCCAAACAGGCAAGCAGAGACCCAAACAAGGCATATAAGTATCCGTAAGTAATTAGTTTATCATAATTGAAATCGCATGCATAAACAACTTATGTTGAAGAGTAAGTTTTCTCTTAAGAGAAGAAAGCATAAGATTTTTTTTGGAGGGTAAACATGTACTTATAATAAAGCCTACATTTATTATATGAAATTCTTTTCCTCATCATTACTTTTTGACCTCTCTTGGAATTTTTTTTTCATATGTGCATTTTCGGTTTGGTATACAAAGACTGTATATTCATTATTATAAATAAAAATATGGGTTTTTCCATCAAGTATATAAAAAAAATCGTATAAAGATTGTATATTTGAAGTTCATGAAACCATGATGATACATAGAATTTCAAGCTTTATATTATGTTTAAACAACAATGCTGTTTTACTCCCTCCGTTCCCAAATTATTGTCTTGGTTTGATAAATCACCCATATTAAGGAGATAAAATGATGACATAACTTTTTCATATTTCTTTCAATATTTACCCTTATAAAACAAACATTTACTTATAAAATATGTTTGGATTATGGGTATATGTGTAATTGCAAAAGATTAGACTTACTAATTATGGAAAGTGGACAATAATTTGGAAACATCCTAAAATAAAATAATGGACCAATTAAAAGGGAACAGATGTAGTATAAAACAATTTGTGTTTTTACTCTAATAATTAAAAAAAGTCAATGCCATCGTCATATCGCCCAAGTATAAGTAAAAGGTGTAATTTTTTTGTGGACTTCCGGAAATTTGTTAACATCAACCCATGGTATTTTGATTGGCTCTGTTTGTTTTAATGTAAAATGGGTGTAAAGTAAACATTTACAGGTAAAATTAATTGTCCGGATGTTTGGTTACATGTAAAATACTTTTTTCAGGAAATCTTTTCCAAATTTAGTGCAAAACAGGGGGAAATGATTGCTCTAAAAAAAAGGTGGAAACGATTTTCTTACTTCATGTCAAAAGAAAAAAATCAAAAAAGGTAATAGATATGGTCCTTTAATTTATATTTCATTTCCTTATACAATAAAGAAAAGATACGTAATTAAGGAAAACATGATTTTTAATAATTCAGTAAATTCAATTAATATAACATGTTGCATACTAACTAACAAAATACATCAAACTTACATACCATTTTCTCTCAAATGTAGTCATAGTAACGAAGGTGAAGATACTATATACATTCTCTTGTCTTGTGTATATTTTTTGTAAATAAAATACATTGTTGACGGTTTACCTTTGATTCTCCTGATAGTATATATATATATATGAAATTACGTATATTGCACTTGATCAATATTTGAGACTTTGATTTTTTTGATGTTTTTCATTTAAAACTTTCACCAATTTATTTATTTTTATGAATTTGACTTTTTTTGATGTTTTTCATTGAAAATATTATGTTTAGTTTTGAATTATATCTATTTGTTTATGCATCGACTTTGTCGAAATTTGAAGAACTAACAAAATTTTGGATTTTAATAGAATTTTTCGTACAAAACTTTTAATGCACCAAACACCTGTAAATGAAATGCAAACAAAAGTTTTCACAGTAAAAAAATTTTAGGAAAATATTTTCACCAAAAAATATTTTACTATGAAACAAACGGATTCTTAGTTTTTGTTCTTTCTTTACTTAAGTGCAAATCAGATATGAAAAGAATGATAAATAAGTCTTGATCTCACTCTCGGTCTTTCTTTCTCTCTCTCTATATATATATACTAGTAAATAGAGGCAATGTTGTAAAAGTCGCAAGTCGCTGACTAATCGGTGAGGTCTGACTGGATTTTTTTCTGACTAATCGGATTAGTCAGTGATTACTCATTTTGGACTAAAAGTGTCATTTTTTCAAATTTGGGGGTTATTTTGTAATATTTTGAAACTTTGTATGTAACATATACAGAAACAGTGGACAATTCTATATTTTCTCAAGTTACTAGGACTAATTTTAAATACATCAAAGTTACCAAATAAAGCAGTACACGTGTATTGTCTCTCACTTTCTTATTTGTTTTCTTTCCCGTCTCTCTCTCTCTTATGTATCTTTCTCAGAACATACGAGAAATTGGTATTTTCAAACCCTTAAAAATGGGGTGTTTGTGTTTTTGAAGTAGAGAGAAAGGGATTCTAAGAGAGTCATAGTAAAGAAAGACATGGAGAATATATATATAGATAGAGGCACAACAAGTTAAGTTTTTTTTTTAATTAAAATCCCTAATCGCTGTCAAATATTGAACTGATTAATCGATGTTGACTATGATTAGTCAGACGTTGACCGAAATTAGTCGCGTTGACTTTTTACCGACATAATTGCAGTGACTAGGGTTAGTCGAGTCGGTCTGGGTCCGACTTCCGACTAATCGGCGATTAGTCCCTGACTATTGCGACTTTTAGAACAGAGATTAAAGGCACACTACATGTGCCCTACCCAGTGGGGTGTTTTTTTTAAAAAGCTTAAAACTATTTTCTAAATTTCACAAAAGTGGTAGGGGTATTATGTGGGTAACTATTAAAAAGTTTGGATTTTTATTTTAAAAAGGGGCGTGACTTTTGTAGTCTCAAAAGTAACAGTATTTTTCTGGTCTCTCTTATTATAATAGAATATATATATATATATATATATATATATATATATATATAAACACTACAAAAAACATTTAAATGAATACTTTTATGCAAAAATGATTCAAATCAATATTTAATTAATGTAAATCTCCATGTTTTCACGATGGCAAGATAAATATGTGTCTTGTTTTTATTTTCAAGATGTATAATTGCATGTATTGATTTTTTAATTTTACCTTAATTTCCATTAATCAAATCATGATTTGAAGAATTTTTGTATAAAAGTGTTAAAAATTGTATTCAAGTTGATGTGTATATATATATATACATATATATTAAATGTGTGTATATTAGTTCTTTCATGGAATCTTTTCGGTTTTAATCAACTTTAAAAGGGAAAATTTATGATGGGTAGTAGGGGCGGACCCAGAGGATGGTTGGGGGTGTCTACGACCACCCGGAAGATTTTTAATATTTTTTCTAATTTATTATTATTATTTTTATACTTGTAATTTCAACTTTTATGAAATATATATACATTAATGTTTCCTCTTTGCTAATAAAAGAGTTGATTGTGTAGTTGTAACATAGCGACTTAAGTAAGTGGAAGGTTTAGATTTGGAGTCATGTAACCTCAATATCTAGATTTATATTTTTCCTAAACAAGATTACAGATATGCAAATTTTAGAAGAGATAAAATAGGTAGGCTAGTTTTATTTTTTTAGTATTAGACTCATTTATATTATCTCACGTTCAATATATTTTTACAACACACGGCCCCGAAAAAATTTATCTTGATTCTGCCCCTATGGGTATATAATATAGTTAGTTTTCTTCCTATCGGTATTTGAAATTCAGGACTGCAACTCTTGGGGTGATTATCCGGTGTGTGCGACTACAAGACAAATAACGATGTAATAAGGCGTCAATAAATCATGCAAAAGATAAACATTTCTTAAAGAAATATATTCAAGTCATTTTTTTATCCATTTAAGATTCAAATCCCTTGTCGAGGAGGTCGATGTGTCATACAAACTGATAAGTGAAATATTGAGTAGATGTTGTACAACTCAAAACTATTAATAATGTTGAAGTTTTGGCCAGTACAAAAGTTGTTACTTAAAAGTGCATTAGTTTTCTGTTGAAACAGTGATGAAATAATAAGGCATTAAGGTCATGATATATGGTAAGTTAGTTGGAGTGCACACTCATGATAGTAACATATAATTGTTTTTGCCAATTCTTGTGCATATAAGCATTGAGATGGTAGTTATGGTTTTATAATATATTGGGGGAGGGGGATAACGACAGAGAGATAGGAGTGGGTAGTAGGGTTTCTAGAAGGCTTTTGGGAGGATGAAAAATAAAAATAAAAATAAAAATGGGAAGCTGTTAATACTAAAACGAGAAGGAAAAATAAAATAAAAAGAGTATGGTTGTGGATATTTGTAGGTTTTGGTTCACCTTCCACTTCTTATTTTTGTTCGCTATCATTGTAGGGTTGGGGATTGATAGTTCATCCACATTTTCACCGCAAAGATGATCACATGCGTATAAACTAGACAGCCAAATATATTTTCCTGGATAAATTATACAAATGGTTATCTTACACCGCAATAAATAAGAAAATTATATATCAAAATTTAGAAACAAAACCCAAATCGCTCTATAAATATATTGAAATTACACGGATGGCCCACTGTAGTATATTACATGTATAAAAACAGTATATATGTGTTATAAAAATGCAATATTCGGTCAAGATTCACCCACATGCATAAATTATATTTATTAAAGCCAGGTGAATAAAAATTACATGTTAATTGAATAAATTGATATGTTTCTATATAAATTTAACCTCTTTGCATGTTAA
The DNA here is from genome assembly GCA_963920805.1 of Primula vulgaris. Lineage (NCBI taxonomy): Eukaryota > Viridiplantae > Streptophyta > Magnoliopsida > Ericales > Primulaceae > Primula > Primula vulgaris. The sequence continues at coordinate 19,929,494 of OY987217.1, read as the reverse complement.
AATTACCATATATATAATTGATTGGTAATTAAAAATATATTGTTTGCTTGCATGTTAAAACTATCATGTATAGAATTACTTATATGGCAATAAACCGTAGATAATTGATTGATATATCTTGTTAGAGTAATCAGCATATATTTTGATATTACCATAGATATAAATCTCACATATGGCAATTGTATATTAAATTATTAGATTTGATCTAATTGATTTGAATTGGTATGATATAATTTTTGTGATTGATAATCTTGAATTGATTTACTTTATCACTAAATCTACTGCATAATTAGATATATATCCTGAATATCTTTTATATTGCCTTGTATATATATGTGGTTATCTAAAATAGATATATCTATTATTTATTGCTATGAATGGTAGAAATGCGAAATCGTATATATTCACATTTAAGTTGAAAAAATTATGAATCTTCTCCAAATATACTCACCTATTTGGATACGATGTATATGAAAGATATAAGCGGATAGTTGCTATCCTAATGAGGTCGGGTTTTAACTGGCATTCGTGCCCTCTACCCTCACCGTCTTTCCTGGTCGTGTCCACGTAGAGCTACCGAAAGGGGTTGACTAAATAATAATTTCCCCGAGTGTGTTTATATAGTGATGTATGTTTCGCCGAATTGGTGTCTCAGTATCGACATGTCATTCGATCAATGGGAACCAGTTCACTTGAAAAGCAAAACTAGTGTTTTTCGAACATTTCGTTTCGAAACAAAGTTTGTGCTTGCGCAAACCATAAAAATATAAAATAGTCGTTTTATATGTTAACTAATTCAGAACTCCCAACATATGTTGGATACCATATATGATGAGAAAAATCGCAAAACATACTTGCGAAATGAGTATTTAGAAAATAATGTTATTCCGTCACCACATGTTAGTCACCTTGATGTGTGAGCATGTGATGTTCATTTTTTTTTTGATGCCATCTTTGATGAGTAAAACATGAGTTTGTTGTTACTCACGAAATGAAGGATAAGGCGTTGATTTTATTCCGTCACCACATTTGAGACGCGATGACGTCTATGGTGAACAAATGTCTGAAATTGATATATTGGAGCGATCTTTCACCAAAAATACTAGCTTGGAAATTGTATTCCATAAACAGCATCGTGAATTTATATTCACCCTATTCCTTCATCGCCCATTTGTTTGTGGATGAGAAAATTCCCCGAAGAGCAGGTTTAATCCTATTGGGTCAATGGCGAATTGTTTGCCTGATATTAATTCTCTGCATGGACATTTTTTTTTCCACGAATCGAGAACTGAGACAAGTGTTATTTGTCTCGAACTGTCGCGATCCCGACAATCGCCTAGCCAAGCGAGTTTTAGACAATCGTCAAAAATCGAAGACCTGTGGCTCCAAGACAGTCCTTGAAATGAACAATATGGTCCGTTGTCCCAAAGCAATAGATAATGCTCAATGAGCCAATTCTACGCTATAAAAACAAATGTCATGCATGGTTACTCCTTAAATAGTTCAAAACTATTATAAATGGGGAAAAGACGAAGGTGGTTTAAACTAACTGAAAGGAAACTCTCGAGACCCCCGATTTTTTGGATCAAATAAGTTTGGTACCTTTCTTTATTGATTTTGATAATTTATTGAGCCGGTTTTTCGCTCATTTGGATTATGTTTTTCCATTTGGTTTATGATTTTTCCATTTGAACCATACTTTTGGATTATGGTTTGCCTATTTATAAAATTTCTCGAAATAATTTAAAGTATTTTGAGCAAATTTCTATCAAAATGTGACCAAACTTTAAATTATCAATCTTTATGGCAATACATGTAGGGTAATTGGTTGTCTGGAAATAGTGGATAACAGTGTACCACATAATTTCACCAACTACTTGCCTAAAGTGTCTTTCGTGACAATGATTATGGACATGTCCTTCCAAATCAAAATCTTTTTGATTTGTCAAATATGAGGCCTTATACTCCTTTAGGTCATGTCGTACCTTGTTGAGTAATAAGACATTCGAGAAAACCAGTGATATCTGGTAATAGCTCATGAAAGAACTGAAATTTCTTTACATAGCCTCCACTCAATACGACCAAAATCGTACTTTAGATGAGCTGAAATGTCTTTCAAGTGGTTGCTACCATATTTTTTTTAAGCATTTAAAGTTGCCTTATCATTTCGCCTGTCATCGATTGATAAATGATTTAGATGCTACAACATAATTGTCTGTACTATCATTCGCCTGTCGTCGATTGATAAGAGCATTTTGATATTATGGCATTGACCGGATGAGATATTCCCGGGTCAAAAGACGATACTTGATTTATAATCGCATCCCATTTGGATTCTCTTTGAGGATATATTTCGTGATTAATCCGAAATTCAGGCTACTAATGCTCTCTTTGAAAGACTAGTATGTGTAAAGATCACGAAATGGACTCGTAGAATTCATGTAAAGAATTGAAGGAGTTTTGTGGACTTATCCAACCATAAGACGAACCATTAAATATTTATGGTTATGGTTGATGCATCGACAATATGGTCACATGATTATTGTTATCCACAGAAATGCAGCATTTCCTAAACTTTTAGCTCTATCATTAAGTTGTTGACTCATGATCCGGATTATCTTGAAAAGTCTAGTCGACTTGATAATGCCGAAGAGTAAGAATCGAAATTTCGATTTTGAATTACTTGAGTTTGGGAATTGAAATTGAACATCATTTCGATTATGTTCAGACCCAAATGGACTCACGAAAAGTTTGATGATGCAACTGGAAATGATTGCACGCACCTCTTGGTCTTGTGCACCAAGATTTATATTTCCGTGTGGGGTTATGATATTTTATTGCATTGGTCTGTTATGAGTCTCATAGACACTCAAACACTATATGCGTACCAGCTCGTTACTGGTTATGAGTCAGACGCCTCATATGAACGCGTGTTTGAGTGCTTAATATTTTGATTGAACCGTTATAGCATTCAAAATATGGACCTCTGAAGGGGACATAAGTCGATTATGAATCCTCTGCCTATCATTTGATAGAGTAACATTGGAAAGCGATCTCTTTACCGCATGATATGTGGAAGTGACATCGCTAAGACTATTCTTCCTGCCGTTAGGGCTGGGCGAAAAAACCTAAAAAACTGAATATGACCGATAACCGAACCGAAAAAGACTTAAACCGATTAACCAAAAAAATTTCGGGTCGGTTTCTGTTTTCAATAAAACCTAACCGGAAAAAACTGAAACTAGACCGAAAAAACCCGGTCTGGTTCGGTCCAAAAAATAAAAAGATAGAAACCGAAAAAAACCGAACCGGACCGAAACCAGCCATACCCGTCGTTAGGGGGAGATATGCACATGAACGTTGATAAGGAACGACGTGATGTAATGTGGCTTTCCCACTCAGTCTTAGCTTGATCCCCAAACTACACTTAGTGATAAGTAAGTGTGGACACTCCCCCAAGTCTAAATAAGTGCTAGACGCACTTGACAATTTATGAAATGTCACGAGATCATTTATACCTGCTGCAATTATGTTTGCAAGGAAAGATGTCCATGTCAGACACCGTGTTCCTGTTGTAACACGTTGTTTTGGCCGAACCCGCCAAGCGAATGGCGCTGTTGTCGGCTGTCCAGTCTTTCATCCTTCCCAAGATACGAGGAAGTTGACCGATTCTTAATTCGTTCAGCCAGTGGAGAGGTGAACTGAAACTCGTTTCTCGTACGAGATTATAAAGGATCAAGGAGATGTGTGATTTCCTGTTCATCCTAAGAATCTTGAAATATCTGTCGATCATGCTAGGTTAGACGATATTGATGTGAAATGAGACTGTCATCGATTACTTGTTCATATATTCAGTAACGACTGATAATATGAGCAAATTATGACACGGAACCATGAACTGTTGCCTGAAGTCAACGTAGAACAGACTGGCATAATGGAAACTTGCAATTCAAATAGACTCCTTACCGAAAGTGTGTTCGGACCTGTAGCTCCAACACCACCAATATTAAACGAGTTTGTTTATTTGGTTATTCGTAAGGAATAGTAATAAGAATAATGAGACTGTATCAGTGCTCGCATAGTAGCTCAAGGCTTCACTCATATCTTGGAATTGATTACAAGATGGTTTATTTCCTCATAATAGACGTTATAACGGTCACCTACTTTATCAGTTTAGTAGTTTCTGAAAAAGTGAGTATGCAGCATGTGAGTGTGGTCACGGTTTTATCTCTATGGAGATTTAGACAGAGATGTAGGTGAAGGTTCATGTGTGACTTCATGTGCTTGAATCAAATAGTTCCTGACCATGGAACATGTTCTCAATTAACTAAGACATTCACTATATGGATTATAAAATCCCAGCGGAGGCGGTATCCCACTTAAGTGATTACTTGATCGGCTTGGGATACGTAAAGACACGTTTTATGCCCTTGCATGTTTTATTACGCAATCCACTTTTGGATTTGCCTTCAAGATGAAGGATCTTGGGAAGACACTGTAGTGACTCGGCCTGATGATCAAGTCCCTTAAAGATTAAATCTATGTCCATGATTCATACTACACCCAGAAGGTGTTATGACATTTTAGTCATCATGACGCTAATTCGTCAGATTCCCCCATGATCATCCGTCCCTAATGAGACCATGAAGAGATATTGAACCATTATGTTCATATCTAAGTACAGTAACCGCATCATTGTACTTGGTCTTATGTGCTAGGATGTTGGAAAAACATGTGAAAACATGGGTGTTTCCGAATGGTCACTGGACCAACTTCGAGTCATTATTTCGTGTAACAGCGCTGAGTTGTTTATACCGTACTCAACGTGGTTGAGTAGCCCGTGTGACGAGCTTCGTAACGGTATATCACATGACCTATTCGGAGAATGGGTGTGAATACAAATTGGCTTCAAAGTTGGTACCTCGGGAGCTCAAATCTGGAAAATCTGGAAAAACCGAAATGGTAATGGAAAACCATTTAGTATAATCCCATATTGGAAGATTAAGAGTTAATTTTACAATATATATACCATACCAACCCATGTAGTTATTAAACTAACATGTCAACATACACCTAAGAGTATTAGTGTGTACCACACACGCGCGCTCGCTCGTGTCTCGTGTCTCGGGTCTCGGGTCTCGGGCGCGGGCTTGGGATTTGGGATTTAGGATTTGGGGAATGTCTCGGGTCTTGGGTCTTGGGTCCAAACCCGAATAGGGAGTTTTGTATAAAATACAAAAGGAGTCCCTAGAGTTTCCAGCAAGAGAAACGTCAGCAATGAATGAGATGAAATGCTGCGGTTTCAGAATTAAATTGAGCGGATTCTGTGGGTGTAACTCCCGGAATTAATGACCACAATTATGGCTGCGGTTTCTATAGAGCCTATAAAAGGCAGCCCTCCCCCTCTCATTTCAACACACCAGAATACACACAACTCACAGCATAAGCATACACTTAGTGAGAGAGAACCGCACCACCAACAGCTCGACCTGTGGTTCGGTGCCGGTTTTCATACGAGCCACTCTGAGATATAAGTTGTACCTTGGGAACAAAGTCCCGAAACCAGAAACCTTTAAAGGTGGTTCGGGAAATATTGTTTAAGGGAAACTGCTCAGCAGCTGCCTCTTATTTTTATTTATTTTTTAGTCCTTTACATTCTGTACATTTCAGTACCATTTCTTTTCTGTAATTTACTTTTCTGTACTGTTTCTTTCCTGTATTTACTTTTCAGTACTGTTTACTTTCAGTCTTTCAATTCTGTAATTTACTTTTCAGTTCTGTAATTTCCAGCATTTACAAAAACCAGTCCGGCAGTTTTTTATTTGTTAAAAACCAGTCCGGCAGTTTTTTATTTGTTAAAAACAGTCCGGCATTTTGTTTTATTTGCAAAACAGTCCGGCAGTTTTTTATTTGTTAAAACCAGTCCGGCAGTTTGTTTAAAACCAGTCCGGCAGTTTTTTATTTGTTAAAACAGTCCGGCAGTTTGTTTAAAACAGTCCGGCAGTTTCTTATTTGTTAAAACAGTCCGGCAGTTTGTTTTATTTACAAAACAGTCCGGCAGTTTTTTATTTGTTGAAAACAGTCCGGCAGTTTGTTTTATTTCCAAAACAGTCCGGCAGTTTGGTTATTTGCGAAACCAGTCCAGCAGTTTAATTTAATTCTGTACGAGTCAGGAATTGTAATTCATATTCCAATTGTGAGAAATAAATTGTTATTTCCATTGCGTTCCTGTCTTCTTTATTTTATTGTCCTTTCTTTTATCGTATTCGAAATAGTACCAAAACCAACACTAGGATGAACAACTCGTCTGATGTGAATGGTATAGCTCGACACAGCATCGTGCTAATACGCTGCCACGGAAATGGCACTAAAGATGCACTCCCTTACCTTATGGTAATTTTGGAAGTGGGCTACTTTATCCCATTTGCGTCATCGAGTGTACATACCCCTTTCGGTACTCAAATTAATGCAACCATTTTTTGGCTATACCGATGCCGGTTACTTATCAGACCCACATAAGTGATATTCCTAACATGGTCTGTCTTTACCATTAGAAATAAGACGATATCTTGGAGGTCTTGAAATGACTCCAAATGAATCACTCTGATCTACTCGTGCTCTATGAGACGAATATAAAGTGTATATGACTTCGAGCTAGTATTAGCCATATTTGAATTACATATGCTCTGTCTCACGATCCAGATAAAACACTTGGTATATTTGAGGACAACTTGTTGTTATCGATCAAGAGAGAAATGACTAAATTATGCTATTTAGCATTTCTCGCCGAAATAAAGCTTCACATATGACGTTTAAGAGCATCTAGTTGAATGCTCGTTCTATTCCACATTACATTTTCTTGCATCCAGTCGTGTGCAAGTAAATGAAACATCCAGATGAATGTTCGTACTATTTCTTGAAATATGAAATCCTTGCACACAGTCGTGTGCAAATGAGGGAGAACATCCAGGTGAATGCTTATTGCACTAATTACTACTTAGTCGAAATCATCGCACCTTGTCGTGTGCAAGTGAGGGGGAGCATCCAGTTGTATGCTCGTTTACTCTTTTTGTCCTTAGACCAATTTTTTTTCCCACTGGGTTTTCCTTAGCAAGATTTTTAACGAGACACGTTTCCTGTTATACCTCACTAAGGATTTGCCGAAATTCGGGGGAGTATCATGTCGTATACTTCTTACCACTGTGTACTCTTTTGTCCTTTGACTAGAGGTTTTTTCCACTGGGTTTACTCTGACAAGGTTTTGATGAGGCACCTATTTTGTGGTTGATCCCTACAACTACCACTGTTGCACTTTTTTTCCTTCGATCAGAGATTTTTCTATTGGGTTTGCTATGACAAGGTTCTGATGAGGCACACTATTTTGTGGTTAGTTACTTACATGAAATTTCGGCCTATATTATTCTGCTACACAGTTTGTCCTAGGTATCGGTTTTGTCTTACTTTGGTTTTTCCGGCCCTAAGGTTTTATGTGTTTAGCACCCCGAATGAATATCGACTGCATGAAGACGAAGAACTCAAGACGTCCAAATAGGGAGTGTTGTATGATATTATTTGACTCTTGGGCTTGTAGTTTATGGGCTTTAGTTGGGCTCAAGTGGGCTTGTAACCCTACCCCTCTATATAAAGAGGGTTATGGATCTTGTATCATACACATTCATTCATACTGATTAATACAATATTGTTCCCACTCTCTCTCTACTTCTCTCTCCCTAATACATATAGCTAATAGTTGTATTTACAACATGACCAAAATATTATGTTTACTTGTAAAGATACATATTCTCTACTTCTCTCTCCCTAATACATATAGCTAATAGTTGTATTTACAACATGACCAAAATATTATGTTTACTTGTAAAGATACATATTTAGAGACTAAAATATTTGTTTGTCTCTATAGCTATGTATTTAGGGATCAAAAATAAAATGGTTGCTAAAGAGAATATAGAACCAACACATCCGTCCCTAATTAAGTGTCCACTATTCCATATTGGGTTGTTCCAAAATAAGTGTGCGTGTTTTCAATATGGTAATTCTAATGCAACAAATTTACTCTCTTACCGTTTATATACTTACCATTTATAATTATAACAACAACAATTTTTAGGAAAAAAGTTACCCGCATTAACTTTAATTATGATATTTACAATGACAATATTGGTAATTTATGTATGAAAATTTAATATCCTTAAAAAGTAGCAATTTATAAGGGGGAAACTTAAAAAGGAACGGACGGTGTATATTTTTTTAGGAGGTGTGATATTCTCATATAACTTGACCTAAACAAAAGGGCAAAATGCGAAAATAGGTTATCGGATATAAAATGGTAAAATACATGAAATAGGCACAAAAATATCTAAATATGTATTTTATGATTAATAATATCATGTTAAATACTACCAAAATAATATAATTTATGGGTCTAATTAGATGTTTTGTTTAAATCTATGATTAATTTAAAAACAGATGTTTCTCATATGGAAAAAAACAGTCTCGGATGCATTAACCTATACGGACGACACTGGCTGATGTTCACGTTGCGAGTTATAAACTTGTGTTCATATTTTTTGTTCTTCTTATAAACGAGCATACATCGACCAAACCATTAACCGGCAATATACGGGTTTTTCGTGATTTTTTGCACCCTACTCACATATCCCTCCTAATTTAAAAAGATAGATACACACACCATCAAGCTTATCCATTTGTATTATTTCTTGTACATTATCAAATAAAAGCAAAAAAATAAATGCAGCGATGTTGATGTAGGTTAGAGAAATGATAGCTTATTTCAGCATTGGAAATAAATGATGATATCAAATGAGCATTTATTGTAATCAGTTGGGTTGTTTTAAAGAGTAATTGTTGGTACGTACCTTGCCTTATACCCCCCACCAAACCATTACACATAGGAAACTAATATTTACTCGTAGCAAACTTATCGGTTTACTTACACTTTTACTCATATTTAAGATAATTAGCATCAATTTTATATTTGTAAGATAACAGTTTAATTTTATACATTTTTCAGCTTCTCTATCAAATTTATTATCATAACTAAATATTACTATATTTTAATATACTTCTATCAATTTTTTTCACACCCAAATTAATTTACTAGAACAAGCATATTAAATAACTTACAAGTTTTCTCGTATTTAAAGTAAAAATTACACTTTTACAACTTATAAGAAAACGTTTTGCCTTATACAAATTATCAGGTTTTTTATAAATTTCTCTATAACAACTATACAACTCATCTTTTTGTTATTTTATTAATTTATATGTGAAAAATACAAATAAAGGTGAAAGAATAAGAGAAAAATAAGAGAGAAATTATTATTTTAATTAGAAGAAAACATTTTGATAACTTATACTTAAGTGATATTTGAGTTCGTGTATATTTAAGTCAATTAATAAAGAAACTGATACGTATACAATTTTATAACAATTTTCTTATATTTAAGATAAATGGCTGATATAAAGAAACTGATACAGGTGCTATAAGAGAAGAGAAGTACATATAGCTTAGCCTTAGCAACCAGCCTATAATAAAATAAACTTTTTCGGCCAACTGTTAACCAATATTATGTGACGTTAGATAACTTTTGTAGTAAAAAAAATGTGTGGTTGCCTAATCGATAATAAATTATAGTGTGTGTAATATGGTTTGAGTATTTTTAATATAATGGTCACTTTAATCTTAAAAAAATTAAAAATTGGTGTCTACTTGTGCGTGTTATTAATACAATCACTTGTGACTAGGGATGCAAATGAATCGAATATTTCATGAACATTTGGTGTCCGGTACTTTAACAACTTGATTCGTGGTCGCTCATTGAATAAATAAACCAAACATAAACACGGCACCCTTCGTTCCCAGGGGCGGACCCGCGGGGGGTGGGGGCATGACCACCCCGCGACGATTTTCAATTTTTTATTTATTTTTTTATACATGTTATTTTAAATTTTTTGACATATATACATTGATGGTTCTCTCTAATTAAACAAAAGTATTGTTGATGTAATGGTAAAATTTGACCATAAGATAGTGAAAGTTTAGGAATTTAAATCATGTTAGCTTATTTTTTCTAAAATTTTATGTTTTTTATTTTGAAATTACCAAATTTTCTAAATGCCCATTGTATTTTTCCAAACAAAACTACATAAAAAATTAGTTTATTGCCCAATGTCGTTTTGACTCTATATTTATTTTATGCTGGGTTCATGAACAAAGAAAAAAATATATATTAGATCCTATTTTTTTTCTATTCGTTATATTTTTACACCACATCTCCCGAAAAAAATTATTCTGGTTAGATCCTATTTTTTTTCTATTCGTTATATTTTTACACCACATCTCCCGAAAAAAATTATTCTGGTTCCGCGCCTCTTCGTTCCTAATCTATTTCCTCAAAAAGGCAATGTTAGAAGTTGAGGTTGGTCCTAAATTAGGTTAAGAGCTTGGTGTGTTAAGAATTTGAAAAATATGTTACATTTATTAGTACAGTAGATTATGATGTGTATTAATAGCTAAGAATGAAGCATGCCATAAATTTTACAAGACGACAAAAATATTGAAAACCATTTGAATATTTTTTGCAAACGAATCATTCACGAAAAAAAAACATTATTTAGATACTGAGAAAGTTCAAAACTTAATAATTTAAACACATTTAGACACCTATGAATATTGATGTTGTGGCAATAATATTTATATAATTTTGTATCCGAGTCTAAACTCAATTTTTAAGATTTATGGTGTTAACGAACCGTTCAATATGAACAAATCGTGGTTGGTTGGTCAAGCGTTCGATCCGTGCGTCCTTTTATAAACAAGCGAACATAAACCCAACAAGAACAACTCTTCCAAGTTAACGAACGAACATGAACAAAGTTGTCGTTCAAGTTTGTTCCGTTCGTTATACATCCCTACTTTTGATCAATTAAGTTATCAACCATTTGTTGTAAGTGACATTGTTTAACCTTCGGTTGCGCAGGTTTCTATGTTTGTTTTAACTTTACCCGCCTTTAATTTTAGCTAAAAGCGTAGACTCATCTTAGCTTTTTTCTCGGTTAAATAAAAAGTAATAGCTTTTTTATTTAAATTTACAAATCAACAAACCTTAATTAACTTAAAAGAAAATATTACAAACTCATGTGCATGTGCCAGAATATAGCTGCAAAATAAGTTTCGGCATAGCAATTAACAAAAATTTAAAATTCAGGGATGATGTAGATCGTGTTTGGTATTTCAAACCTACTTCTTGTCTTTTTGTTCTTGTTCGTATCGGAATAATTTACAACTTGAGAATTTTTTTTAAATCTTATCCTCTCCTTTTACAATTCAAATTGAACAAATACTTCTTTCATTTTCTAAATTTTGTACTTCTAGGCGAAATTTTAGTATGTTATTAACTTTTAAATGTCTCTTGGGTTCCAAGCAAGTATGTTTGCTCCTATTGTGTACTTACACAAATAGTAGATTAAAATCATGAAATCGCTTAACTAACTTAAGCATAGACATTCTATAATCAAGAGAGTAACCATAGGCTAATGTTTTTTTTTTTACCATATATATTATTGAAAATCTTATGAATAAAATAGAACTTCACATAATAAAGAAAAAAATAAATCTGCATGACGTCCAAACTCTCCCATAAAATAAATTCTGTTTACGCCATTGCAAGTCAAATTTTAATAGAAATCATATGTTCGATATGTAACATGCATCTGAGATTAAAGGGCAGTCAAATTAAAACAAGTAAAAATTCGACATAAGTATAACCGGATATCTTTTTAATTAGGTAGGTGCATGATGGTAGTACTTAAAAAAAAAAAAAGGGAGAATCATTAATCGGTATATAAAATATACTTAATTTTTAAAATATCGAATTCTCAAGTATTTTTTATGATTTACTACATATAATATAGCATCAAAATTAAAAACAATGATTAAAAAGAAATATTATTATGTAACATATGTAATAGTATCATATGACATATGTACTAATTTTTAAAAGTGTTTGAGAGTGCGAGTTTTTTATAATAAAATACCATACATTTTCATAATTTTCTAGTTAAAAAGGAAGAATCATTTATCCGTAGATAAAATCGTAAGGTCTGTAGACATGGGTCCTCATATAGTACTTAGGCAAACCTTCTTTTCTCTGTCTTAGATTATTAGTAAAAGGTAAACCAAGAAAGATCATTCCATCCTATCATCCCCTCTCCTCATTCCATTTTCCTTAATTTGCTTGGCTTTCTGATAATCACATTCATCTCTAAATTAACTTAGTATAACCCTTTCTTTCACATGACCATATATACTCCTTCCCCATATGAACACACTAATTACCTATTTTTTACTAATTACTGTGATACACTTGATATTAGTAAAATTGCAACCAGAGTCCGGACTAGGTTTATGTGAGTGCGTACGCAGCAACACCATTGTTTATTTGTTTTGTTTTTAAGTATAGGTCATCGTGTTCGGATATTCTGGCTTGATAGGCCAAGGTAGATAGAGTTTGTTAATGTGATGGCACATAAAAAAGTCGGGCAGGGTACTGACGTATAAAATGTATTAATTGATGGCTCATCTCATCGGCTTGTAAAGAAATGCACGAGTTTAACTATCATATTGTTTCTTAATAATGGTTTGAAAGATTAAGTAAACCTGAACATACATATAAAAGAACTTAGATTAAAATAAATATAAAATATGTAACCCAACCATAGTGTATCCTACACTTTTAAAGAAAGTGTACCTTTGCGTAGCCGTATGCTACTCGTACCACTTTGTGGGTACCGATAGCTCTATCAAACACTACTTTTTGATTTGGTATACCTAATTGACTCTACCCATTTTCCTTTGTGCTATTGCTCTGTCGATAGTGGGATGCATGCGAATTAGGGCTTTCACTTTTTAGCAATATTCATACTAGATCTATAACTTAATTGAAATTCTTGTTGTGCATGTGATAACGTTTATTTTTTTTTAAATATGGTTTATCAGTTTCTTAATTAGCATTTGCGAGTGCGGTTTGTTATTTGTTTCTTGTATTGAGGATTTCTGAATAATTTCATAAATCGTCATTTATAAGCAAGAAAATGAAGATAAATTAGAGAGAGAAACAGATATTTTTATTATTCTGTTCTAACTGAATTTCTCAGTTGGTTACGAGCTTAATAGCTCTGTAGCCTACAGATACTTGCCAAGTGTAACATTCATACTGTTTGTATCCTATTTTTGGTACATAATACAATTGAGTCTACTGGTTTACAGAATAAACCGAAAGTAGTATGAAACTTTAAACTATCAGTCCTATATTACATAAAACTAACATTTAACACGTAAAAATTGATACGAACTCAATGTATATTTCAACATGCCCTCTCAAGATGGGCAATGTGTGTCCAATTCACCCATCTTGCCAGCAAAAGTCTTAAAAAGATGCAGTCCCAAGGATTTGGTCAAGACATCTGCAATTTGATTTGAAGAATATATATGCAACAAATGAATCAAACCAGTCTTGATCTTCTCTTTTATGTAGTGACAGTCAATCTCTATGTGTTTAGTGCGCTCATGATGTACTGTATTTTCAGCCAAAGCAATAGAGGACTTACTGTCAATATACACCATCACTGGTTGGTGAATAATAGTTAAATCTTTGAGAAACTTCTCTAACCACACAATCTCAGTAGTACATACAATAAGAGCTCTATATTCTGTTTCAGTGGAGCTGTGAGATACAACATGTTGCTTTTTACTTTTCCAAGAAACCAAAGCTTCATCCAGAAACACACAAAATTTAGTAATAGACCTTCTTGTATCCACACAAGATGCTCAATCAGAATCCATACAGGCTTTTAATTGCAGTGTTGATTTGCCATAATAGAAGAGACCTTGAGAGGGGGTACCCTTTAGATATTTCAATACTCTGATTACAACATTATAGTGGAAAGTACAAGGTTTTTCCATGAACTGGTTTAGAGTATTAACATAAAAAGTGATATCAGGCCTGATAATGGTCAAATAAAGTAGCTTGCCAATCAACTTTCTGTAAATGGAAGGGTCTGGTAAGGGATCAGTAGCATCCTTGCTTAATTTCAAATTTCCCTCCATGGGAAATTTAACTAGACAACAATCCAATAACCCAGTGTCTAATAACAACTCAATAGTATATTTTCTTTGACAAACACTAAGCCCATTAGATGATCTAGCAATTTCAAGACCTAAGAAATACTTCAACTTTCCTAAGTCCTTAATTTTAAAAGTGTGATCCAGATAATTCTTCACACTTTGGACTAGAATATCATTATTGTTGGTGACTATAATATCATCTACATAAACAAGTAAGACAAGAAATGATGTACCTTGCTTGAGTGTAAATAAAGAGGTATCAGTATGAGATTGAGTAAATCCATAAGTAGTCAAGGCAGTTGTAAGTTTTTGGAACCATTGTCTACTGGCCTGTTTATGACCATATAGAGAATTGTTAAGCTTACAACCCTTAGAAGAACCATGTTGGTTGAAGCTAGCATATACACTTCTTCATCTATATCCCCATGTAAAAAAACATTATTTACATTCATCTGTTTTAAACACCAACCCTTAGCAACTGCAACAGCTAATAAAAGTCTAACATTACTCATTTTGGCTACAGGACTAAATGTAATTTCATACTCTATGTCCTCTTCTTGTGTATACCCCCTTAGCAACCAAATTACCTCGTCCACACAGTATGAAGGCCTACATCTACACTTGGACAAGCTAATGTAGCATCTATGAAGCCACTTTTATGCTTCATGCCAATAAAAAAAATTCCATAGCTCGTTTCCATGTGTGATATTTTTTGCCATTTAGTGATGTATTTACTAAGCTTGAACCACTCATATCATTCACATTAACATAATAAGGGCTATTAACATCAATACTAGCATTGTAAGTTGCAGAATTAGTCGTCATTGTTGCAATTAATCAGGAACCCTAATTTTTATCCCCAAATTCACAAATATTCTAGATGATCTACTAAAAACCCAATACAATCACCCAAGAATCGAATATAGTCTTCTAAAAAACTCTAATTAATCGCAAATATCACCAATCGATTCAATTAACCCAATTCGAACCAAAAAATAACCAGTAACAGAAGACTTACAGCGATGAAGAATCAATAAAACAAACATAGAAAGAGCAATTAACCGCAGCGGAGAGCGATATATTCTTTGATACCATGAAGAATTTCATAAATCGTCATTTATAAGAAGGGAAATGAAGAGAAATTAGAGAGAAAAATAAATATTTTTATTATTCTGTTCTAACTGAATTTCTCAGTTGGTTACGAGCTTAATAGCTCTGTAGCCTACAGATACTTGCCACATGTAACATTCACATTGGTTGTATACTATTTTTGGTACATAATACAATTGAGTCCACTGGTTTATAGAATAAACAAAAAGTAGTATGAAAGTTTAAACTATCAATCCTATATTACATTAAACTAACATTTAACACGTAAAAATTGATACGAACTCAATGTATATTTCAACATTTTCCAGTTTTAAACCTCCTAGATTACATTAAAATTAGTGTTTGGCTTTGTTAGGCATGTAATATGTGGTATTACATACTGAAATCTGATATTAAGAGGGTTTTGAAATGGCACTCTTAGCAGGGATAACGGGGTATTGTTTGGTATATATTGAATGATGAGATCTAATTTTGTTGGCAATAGTTGTTGGAAAAATTGTAGGAAAACATGTATTTTATACATGGTTGTTCCAAGTGGTCAGGGACCATCTTTGAGTCAATTTTCGATGCGACTACTCAGGTTTTCTGAGGCCATACTCAAAGTGTTTGAGTAGCTCGTACGACGAGCTTCGCAACGGTATATCGCATGACCTATTCGGAGGAAGGGTGTGAATGATAATTGGACTCGAAGGTTGGTACTCGAAAGAGGGAAAAACCGAAATCTGGAAAATGGAGTAGATAGTGGGGATAAACCATGAGGGTTATCTCACATTGTAAAAACAAGGTTGATTTTTACACTATATATACAAGTCCATCCCATGTAGTTGGTAAACTAATCAAGTCCACATACCCATGAGTGGGTTAGTGTGTACCACACACGCGCACGCTCGCTCGGGTCTCGGGTCTCGGGACTCGGGTCACGGGTCGCAGGCTGCGGGCCGCGGGATTTGGGATTTAGGGAATGTCTTGGGTCTTGGGTCTAAACTGAAAAGGGACTTTTGCATATTTGCAAGAGCAGTCCCTAGAGTTACAGAAAGTTTGAAACTCCAGCAGTAATATATGGAGGCGGATTCTGGGGATGTAACTCCCAGAATTAAATGACCAATTAATTCTGCGGTTTCAGAATTCCTCTTTAAGAGGCAGCCTTCCCTCACATGTTCAATACACGAAATCAGTCTCTCTTCTCTCTAAAACAGCATATAATTTTTTATTCATAGCATATTAGAAACCAGAGAGAACCACCCACTAAAAGCTCGACTTAGACTCGTCGCCAGTTTCCGGCGAGTCTTCCGAGAGACGTTGTACCTTGGGATCGAAGCACCAACGCAACCAGAAACATCAAGGTGGTTGGGCGAATATCGGTTAAGGGCATACTGTTAACAGTAGCCTCGTCTAATTTTATTTACATTCTGTCCATTTATTTTCCGCACTTAAATTCTGTTTTTTACATTCTGTTTTTCCAATTCAGTATTTTAATTTGCTGTACTTAGCTGTAGCTTTTCTATTCTGTTTGTACCTTTCTGTAATTAGTTTAAAGTTCTGTTTTTTGCTGTAATTACTATTCTGTAATTTAATTCAGTAATTAGAATAGTTTCAATTCAGTCCTGTACTTTCAATTTAAAACAGAACAGTCCGGCTGTTAAGTTTATACTTTCCAGTCCGGCAGTTTCTATTTATTGCAATTCAGTACATCAGATTATTAATTGATAATAATCTGATAGCGTTTGCTTTAATTACGTTTCAGTACCTACATGTTGTAATCAGTTTATTCTATTCCAATTGGAAATTAATAAAGATTACACTGGCTTTGTTTAATTCTTGTTTAGTCCTTCATTATTGTTTAATTGTTATTTCGTACACGGAAACCAACAATCTTAATCGATATTTCTGTTGTTTCTTTCGTGTATTAATTAATACAATTATTTAGTTTAAAAGGAATAATGCTTTTTTGTTTTCAATTCTAAATTATATTAGAAATTGAAGTACAAAGAAAAATTCCAAACAGTTTTAATTTTTATTTTTGAATCTTGTTGATATCAACCGTATTGGTATTCAATAAGAATCATATAATCCTTTTAATATCAACCGTACTGATATTCAAAAAGATAAAAAGTTTAATTTTATTGTTTGTTTAATAATTCTTTTACAAACCCAAAATCAATTTTGGTGTTTGTTTATAGAATTTATTGTACACGTATCTCATACGTTTTATGTTGTCGTTTCAGATGACAAACACGTCGCCTATTCATGACCCAGTGGTTGGTGGAAATGTCCATAACACTGGGGGCGATGCGAATGTGGGGGCTAACGCCGATGACGTAGCTGCAGTGGCTGAGGCCGTCGCGGCTGCGGCCATGGCGGATGCTACGGCCAAAGCTGAGGCTGCGGCCGAAGCAACGGCTACGGCCAAGGCTGCGGCTAGAGCCAAGGCTGCGGCCAAAGGCAAGGCACCGATTTATTCGGTTGTGCCTACTTTGCCGACTTCTCATCTGGAGAAACCGGTAAAGTTCAGGGGAGACAAATTTAAACGTTGGCAGCAAAAGATGCTGTTTTATCTCACGACCCTGAATCTGACCAGGTTTCTTAAGGAGACTGCTCCCGTCCTAAGCGAGGACGATCTGGACGAGCATTCGTTCTCTGCGGTTGAGGCATGGAGACATGCCGACTACCTATGCAAGAACTATATCCTATGTGCTCTAGATGACACGATGTTCAGTGTTTTCGAGCCCAAAGCTACTGCAAAGGAGCTGTGGGAAACTCTCAAAAATAAGTACAAAGTGGATAACGCTGGCACAAAGAGATTTGTTGTCACGGACTTTCATGAGTACCGTATGACTGACAGCAGGGGTGTCATGGAGCAAGTTGAGGAGCTCCAACTCATTTACCATCGTCTTGAGGCTGAGGGGCTAGTTATTAACGAGCCTTTCCAGGTGGCACTCATGATTGAGAAATTGCCACCATCATGGAAAGACTTTCAAAACTACCTGAAGCACAAGCGAAAGGAATGAGGCTGGAGGGGCTCATTGAGAAGCTCAATATCAAGGTGAGCAACCGGCGCCACAAGCCACATCTGCTCAACAAGGTAGATGTTTAAGACCTACGAGACGGTAGAGGGAGAAAGCTGTTTCATGGGAAATTCTGCTACTTCCAAGGTGGAAGGAAAAGGAATGGTGGTGATGAAGATGACCTCTGGAAAAGAGCTGAGGTTGACAAATGTGCTTCATGTTCCGGATATCCGTAAGAATCTGGTATCTGGATCGGTGATGGTGAAGAACGGGTTCAAACTAGTTTTAGAATCCGCTAAAATTGTAATCACCAAAAATGGTGTCTATGTAGGCCGTGGCTATATGAACAACGGCATGTTTAAGTTAAACATAGGGACACCTGCTCCCAATAAAGGTGTTAAAGCTGAGGCTAGCACTAGTGATGTAATGACTGTTGCCCAAGAGGCCAATAAAGATTCTGAGTTTAATTATTTATTTGAGTCATTTCATTTGTGGCATGGTAGATTAGGTCACGTGAATTATAATTCTTTAAAGAAATTAATATCACTAAAACTAATACCAAATTTCGTTTTTAATAAGCAACACAAATGTGAAATTTGTATAGAGGCAAAATTAACGAAATCATCGTTTCAACATGTTGAACGAGAAAGTGAACCTCTCGGTCTAATACACACGGATGTATGCGACTTAAAGTTTATACAAACACGAGGAGGGAAAAAGTACTTTATCACCTTTATAGATGATTGTACTAGATACTGCTATGTTTACTTAATGAGAAGTAAAGACGAAACAGTAGAGAAATTCGCTCTTTATAAGACTGAAGTTGAAAATCAACTCAATAAGAAAATTAAAACATTGAGAAGTGATAGAGGCGGTGAATATGAATCACCGTTTGAACAGATATGCGCTAAAAGCGGCATTATACATCAAACCACAGCCCCATACACTCCCGAGCAAAATGGGGTTGCTGAGCGTAAAAATAGAACGCTAAAGGAAATGATGAATGCTATAATAATTAGTTCTGGGTTACCCCAGAACATGTGGGGGGAAGCGATACTTTTCGCAAACTATGTTTTAAACAAGTTACCACATAAGAAGCGAGATAAGACTCCATATGAATTATGGAAAGGTCATCAACCCAGTTATAAGAACCTGCGGGTTTGGGGTTGTCTCGCGAAGCTCCTAGTTCCCACTCCTAAGAGGATGAGAATTGGTCCTAAAACAGTGGACTGTGTGTTCATCGGATATGCACAAAATAGTAGTGCATATCGGTTTCTCGTACACAAGTCGGATAATCCCGATGTGCACGTATATAGGTATATGGAAAGCCGAGAGGCCTCTTTCTTTGAGGATATCTTTTCCCGTAAATTACCTACATCTGTACCAACTCAAGAGTTGAACAGTGAAGGAAATGTGGAGGCAAGTGAACCGACAGAGGAAGAGGAAGAGGAAGAGCCTCGACGCAGCAAAAGGGCTAGGAAGGAAACTTTCTTTGGACCTGATTTCCTAACCTTCATGATTGAAGGCGAACCGGTGACATATAAACAAGTTATGTCAACACCGGATTCCCAATATTGGGAAGAAGCCATTCAAAATGAGATTGAATCAATCATGCAAAACCACACTTGGGAACTAGTAGATCTTCCGAGAGGTTGTAAGCCCCTAGGTCACAAGTGGATCTTCAAGAGGAAGTTAAGGGTTGACGGCACGATTGAGAAATACAAGGCGAGACTTGTAGTAAAAGGCTTCAGGCAAACTGAAGGTGTCGATTATTTTCACACGTATGCTCCTGTTTCCAGGAAAGCGTCTATCCGAATTGTCATTGCTCTCGCAGCTTTGTTTGATATGGAAATACATCAAATGGATGTAAAGACGGCATTTCTAAATGGAGAACTGGAAGAAGAGATTTACATGGAACAACCGGAAGGGTTTGTAGTTCCTGGTAAAGAGCACCAAGTGTGCAAACTTGTAAAGTCTCTATATGGACTCAAACAAGCGCCAAAGCAATGGCACGAGAAGTTTGATAGAATTATTCTATCAAACGGTTTTTGCATTAATGAGTGCGATAAATGTGTCTACTCTAAAGGAAGTGGAAGAGACTGTGTAGTAGTCTGTCTCTATGTGGATGACATGATTATAATTTGGAGTACTGATAGAATCAGCTCCACAAAGAAAATGTTGTCACAACACTTCGACATGAAGGATCTTGGTATAGCTGATGTAATACTTGGTATGAAGATTACCAAAACATCAGAGGGGTATGCCTTGTCTCAAGGTCACTATGTTAAACAAGTTTTAGACAAGTTTGACAAGGGCAGTAAGGCGATGTCTAGAACCCCAATTGAGTTCAACTGTAACCTGAAAAAGAATTTCGGTAAGAGTGTGAATCAATTGGAGTTCTCTCGAGTCATAGGCAGTCTCATGTATATAATGAATTGCACTAGACCAGACATAGCAAACTCAGTGAGTAGACTGAGCAGGTACACAAGCAATCCGAATGAGGAACACTGGAAGGCCATAATGAAACTTCTCAGATATATGAGGTTTTCAGCCAATTACGGGCTTCACTATACCAGATATCCAGCGGTACTGGAAGGGTATTCAGATGCCAACTGGATATCAGACTCCAATAGCACAAGGTCCACGAGTGGATATGTGTTTATAATGGGAGGAGTTGTTGTGTCTTGGAGATCCTCCAAACCGACATGTATTGCAAGGTCAACTATGGAATCTGAATTCATAGCGTTGGACTTAGCAACCGAAAAGGCAGACTGGCTGAGAAGTCTATTGGAAGGAATTCCAATGTGGCCAAAACCTGTTCCCGCAATAAGCTTGCATTGTGATAGTCAATCAGCTATTGCGCGGGCTCAGGATCATATGTATAATGGAAAGTCTCGACATATACGTCGGAGACATAAATCCGTAAGAGAATTATTATCCAACGGTGTGGTATCCTTAGATTTTGTGAGATCAAAGGAAAACATAGCGGATCCATTAACAAAAGGCTTGACTCAAGTGGGAGTCGAGACGTCATCGAACGGAATGGGATTAAAGCCCATTAAATTGGTGGCCCCCTCATAAGCAACCCAACCTAAACGGAATATTTCATGATAGGTTCAAAGGGAAACTGAACTGTGAGGCCAACCGAACAAAGCACTCGGGAACCTGGAGTTCCCAGCCCATTTCCGCGATGACAGAGTGATAGACCTGTACCATTGTAAGGGTGAGCTTGAGGCTCTTAATGATCCAAGTAACTCGATGGTCGAGTAAAGTGAGTCAGGACACTTTCGACTTGGAACACCTATAACGAGTGTGTAAGGCCGGTACCATGTGATGAGCTTGGGCTAATTCACTAGAGCACTCAGTTGAAGTTGCCAAGGCAGTTCAGGCCAAATATGGATAACAACTAAAGGGCCTAGTACGTGGGTAGAGAGGGCACTGTGCGGGTGCCATTCTGGGATACACAAAGCTTGATGGTTCAAAGCTTTGCAGCTACCTAATAGCAGTATTCTGGGTGGTAATCCGCTACGACAGGTTCAGGCGCGCGCTAGCTGACCTTAGGCAGTGAACTTTTGCGGTTCTCTTGATTTGCATTTAGGACATGGGCTTTCGAGCCAATTGCATTCATGTGGGGGATTGGTGGAAAAATTGTAGGAAAACATGTATTTTATACATGGTTGTTCCAAGTGGTCATGGACCATTTTTGAGTCAATTTTCGATGCGACTACTCAGGTTTTCTGAGGCCACACTCAAAGTGTTTGAGTAGCTCGTACGACGAGCTTCGCAACGGTATATCGCATGACCTATTCGGAGGAAGGGTGTGAATGATAATTGGACTCGAAGGTTGGTACTCGAAAGAGGGAAAAACCGAAATCTGGAAAATGGAGTAGAGAGTGGGAATAAACCATGAGGGTTATCCCACATTGTAAACACAAGGTTGATTTTTACACTATATATATAAGTCCATCCCATGTAGTTGGTAAACTAATCAAGTCCACATACCCATGAGTGGGTTAGTGTGTACCACACACGCGTACGCTCGCTCGGGACTCGGGACACGGGCCTCGGGTCACGGGTCACGGGCCTCGGGTCACGGGCCGCGGGATGCGAGATGCGGGATTTGGGATTTGGGATTTCGGATTTCGGATTTCGGATTTCGGATTTGGGGAATGTCTCAGGTCTTGGGTCTTGTACTAAACTGAAAAGGGACTTTTACATATTTGCAAGAGCAGTCCCTAGAGTTCCAGAAAGTTTGAAACTCCAGCAGTAATATATGGAGGCGGATTCTGGGGATGTAACTCCCAGAATTAAATGACCAATTAATTCTGCGGTTTCAGAATTCCTCTTTAAGAGGCAGCCTTCCCTCACATGTTCAATACACGAAATCAGTCTCTCTTCTCTCTAAAACAGCATATAATTTTTTATTCATAGCATATTAGAAACCAGAGAGAACCACCCACTAAAAGCTCGACTTAGACTCGTCGCCAGTTTCCGGCGAGTCTTCCGAGAGACGTTGTACCATGGGATCGAAGCACCAACGCAACCAGAAACATCAAGGTGGTTGGGCGAATATCGGTTAAGGGCATACTGTTAACAGTAGCCTTGTCTAATTTTATTTACATTCTGTCCATTTATTTTCCGCACTTAAATTCTGTTTTTTACATTCTGTTTTTCCAATTCAGTATTTTAATTTGTTGTACTTAGCTGTAACTTTTCTATTCTGTTTGTACCTTTCTGTAATTAGTTTAAAGTTCTGTTTTTTTCTGTAATTTAATTCAGTAATTAGAATAGTTTCAATTCAGTCCTGTACTTTCAATTTAAAACAGAACAGTCCGGCTGTTAAGTTTATACTTTCCAGTCCGGCAGTTTCTATTTATTGCAATTCAGTACATCAGATTATTAATTGATAATAATCTGATAGCGTTTGCTTTAATTACGTTTCAGTACCTACATGTTGTAATCAGTTTATTCTATTCCAATTGGAAATTAATAAAGATTACACTGGTTTTGTTTAATTCTTGTTTAGTCCTTCATTATTGTTTAATTGTTATTTCGTACACGGAAACCCACAATAGTAAGGAGATTTTTTCTTATTGAGTTTGTTTCCGATGCGAAATTCAGACATTTGTGTTTAGTGAGGGATTGCGTTGATGTATTTAATTTCGTATGAAGTGGTTTTCGTGAGAGTTTTAGCTCTATGTTTCTTTGTTGTAATTTACTGTAACCACTTTCACTAAGTTTTTCTCAAGTCGAGGGAAGGTGATAAAGCTGAATTCTTTGAAAGAAGTATTAAATGTTGTCGAGACTTACGTGAATGAATCCTTTTGTTTTTGTGATTATTCGTACAATTCTTGTTAGAATGAACCATTACTACAGCAAGTCAACAACATTTTAGTTTTCCTTTGTAGCTTTTATCCTACTGCAACTTATAATAGTTGGCAAGGTTCAAGAAAATCAAGAAGTAGTTATTTTGCTTACTTGGTTTGATTTGGCTCTAGGTAGCTTATGTTTAAGATAACCTGATCATTGTTTATTGAATTCTTGAAAATAGTTTCTCATTGTCAAATATTAAATCAATGAATCTCCAATACTATAAATAGCATAATGAACTTGCGGATTTTATGTGTATAAGTTGTATAGACTGATAGCTTGGTTTCACTTGCGGATTATGATGCTTGGTTCTTAATTGTGTTATTGGGATCATTTTAAAGGTCGGAATGGCCGCCAGTCTCCTTAATGTTGTTCGACCAAAAAAGGTGCATTGCAGCAATTAGTTAAATCTCCGTTCGTTAAAAAATATTAATTCAATTCAATTCAATTAACGAACGGGAATTTAATTATTTTTTATCGAACTTCGTCAATTCAATTAACGAAGTAGTATTTAATTATTTTTATGAATTTCGTCAATTCAATTAACGAAGTTTTATTTAATTTTTTTTATGAACTTCGTCAATTTAATTAACGAAGTTCTATTTAATTTTTATGAACTTCGTCAATTCAATTAACGAACATAAAGAGGTAGACCATATTGAGAATTTAAAAGAGAGATAGATCATTCTGGTATTTTTGAGTACAAATCAAACCATTTTGGAAAAAAAAAAAACTCAGAGATATGAGTGGGAAAAGGGAAAGAGTAGTGTTTTGTTTACACATAAAAAATTATTAAATATTTGTGTATATATCCACGAGATCTGTCCATTTTAGTTAAGATATTGTGTATTATGTCCATATTTTTGGACATGTATATGACTTAGTAGAGACTGTTGGGTGACAATTTTTTCGGAATTATACCAATTTTAGACAGATATATGCTCTAAGCTTGACTGATGGTAATTAATGTTCTTTAACTAATTGCTCACCTAAATTTGAATAACAACAAAAAAGACATGGAATCAAATGAACACACGATCCAAATGGCATGGAGTAAAAGATAGAAAGGATGTATATATGTGGCTAATAGAAAAGGTAGGGTTGGCAAAGTAAGAAGAGA
This sequence comes from Primula vulgaris, assembly GCA_963920805.1. Taxonomy (NCBI): domain Eukaryota; kingdom Viridiplantae; phylum Streptophyta; class Magnoliopsida; order Ericales; family Primulaceae; genus Primula; species Primula vulgaris. The sequence goes on along the minus strand of OY987217.1, from coordinate 19,904,722 downwards.
CGATAAGTAAGGTGATAGCCAACTCAGCCAACTTGTGGGTATAATCAGTATCATGTGCTATTAGGTATATCGGAGAGGAGAGTTGAGAATTTGGACATGTCCTTAAAAATCCTCTTTTTACCTACTTATTTAATTAGTTGTCCTCCCCAATCCTCACTCAACAAAAACTAAGTGGTCATCATGCACCCCCCTTACCTCCTATTATTGTGTTTCTTTTTCATTTTTTATTATGTACTTCTAATAATTAACTTTGATATAATGATAATTTTGCACCTAGCATATTATTTCTAATAAAAAGTTCATTTACCATCAGTTCATTTTTTAAAATTGTTGATCAAGTGAGTGTCGTTAAATTTTAACGACAGATTAGCAACTAATTATGTTGCAAAACTGTTAATGAAATTTAGCGATACTCACTTACCAATATCTTTTAAAAATTAAGCTATTGGTAAATGAAATTTTTGTTGTAGTGTTTATTGTTTCGTTAACCGTTTAACATTAGTTTTTATGCAAATTCGTCATCTCATTCGTGGTTTTCGCCTTCGCCCTTGCAACTCACCAAGTGATCATCCCTCAATTTTTTAGGTCATTGCTCGTTTTTTTTTTTTGACTTAATTAAGTAGCTATTCTAATTTTAGCTTCTAATTAAGCTGGATCGTATTTGGATTTAGTTTTGAAACTCAACTTCTTCAGCTTTTCAATCAAGAAAATTTGAAACTTAATTTTAGCTTCTAATTAAGCTGGATCGTATTTGGATTTAGTTTTGAAACTCAACTTCTTCAGCTTTTCAATCAAGAAAATTTGAAACTTTAAACATGATTTAGGCAACCATTTTTCTTGTTTGGTAAAAGTTGTTCGTTTGCTTTAAAGTGAGGACATATAGACCCTAAACTTGTTCATTTCTAACTCACCATTTATTTAAGATACTCTCCTAGTAAATCAACTATCCCAAATAGCTCCTTTCAGAATTGGGATGGTTGAATACAATGAACTAATTAATTTCCATCGATAGATTGGTTCCGAAATATCACATCATCATGTGAACCAACCAAAGAGCTCAAATCTCGCAAAAAAATTTATTACGCTATACTCTCAATATATTGTAAATTGGAAATAACAAAAACCTCAACAAAAATAGTTAATAATTTACATTAAAGATGTATATCAGTTCAGAGGCTTGTCTCTCGCACAATGGAAACACATCGTGAAGAACAGGAAAAAAGAAGTTGAAGGTGACCAATTAATTCTATTTTTTTTTTTAAGATTGATTCACATATATTATAATTAATAATTAACATATTCTAGTATACTAATATTGCCTATCACATCTAGAATCATTCCGTCATATTGGGAACCACTCCCATTAGTCTGACCATGTGACTGACAAAATTAGGTAAGGTTATTTCAGCTCAATTATTTCCACATGGGACAAACCAGTAAAGTTGCACAATTGAATGAATAGAATTAGTATAATACATTAACAATATGGTTTCGTATTTGTTTTATTTTCGAGCCCCTGCATGCAAATCTGGTTCAAATAGGACAACGATCACAAAATAGAAAAAAACATATGCCCTACTTTATCTTGTTCAAATGTTTGGGATGGAATTTAATAGTTAGCTGAATACCAACTCACAACAAACTTATACATCCAGGCAGTCCTGAAGATAATAATAACTGCAAACTACTATATACTACGTGTCCACCGTATCACTATACAAAAATAAAAAAATCAAAGTCACGTAATTTAAAAATAAGTGACAAAATGGTCATTGATCCCTTTTCCTTATAACCCCGGAAACATAAATGCATTGCAAATTTAAACTCAAGCCCTCTGACAACTACACTATTGGCTCATCCAAAAGCTGAAGAGCATGTTTATACGTGTGATCCGTGACTGGCGGATTACCACCGTCGACAAACCATCTCTAGGATTTTTATTTTATGGAACACAATTCTATAAAATGAAAGTACCGCTATATTTTAAAAATATTCAAAAAAATAAGTTGTTTGTTTTTCACCGAATGTGTATTATAGTTTTAGATGGATTGCAATTCATTTAATTTAGGAAAATCACATTGGCAAATTTAAAATGCATATATCTTTTGAAGTTGTTTTAGCTAATTTTTGGTTTATTTCTTATTAGAAAGAAACAATATCTATGAATAGGTTTGTTATTGATCCGGTTTTAGGTGAACAACCGAAATAATATATCTTATAAAATAGTTAAAAACATATAACTAAAATCTGTGAAATTAATCTCTATGCTACACTGAAAAGGGATAGGAAAAAAACTTAAATTAAGAATCATAATTCAAATTAGTTAAAAGTTACTCATGGCGAGGGAAAATCAGCATCCCTCGTCCGAGCCCATACGGCCCCAGAAAACACTGTATCCGGACCCCTGTCAACCTTGAAAGATATACCATCCCGGACATGGATGAGGCCGAGGTGTGACCACACCGGCCAAGAAAGCGTATCGAGTACGCTTCCTCAATTAATGTTGCTGCTCCCTTGGGGGACCCCTCAGCATTTCATCGACGTGGCACAATCACAGGACATCACCTGTGGGCCCTGGAAAAAGGACTGTACTCTTGTCAGAGTTATAAATGACCTAACGTCGTTGAATTAAAACTTAACAGTACAGTGATCCAAGGGCTGTTACGATCCTGGGTCATACTATAAATACCACCACTAATACCACTTAGTGGAGGGGAGAAAAAGACAGAGAAGAGAGAAAAAGACAGAGAGGAGAGATAAAGCTAAAACAGTCCGGACTACCTAAACCCAACCTGAGATACCCGACACAACAACTTGTAACCGGTCCGATCCCTCACCCTTCATTATATTATATATTCTTTCAGTCTCGAACCGTACTTACTTGATCGTTGGAGAGGGAAAACCTGGTTTCAACCCCGGGCCCCTGTTCGTTTCTTGTGCAGGGTAGGAAGCACCTCATCACCGAAGCTGATCACCATTGTACGGAGCCGACACGCATTGATTGATTAAGCCGAGCCTAGGAAGAAAAATAGGCTCGCCAACTCACTCCGTCCCAAATTGTTGGGTCTATACGAAACTACGCGTAGACCGACAAATAACTTGTATATAAGTTGTCGAAATCGAATTTTTCAAAAGCTAATCACATAATTCAAATGTTAAACTAAATGAATAAATTTTAAAATTTTATATTTCAATAATTTAATTAAAATATATTTATCGATTAAAGTTACATGTAAATAAATAGATTCTCGATATTTTGAGAAGCGAGAGTAATAGTAAAAACTCAATTAAACAAGCTTGTTGGAAGTGACTTGCAATAATAATTGTAGATGGACCAATAGGGAAATTATTGCAAAAATAAAAAGAGAAATATTTGTACACTAGCACCGGAAAACAGCAACCACATACTATTGTATATATAAACATACACAATAACAGTTTAATTTGTAACCATAATAACACTACAAAATAATGTTTGATTTAGTAAGAGTCAAAAGCTGTCACAAGTCTGTCGCTAATTTAAAAAACTGTCATAAATCTGTCGTAAATTGACTAAACTGTCACAAAACCGTCGCTAATAAACTCGTAACAAAAAATACCGTCACAAATCCCGTCGTTATTTGGGTATTTTTTTTGTAGTGTAACCAGCCATGGGTAATTTCGTAATAACACATTTCAGAAAGAAAAAATTGTGGGGGTGGGGGTGGGAGACGTGACCCCATGCCCCTTACTACATCCTTACTGCATCCGTGATTAATTACCAGTGTTGATTGCTAGCTTTGGCCGAGTGTAACCAATCGGTTTCTCTTCTCTTGGTTCCGACAGAAAAAAAAATAAAACATAAGAAAATTGTCGTTATATATTACAGGTTTGGCTCTGAAATTTTAAAAAAATAACAAACAAATCCATATTACGGTAAGGAACAGTATTTCTATTTATTTGTCCCTTAACTTTTAAAACTTGCCCTAAATAACTGCTACTCCATTTATTTTTTGTTTCAAAAAATTAAAAGAATTAAAACTTGACCCCTATCACTTATTATTTAAAATCGCACACATTTTCACTGAAAACACAAAACTTTAACCCTTCTATTACTACCTTTCTTATATTCCTAACACACGTATCCTCTATAAACAGGCAACTTTCGTGTTACTTTCCAAAATTGCTATATTAAGTTTCAATGGCTATAAATAAACCACAAGGATGACATATTCCAATACCAGTAAATAAAGGCACGGCGTTGTGTGCTCTGCCCAGTAATTGAGTAGTTTTTTTTTTAAAATAAATAAATAAATAGTTAGTTCTTGGCAGTTTTTTTTTTCCAAATTTTTAAAGTATTTTCGAAATTTCACATATGTGGGTAATTATTAAAAGTTTTGGGTTTTTTTTCTAAAAAAGTGTGAACACTTTGGCAGCCTTAAAATTAACTATTTTTTTCTGTACTGACTTATTATAATAGAATAGATGTCGACTTGTCTCAATATTTCACTCAAACTTTCCTTACTCTATCATCTCAACCTTCCAAATAAAAATCTAAATATAACTCAAACCAAAATAGATGAGAAAAGTCGGAAAGTATTGACCGAACTCTAAAATGAACGCCTTTGCTAAAGTTGGGTACGTCAATCCAGCAATAAGATTGTTCATAATGAACAACCAAAAAAGAGTAACGAGGTAAATTACATGTCTATTAACACAACTAATCAACCGAGCGTTGGGTTTGTAATCGTACATCGAAAAACTTGCATCACTATTTTGATGATTTGAGTAAAAGGATGAAGCGGTACCCTTAAGTCCCTAAATGGTGTAATCATTCAACTCAAGTCCCTAAATACTTAATACATACGAAATTACGTATAACTTTAACTTTAAAAAATCGCATACCTAAGTTGTTGAAATATAACTTTTTAAAATTCAGTCACATAGTTTAGAAATTAAATTATATGGTGAAATTTTGAAAAAGAATATTTCAGCAATATAGATACGAGATTTTTGCAAGTAAATTTATCAATTATTTATTGATGGAAGGAGTATAAAAGACGTCGAATGTTTATAGACGTAAGCGAGCAAGAATATATGGAGATCCACAAACTTCCCAAACCATTGGATATAGTTTGGCGAAACAAAACAAAACAAAAAAAGGAAAAAAATGTTCTCACGAATTTAGCAAAATAAAACATTATAGGGGGACCAATTAAAATCAACTGATAGCGCTTAATTCTGGTAAGTCTATGTTAGTGTTATGTTAGGTCTCGTGTTTAAAAGATCAGCCACATATAAATTCAACTCTAATTTGGCCATTTCAAATGCAGACACCACTCTCAACACGCTATATGATATAAGTATTTAGTATCACAGCAAGTCCATGACCAAAAAGTCTTATCACTTTTTTTGAGTTTTAAGATAGCTTTTGTCAACAAACTATCGTTGCAATGGATATCATTACATAATTATTTGCAACAAGAAAGGTGCCCACTTATTTGATAATGTTGCACTGGACATTTAGTTAGAGCCAAACTGGGACCAACTTTTTTATCGTTATTAACGTTACTACATCATGCAGATTTATTGTATGAAATCATGAAATTAAAGTTGAGCATAAGCGAAAAGGCTAAGGAACGAGATGTCTCACTTACTAAATATATAATTAAGAAACTGACATAAGTCATTTAAAAACATAATTATTTCCGTTTTTTTAGTAAGGAGACCCTAAACGAACGCACCCTCATTTCACCATCTCTACATGTCTGCAGTCATTCTAAATTTGCATAGCTCACTCTTTCATCTTGTCCATCCGCACACTTTTGAGTTACAAAAATAGATTAAAACTGTCCTGTTTGATCACTCTTCATGGGAAATATGATAATAAAATTATGTAAATTATTGTTGAAGATAAAAGGATATTAAAGAAATCATCTTTAGATCAATAAGTATGCGCGCATTAAATACTACTATGTTCTTTTTTACTTTTTCATACCCTTACGTGCTTTATATGTGAATGCTGGATTTCTGGTATATTTGGGTATTTATTGAATGTTTAAAAACCAAACACGACATGCTTCACCATAAACACTCTTAAAATCTGGATTTCTGGTACGGAAGGTGAATTTAAAATTGTTTCATTTTTCCTTCCGACAGGGCTGAGATGAAACTCATTGCCTGAAACACTACTCCCCGGATTTTGAAACCAAACAACCAAGTACTTAAAAAAAAGTCTGAATCCAGAAAGCAACAATAAGTAAAAAGAATTAAACAAATTTTAACTAACAAAAACATTTGTTCGTCAACACTTTGTCGGTTCTCATCTTAAGAGAGATTGTTACAGATGTAGCATTATACTAGTTATACTCTTCAAGAGATTGTTACAGACGAGTGAAACAATGCCAACTCTTAAGGAAAACGCACCCATGCAAAGTCTATTTCTTGAAGTTGACAATTTACACAAACAACCAAACGGCCTGTAAGCATTCTGAAGTATGTATACCTTGAGTTTAAAAACTGTTTCAAATCTAGAGCTTTAAGAAGAAGTTCTCCATTGAAGCTCAATCTGAATGCGCCCATTCTTCGAGTCTATGAGATGGAACTTCTCGTTTATTCTTTTGTTGCTAACCACGTCTGAGAGATTGATATCCACATAACCCAAACACTCCTGATTCATTAACACCATGATTTTAGAGTTACAGAAGCTAATTCGAAATTACTATTCCATATTTTTGTTTATAAGGCCATACAAGTGATCAAGGTTTTATTACCAGAAGCACGTGATGACCCAATCACTGGGAACCTTTCCAACTAAATATAATCCATACAGGTCCGTATAATATTATGTGCAGTTTTATGGAAAATGGGAAAATGAGTACTTCTGGGAAGATGCTATCCTAAAAATGTTTTAAAATACATAAATTACATTTTTTACTTGAACCACTTCTTTTGCGGTGTTACCAAATGATGAAATCACTTCTCGTGAAATTGCCTACAAATTCATTGAACTAAATTTAATTCTAGGAACAAAGGCAAAGAGCTGCACAAATGGGCCCACCCATATAATAACACAGTATAACACTTGCTGTAAAAAGCGTGTAACCTCTTCTCCAGAGCGGAACCAAAATACTTTGGTAACATTCTGGTAACATAAATGAGAGGAAGTCTTTTCTCAATTGCAAAACTGGACTAGAATGAAATACTACATAGAGGTGAAGAGCCTTTACCTTGGGGTGCAAAATTCCAATCCTCGAGGAGACGCTCAAAACTTCGACATGAATCTTGTCAGTAGTGGGAGGCTCATCCAACATGAAGTGAAATTCCTCCTCCCATCTCGGATCCCTATTTTTCTTGACATGCTATTAATGAAAAATGAGATTATCCGTGAATTATTTTTTAAGCGGAATTCGAGTTTAACAGCAAAAGGATCAAAGTAATCATTGAAGTGCTCCACTATTATCAGACATCAAACTATCTTGGAATTGTTTGCACAAAGATAACATCACACATCAACAACATTGAAAAGGACAATGTTTAATAAACAGGAGTCTTAAAAATCCTTAACCCTTGTTCAAAACCCATTTCATTTTAGTACTGGACTTATGACTCGTAATTAACAAAACGGTGACTGCTTTAAGTTATTCCAGAGTGCGGTCTTTTCTCCTTTCCTCAAAATCCTAATGAACGTTTAATCCTCAGACCGAATTTCAAGGCATGGACAATCATGGACAAATGTAAGCTTGATATAAACTAAGCATTCGATAACAAATCACAATAATAAACATAAATTGATGACACATAAGCTATTTTTAACAATTGTTGAAAATCAAATAGGGCATGACCAGGCACAGCGAAGACCAAATGTGCTCAAATTTATATTTTTGGGTAATTCTGCAGTAAATAGTTGATATAAAAAGATGTGTGATGCAGAGATGGAAAAGGGGAAGGGAGAGGGGGAGGGGAATAACCTATAATTATATGTTTTCATTAATTATCAGAAAACTTGGAATTTTGATTAGTGATTACAACAAGGGTTTGTGAATAAGAAGTGTCTAGTAGGTTCATGAACTGAAGTCTTAAGGGTTTTCTACAAAGATGATTTTGGGATGAACCGATACATTGTTGGAGCTTATGTACAGCGCTGAAATTAAATGTTTTAGGCAGACATTTTTTTTTTAAAGGTTTTAGGTCTACATCGATTGATGGTAAATATACTATTGAATAGCAATTGAGTTTTGGGTTTACTTTTACTTTTATTCTTAGTCTTTGCCCTAATTTCAGTCACTTACTTTCTCAAGCTTGTGTTCTCTTAGTTGACTCTACATCAATGTGTTCACAATTCCGAAATTAAAAATAATTGTGACTCATCTGACTATTTCAAAAACATAAACCATCATTCCTCTGATAAACATAATTGAAATGGAGAATGGTGAATGTTCAAAGAAATTACAGAGGGGAATGCTTAATTTGAAGCGGCAACTCTTCTGGCATACCTTAGTCTTCTTCTCCTCGCCTCGGAAAAGGATACGAACATACGGATTAGTATGATGTTTCCCTTCAACATCTTGAGCTTCATGAACTATAATCACAAGCATGCCTCCACTTGCAGGAGTTCCCTCTGGAGCCTTCTCTACAGAACCAGAATCGTCAAAATTCTTCGGCATATCCTCTTCCTTAAAGGGTTTGTACGTCATTTCCACCACAAGTTGTCCACGAAACTTGTCATTTTGTGCGTCATTTAGATCCATGGTTTTCAAGAGATCAATTATCATAGCTTTTGGCTCGTCAGAGGTGAGTTCCTTCAAAGGGACCACATTTGTGCCCATCTTGTCATGCTTGCCAACCTAGAAGAAAAAATAAGTTGCTACTCTTAACACCATCCCATTTTAGAATGTGGTATACATACACCCTTCTATCTTAAGAAGTGCCATTATATATGATCTAAATTGCCCAACTTTATATGTTCAACTAAAATTTCTTGCGCCAGTGTCCAGACTTGTAACTTTTTCCCAGATCTACGACTGAGTATGCTTGTTTTGGAGAAGTTTGAAATTGTTTATATTATTCTCCAGTTTTCGGCTATCAAGAATCTGAAGTTTTACAATCATCATTGGTGAAAGATCTTTCCAGAGTTCCATATGTTATATTCAAAATCCAAAAAAGTTAAAAAATCTGAAATCCATATACATGAGCTTCATTCCAAAACTCATACAAAAGTTCCAAATTCTCATTTCTGAATATTAAACACTCAACCACCAAGGAGAACTATATGAAATTATAATCTGACAATACATACCTGCTCCCAATCATAGACAATAAATTCCAAATCCTGGGTCTCCGGATCTTTAACAACCAAATTAAATTCCTCATTCCATTCGGGGTTCAAATTCCGGTGCTTTACAGTAGTTTTCTTTGATGGAAGCTTATCTTCAGTGAGCTTTAATTTCACGTAAGGGTCAGATGCACCCAAAAGATCTTTCTTCTTCAGTTTCATTGCCCTAACAACCTTCACATGAAGTATACCTACGGGCCTCTGCATTGCTCTGTAAATTCAATGTATATGACTTAACGAACACACGAATTGGACAGTTCGGAAGAAACAAGATCTATTTTTTTTCAATAGAACAGTACATACTTTGTTGGATCCATCATGGGTACTTCTAGGGATCTGGGCCAAAGGTACATACTGGCAACCTGGTCCTTAATGAGTTCCTGCAAAACTGATGCTTTGTAAGATACTGAGATTATTCAAATGAGAATAAAGATGAATGATGATAAATATTGTGCATGTAATAGAACAATCTGGTAGTGAGTAGGAGAAGGAGCATAGAACAGTTAGTTTTCTTAACAAAACATAGATAGCTTCATAGCGAGAAATGACAACTCTGTATAACGCATCTTGAAACCCACATCACGCATCATATGTAGAAGTCAGTAATGAGAAAAGTCATTAGCATAATGCTGTCACTCGTGTCATAAAAGTTGATACATTCACAAAACAAGGTTTAGTGTCATGATACATACATAGTTACAATAATATGGAAACACGACATCCAGATTTATTTTCTAATTAAGAACGAAATGGTATCCAGGAGAAAATCTAACCAAACAAATCTGTGAAAAAGGCTTCCCAAATTGCTGGAGCCACATCTTTAATCAAGCTATGGTACAAATCATTTCAGACCTATTTTAGTGTGGTGCTACCCTCCTCATTTCCACTCAACAATTAAGCGATACAAAGTGCCCCATAAATTCCGTAACTACTCCAACGACTTGTCCCAGTTTAAACTTTGGTACCTAAAGACTAATTTAGGCTAAACTGAAAGTAACAAAAGGACTACTGAATTGAAGTTATCTATAGAAGGAAGCATAAGAAGCTGTACCTGAACGAACCTGTACAAACCAGGAATTGACATAAGATCAGCACCTAGGAGCTTAAGCCCAAAGTCCACGTGAGGCTGCATCAGAAAACATGAAAATAAGAAGTAAAAAAATGGGAGAGAGAATAAAAAAAGGAAAAAAAATGCAAGGGTATTAAAAAAGTTCAATAATATAAGAACAAAATTACTGGTCCTACAAAGGAAAAAGAACACAATTTAGTATGTTTGGAGATTAGTCTCATTTCATTGCCAACATTAGAATGCCGAAGCCCCATTTCATAAAATTGTCGTTCCAAATACAGTTTAGATACTAAAGCAAGGTTGAAGCATGCTAGATAATGCTGCTTAGATATGAAAGGTAAGCTAGATATAGGGAAGCAAAGTAATAATCGTATCAATAAGCATATACTAATGTGGCACAAAATCCTAAAAAAGGAATGATGAATAACCATGTATTCTAAATATACCAGAGGGATTAGAAAAAGGTCAGGAAATGCAATGAATAAAAATGTCTATTCGATTTCCCAAATTCTAAGTAACTTATATAGACTTAGGAAACATCTCAATCACAAGTTTCAATAATAGGTTTCTTTCGAGGGAAATGACAACGAGCCCAATTGCTTAACAAAGATATGTAGAAAAAGCAGACCTTTTCCATGAGAGAAACGAATATCTTGGCAAAGCAAGGGAAACTTGGAACCAATGGCTTAAGGGTAATACGTGGTGAAGCAAATATTTGCAAATCCACCGCCTGAAATGTTCCAACAAAACCGTGAATAAATTACACTTGGGACAACCACAAACGATGCATATCTACCAGAATTTTGGTAAGAATCTCCTCTTTTGTACTTGGGAAGGTGACAAAGAAGAATGTACTTGTACCTGAATGCTTGCTTTCAACCCAAAAGCTTTAACAGCAAGAACGACATTGGGATTTCCTGCCCATTTCAGTGATGGCTCCATTATTAACTCTTTCTCATCGGTAACATAGACTTTCATACCTGACAAGAATGCAGTTGAATACCAAATCATATTGTAGAATATATTGCAAGTTTGCTACATAGTAAAATAACTAACAAGAGCGTACGTAAATATAGGACCTGATGTCTTAACATCAAAGCTCATATCCAAACTAGTTGCCAGAAAATATAAGTTTTTAAACGAGGAAGAAAGAAAAGATGAAGGTAAGTAAGGAAGTTGTATAATGTATGCTTCATACATAGCTAACAAGCCTTAAAAAACAAAACAAAAACCAACAATAACATTCACAAGTGCAAAATACTAAGAGATGGACTTGTAATCATGATTTAGAAAAACTGCTGTTCCAATTGCTACAACTTGCATTTCAATAACATTCAGATTACAATTGCAACCAATGCATTTTCCTTAAACAGATCACATGATATCAGCATGCAATCATCCCAACCTGCACCGGCATGATAGTATGTATCCAATTAATTACTTAGCTTTTAAAGAATAAAGACAATGACCACTGCCACCCTAATGACAATATAAAGAAATGTAACATATCTATTTCAGGACTCCAGTATATTGCAAGTTACAATGTCAATTATGAATTCTCTATGTTTTAAAAGTAACGGGAAACATATTAGTTTTGGAAACGCATACTTGTTGTGTACCTGTCGTATCATGTCATCAAACCTTGTCCATTTCTTTGCACAAACATATTGAAAGGAAACACCAATAACTTCTATTTTAGAAAGAATAAAATAAAAACTCCACATGAGCAGAATTATTATTAGCCCTTTGACACGGATAGCGAAAACTCTTTCTAACACATCTCAAAAGGGCTTCTTAACGAAATCATCAAAGGTGTCCAAAGAAGTGAAGACAGTTAGACCTAATTTTAAAATTATTTTAACAGATAGCTCATTCGTTTATCACTCTTTGTATCCTATTAAAGCATTACCTCAAAGGTCTCGGCCAAGCATTGTGAAATATTGTTGAATGTTACATTTATTATTAGTACTCTGATATCTATTGTGATAGTAAATGGTTAAGTATTAGTTAGTAGTTAGGAGTTAATTGTTGACAGACAACTGCTTAAGCATTTAATTCTCTCTTAGCCTTATATATAGGCTCTTGTGTATATGTTTTAAATAGATGAGAAATAAATAAATCTCTCTCTAAAGTTTCATGGTATCAGAGCAGCCCACTAAATAACTAATGGGAACTGAAATAGAAAGCTCCGTCTCAGAGGAGATCACCTCCAGTCATAATGTTGTGATTTCAAGCCACAATGGCAGCATCAATGGCGCAACAGATATTGAAACTGGTTCTTTGGCTCAAAAATGTAACTTTTTAAGCGCTTTTAATGTGAAAACTGAAGAAGAAACTCCCTGGATTGTAGATTTTGGTGCTTCAGATCACATGACAGGAAATTCCTCAATCTTGTTGAATTTTAAGCCTTATTCCAGTAACTTAACAGTTAGAACAGTTGATGGTTCTATATCAAAAGTTGCGGGCACAGGTTCGGTGATTATTTATAAGGATCTCACACTTAATTGTGTGCTTTTGGTTCCCAATTTAGACTGTAATTTACTTTCCGTTAGTAAACTCTCTCAAGACGAAAACTGTGTAGCTAAATTTTACACAAATTGTTGTATTTTTGAGAATTTGGATTCGGGGATGATGATTGGCAATGCTGAGATGTGTTCGGGACTCTACCTACTCAAGACTTCCGACTTTCATAAAGGATCAATTCAAAAGTTAAGATTTGAAAGAAGTAGTTCTTTATTCTCTAGTTCAATCAATGATAGTGCTGTCATGTTGTGGCATTATCGCCTTGGTCACCCAATTTCATGTACCTCAAAAAACTTCTCCCATCTTTATTAAATAAAGATTCTAATATCTTTCGATGTGAAGTTTGCCAATTATCCAAACATGTTCGTAGTCACTATCCTGCCCAACATTATAAATCGTCTAAACCATTCACTATGATACATAGTGACATTTGGGGAGCATCCAAAATAAGAAACGTGACTGGGGCTAGATGGTTCGTTTTATTTATAGACGATCATATTAGACTTACATGGGTATTTCTCATGAAGGAAAAGTATGAAGTAGCGCAAATCTTTAAAAACTTTTATAGTATAGTTAGTACCCAATTTCAAACCAAAATTCAAGTATTAAAAACAGATAAGGCAAGAGATCGTTTTAATTCGACTTTGGGGGGATTTTTACAAAAAGAGGGTGTTGTTCATCAAAGTTCATGTATCGACACTCCTCAACAAAACGGGATTGCAGAACGAAAAAATAGGCATCTTTTAGAAGTTGCTCGGTCTGTTATGTTCTCCAATGTCCCGAAACATTTCTGGGGAGAAGCCGTACTCACTGCAGCCTACCTTATCAATAGAATGCCCTCCTGAGTACTCAACTTTCTAACCCCGCTTCAGGTTCTTCTTAAATATTATCCAAACACCAGACTTTTCTCCAATATACCTCCAAAAGTATTTGGGTGTTCTGCATTTGTCCACGTTAATCCTCAAAATCGAAGTAAATTGGATCCGAAAACAATAAAGTGTATGTTTATTGGATATGCACCAAATCAGAAAGGTTACAAGTGCTATTCTCCATCGACTAAAAAGTTCTACACTTCTATGGATGTTACGTTCTTCGAAGACCAGCCATACTACCCCAAAACCGACATTCAGGGGGAGAATATTCCTGAAGAATTTCAGTTTTGGGAAACCACGATAAACCGTCCTATAACTCCAGAACTAATAAATAGACCAACCATTCTAAATCATCAACCTGAACTACCTGAACTACGTGAACCAAACTTTGATTCTCAGTTGCAAAATCATCACCTACAAACACCCACGAAAACATCATCAGTACCTTCCCAAACGGAAACTCCAAAAGATCCGGCTAATAACGAGGACGTCATTGTTTACACGAGAAAAAAGAAGAAACGTTGTGATGGCGTAGAGCCACAAACACATCTTGAGCAAAGCCATGAAGCAGAACCGAGTCCAGAACCGGAGGAAATACAATCTGGTAACATTGAACCTTTTTCATTTGAACTCCAAAGTGATGATTTGAATTTACCAATAGCGAAAAGGAAAGGAGTCAAATCTTGCACAAATTATCCTATTGCTAATTTTATTTCATATGATGGGTTGTCACCAAGTTTCCGGGCTTTTGTCACAAGCTTAATTGATATACAGATTCCCAAAAATGTTTACGAAGCTTTTCAAACTCCTGAATGGAGAAAAGTTGTTGAAGAAGAAATCGGAGCTTTATCAAAAAGTGGCACTTGGGAAATAACAGACTAGCCCAATGGAAAGAAGCCAGTTGGGTGTCGGTGGATATTTACAGTAAAATATAAAGTAGATGGAAGTATAGAAAGATTCAAAGCGAGGTTGGTGGCAAAAGGGTTTACTCAATCTTATGGCGTGGATTATCAAGAAACATTTGCTCCCGTTGCCAAGCTAAATACAATTAGAGTGTTATTATCACTGGCCGTAAATCAAGATTGGGCTCTTCATCAACTTGATGTTAAGAACGCATTTCTTAATGGTGATTTGGAAAAGGAAGTGTACATGGAAATACCTTCAGGCCTAGAAACGAAAGAAAACATCAACAAAGTTTGCAAGCTTAGAAAATCATTGAATGGTCTCAAACAATCTCCTCGGGCATGGTTTGAACGTTTTACCAAAGCAGTCATGCGATATGGTTACTCTGAATGTCAATCAGACCATACTTTATTTGTGAAGCACTCTTATGGGGGACAGATTGCTATAATAATCGTGTATGTGAACGATATTATTCTAACAGGAAATCATGAGGAGGAATTGTATAGGCTCAAAAAATTCCTAGCCAATGAATTTGAGATCAAAGATCTAGGAAATCTCAAGTATTTTGTAGGCATGGAAATCGCTCGATCCAAGAAAGACATAGTTGTTTCACAACAAAAGTATATTTTTGACTTGTTGAAAGAAACAGGTATGTTAGGGAGTAAACCGGTAGATACTCCGATGGATCACAATGTCAAATTCAACAAAGAAACTGAAAGTACACCGGTGGATAAAGATATAAGCTTATTTACCTATATCACACCAGGCCAGATATAAGCTTCGATGTTAGTTCAGTAAGTCGATTTATGAATAGTCCAACCGAAGAACACATGAATGCAGTTTATAGAATACTAAGGTATCTAAAAATGACACCAGGAAAAGGGCTTTATTTCGAGAAAAATACAAACAGAGGTGTTGAAATATTCACCGATGCAGATTGGGCAGGGTGTGTGGTTGATCGTAGGTCTACTTCCGGATAGTGTACCTATGTGTGGGGAAATCTTGTCACGTGGCAAAGTAAAAAACAATCAGTTGTGTCAAGAAGCGGTGCGGAAGCGGAGTTCAGAGCCATGGCTCACGGGATTTGTGTGGGAATGTGGCTGAAAAGAGTTTTAATGGACCTAAAAATTCCAGTTCAAAGTGCAATGAAAGTGTTATGTGATAATCAAGCGGCTATTAGTATCGCAAAAAATCCAGTTCACCATGATAGAACTAAGCATGTGGAGATGGATCGAAATTTTATTAAAGAAAAGATAGAAAACGGGACAATTTCTGTGATTTATATACCCACACGGATCCAAACTGCAGATATCCTAACAAAGCCACTTCCTAGAATCAAGTTTGAAGATCTAAATTTCAAGCTCGGCTTGATCAATATATACAACTGAGCTTGAGGGGGAGTGTTGTATGTTACATTTATTATTAGTATTCTGATATCTATTGTGATAGTAAATGGTTAAGTATTAGTTAGTAATTAGGAGTTAATTGTTGACAGACAACTGCTTAAGCATTTAATTCTCTCTCAGCCTTATATATAGGCTCTTATGTATATGTTTTAAATAGATGAGAAATATATAAATCTCTCTCTAAAGTTTCAAATGTGATGTAACACATGGAGTCGAAAAAGTAATTAATAACTTAATGCATGTGTTTAGCTGACCTTGGAAAGTAGGGGGAAGAGTCCCCAAGGTAAAAGTCTCAAATTCAACGGAATCAATTTTGTACTTTGGAATTTGTTCAGCAATAATAGGCTTTGCTACACCTATTGCCGTCTTGCATATTGCCTATTTCAACAAAAGCATCAACACATGCATTCAAAAGGTGAGTGAAACAACAAGTAGAGCAAGTGATAGTTGAACATCAGTAGGTATTTCGGTAAGTACATACCTTGTCCAGATAAGGCCACATGTACTCAATAAACTTGTTTAGCCAATCAATCTTCACAAGAACAAAAGAAAACAAACACGTTATATGCAGTCACCCAGAAATAATACATAATCGAAGAATGAACAAAAATATAACACCGTACACGATCAAAATCTGGATTTTTCACCCAAAAGGGTATCTCGGGAAGCAACCGTTGCAAGGTCTCAGAATCCTGCTCAGCCAAGGGGCGAATGACTGGATCCTGAACAAGCCAATAACCCAACAAGTGTTAGAACAAGATTGCATAAAGTTCTATTGATAATCGTCTCCAATTCTATTATCCAGCTCCTAGAGTATTGTATGAAGATACAGGCATTTCTATTAATTTCCAGAACAGTACTCCAATTTATTTTTTCGGAAAATTTGTTTCTTACTGATGAAATAACCGTAATAAGATTTCAGTCCTTGAATGTGATGAAACAAGAACATATGGAAACTGACAACTGTTTGAATACTGTGTTCTGGCATTGACAGTAGAAACATTGGCAAAAGACTTGATTACATAGCAATTAGCAACACTTGTATATACTTCTCAAAATTCAGTATTCTTTTTTCCATTCGAAAATAGAGAACAAGAATAAAACATGAACACGTAAGCTTAATAACAGATCGATAAGTTCAAAAAAAAACAATTGAACATGTAACAATAACTAAAAACTGAAGAGCCGATTTCTATTTTGAGCACCTAATTACGTAAATGATATCTAATTTTCTATATCCCCACCAAAACAATTTTGAGAGAAAAATTAATACCTCAATTTGATCCAATCTAGTACTTAGTTAACTTAATCAATTCTAAATAACACAGACATTAATCCCTAAAACACTGACGTAGCCGCGTAGCAATCACCCGTGTATCAAAAAAAAAAACAGAAAGGGAGGAACAAAAGTCCAAGTTGACAAACCTGATTTCAATTTCCAGTCACCTAAACCCATAATCAGTCTCTGCCTGTCTCTCGACTAAAATCATATCATTTATGTTCAGAAAGCCAATTATAATTTAGAGAATAACCACCAACTAATACAATGGGATGAATCTAATTACCCCTAACATGTCAACAAAAGTGGACTTCGTTCCGGAAGTTTGTTAGGAGTTTATGTCTTAGGAGATAAATTTTGACCTACGACAGTGAGAAAACCACTTGACAAATTATGTAATTCATATAAGGTAATCAAAGCTTGCAATAAGGGCTCTGAAACGATTTACTCATATGTCTGATATGCATTGTAATAAGATTTTAGCCCCCTAATAGGATTTTTAGTTTTCTTTGCATCTAGGAAGTTCAATCCCATATCGAAAAGAAAACGAGAAAACTTCCTCAATATAGAGGCTCTGCCAAGGTAATGCAGAAATGTGAGTGATGGCTCTTCCCATGGGTGTGCCACCTCCATTGTCCGTCTTAACGTTGGAAAAATTGCATACCTTCGCTTATATTTTTCCACCCCATATATATTTCGTTACAGTACCACCCGATTCGTGTTCACTCAAGCTCATTCAGATAAAATAAATATTTCAATTGCATTATTTATGCTTAGCATTCTAGTTAAAGAAAGGAAGTTTGCCCGCCAAAGATTTACCTAAACAATTTGATAACCCCTTCCATCAGACTGTGTTAGACTGTTGCAACCCGAGAATTTGGTAGGCAAGCTTTTCTCAAAGACATGTTCGTTCTTTTTCATGTTGTGTTTTTTATTTCAGTGCAAAAGGCTTAGGCTAACAAACAGCCTGGTTTTGCGTCAGTCTTACTTATCCCATGATTATAACTGGTTCATTGTGTAATTCTTTCTATTCTTGTATTAAATGTTAAAGACAATACAAGTTACTCAACAAAGTCTAATCTTAATTGTTTAGTGATCAGTATCTACTACACTGTTTTAAGACGCTCGCCTGCTTGATTAAAATACGCTAAAAGGCTCATTTTTCCGCTTTTTATGCCACTAAAATCTTACGCTTTTAGCGTAGCTCTTGCAAAAACTCTTAGCTAAGTTTTTGCTAAACAATACGGAGTAGGCATAGCAATCAAGTACCCGCTCAATTACTAATTATGTTACAAAAAATTAGGGTTTGTTTGTTTAGACTCTCTTACAATTGTTTCTTGAGCTTTACCCGAGGTTTTTCTAAAAAGTAATGTGGAAACTCTCTATTTCTTCACTCTTATGATTATACATGTATTCGGACCATAAGACCTCTCTTCACTTCGACCTTAAACACTCCTTTACTTCGTACTTACGTGGACTTGGGGCTTGTTTCCTGACAACTAAAACGACTGTATTTCTTATTAATAGTAAGCTGGTCTAGTTTGCTGGCTTTGATAACGAGCTTCTTACGCAACAACAATAAACCATCATATCAATCGCTCAAAATGTCAGAAGCTGAGCTTCTTTTGTATTTCTGACCAGAAAGTATTAAAAGTTCTACTGCTATTTTCTTCAGCTACAAAGAGGCCAGCCTATTCAGTTAAAATCCAAGCCAAAGAAATGTAACAAAATCATGATCAGACCCTTAATTGCTACGCTACTCAAAACTCTGAGCACTAAACTGAACAAATACAGAGTGGCATAAATAAAGCTTTTTATCATTTATTTTTCCACACTCCAAAGCAATATGAAAGTCAAAAATCCATCTAATACTCAACCACGTCAATCGAATCAAATCACGTAACAACAATCTAACGATAATTTAAAGAATGTCAAAAGCTGAGCTCCTAATGCATTAGTCACCAGAAGATGTCCATTTTTCTCATATCTCAATTTCAGCTTCTAAAAAGCTAAGCCAAAAAGCCTCTTAATTATCATCACAGACTTAATTTCTACACAAAATTTGAGCACTAAATTGATCAAATACAAAGTTGCACAGAAAAAAAAACGTTTATTCAATAATTTTAAACCACAAATCAACTTTAAATACACTGATCCATCCAGTACTCAACCACCTCAATCAAATCACCTAAAAAGTAGCATAAATATTTCTGTTCTGAGCTTCAAAAAAACCAGCCTAGTTTACTTAAAAGCTAGCCCAAAAAACATCTTACTCATATCGTTCGTAACGAAATCATGATCAGATACCACACTATGCCGAACTCTGAGCACTACACTTATCATTATCAAATACAGAGTTACAGACAAAATCATATAAAGTAGTAATTTTTACTCATTTATTTTTAATCACCAATGGTAAACCATAAGATCAACCGCTCTATGCATCAACCCAGCTAAATCAATACATAGCCATAGGCGAATATATATAGAGGCAAGGGTAAGCACTTGCCCACCCTTGTTTTCCAAAATGTGAAATTACAAAATTACCCCCCCCATATTATTTCAAAACTCAATTCACGTACCATTTGATTTTTGTTTTCCGGAAAATGTTCTTACAAAAAATATTTCCTAATATTAAATGCTATTTTATTTAGATATGTGATGTCATATTTATGTAAGTTTTCTAATTAATTTTACGGAATTTCTAACTACTTTTATCCTTTTTTTTCATTAGGCTGTTGGCGGGAAAATATACAAAAACGCCTGACCAGCCTAGTTTTTATTTATTCCGCAAAGAGCAAAGGCTAATATTTTAAACCTATAGTTTGGATAGTAGTCTAATCTTCGACAAACGCCATGAATACTCTAGTCTATTGAGAGAGTGGCGGAACTAGGATTTGAAGGTGGTTGGGGCAGAATTGCATGTTTATATTTTTTTTGTAATTATGGAGGTGCTAAAAGAATATAATCGTCAACTTTTCAACAAAATACATATAAAAACTTCGGACTAATCTCAATATGGGGGTGCTAGTTCCTCCCTGTTGAGAATTACATATCATAGTAACTATATTGCCACTAATATTGAGAACTAGGTACAGGCTAAAACGAATACAGCACCCCCATATTGAGAAAAATTCAAAAAATTTCCATATATTTTGTTGAAAAGTAAACGATTATAGAGTTTGAGCACCCCGCATAATTACAAAAAAATATAAACATGCAATTCAGCCCCACCCACATTCAAATCTGGTTCCGCCACTGACGCCATGAATACTCTAGTCTATTAAGAACTTACATATCATAATAACTGTATTGCCACTAAGTTATACTCCCTTAAAATCATTCAGTTCAAGAAATTACATATTTTAAATATCATACTATTATAATAAGTCAACCCAAGAAAATTGAGGCTAGCAAATTTTGGCCAATTTTGACCAATTTTGACAAAAATGCCCTCACTCTATTTTACTAATTGCTCGTATACACTTATTCAATTCAAAACATAAATAACAAACAAACAAAATGCTCTTTTCAACACAAATCCGTTCATATTCCAAAAAATACCGTGTTACGTGTAATTTTGTATATGATTGTTAATTTATTTCATTCATTCATTCAATATTTTTGAAATATTAATTTTATTTGCCCGAATCATATATATGTCATTACGCGTGGGCAACGATTACTAAGTATATAATGAAATAAAGTGGTAGTAAGTTCTACTCAATTATTATCAATCACCAATGGTAAACCATACTATCAATCGCTTTATGCATCAAACCAGCTAAAAACAGTATTATATATAATCAAACAGAGTAGTAACTTCTACTCAATTATTATCAATCACCAATGGTACCACCATACTATCAATCCATCTATGCATCAAACCAGCTTAAACACACACACACAAATATATATATATATATATAATCAAATAAAGTAGTAAATTATTTTTAATCCGCAATGGTAAACCATATTATCAACCGTTCTACGCATCAAAGCAGCTAAAAACAATATATATATATCATCATACTATTATAATAAGTCAACCCGAGATTTTTGAGGCTGCCAAATTTTGCCACTTTTTTCTGAAAATACCCTTTAACACTTTTTTATTAATTACGAAAATACCATACTCTTCATAAAAAAATAGAAAAAGTAAAAACTAGTAATTAATAACACTTTTTATCCCTCTTTAACCAACCTCTCAAAATTCTTTGAAGTATTCTCATCTTATATATATATATAGAGAGAGAGAGAGGACCTGAACGAGAGTGGGTTGAAAGAAGATGAATAAATAGTAACCAATGACGAGACCAGCGGAGATTCCTACTCCAAACCCACTTAACCCCATTATCGTGCTTATTATCCCCATTTTAATCTATTTCTCTCTCTCTATATATATATATATATACATATATGTATGTATATTTATTTATGTGTGTGTGTATTTGTATTATTGTTCAGACCCAATTTAGTGTAATATTAGCTAAATTCTCGATTTCTCATTGAATATAGGAACGCGAGGAGAGAGAGAGGGGTAATAGAGGGAGTTTTTTGCCAGAATGGTACAGTACAGTGCAGCGGGTTATTTATCAGAATAGGCTGCCTTTCTGAAATATTCTCAAAATGGTCTACTTTCGAAAAACGACCGATCGAAATGATTAAAACGACCGGTCGTTTTATTATTGAACTCTCTGGAACAATTTGGACAATAAACGATCGGTCGAATTGGACAATACGACCGGTCGTTTTTCAGACAAAAACGATCGGTCGTTATGTACATTTCGATCGGTCGTTTTTATGGTGAACTCTCTAGAAGAAATCATACCTAAAACGATCGGTCGTTTCTGAAAAACGATCGATCGTTTTTCTTGTGAACTCTCTGGAAGAAATTTGGATTTATTAGATCGATCGTTTTTTAATAACGATCGGTCGTCTGTGGATAAACGATCGGTCGTTTTTCACAGTCGACCGATCGACTGTAAACAATTTACAGAACAAAGAATTTTTGGCACTTTTCGACACTGATTTGGCAAAAAATATATAAAAACATGATCCCTTTTTGAACATGATCCCTTAAAAAATGATGTAAATTAATATTTTTAGTACATCGGATTGTCCGGAAGATTTATAGCACAAGTATTATCACATAAAATGATGTCGTAAATTAATATGTTTAGTATAAGATGTGTAGGTGACGTGTAGGTGACGTTTTACTAAACATCCGATTTAAAACATCCGATTTAAAACGAAGTTAAACAAAGCTAAACGATTAAGGAAAACGAACGATCAAATGCAAGCGAAAAATTGGCCATAGTTTTGCCTAAAAACGGTCAATCGCCACAAATGAAAACAACACAAATAACCCAATCAACTATAGATATATATACGCACAAGTTATAATAACATCAAAATCGCATTTGTAGAATTATAAATACGCAATCTCACAACGTCATACAATTTAACACGTAATGATAAAGAGCAACATAAAAAAGATTCATAACATAAATGCAAAGCGTTTGCTACTTATTACATCAAAAACAACGTTGGAAGAAAATAAAAAACAAAGGAAATACAACGCAAAATAAAAGAGAGGTATTTCTCCCCCTTTGACATCATAAATGAAAAACAAATGAAATGCAACGCAAAATAAAATAACCGCCTAGTCGCGGTGGGAGGTCGCGTCGTCCTCTTCTTCGGCGTCATCGTCGGGACCGGCTAGATCGGGAAAATACCCGTAGAACTTTGCCCGTTGCTCGGCGCTTATCCTATCAATTTCGTCCAAGTCTTCTTGACTTGTGTTCATGGAGCGAAACATGCGTCGGTTGAGTCGCGCATTTTGATATTGGTCGATGTATAGATCGTCGTAGAATTGTTCGGTGCGCGGAGGACGGTTGGAAGATCCGACTTGAGCTTTTCCGCGACCTCGAGTGGGACGAGAAGAGGAAGGCATTATGTGAGACGGGGGAAGGGACTCGGAGGAAATAGGCACATCCTCACGAGCGGCTTGCGGTGTGGCCTTAGGGCCGACATATTCTTCCTCTTCGAGGGAAAGAGTAGTATAGTCGGGGCCGGACACCCGTTTACCAGACCAAGTAATGGTCTTGGCGGTAGTGTTGAATTTTATTGACATTTGGGCAAGATAGGAGGTGTCCCAAATGTGTTTGTCCTTGTTCTTGAACAGGGTTCCACCGGGAACAAGGTTCATGTCTTTTAAGATGGCCGAAATCAAGGCACCGTAAGGTAACCCATTCTTGGATTTCGTTTTTAGCGAATCCATCTTAAAGAATATGAGTGTCGCGAAGTCAAGTTTGACTCGGCGATGGATGCACCCTAAAAGGAAGATGTACTCATTGGTAACATCCGTGAAGTTTGAGGTATGGGGGAGGACAATATGGGAGAGGATATGGTAGGCTAATTTATTTCGGAAGAGAAGGCCGTGGGCTTTGTTAGAGCGATTGTTGTGTGCGGGATGAAATAGTTCATCTTTGAAATCGGTAAAATTAACGATGTTGAGCATTTCGCAAAGTTCGTCACTTTGCTCGTGCACCCCCTCAGCATCGAGGTGTAGAAGATTTCGTAAACGGTCTACACCGTAAACGAAGGGTTGACCATTAAACGATGAACGCACGCGGAGTGCGTCATCATGATCCCTATCAAGAACTACGTTATGGTAAAATTCGTATATATTTTCAATGAAGAAAGGCTCTTTTAGAGTAAGAATTACATTGAGTTTTTGGAAGTTTAAATCTTGCATGAGAAGAGGAAAACGTTCAACAAATAAAGGCATGTCTAATGTACAGTTAGTCAAAATAGCTCTTTTACCCATTGTAGATGGATAGAGGGGAGGAAGAGAGCCGGAAGAGGCACCGGGGCCCGATGGTGGAGCGGTGGAGGGGCCGGTTCGTCGAGCGCGAGGAACACGGGGGCGGCTCGGGGACGGAGGCACGTAGTCGTCCTCATGTTCGTCGACGATGTGTGATTGAGCTTTATTGGTGCGAACCATGGTTGGAAATTAAAAAAAATTAGGGTTTAGGACAAATTGGTATTTTGAAAAAAAAGGGTTTTCAAGAAACGGAATCAATCGATTGTTGATTATAAGGATTAATAAGAGAATTGGGTTATATATATGTAGATATTAGGGATTTTTGATAGATTTTGATAGAAAGAGACGATTTTGAAAGAGAGAGAGGGTTGATATAATTGTTGAATGAAATAGAATTAGGGTTTGAAAGAAGTTAAAAGGCTGAAAAACAGAAAAACGATCGGTCGTTTTGTAATTACGATCGGTCGTTTTTGGACAAAAATGTTCCAGTGAGCACACCGAAAAAACGATCGGTCGTTTTTGCATAACGATCGGTCGTCTGTGTAAAAACGATCGGTCGTTTTGTAATTACGATCGGTCGTTTTTGGACAAAAATGTTCCAGTGAGCACACTGAAAAAACGATCGGTCGTTTTTGCAGAACGATCGGTCGTCTGTGTAAAAACGATCGGTCGTTGTATACAGCGATCGGTCGTTTTTGGACAAAAATGTTCCAGTGAGCACACTGAAAAAACGATCGGTCGTTTTTGCAGAACGATCGGTCGTCTGTGTAAAAACGATCGGTCGTTGTATACAGCGATCGGTCGTTTTTAGACAAAAATGTTCCAGTGAGCACACTGAAAAAACGATCGGTCGTTTTTGCAGAACGATCGGTCGTTGTATACAGCGATCGGTCGTTTTTGGACAAAAATGTTCCAGTGAGCACACTGAAAAAACGATCGGTCGTTTTTGCAGAACGATCGGTCGTTGTATACAGCGATCGGTCGTTTTTGGACAAAAATGTTCCAGTGAGCACACTGAAAAAACGATCGGTCGTTTTTGCAGAACGATCGGTCTGTGTTATATATGTTAATCAAATATATATATTTATGTTAATTGCACTTATTTATTTATGTTGTTCATTCTACTTTTTATGTTAATTGCACTTATTTATTTATTCATACTTACCAAACCAGTTTATCTTCTCAAAAAACAGTATGAAAAAACACTGAGAATAAATATATATATTTCATCTTAAAAAAGACAATTACAAGCGGAAAATTAAAATAGTACAAGATACATATTGTCTCGTTGATAAGCGTACAATTACAAGCGGACAATTACAGGTAAAATCATAAGCGTCGAGCACGTATTGGATACGGACACTTACGACAATTATGTCCTCGCCCTTGACAACTAGAACATCTCATACGTGCTCGTCTCTCCGACTGATCCATACCATTATGAATACGAGTAGATCTTGGACGACCCCTTTCTCTTACAAGAGTAACATCCGGAAGAAATAATCTATCACATGAATCCCAATAGTCTTGATGCCGAAGAGGACAAAATTGCGCCGAGTACGTACCTTCGTATGATTCAAGACTGTAATATTTTACTATGTAAGCTTCCCAATCAAGACGGTTTGCAGCGCATACGGAAAACACATGTGAACAAGGGATTCCATCACTCTGCCACTTACCGCAATCGCATTGCCAAAGTGAAAAGTCGACAACTTGAGTATTGCCTCCCCTGGAATTTCTTGAACTTGTACACACGGAATAAACCCCTCTTTCATAATCGAAAGTAACATTGGTATGACCAATGTCCGACCTACATTTCTCTAAAATTTTAAGGATATTGGGACCATATCTTGTGCCGCTGTTTCTCATCCCGATTACTATCTTTTTCCGCTCGCAAAAATAGTGTACCAACTTATAGAAAATAAGCTGCACAGCAGCAGTGATTGGTAAATTACGAGCAGCTTTTAAAACATTATTGAAAATTTCAGCCATGTTTGTGGTCATGTTACCATGTCGCCTCCCTTTATCATGAAAATATGACCATTTTTCCGCAGGCTCTCTTATCAACCATTGATATGCTTGAGGATTCATGACTTTTATTGCTTCCATGATTCTTTTCAATTTTCTTTCTTGTAATTCCCAAATGGCGTTCTCCGCTAACTTGTGTAAGTCAGGATCTCCTTTGAAAGCTTTCTTAAAATTATCCAAAAAATGATTTGAACAATATCGATGAACAAAACCTTGACCACGCCAAACTCCTCTCACTGCACTTAGAATACCAGCATGTCTATCCGAAATTAGACAAATATTCACGCGCTCTTTAATCACATGTCGCATAATGTTAGAAAGAAAATAGCTCCACGAAATTGTACTCTCCTTAGCAACAAATGCACAACCAATGGGAAAAACATGATTATCTGCATCCGATGCCATGGCCAACAAAATCTTACCTTTATACTTCCCATATAAGTGAGTAGCATCAATAGCGATAACTGGCCTACAATACTGAAATGCATCAATAACGGCCTTAAATGTGAAGAAAAATCTGTTCAATACCTCACCCACTGGATTTCCTACCACATCGTAAACTGGCGTGGTCTCATAAGAAGCAACGGTACCGGGATTATACTTTTGAAGCGCTTTCATAAATTTAGGTAAAACCTTATACGATTCTTCCCAATTACCAAATATCTCTGCGATTGCTTTTTGTTTACCCAAATAAGCTTTTTTGTATGAAACTGACATTTCAAAGCGGGCATTCACAATCTCTTTAACTAATGAAATCTTCATCATAGGATTAGTTGTGATGGCATTTCGAATGGTTTGGGCAACAAGATTGGAATCTAACTGTGGATGATCAGTTGTAAGCTCGGCATGAATGCATGTATGAGGACCGTTGTATACCGACACTTCAAAAAATCCATGTTTCTTTCTTAGTGAAGCTCGTAGTTTCCATTTGCATTGTTGAGTTTCGGCCAGTTTACAACGAATTTTCCAAAATTTTGCCTTCGAACTTTTAGTGGAAAAATGGATGTTACGTTTGATTGACCAAAGTTTTATTCCCTTTTTCAACATTTCTTTATCCTTAAATAAAAGACCAATAAAAGGATCATTAACTTGAGGATCCCAAAATCCAGGATACATCATATAATTTCGTCTCTGGTTACTATAATTTTCTTGAGTGTCGAACGGTTCATTAAACAAACTTGACATTGGTTGATGCATAGGAATTTCATCGGGGATAGTATTATTCGCCAATTGTGACCCACTTGATTAGTCGTTTTCATCCTCATCCATATACAAGCCCATTTCAGATGATAATTCTTCGTACTCAACTTCTTCTACATTTTCTTCGTCATCGTCAGACTCGTTTTCGCTAATATTGAAGTCCGGATCTTCATCCTCTGGTTCATCCCCAAGTTCTATCGACCAACCAATATTATCTGCCAATCGACACACTGTATCCAAATGTGTCAAATCTGGTTCGTTGTTCTCAGAATATACCTCTAGCATTGGCTCTTGTCGAATGGGTGTTCTACTTGATGTACCGATTTCATGCATTGGCTCTTGTCGAATGGGTGTTCCACTTGATGTACCGATTTCATTAGTGGAAAGAATATTATAATACAACCCGTAATCTTGATCAGAAGAGTAAACTTGCTCAATTTCAGCATATAACTCTATAAACGTTCTTCCATTTTCTTCTATTAACTCAAGCATGGTTTCCAACGAATCATTATCATCAACAGCCAATCGCATATATTTAAACTCAGTAAGTGTAGTCAGATATGGATAACGACATGTTAAACTCAAACGATTTGAAGTCGATGATACATCAAGTACCTTAAACAATTTTTCAAAAAATTGGTCGTATGTCGTGTTTCTAGATACCTTAAAAAAAAATTTATAAGAAATATCATAAGATAACCCCTCGCTAATAGTTTCCATTATCGTACCTCCCCAATAACACATAATTGTAAGATTTTTCATTTCGATAACCACACGGTAAAACTATCAATTTTACTCAAATAATACTCCAACAACACAAAATATTGAGCTTTTACCTGTTTTGGAAGAGATCTGAGATTTGCCCTAAAATGATCTAAGAGCTCTGTTTTTTTATTTTCACAGTGCTCTGGGAAATGAGATGAGTGGTCTGGGAAATGAGATGAGCTTTTTTAAATAGGAAGTAATTCAGACCAAAAACGACCGATCGAAATGTACACAACGACCGATCGTTTTTGGTCTGAAAAACGACCGATCGTAATGTACAGAACGACCGATCGGTGTGGAACGAAAATGTTCCAGTGAGCAAACCTTAAAAACGACCGATCGCTACTATAAAACGACCGATCGTTTTAAGTAGAAATTCTTCCAGTGAGCACAACACAAAAAACGACCGATCGCTAGGATAAAACGACCGATCATTTTTGGTCTGAAAAACGACCGATCGTAATGTACAGAACGACCGATCGTTTTTGGTCCAAATTGTTCCAGAGAGTTAATGATAAAAACGACCGGTCGTTTTATTCATTTTGATCGGTCGTTTTTCGAAAGTAGACCATTTTGGGAATATTACAGAAACAGAACCCATTCTGGGAATTTGGGTTGGTCACTGTACCATTTCAGCAAAAAACTCTAATAGAGGGACGGAGGTTTTGGAAATGACTTAAATGACTCTATATGTGTTTATTTTACCGATTTATATAAATGTGACGTTGCGTGTGACGGTGATTATACAACTGTATTGAGAATACAATATATATATATAATATAATATGTATTTAAAATAATTTTGTATAGTTAAAAGAGGGAGAAAGAGTATTATTAGTTTTTTCTCTTTCTATTTTTTTTTGTGAGCATAGGAGGTAGTATGGTAATTAATGAAAAAAAATGTAGGGTAATTATTGAAAAAAAAGTTGTAAAATTTAACATATTCAAAAGTCTTTGTTGACTTATTATAATAGTATGATAAATTCAAAAAATTAATTAATAAAATTAGATAATATTCCTATTTAGAAAAAATTAATGTATTAGAGAACTTTTATACTAGCTAGCACGGATACTGACTCGAACACGGTTTAATTAGTGTTTTAAAAGCGATTTTGTGTGAAAATTAGTCATTACCGTGCATGATTTAGGGGTACAAAGTCATTACCGTGCCTTTTAAAAATTAGCAAAACATATAATTTTTCAATTCTAATTACCAAAAGTACAAACCAAAACTTTTCTTTTCATAACATACAACTCTAATAAATATGTGTAATGGTATATTTGTATATTTTGTAAAGAAACTTTTAGTATGTTTTGGTTAATCGTATTTTTTGGGTATTACCCCTTAAATTGTTAGGTACGGACGTAGAACGCAACATGAGTAAGTATAAAGATTAAATGATCTTAAAATTATAGAAGGAGACATGACCGTTAAGCTATGGTATGGTTCATTTTCAAATTAAGAGTTTTAGTCTCCTAAAGGCGTGTGCAGTTGTCGTCGTAGTAGGAAATGGAAGGATGAGTGTACTACTAATCCAAAGTAATAAACTAGTACCGTGTTTTTTGCACAACTCTTGTCGTCGGCCTATTTGTATAAATTTTAAAATTTATTACACTATGTGATGTGTTATGTGATTGTTTAAGAAACGTAATAACAATATTTATCAATAACATACGTAATAAAGGAAGATAAAACATTAAAACTGATAACATGAGATAAAAATTAACACGGAAAAAAATTGACATGGTGCGCTAAACTATACTTTTTTGTATAGTTAGGATAATTATACCTTGTTTTCTTAATAAATGATTGTATTTTTTTCTAATTTTTTTAATAAGTCATAGTTATATATATTTGTAACTTGAAACCAACAAAAAAAAATTGAAAAAAATAAACATTTATATATTTTTTGAATTATATATCTTTAAAATGTCAAATAACGCCAAAAAAACAATTACATTGACAAAAGGTTGTAAAAACATGAAAATTGTTTTATTTTTAAAGTAACTAATAACAAAACGATGAAATTACTGATTTTACAAAAATAAAATAAAAACTTAATAACATTTATTAATGAAAATAAGGTATATTTAGAAAAACTATACAAAAATGTATAGTTGGAAAAACTATACAAAAATGTATAGTTGGCTCCCTGTCTCGTAAAAAAAAATATTGGTAAATGGAGAGAATATAGAAAGAGCTCCGAATGGGTGGCGTTAATTCATAATTGACCATTTTTTCTTTTGCTGCATTGCTCTTGGGTATGCTTTTCCATTTTCCATTGTACTGCAAATGATGCACCTTGTAGTGGAAGTTTTCACACACACACACACACATATATATATATATATATATCCTAGTCATTTTTATTTTTAGTATTCTTTTGAAAAAAAAAAGAGTAAAAATGTTAAATTAATTTCATATAGCTAGTGTAGGGGATATTTTTTTTTATATTAAAATTTGTATTTACTATTTACCGTGACACTAAGCAAAGATAATTGAAGTGTATATGGATATAAGAACACTCGTATCAGTTTCCTTATATGATCCATTTATCTTAAATATGAACAGATTGTTCTAAAAGTATACACGTATCAGTTTAGTACTTAAATTTATATAAATTCAAATATCACTCAAATATAATAGATCAACATGTTCACTTATAATTAAAATAATAATTTATCTCTCTTACTTTTTTCTTATTCTCTCTCCTTTATTTGTACTTTTCACATATAGTTAATAAAATAACAAAAATATGAGTTGTATAGTTTTGATAGAGAAATTGATAAAAAAGCTGATAATTTGTATAAAACAAAACATTTACTTATAAGTTGTAAAAATGTGTTTTTTACTTTAAATACGATAAAACTTATAAGTTATTTAATATGGTTACTCTAGTAAATTAATGTGGGTTGAAAAAATTGATAGAAGTATATTAAAATATATAGTAATATTTAGTTATGATAATAAATTTGATAGTAAAGCTGAAAAATGTATAAAGTTAAACTGTTATCCTAAAAATATAAAAATAATATTAATTAACTTAAATATAAAAAAAATGTAAATAAACTGGTACGCATGGTGTGAGCAGTGTGGTTTTATTAGGAAGGGTAGAAAGGTAAACCAGTGTCGGTTCAAATATTTTAAATTGCATTTGTCCACACGTTAGCTCGTTATTCTTTGGAGCTGCCACAAGGCACCGTTCCTTTGGGTGAGTCATGACCTCAATTAAGAAAGAAATAAAAATTATACTATTTTACTATCGTAAAGTAAAACATCAATTACTAAGTAAATTATTTAATTTGAACATCATTATTATAAAAGCTAATTACACATGTACGTCACATTGTTATTTAAAACGTTAAGTAATTATTGAGTTATACTTTTGCTGAGTATATACTCTAATCTTTTTTGGGATTTCCAAAAAATAAATTAAGATATTACGAATAATATTATACAGATTTGAGGTTTTGTCTTCTCATTTGCTTCATGATCAGTTATATTATTTATTACGGAAGGCCAATATGAAAAGTCATATATAGATTCAGAATAAAATTGATACTTCCACGTCCAGTTTCCGAATGAAAAGAAGTGGATTACTTCTCAACGAGTTCCAGTATAGTTTTCGAAGAATCGAAGTCAAATGTTTTCATTAATTTAACGAGCATTTAAAAAATTAATGAGGGTATCAAGTATGTAAGGATTGTGTTATAGCTCCTGAAATCATATTGGACCAGTTCGATAAAAAAAAAACATATCAATATATTGCTTTTGGGGAAGACAAAGACGATATGTATGTTATAATAGCTCCTGAATTTACTTTAAAAACTGGTTTGGGCATCATGGATGAAAAGGTATGTGGTGTCTGACTCTGATGTATGTTCCGAAACGTGATAAATTAATTTGGTTGCGCTACTAACTACAATCAGCTTCCAAAGTACACTAGCGAGTGTCAAAATTTCTCATACTGGTAAAGTGTAAAGACCAATATATTAGCTGAAGTATAGCGAGTTTGCGCTTGAGTCACTATTTCTAATGAAGGTTTCATGATTTCATTGAACAAGGTCAACGAAAAATATCTGGAAATGTATTTGACATATTTTTCGGATTGCAGAAATTACAAAGGTGATTTATAGAATTATAGTACAAGATAAGAGTTATAGACATATAATGAGCAAAAATACCAGATGCTATGACGAAAATAACATCTTAAAAGAGGGGAAAGTACTTAACATTCCCGTACTAAACAATTCCAATTTAAACCATCTCCTTTTAATTCCTAGAAACAGTATGCTTGTGAAACAATTATTTGAAACTTCAAACAAAAATCTTGAAAGAATTATCCGATACCACTCTAATATCAACCGTAACGAAATGAAATTACATACATGTCGATACCACTCAATCATAGTATCTCAGAAATTCCTTTAGAACACATTGTTGCTCACTCTTCAATCTCTCTCACTCCTACTTTCTCAAGTGGAGTGAGGCCACATGTCACTTGGATAGCCAGTGCCTTCGGGGTTCCAGGGCATTTATCTTCGAAAACATTTGTATCGAACGGGATCGAACAACTATTTTTTCCTAAGCATGCCTGAATATATTCCAATAAGGATATAAGTATACACCAAATGTTACATCGTTGAAACGAATAAATGATTTGGTTGAGGTTAAAAATAGTGTTGTTTTGTCTTCATGGTTCGGAAAGGAAAAATGGCTAACCTTTACTATATTAGAACATTTGAGAATATAAACATGTACAAAGAAGAAGATAATATGTGCATTCTTGCAAGTATAAAATACTATAAGTATAAGTTTAAGCAGTTGGACTCTTTGCTAATGAGATTTGAAATGAGAAACATAGTAAATAAAAGAGACTGTGAGCTTAGTGCATGCTAGGGCTTGTTTGATTGTAACTTTTGAACTCAACTTTCCACCTTGGCTAATAAGTTGTAATGTATTTAGCTGACTAGCTTAAAAACTGGTTTTTATTGTTTATGGGGTCAAAAAGGCTAAAAGTTTTAAGATGGATGATTTCAATTTTCCCATAATCTCAAATAAGCCAGCTTATTTCCTTAAATCCATTTCTTTCGTTCTGAAAAGGCTAGAAATTCTAATCTTAAAAAACCCTAAAATTTTACTCAATCTCAAATAAGCCAGCTAATTTTCGTAAAATCTGCAGCCAAACGAGTGGTGTATCTCGTCTCAAAAAAAATATAGCTAGAGAAATGAGTGACTCGAAGAGAGATTATACCTTCTCGACGACTATTCTGCTATTGGGAGAATTGCAAGTTCCCGTAGAATAACTTCCGCAAAAGCCATTAGGGTTTCCAAAACTGGCGAAATTGACCTTCTCGATCACTTCCCCGAAGGGACAGTTGAGCTTAGACCCAGGTTTTATGTCCTTAACGAGAGGCTTGAACACTCCTCCTTTAGCCTCCCACGAGTCGACACTTGGGGGATGATTACCGGTTATGAAACTGCACACTGTGTCTCTGTTGACCAGAACAACCTCGATCTCTTCTGGGTTGACGCCCATTTCTTCCTCAAAGATAACAAGGAGATTCTTTCCGGGCTTCAAAAAGGCTCTTGGGACATGGTACCTATCGAGTAAAAAAAATAAAGATGTAAAATTAATCTCTTCCGCATGGGTTTAAATGTTTAGTTGACAATAAAGGATAAACTAGTAGAACAATGTTAGTTAAAAACGACAAGGTGTAACTTTAAAACCATCGTCTGTATCTAATATGAATGTTTATCACATGGGTTAATTGCTGATAAGGGGTAAATTTTAATGAAATATGAACAACACTAGAGCTTAACCTTTTTGGTAAATCTTTGTTAGCACTACTAAAGAGGGTAAATTTTGGATGTTTAGAATCGACCTTGTAAAATTAAGTCATACGTGCATTCATGAGGTTACTCTTCGATAAGAAAATTGCTGATCAGCCTTCAATTTTCTCGACAAACGTGAATAAAAGAGGATGGAGAAATAAAATATAACCTAGATTGTCCCGAAAGATTTCTATTACTTACTCAGACTGAGTAGGTTTTCCGAGAGGCGAGAGGTAATTGACCCAATAACGACCAATGCTTTTTCCGTTAACCCAAGCCATCCCTTTGCCCATATGGTTCATTCGTAGAGCAACAGGATCATTACCTTCGGGGGTATCAAAGTATGTCTACAAGACAAGACAAAAATAATCAATTTCACCAACTTCTTATGAATTTTTCGTTGTCATATTCATTGCCTCATTTATATGGTTCAAGACCGAAAGAAAATACTCCGATTCATTAGTTCATGGTGTTCACATTTTCAGTCAAAAACAGTTCCCTTTCGTTTCCACATTAAAATTGGGGTAGTATTAATTCACTGACAAATTTTAGACTTGCTTCTCATTAGTGCTAGAGAGTTTTTTTCTATTTTGTATTTTATTCAGCATCAGTCTAAACAAAAACTAAGTATGCCAACCAAGAATGATTTTAATGGCCGTCAAAAAGTATTAAAAATCCATAAATGGTAATTAAATTATAAATTTCTCCTTTAAAAGAGGATTAAATTTTATTAGTGGCAAAAATACCTTGTACCAGGTTACGGCTGGCCCTTCCTTTTTAGATGGTTGCCAGTCTAGCTTTTTCACTCCTTCCTCGGTGTATACCTGTTGCCTCTCTCCCTTCAAGCCAACCTGAAGGGAAACATCATCAGCTCTAAGTACAAAGCCGAAACAATACAATCAATCACTAAATGAAGCTTGATAAATAAATAAAAACGTACGTCGTGGCCCCAGTTGTTGAGGGTAACGTCAAGTGTTCCAGCACTCAAGCCTTGAATGGTTATAGCACGAGGACCAGCAAATCTCTTCTCCATGTAGGCTCCGCTATTCTTCATTTCATCAACAAAAAAAAACATGTTAGCTTCTCTTTTTGGATGTACAAAAGTGTCAAGGTTTCAATTTCAAAAATCTAAAAGAAATTGTCATTTCTTTTGTTATTGAGTTTTGCTATTCAAGCTTGTTAAAATGGAGTATTTTGGTTACCAAGACCAGTAACATAACCAAAAGCAACTGATGTGCTTGTTTAGCTGCAGCTTTTAAGCAATAAGCTACGGTTTCTGATCTTGAGAAAAATGACAGGTTCATGCGGCTTAAGGCTTCTAGGTTTTTCAGGCCAAACCTCGGAAAATGAAGCTGAGCAACCGAATACAGTTTAGTTTTTGAGCAGTGCAGGGAAGGAACTAGGTGGAGACAGTCGGGGGCTGCAACCCTCCCCAATTTGATAAAAATAGATGAGAAATAAACATTTGTATGTATTTTGATTAAAATCTTCAGAAATTAGTGTTTCAGCTCCCCCGGTATTATGAAAAAAAAATCATTTAAAATATTTACCCCTACCATTTAAAATTCCTAGTTCCGTCCCTGAATAGGAACTAAATGCAACTAATGAACCAAACAATGAAAATGTATGTTCTTTACCGGGAATCCCACTGTGGAGCACAACAGAGTAATGTGATTATTTCCTGGCTTCAATGTTATGGCCTTTCGGAAAACAAAGCTTTTGTCAATGTTGCTTCCATGAGCAGAACCTGAGAATAAAAATAGAAATTATCTATTGAAAAAATGAAAATTATGCAAACCAAGCTCCACTGTGACATTTATTAGGTGCCATTACCTATATATTCGCCATTAACAAATGCAACCATCGCATGACCAAGATTTGCAACTTGTAGGATTGGGGAAATGTCCGTACGGTGAGGTAAATCTTCTTGATCGATTACTAAGCTGCAATCCATGACATAAAAGTGTTATTCAAGTAGAAGGAAATGGTACACACACAAAATTTTAACATTATATTTAAATTTTTATGAAAATAGAATACTTACTTTGAGCTGTACCACGCGTAATCTGATCTGTCCTTAGTCAAGGCATAAAGCTCTTGTGGAGCCTTGGACCTTTTCTTCAAATCATTAATCTTGGGAACTTCTTCTGAGTGCATTTCCCATTTGAGATTTTTAGCTTTCTCTGACTCGAGGAAATTTCTTGAACTATGTTGTGCAACAATCTGTTTTTAGCGCCAAAACAAAAAATTTATATTTGATATCAGGCACCATTATCTCGTGCTTCAAGCGCAAAATGTAATATTAGAGATTACCGTTTGGGTGTTGAAGACGACGGTCTTGCAATCAGGTAAAATGCTGATAGATCTTGGGGGAAGAACAAACTTGCGATTCTTAAATTTAATAGTTTTCTCTGAAAAGGTATTGTTATTGGTTAAAAACGCGGCACATACGTCAGTCCCAGGTTGCTCGTAAGTACGGATCTGTAAATTAATACAGCTTCATAATGTAATAGCTTCTTTAAAAAAAAGAAACTTCATAAAAAAATACTAGAATAGTAAAATATGCTTACCTCGAGCTCATCACTAATCTTTTTATCACTTGGAATGCCCCAAAGCAAAGCCCTCTTTGACAATCTCAAGGCGGTGTGCAAGTCCCTAAGGTGACCAAACTTGGGTTCTCTTGGCAAAGCTAAAAAAGGGTGAAATTATTAGATATTTTATATACAAATTTTAAATTTTATGCCTGGAAATTGACGGTGCTTACCAAATTCATCGAGAGGAGCTTCATCATAGTAACGAGTGGTCACGAAAGACGAACTAGTTCTACCAAAATTTGTCCCTCCATGGTACTGCAAAGACAGAATTTTATGGGAACCTATTTAGCAAATGCCAAGGTATGAAAAAATTCGAATAAAAAAGGAGGGGAAAAAAGGCAATGTACCATATAGTAATTGGTGAGAGTTCCATTTTTCGCAAAGAAACGGGCAACTGCGTATGCAATATCTTCAGCTGTTCTTTGAGACGGTGGGTCACCGTAGACTCTGTATCTGTTATTAAAAATCAATAACAAAATAAAATAAGAATTTGCATAATTAGATTTATTCATTTCTTCAATAATTAACAATTCCATTTCACATCGGCGTTTGTCTGCAGCTTTTAAGCTCATTTTTTTTTTTTCCTTTTTCTGCATAGAACCTGGACCGTTTTGGTCGACGAGGTTAAAACCTGAGATCTTCTGATTTTTTTGCAAGAAAAAGTAAGAAACCTTAAGCTAGATGAATCTATGTTTTGGTTAGAACTCAAAAATAAGAGCTTATTTTCTTTAAAACAGCAAGCCAAAACAATTCCATAATGTGCCCGCATAATGCTACTTACTGAGCAGTCCAATTCTCAGTCCAGAGAGAGGGTTTGTCAGGACCATTAGGCCCGGTGAACGTATCTCCACAGTGCCTTCCGTTACATGTGTTGACCTGTTTAATACAGTTAATAGAAAATAAGATATTTAGAATGACTAAGCTGTGAATCCAAAACTAGAATTCCAAAAAACTTATCACTTTCTTTGGGTAAGTAAAGAAAACTCTAACAAGAAAATAAAATAAAACAAAATTACCACTTCAGCAGGAGCATTCTTTTGCTTGCACATGATCCATGGTACGCCGGTATCTAATGCCACGGCCATGTTTGCTGCCCATTGAATGTAAGACTTTCCCTTTTCCCTATACGCCAGTTGTACGTTGTTGTATTCATTCTCAATCTGTGGTTAATTTCACAAAAGAGTTGATTACGTCGAACTTGGGGTATACCTGTCGAAACATCATAACTCATAGGAATGTAATATACCTGCGACATAATGATAGGACCGCCCTGGGGAGCAAATAGTTTTTCCTTTTTCATCATATCGACGATTGTTGTGGCGAATTTTTGCATGTGGTACTGCAAAAAAAAAAGGTGTCAATAGTTGTTTCTTTCTACATTGCATGAACTATAATTTATAATATTACCTTGAATGGTTCATTGTCTGATCGGAATATAATGCCGGGGACCTCCTTCATCCAGTATGGGAATCCACTGTAAATAAAGATTGTAGATTTATTTCCAAAATTAAATAAGCTTAAGAAGACAATCACTTCATGTAAAGCTATGTATAAATTTTATAATATCATTTTTACCCGAAATTCCACTCGGCCTCAATGTAGGGTCCAATCCTAAGAGTGACAAACAAACCTTCATCGTTAATCAACTTGATAAACTTTACCAAGTCATA
The DNA here is from genome assembly GCA_963920805.1 of Primula vulgaris. Taxonomy (NCBI): domain Eukaryota; kingdom Viridiplantae; phylum Streptophyta; class Magnoliopsida; order Ericales; family Primulaceae; genus Primula; species Primula vulgaris. The sequence continues at coordinate 19,866,435 of OY987217.1, read as the reverse complement.
GTTCCCGGTGAAGTTGAACTGTACAAGTGGACAATGCACATCGATTATTCAATATAAATATTCCCAAAGCATAGGATTGAAACGAAAAAATGAATTAAAATGTTTAATACCTGGCCTTGCACAGGCTCATGGATGTTCCAGAAGACATAAGTCTGGATGCAGTTTAAGCCTCCTGCCTTAGCCTTTCTGATGATATCCAGCCACGACTACAATAAAATGGAAGGAAACAGAAATTAGTTCATCTACATTGGCTGTAGAAATAAAAATTATTAAATGGAAATAGCAATAGCAATGAACTTAAGTCTAAAAATAAGGTATTGTGATTGTTAGATAGCTTGATCTGCATAAGAACACCCCATATAGGCATACAATTTTTCTTCTTCATGCATTTTCAGTTCATCTATTAAGATAATAATGATTATTTGGCTCGATTTTGTTAATAATGAGACTCATACTCCATTACTGACTACGGAGTACAAAATAAGACTTGGCAGAATCCTTAAATTCTAATTATTACTTTGCAAAGAAAGTAATTGGACAATCCATTTGCCTTTTAAGTTTTCTGTGCGCTCTTCCAGGTCCTCGGATGCCTGTAACGAAATTGTGCTTATTTACTTAGTTTCTAGCTATCGTGATACTCTCGAAAATCGGGATAAATTTCCAAAATATTGTATAGTGGCAATCCAAAAAACTGTACCTCGTGTTCTTTTTGTCTTTCATGTAGATCGCTCTTTTCCTTTAGTGGTTTTCCTCCTATTCTAATAACGTATGGCAATGATGGTTCAACTCCATTGGCATCATTCCTCTAAACATATACTATGGTTTCCATAATCAGGAAGACTTACCGACCATAACATTAGTAATCACGTAATTTCAATTATTAATATTGGGGAGTAACTGTTTCACTCGAAATATCTATCAAACGCAACTTTGTTGAAATTACAGGTGTGTCTATGAGCTATTCCTAAAGTTCTTAGAAAGGTATGTATCCGGGTGGGAGAACTAAGTTTGGGACGGATAGATACCTGGATTTCATATATGAACGGTTTAATCATTGGGGGTTCATTTCCATTAATTACATGTGACAACAAGGTAAATTCCATAATATCACACTGATGTGGCGCGACCTATTTCTTTACATTTTAGTTTCTGATCCTGACAGATACCAGGCGGACCCAGGGGGTGGCTGGAGTAGGCCGTGGCCACCCCGGCGTCGATTTTCAATTTTTTTTAGTTTTTTTAAATATGTAATTTAAGTTTTTCTAAGACATATACATTGATGGTCCCCTAATTAAACAAAAGAGTTGTCAATGTAGTGGTAAAATTGGTTTTAAGGTAGTAGAAGGTTTGCAGTTCAAATCATGTTAACTGTTTTTTTTAAAACAGAACCCTTTGTCTTGACTTCATATTTATTTTATGATACGTTAAACATAGAAAAAAAAAAATATTTTTGTATTAGACCTTATTTATTTTATCTTCTATTCGACATATTTTTTACATCACGACCCCCCTCCCCAAAAAAAATCATCCTCCTTCCGCCCCTCAATGGCATCAAACTGAAATGAGCAATCACTAAAAGGTATTAATACGCAATATACTATCAGAAAATGCCATCAAAATGTATTTGCTATAAGAGTTGTCGCTATATATATTAAGCAACATAATATGATAATAGCATCATAAATCTTTTCTCTTCATAAACATGAAATTCTAAAAAGGTCTCTCATCTCTCCACCTAATGCCTCAGCGCGGCATATCTAATTTTCTTTTCTCATAATGTATCTCAATACGTAGTCGGATTATTGACGTTTAAATCAAACGAAAAAGTATCAAACACTATATCCAAACCAAAACTACGTGACTGAAAAGACAAGTAATCACCTCAGGCGGGCTTCGAGGGTAATGAATGGAACCAGAAAACAACAACTGCCTCTCACCATTAATCATAAGCGACCTGCCATCGTAGGTCACCTCCTTCTTCTCATTCCTGAAGTTCTTATTCTTCCCAAACGCGGAACCAACTAAAAGCATAGAAATGATCACAAGAACAACCGGTAACCGGGGAATCCCACATCCCATTTTTCTCTTTTAGTTATTATTATTTAGTGTAACAAGTTTTTGTACAAAATGTAAATATAGAGAGCCTGTATAGGTATACCTCTTCCGAGTGGGGAGGAGGTAACCAAGGCAGGAGCTGTCTTGTGATAATAGGAAGGGTCATTTGCTGTTATAGAGAGTGTGGTGGAGAGTCTAAGGATGTGAGAATTTGTAGGGGAGATTCATACGCTTAATCTCTCTATATTTCTATATACAGCCAATTTTTTTATGTATGCATTGCATGCATGTCAAATGTGAGAAAAAATAGAGAATAAGAGAAGAGGTTATTACTTGTTCCGGATTTTGACTTGGCTTCTTTTTATAGGCATAGATTTACTACACTACATTTTATACTTTACATGTGTCAACATAATTCACTCTTTATCTCCTTTTTCGTTTGCTGTAATTATAGTCCAGTCCCGGAAGTATAAAAGTTTACTATCGGATTATTTATCGTTCTCGACAGTTTTTTGACCTTGTGCGGTAGGAAAAATCGGTGAAAACTAAATCGCAAAATGTTGAGCATTAAACGTTTACAGCTTTACAAGTTTTTCCCATAGCGTTTCACAAAAAAAAAAGTTTTAGACAGCATTGATGTGAAATTATATAACATCGTAGCACTGATCGACCTTTGGTGTGGCCAAGTAAAATGTAGTAAGAAACAATCATTGATGGCGTATAAGTGACCTGAAATTATTATTTTTGTCAAAGGTAACGAAAAGAACATTCTTTTTGAGTTGGTCAATTGAATTTTATCCTTCCGGATAAATTATGAAATCGGAATGACAAGTGTTTATATACTGACCCCTAAATTTGGAAAAAACATCCACCTGAAGATAATGCACGTCTTCTGGAGCAATAACTTCTCTTCCTACGTACGTAGCATAACAAGTACAGATCCAAAAGGAATAACAAGTACAGATCCAAAAGGAAACGAAGTAGAGAAAATTAAGGATTGGTCCACGAAAACAAAAGTATTTAAGGATTGGTCCGGCTATAAAATTCATTTAAGCATTGGTCCATTATTTATGAAACTAATTAAGAATTGGTCCAATATAAAAGCTCTCCCAAATCTATTTATCTAATTAATCATTCTCTCTCTAAAAAAAAAAAAGCTTACAGAGAAAACATTTTATCCCCAAATCTCTCTCTCTACATACATACCCACATACATACATACCCACATAATATATATATATATATATATATATATATATATATATATATCCATACATACCCACATACATACCCACATAATATATATATATATATATATATATACATCACCGTCTTATCTGTCTACATTCACCATTTGGGTTAGAATATAGCCAAAATTTATATTTCCAGTTTTAATAAATACAATGAAAACTCAATTGCTTGATAATCAGATCCTTCTTTTTCTGTTTTCTTGATTTATTGCTTATTTCAGAAGGCATATGGAATAGTAGTATAGTACTAAACGTGTTTGGAATTTTGGATACATCGAACTTGCTGGAAACTATTTCTGCTTTCTATGACTGCAGACTGTTTTTTTTTTAATTTTTCAGACTGTTTTTTAAAAAATTTCAGACTGTTTTTATTTTATTTTTCAGACTGTTTTTTTTTATTTTTCAGACTGTTTTTTTTTCAGACTGTTTTTTAATTAATTTATTTTTCAGACTGTTTTTTATTTAATTGTTTTATTTTTTATTTTTCAGACTGTTTTTCAGACTTTTTATTTTTCAGACTGTTTTTTTTAATTTTTCAGACTGTTTTTTTTTTTTTTCAGACTGTTTTTATTTTTATTTTTCAGACTGTTTATTTTTCAGACTGTTTTTCAGACTGTTTATTTTTCAGACTGTTTTTTATTTAATTTATTTTTTAATTGTTTTTGATGACGTCAGCAATTTTTTTATGATGTCAGCAAATGGACCAATCCTTAATTAGTTTCAGTTTCATGGACCAATCCTTAAATACTTGTGTTTTCATGGAATGCCATGTAATTTCAGAAAATAGTGCAAGTCATTTTGGAAGATTGTAATGGTGGCATTTTGCTCAATTTATTCATTTACTGTTACTGCACTTCGAAACATAACAAGTTTTATTAGGTTTGTATATGCATAAAAAGGTCTTTGGGGGAGAATATCTTCCGGTCGGTCCGATTGACTGCTCATTTTCTGCTGGTGCCTTGTTGATTTCTCTCCTGATCATCCTTTCAAACCTCCCAGGGTAAAACACACACACACACACACACACACACACAATATGACAATAAAACTGGTTAAATTACTTAACCAGAGTGATGGTTCTTTTTTTGTAAACAGTGCCTATAAAGATTATAGTTGCTTGCTTCAATTGCACAGTTCTTTAAGTTTTGGAAAATGAGTTGGTCCTTTTATGGGTTTAAACTGTAAAGCCAATTGATCCAAGTGTACTGAATCTGAACTTTTTCAGAGAAAATGGCTTCAGAAAAAAACTTTTAAAGATGTACTATCAAAAGTATAGCGGAAAGGGTTATGAAGCCAAGGGGCCAGGGACAACTAATTTTGTAATTTGAGATAGCATTTGCCTGAAATAAAAGTTGACTGAAAATAACGACTGTATGCCTACATCAATTTCGTCCTCGGGGCCAAGACACAAACCATGATATGGCTTCCTCTGGAGGCTTGCCTTGAAACTCTTACAATCAAGTATCAATATCTACAGCCAATCTTTGCTAGATTCTATACCAAGTAAAAAAATGAAACTGTATGTATTAAATGCCTCGAAATTGCAGATTCTGGAAAGGTTACTATAGTATAATACATCAGATAATATAGTGAAGCAATGATCTTATGTCCTTTCAAGAACTTTTGCTTTTCTCTAGTCTTTCTAGACTCAAATCTCAGGATTCAAAAAAGTTTATGTTGAAATTAAATGTTGTACTCCAGTATTAACAAGAACCTAAAACAATCTTAAGCCACACAGTAAGTATTACAACTGTTATCCTGGAAAAAGGAATATTTCTAACCACCACAACCCCCCACCCCGTGATGGCACAAGAATAAAACAAATTAAAATGGTAAGACGGCTTAGTTCCTATTACGAATGAAACAACGGATTAATCCCAATTATGGATGAAATTAAAATTAAAATTCCTTTTCTTCCTCAGGTAGAAAAACTACTAAAAATCGGGATTATGCTAGTTACATAAATTTTAGAATGCTGGGATCATTCCGCAAGTCTACAAGTGAATGCCACTATAAAAAAAAGTTTCAAAGGTTACAGTACAAGCATACCACCTCTAATTTTATGGCATTTAAAACTACAAGGATCTCAATTTAGAACAAAGACTTGACATCACCTTGTAGTAGTTGTAGCAGCCCTTGCACTCATATGAGTATGGTAATTTGTACTTCTTTGCTTCCTATATGAAGAGTACACGTCATCATATTGACTCTCATTAGGATCAGCATTTGCCCCAAGTCCCAATCTACCTGACCCACCATTTTTCCTATCAACACTCCCATCAGGATAGGTCCCGGTCTCAGGATCCACCTGGAGCTTCTGAGGAGGAGGGATACATGCTCCTCCCTTCCTGACAGGACTCTCTCTCTCATCATCATCGTCATCTTCTCTAGAGCTCATTGGTCCTTCGGAAGGGTTTACTTCGCCAATCTCTTTGAAAAACTTGGACACCCTGTCGAGAATTTCAGACTCGGATACGGTAGATGGGGGTATAACAGTGGGGATTTCAAGAGGGCTCATTGGGGAATAAGGTACACCACTCCCTATTTGCTGTTTTCTCACCATTCCGGGTATGAGACCAGGGGGGAACAGAGGGTATGGATGCAATTTTTCACCGCTGGGAGCTGATGCCGGTAAATGAGGTACAGGTGGCAAATGTTGTTGATTTACGGATTGTAATGAAGATAATATGGGCATAGAGGTTCCTGGAAAAGATGGTACTGATGGAAATAGTTTATCAGGGTGAGGGAGCAAGCTTGGCATTGTACCTTGTTTATCAAACTGCCAATGATTAAGGTTTGTAGCTTGTTGTCGCAACCCTGAGCCAGAGGGGGAAAATGATCAGATCATTAGCAAACATAAATTTCCCAAAAATGGGGTAAGAAAGGGTCAAATGAGTTCATTGACACGGACTTAATATCCCTAGGACTTTAAGGGAAGCTCTATTGTCAGTACAATAAAAGATTTTGTAATTTGTATTGATCCCAATCTCATAAAATTAAAAAAAGATTGCTCGAATTTATATTTCAGTGGTAAACATGTCCGAGAACATGGAATCTGAGTCAATTCCATCTTATTGAAGTTGAGATACTTTTGCAAGTTATTCTTTAAACATTACTAAATTTATTTTTGTAAGTGGAGATTATGTTTATATTGAGCGCTGCTAATTTGATGTTAATTCAACTATTGAACCAGAAATGGATATTTTGGAACCAATTAAAGAAAAAGCGTCTCTAAAGTTCGATTTTTGTTCTTTACTGTCAAGGAAATCAAATTGCCAACCATGTTTCCTGTAGAGAACATATACTCAGACCCAGAGGGTTCAGAATCATAAGCAAAAACAACATCAGCATCATAGACATGAACAAGATTGCTGAGTTGAAGCATTGCTCTAAGACAAATCACAAATCAGGCACCAAAACTCCAAGTTCATAGTGCTTAAAAGACCAAATTTGCAAATGTAAATATCTTTATAGGTTTACATTTACCCATTTATAAAAGCTACTAGGATAAATATAAGCCCATGCATCACCCAACTTCAATAAGGAAATAATTACTTAAAACTCGTACGCACTACCAGCTACTAGGATAAATATAAGCCCATGCATCACCCAACTTCAATTAGGAAATAATTACTTAAAACTCGTACGCACTACCAGCTACCTTGTCTAAATGGAGTTAACTAGCCTACTGATGGTAATAATTCATAGCAAATAATTAATTAAATAAAACTGTATAATTTTAATCCTAAATGGAAAAAACAACTTTCTCCACATAATGCCATATGTTACTTCTTTTGTCAACTCATGTGCATGCTTCAACACAACAAGTAATTCACAAAATAATGGAACCCGGCAACAGGAAGGGAGAGAGAGTACCTGCGGGAGAGGCATCATTCAAGGACGAGGATAACTCCTTTGAAGGGCCTGCAAACAAGTGTGAGGGGGGCATACCCATCATCTCATTCTCAAAAGAAATAATAGTTTCATGGTCATAAACTTCCTTGGAACCCCAGAACTGCAAAATTTTCTGCAATCGCGATTGGTTTTCGCCTCTGTTATGTGGATTGTGGTAAATCCTACCAAGCATGGAACCCAAAACAGGCTTAAAAGCAAGTGCCTCGTTATCAAGTTCATGGGGGTTAATCCGACGCTGCAAGCTGCAGAATTCAAAAAAAATTGCAACAGCTGAATATATCATACATGTTTCATTGTTGAAAACAACCAAATTAAGAAGAGTTCAAGTAAGGTACGCCATGGGGAGCAGCTTATTTACCAAAAGTGCATGTCCTCAATCTTTTCTCCATTTAAGTCAATTACAGTCAATATATTTTGATATTTTTAAATACGGTCAAATTATTATAATTGCAAATGTATATTCAGCATTACATTCTACCTAATTTTAGAGTCAGTTAAGTAATATTGGGGCAAAAATAACTTTAATATTATTTGGGCAAAGTAAAATGCACTGAACTCGTCAAAATAACTGAATGAATTGTTTCCATAGAGCTAAATATACATACGTATATATATTATATATGTATATATGTGTGACTGTGTATATATATAGATAGATAGACAGATGATGCCTGATGGAATACGAAATGAGGAATACTAGCTGATTAGTCACAATTGGCATATGGACCCTAACTTTATAGCTTTCCTAAAACCAAGAGGCAATAACACTCTAACTAAACGAAACAAAGGAAAGCCAATGGAACCTCACCTGTAAAACCAAAATATTCAATTAGGGGAAATTGGCCTTGACCTTAAATCAATAATGCATTGAACCCAACAAAGCGATATAAAAAGGGTAGGTTTCCAATACCACATGCTTACACGATATATTAGAGCCAAAGCAAGAAGAAAAATAAACGGATGCGTTAAGATGCTAGCATCAACTGGAGAAGAGAACACATTTTCTACACAAGTTCATGATGATTCCTCTTGCTAAAGTATCGTTTAATTCGATTGTATGACAGTTTATCTCAAAAACAATAGATCGTGGAACAACATTACATATCCAAAACACACTGTACAAAAATGACTTGTTCATAACAAAAAAATGCAAGAACTAAACAAAAAAACATTGAGGTACAACTCAAACAAGTTGTACAAAGGAATGGAAATGAACACATCTATAATACTTTAAAAAAAATGTGCCAATGATAAACATAACGCTAACAGTCGTTACTTCTTTTCAAATCTATATAAAAAAAAATCTATAATCTGAATAAAGTTACTAAAGGATACCTGTCAAATAGGATATCGTTGGCAAGGTAGACTATATGCAACTGTCTTTCAGAGTCATCCATGGCGAATACTCTCTCTCTAAGTGCCTCCGCAAGAGCTGGTGCAAATGGAGACCTCTGCATAAACCAAATTTTAGCACCTTTAATTGAGTCTTTTGTCCCCGTGAGAGTGTTAATAACATTACTAAGCTCCATTGCAACATCTGAAGGTAGAGGACCGGATAGACCTTTAAAAGGTTGAGAATGTTGATTATGTTCATAAAATGGCGGTGCAAAAGGAGGTTGGTTCATTATTGGTGGGTTCATCATTGGATTTGGAGGGGGAGGACGAAGCATGGCCATCGGGGACAGAGAATTGTAGGGTCCACCCGGGGGAAGTGTCGTTAACCACAGCTTGTAGCGGTAATAATTATGCCCTTCGCCACCAAATAAAAAGCTATAAGCCGGATTATCTTGTTGTCGCTCACGTATCATGGCTTCGAATTCAGGGCCGTTTTTTCGGTAATATTCGATAAGTTTGTCAATAACTTTTTGAAGCTCAGGATCAGAGGGTGGAGGTGCAGGGGGTGGTGCTGAATCGAACGGACCCGGGAAGGGGGGAGACATGTGATGAGGTGGCATATGAGGTGGCATGTGATGGAGGTGGTGAGGGTGATGAGCTGGCAGATGAGGTCGTTGCATGTGGTGAAGAGGTGGCATGTGAGGTGGCATAAAAGGGGGGCCGTGCCCGGGTGGCGGAAACTGCTGATGCTGAGGTGGAAACCCAAATTGTTGTTGTTGTTGATTGGGAGGTGCTTGTTGCTGCTGTTGTGCAAATGCCATAGCTGCAGCATAATCATGAGATTGCCTATCCATCGAACTTCTGAGGAAATGAATTACAACTAAAATTAAAATTTATAGAACTGATTAGAAAGTACCTATATGTAATATCAAATCAAACAATCAAGTTACAAGAAAACGTTCATGAGGTATTTGGTATAACTAAAGTAAATTAAAAAAATAAAAGATACAAATGTATGGCCATTGAATTTCCTAGACTCCTTTTTACAAAATTTCTAAAAAAAATAATGATAATAGTATACACGCTGCTAATGGGTGATTCGTAAATCTCAAGATGACTATTTAGTTCTCACTGTTACCAATTTACCAGTACGTTAAGTTGTACTTGTGGTACATCAAAATACGTAAAACTCTCACAGAAAAGAATCCATATGGTATACACTTGTCTTTTTGAGAGTATGATTACGACTTCAAACACGGCCATTCAGAATTAAATGCAGTTAAATGGCAATCCAGCACACATGGCTTCATCATCATGGGAAAATGTCAACCACTGTGAAAAGGCTAAAAAAGGAACTGTATTCTAAAACTCAGCTTCTTAAAGTGAATGAAATAGAGAGAAAGGTAAGACATATACATTTTGGTGCATAAACTAAGGGATTAAGAAATTAACTCTCATCGTTTTTCATCATGCTTGACCACTACATATGAAGAGGACAACACTCAAATATACCTTTTCAAAACTATGAGTAGACCTTGAAATAATAAACTCTCAAATGATTATATATTTATATTGACTGGTATCTAATATTTGAACTATCTCATATTTAAAGCCTAATTCATACCATTTACTAAGTCAAAACGTAACAATGGCTTGATACTTTTATACAGCAATTCTGTAAGAATTGTCATCCGAAACAATCCCTTCAAAATCTAGAGAAACAAGCTTACAGAGAGAAAGCAAGGGACAGAGCAAATAAACCCTGAGAAAAGCCTGTAGAAAGTTCCTAAAGCTCTTTACTTGGCAGCCAATTGCTTAATTTAGCAAATCCATGAGCAAAGCAGAAAAGACATAAAAGTATACAAAGGTTCAAGCTTCTATTACTAGAGAAATTAAAAGTCTTAATGAGATTAGAGCATGCCAGGGTCTGAAAGAAACTGCAAATTAGGTTCTGTTGAAATATTCAAACCATTCATTTTACTGCAACTTTGCTTACGATTCATACAACTGCAACTTTGCTTACTCCCAGTACATTTCATTTAGGAACTAATGTAACAGTTGGAAGCGGGTGAAGAACATGTCTACACACATGCGGTGAGATAATTTTATTGAATCGATGCACAATGCGTGGAAATAACTAACATTACAACTCCATAAGAACAAGATGCATAAATGACAACAGTCTAGTCAGAGTTCTGGAAAAATAACTCATGCTTTAATTCAACTAAGGCGTATTTCCAGACGGAGTGAAAAATCTTTTTAACAATAACTAGGAGATTAATATGGTTTAATGTATTCAACTTTCCTCCAATTCCCATTCAGTGTACTGAACTCTGTATTTTCTCAATTCATGTCATTAACTAAATGTAATATTTCGATTTAATGCAATTTCGTGAAAAAAAAACAGTAAATTCTGTCAAATGACTTTTTTTGTACCCTTAACTAAAAAAAGGAAAAGACCATAGTACCCTTCTTCTCAAATCTGAAAACCTATCTCCTGGACATATTAAATACACACACATATATACACACACACACACATATATGCATACATACAGACTATGCATACATACAGACTATGCATACATATATATTACGTACATACTATACATACACATACATACAGACTATACATATATACATACATATTACGTACAGACATATATACACACACACACATATATACGTACATATATATATACACACACATATACAGACATATCTATACATCCATACAGACATATTTATACATGCATATTACATACAAACATATAAATGTACGTATATACATACATATCTATACACACATACAAGCATATATATATATATACAATTGCAAATAATTAGGGATAATGAACCCTAGGTCTCTTTGGTGTAACGAGAGAGAGAGAAAAATTACTGGATTTTGGCTTTTAAACGTGGCAAATGTCGAAAAGACAAAATTATCCCTGCTAGTTGGGTTTTTTTCACGAAATTGCATTAAATCGAAATAATACATTTAGTTAGTAACATGAATTGAGAAAATACAGAGTTCAGTACATTAAATGGGAATTAGAGGAAAGTTGAATACATTAAACATCATTAATCTCCAATAATTAGCATAGAAATCTTTATGTAATAGACTAATAGTAGAATTTTATTTTGATATAAAAAGTTAGAACTCACAAGCACTACCCGAAGTGTAAAGATATAACAATTTGTTAAAGAGCTTTAGGCATAGCATGTCTGGACTTGTTTGTTCTTACTACCATTTGTCAGCAGGGACGGTCCAGAGGGAGGGCATATAGTGTATTGTTTGCTAGTAGCTGATAAGCTCGTATATATTACTTTATTGCTTAAAAGCTGGACTCCAATTGGCTGACCAGCTTAAAAGCTGGCTTTTCTGGTTTTCTGTCATAAAAAAGCTAACATCTTAACAATGGATTAAACCAGATTTTTATCAACCTTACAAATTCATCTCACGTGATTAAAAGCTGCAACCAAACAATCCCATTGTCACATGACCTGGGAATTCACCTCTACAAGGACAGTATATAGGAGTTAGGACCAATCTCCCCCATTTAATAACATATCAGCCTACAAAGGGCTTGTTAGGGTTGTAGCTTATAGGCTAAAAAATTATATACTTTAACATAGTAAAAGACTACTAGCTGTCTAAATGCTTCTTGTCACTTGTAAATGATACAATTAATAGGCAACAAAATAAGCTGGCATATTCAAAAATGACATCTAGAAAAAATTGCCAGATATTTATCTGGTACATGGTAATCTATCATAAATAATTCTTGATTCATGTTAACTAATATCTGGTATCAATAGTTTCTCGTAATGTAAGCCAAATTCATATTGAGTAAATCAAAACATAACAGCGGTTTTGAATCTTTGATCACATTATACAACAATTCCATAAGCATTATTAACCGAAATAATCCCTTCAAAATCTGGAGATAAGCATACAGAGAGAAAAGTAAGGGACACATCAAAAAAACCTTTTATTAAACTAACTTACAAAATTTCGAAAAAGTACATAGAAAGTGCCTAAGGTTCTTTACTTAGGCACCAATTGCTCAATTCAGCAAATCTATGAGCACAGCAGCAAAAACATAAATGATAAAACTATATAAACTACATAGGTTTAAGCCTCTACTCGTAAAAGAAAAGTTAAAAGTACTCATGAGACTATGAGCATACCAAGGTCTGAGAGACATCGCAATTTAATGGTCAGCGACGTATTGGCGTGCTTTGAAATTTTAGCTTGATTGATAATCTTTCCATGGAGTTGTGAAGTTAGCTGTTCCCACGCATTCGCTTATAGGTTGCTTTTGTTCCCTAAGTGGATGCGTGGAAACAACTAACTTTACGACTCCATAGAATGATAACCAATCAAGTTAAAATTTCAAAGCACACCAAAAAGTTGCCGACAGTTATTTCAAATAATAAATTTTCAGTTTGATAAGATCCTACAAACGGCCATAATAAAGTTTTAAGGACACGAAACTAGTCTCCCAAACAAAATGCTTAAATAGCAACATTCTTGTCAGAGTTCTCGGAAAACGAATAAGAATTCAAATCAAAGCACACGTTTCTAACACAGAAAGATCCTATAACACTCCTTAGCATGGAATCCTTTATATTGAATTTACTCTAAACTTTTGATAGTAAAAGTTGGAACCCACAACCACCACCGGAAGTGAAAGAGAAGTACTGATTTGCAAAAGGGGCATCTAACATAGCTTTTTTTGAACTTATTTATTATTTATCACAATATATAGGCAAGGACGGTCCAGAGGGAGGTAAAATAAGGCACAGTTTGGATGTATCTTTTAAGCTCGGATTTTTTTTTTTCTTCAAAGCTAGACTTTGCTTAACCACCTTAAAAGCCAGATTTTCTGGTTCTGTCCTGAAAAAGTTAAAATCTTTACGACGAAATAACCCAGATTTTTGTCAACCTTACAAATTTCAACTCGCTTAAAAGCTGCAACCAAAAAATCCCTATCTCACATGACCTGGGCAACCCCACCTATAAAAAAGGTCAAACAAAAATTATGTTATTTACCCATTATTTAATAGCATATCTGCCTACTGAGTGTCTGTTTGGTTGTAGATTATAAGCTAAAAAGCTATATTCTTTAACATAGTAAAGAAGCTAGTAGCTGTTTAGATACTATTTGTCACTTATATAGTATACAATTAATTGTAGTTAAATTCATTATTTAATAGCATATCTGCCTACTGAGAGTCTGTTTGGTTGTGGCTTATAAGCTAAAAATATGTATTCTTTTACATAGTAAAGAAGCTGTTTAGATACTATTTGTCACTTCTAAACTATACAATTAAATTAATGACCCAAAAATAACCTGTGATATTAAATAACTTAAATCTAAAAAGAAAAAACATCAACAACCAGTTGAAAGAAAGCTAAGCCAGGGTTAGATAAAATAAAAATAAAAACCCTAGCTTGGTATTATGTAAATCAATAGAGTTAAAAAAGAATGAAAATGAAGATAGAAACGAGAACTAACCTTTTATATATATATATATATATATAAAGTTTATGTAGAATTGATTAACTGAGAGATGAAAACCGGAGAAATATATGTATAAATATCTTTCTATATATAGAGAGAGAGAAAGAGGCTTCTATTTTCAGAGTTACTGTAATTAATTTTGTGAATTTTGAGTTTATAAATACTTTTAGTTCTGTCTTAAAGTTTAATTTTGTTTTCGATTTGATCCACCATATGTATGAATCGTCAATTGACCATGATGCCCCTTTTTTAGACCGGGTTCGGAGTTGTTTGTGTTTGAGGGTAAGTCGTAGAGCATATTTATCGAATGAGGGTGTGCACATCGGAGTTACTAATTCGTCACCTTTAGGGGTTGAAGTTCGATCATTCAATGGCTCGTTGGTGGTGGTTCGATCATCTCACTCGTTCATTTGATCCTTATCTGTTAAATGTTAAACGAATAGTTTTATATTGGACAACATTTTGGAACAAGGCGGAGATGTAAGCGGCGGCTAAATTATATTCTATTTTAAGTGTCATCATGATTTTCTTATTGTTGAATCAAATCCTAAAAGTGTTACAATTAAACCAAAGTTACAAAAGTTGTTCGTCGAAATTACATGCATCAATTCCTAAAATCTCTACATTTTCAGGTTATTATATATAAAAGTCCTGCCGTGTGATTAAATAAATTTTGGATCGACATCATAAACAATTGAATTCAACATTTATTGGTGGACATACTTTTGAAATAATTAAAAAACAACTTTATTTCACTCCTCCTACAATCAAAGCATTAATTTCGCATGATTTTCAATGACATATCGTATCGAAAGGCATGGAACGGAAAAAATGAAGAGTATATAATAACTTTTTGATAATTGGAAAGAATCTTATAATTTTTGTATATATATATATGGATGACTTGCAACAATCATGTCGTGGAATTATGTTTTTTTGGCAGTAAGAGTAATCATTTTATTTGAATCGAGAAGTATTTATGCGGGTTTTTTTGGGCATTTAGTCCATCATTCAAATAGTGTTATACATTGATCAGATTGATGGGTACTCATTTGTATGGAAAATACAAAGGTACTCTATTGATTGCAACCACTTATGATGCTAATAATCAATTGTTTTAATAATATAATGTGAGAATAATGACGGTTGGAGTTGGTTTATGGCATGCTCAATGGAGTTTGTTCAAATCGTCAAATATGTGTGTTATATAAAATCGCCACATTGTATTTAAAATATTTTGAGGTTTCCTTACCTTTTGTTGGGATGAGCCGAATGCTCATCATCGTGTTTGTCTTCGTCATTTGGCAAGTAATTTCAATTCTAATTTTCATGACACTATAATGAAAAATCTGATTGTTAACGCATCAACTTTAGAAATTCAAAAGATTATTAAAATTAATCCGCTTATACAGATGTGGGTAACTAGTATAATTGAAAATATGTGAGTATTGGCACATGATGGAGGGCGAAGGGAAATGTATGGTATGACATGATGACAACCACCTTGTCAGAAGTTTTTCATATTAATTGTACTTTTAGGAACACCAAATTACCTATATCATCCTGTGTAGAATGTACTTTTCATCGTCCAGATATGTACTTTACCCTAAAACGCTAATGGGCTGAGGAAATGGCCATTCATGCATTTAGCAATATTCCTCCTAAATATTTAAAAACCATTAATAGTTGTTGTCCACACGTTGCGTATGCGATACGTACTGACACATATATGATTTCGGCAAATAAACTTAATATTTTTTTAAAAAATTTTAAATATCAAATGATTAAATATAATTAATTAACAATCGTATATAAAAATTAACATAATGTTTTACTCTTATAAAAAATACACAACGATTTTGTTTGGAATATAAATGTGTGGAAAATAACATTTTTTAAGTTATTTATGTATTTGAATTGAGTGATGACATTTAAGAGTAATTACAATATTAAAATGAGGGTATTTTTAAAAAATTTGAACAAAATTAGACAATTTCAAAATGCTTGGATTGACTTATATTAATAGTATTATACGTTAAACTTGAGGGAGAAAATGCAGTATACACGAGCTTGAACTTTTTGATCATGTTAGATGTTTATTCAGAATAAAGACAAGCCTGGTTGACAATCAAAACAAAGGTGGTCATATCCAAGTGTTTAATATTCAAGAAAAAAACGACTGTACATATCAAAAGTGGCAACTTAATGGAATATCATCTGATCATCTCCTCTGTTATTATTCCGTGTAAAAATCGTAAGTTAGATTACCGTAATCTAGTGATTCTTGGTATTCTACTAGTAAACTATTTGAAAACATGGTCCCCTTATTTTCACCTTAAGTTATTGCCCTCCGAAAAGCACCATAATATTGGATCCCAATCAACGAATGAAAAGGATTGCACAACAAAATGGAGTAGATGTCAAAGAAGACCGTGCACATATGCAGATGCGGAATCAGAACCAAATGTCTGTGGTTGTCAAAATTAATAAAAGCGCATAATATTTTTCAAAGTATAAACACGGAAAAACAGGATTTTTGTATATTTTTTACCATATTTTCTTTATTTTTTTACCTTATTTTCTTGATTAAAATGTATTTGATTTCTATTTTTTTCCCTTTCGCTCAATTTTGACTTTCTTTTCGAACTCCCAAAAAGACCCACAACAGTAATGTCACATGCAGTCATGTGTCGAAAGTTTCAACATTTTAAAATTGACTAAAAAATAAATAAAATAGAAAGCCAAAATATACAAAAGTTAAATTTAAGAAATCAAGGTGTAACAAGTAAAAAAATTAAGACACGAAGCTAAAAAAATATTTAAAAAAAATCCTGAAAAAATCAAACGTATATTAAATAATAGATATATACGAACAATTAAATATCCATTACACAATTTCAGTATATTCACTTCAATTAAAATACAAACCACCAAAAATTATTTTAGTAAATATGTGTGTTACCCGTCAATATGATAAATTGGTGTAAAATATTTTTTATAATCAATTGCATAGGTTAATTTTTGAAGTATTAGTTATATATTATCAGCACATACAAAATTATGTTATGTTATTACACTAAAAATATTTAAGAAATTGTCAGAATACCGTATATATAAATTATTATGAAAAATATTAATAAAAAAAAATTATTTTTCAAAATTGTATGATTGACGTGACAACCACAGATCATATGAGCTGCGGCCGCCCCCACACATATGACTTGTGGAATATGTATGAAGAAAGGGCACACTAGGCATATTTGTTCAACTAAAAATCAGCAATCATGACAAATTGGTGCTGTTCTTTGTACATGTTATGTCGTATTTATGCTCAGTTTATTTAGATTTTATCGCAGTAGCAATTTGATTTTCTTTATTTTACAAAAATCAAAGACTGTGTGGCCATTGAATAAAAAAAATGTTTTGTGTATTCCTTTTCCTATAGGCTAGCAGTCGAGTGACTTGTTAAGAAAAGGTTTATAACAATTGAGTTTATTATCATATGTTTGCAGGAATTAAGTTTCGGAGAAATACTTAGAGCTTGGCCCTCAGATCCACGATAACAAAGACTAAAAATTAATTACAAATAATTTAGAAGATTACTGGAGTTACGCGTCTTCCTCTCATAATTTTCTGCATTATTTTGCAAATATTTTTTTATCTTAATTGATAAACTTGCCACCTTTTGATGGTGGATATTGTAATTAGTACAATTTTTCTATTTCTGTTTGACGTACAATTTATTTCTTCACTGTTTCAATTATCAAATAATGAATGTATTTTATGTTATAAGTGTTGGAAAAACCATGTTTAACATGGTAGTTTCCGAATGGTCACGAGACCATCTTTGAGTCAAGATTCTAAGTGACAGCCGTTGTCTTTTGGCACCATACTCAAGACAGTTGAGTAGATGGTATGACAAGGTTCGTAACGGTATGTCGCATGACCTATTCGGAGAATGTGAGTGAATGGAAATTGGCATCAAAGAATGGGGTTGAGAAAGAGAAAAACTCTTAATGCTGGAAAATGGGTTTAATGAGGATAACTCATTGGGAATTGTCCCACATTGAAAAGGAAAGAGCTCCTCCTCGGGAAAAGAGCTCCTCCTCGGGAAAAGAGCTCCTCCTCGGAGAAAAGAGCTCCTCCTCGGGAAAAGAGCTCCTCCTCGGAGAAAAGTGCTCCTGCTCGGCCAAAGTGTCCAGCTCGGCCAAGTGTCCTGCTCGGAAAAGTGATCCAGCTCGGCCAATGGTCCTGCTCGGCCAAAGTGTCCATCTCGACCAAAGTGTCCAGCTCGGCCAAAATTTCCAGGTCAGGAAAATTTCCAGCAAAGCGGTAACTGTTGCAATAAATATGAATTCATTGCAAAGTTAATACTGCAGTTTCGAATTTCGAAAACTGACAGTAGTAAAGTGACTTTAATGGCTGAGATACTCAACAAGCCTATAAATAGGCAGACCCCCCACATGTCAAACACACACATAACATTCTGAAATAAAACAGCAGCATATATCATCTCTCAAAAATCAGCATTACATTTTAGTCAGAGAGAGCCACCCACCAACAGCTCGACCTTGACTCGTCGCCAGTTTCCGGCGAGTCATCCGAGACGTTGTACCTTGGGATCGAAGCGCCAAACATAACCAGAAACCTCAAAGGTGGTTAGGCGAATATCGGTTAAGGGCAGACTGTTAAACAGTCGCCTCGTCTATTTATTTTCCTGTATTTTTATTCCGTCTTTACATTCCAGCAATTTTATATTCTGTAATTTATTTTCCTGTTCTGTAATTTCATTTTAGTCCATTTTCTTTTCTGTAATTTATTTTCCAGTCCAGTAATTTTATTTAATTCCAGAAACAGCCCAGCAGTTTAGTAATTATACTATTCTGTCTGGCAGTTTCGTTTAATTACAATCCAGTCCAGCAGTTTAGTAATTATACTATTCTGTCTGGCAGTTTCGTTTAATTACAAACCAGTCCAGCAGTTTAATAATTTATTTTAATCTGTCTGGAATTTTAATTAATTGCATTTACTTTCTGCAAGTGTCGGAATTTGTAATAGAGTCACATTCCATTATAGAAATAAAATTGTTTATTTCTTTTTAGTCCTTGCACTTTAAATTATTGCTTTTACGTACACCAAAACCCAACAATAAGTACATTATGTTGTTTTGGATGAATAATGTCGTCGTTATATTTCTTCGCTTTATGGGAATTTTGTTAAAAGTGTTTTTTTTATTAGATGAGTGACATGAGTCTTAAACTCTTAATGTGGTGCTTGGTGTATTTGAATATATACCCTAGGCACTTGATATGTTTAAAATGAAACTATTTTGACGATTAGATGAGTCGTGTGTCTTTTTGTATTTATCTCTTCTTGGAGGGTGACGTGACAAATTTACCAACAATATTGAAAGAATCATAAATTGGTAAATCGTATCATGATCCGGTATACATTGGTAAAATAATATAATTTTAATAACCAATTTCACAAATGTTAAATCAATTGCTAATATGAGTTTACCCATTGATATTTCGATTTTATTTGAATTTCTTTTTATAGGGAATAGTTTATATAACTTTTTAAAGTGTTCATAAACATGCTATTAAATAAGGATTACATGTAGGGATGATAATGAAGTGAAACAAAACGAGGAAAGCCTTTTTCATGTTCATGTCTGTCTAGTGAAAATCTAGTTGGTATTCGTTCATATTCATTTAGTAACGAACAGTCATGAATTGGATGCTTGACGAAACAAACACGAAAATTTTCACGAATGGTTCATTTAACTTAAATCATGACGTTGTAATAAACATGATTGAGGATAATATTACCATTTTGTTTAAATAACGATATACTTATAAGAACAAGAATTGCATATCAATTTATCAAAATTGTTTATATAGGAATATTTGTAATCAATTCAATTAGTTGGTCACTTCATTTCAAAAATTAATTTAAATTTATTTCACCATAATTATAATAAATTGTGTTTTTGTTAGTATTTTAGTATGTAATATATAAATCTATTTATCTATATATTATCAACTAACCACCGAAACAAAACTTTGCAAACCGAATAGAGTTTTGCTCATCATCGTCTCATTCACTCTACGATCTCTAACTTTCCGAACATGAAAATTTTCACGAATAGTTACCCACCATTGGTTAGCCGAGGTGGGAGAATCTCTCCATGTGGTGTTTATCCCGATCCCCACCAACAGCAATAACCAAATCTTAAGTGGGAGGTCGTGGCGGTGGGTTCCCACGTTAGTGTCTTCCGTAGATTTAGTCGAACAACACGTGATCAATGCTGATCAGGACACCACAGTAAAAAAAAAAAAAAAAAAAAAAAAAAAAAAAAAAAAAAAAAAAAAAAAAAAAGGAGAAGGAATGATTATTCAAGTAAACCTTTAGGAGTATTAATGTGAGTAGCCTAATTACAAATCACTCCCCTTCTAATTACGTATAAATAATGGTTTTAGAGAGAGAAAAAACTGTATCAGTGTTTGAATAAAATTGAATTTTTTTTTTTATATTTGAAAACGAAATCATAGAAGAAATAAAAAAAAATTTAAAAATATTTTGACAACTGAAACGTGAATTGCGACGTAGACATGGTATTGTTATATAATTATAATTAAATTGCATATGTAAAAAAAATCCCTGTCATCCCAATCTCTCTCTCTCTCTCTCTATATATATATCTATCTCAATCATAACGTCCGATCAAATCTCTCTATATAAATCAACTTCATTTTATTCCTTTTCTTTATTTCTTTCACTTATTTTTAAGCTTACTCTTTCACTATCTCTCATCGCCGTTTGTTTCTAGGGTTTTGCAACAATTAGAACTCAATTTGCCACTCATTTTATTGGGTAAGTTCTCGTTTTGATTTATTTTATTTGAATTTGTCTTAATTCAACTTTATTAATACTTGTTATTGGAACATTTTGAGAATTAGTCTGATTCTTACCTAGTTATGCTCTAATGGCCTAGTTTCAGTTCAGTCTTGGATTTAGTTTTTTTTTTTGAGATTTGGCTGTTAGATATAGTGCATGTTTGGCAACAGATTAGTTTTTCTTTGTTTTTTTCAGTTCAGTCTTTTAGTTTTTTTTTTTTTGAGATTTGGCTGTTAGATATAGTGCATGTTTGGCAACAGATTGGTTTTTCTTAGTTTTTTTCAGTTCAGTCTTTTAGTTTTTTTTGTTTTTTTTGAGATTTGGCTGTTAGATATAAGCATGTTTGGTAACAGATTTTTGTTATTAGTTTTTCTTAGTTTTTTTCAGTTCAGTCTTTTAGTTTTTTTTTTTTGTTGAGATTTGGCTGTTAGATATAGTGCATGTTTGGCAACAACTTTTTTTTCTTATTTTTTTTCAGTTCAGTTTTTTTTTTTATAGTTTTTCTTAGTTCTGTCTTTTACTTTTTTTTTGTTGATATTTGGCAACAACTTTTTTTTATTAGTTTTTTTCAGTTCAGTTTTGTATTTAGTTTTTTTCTTGTTTTTTTTCCTTTTTATATTTTGAGATTTGGCTGTTAGATAGTGCATGTTTGGCAACACCTTTTTTTTTTCTTAGCTTTATTTAGCTTTTGATTATTAAAAGATTTCATGGGTATGTTGTTTTTTTTTATCTTTTAAAAAGCTAGATTTTGAGTCAAAAAAGCTAAAAAAAATCTCAAAAGTTAGGACCTTGCGGATTTTACTGGGTAAGTTCTCGTTTTGATTTCTTTTGATTCGAGTTTATTTTTGTTCGACTTTATTAATGCTTGTTATTGGAACATTTTGAGGATTTGTCTGATTTTAAGCTAGTCATGCTTTAATGGCCTAGTTTCAGTTCAGTATTGTTTTTAGTTTTTTCATTTTTTTTCCTTTTTTAATTTTGTGAGATTTGGCTGTTAGATATGTGCATGTTTGGCAACAGCTTTTTTTTCTTAGCTTTTGATTTAAAAAATAAAAAGCTAGCTTTTGGGTTAAAAAAGCTCAAAACCTAGGATTTTGCGGATTTTTATAGCTTTTTCACGTTAAATTATTAAAAAAAACATTCTAAAGAACGTGTTCTATATCTACAACTCAGTTAAAAGTTAAAATAGGTGACCAATGACTTATCAATAAAAAAAAGTTACAACTCACTTATACGTTTTTTTGCCAACTACTAGACTACGCTTTTTTAAAGCTAGTTTTTTTGTGATTAGTGTTTAAAAGCAGCCTTTTGACAAATGCCAAGCGGGCCCTATAGTCGTTGGATTTTGTACCATATCGTTTCAGTAATAGTGTAAATTCTGTCTTTGAGTACTTTTTCTTATAATTATGTAGATGTATCTGGTTTGACTTTTAAAAATATTTCTTTTACTGTAGCTTTTGATTTTTGAGACAGAATTGTATGTGCTGTAATGCTAATCAAGTTTTTTTGATAATTCAATCACCTTTGTTTAATTAAACTACTGTCAACTCTAATTCTTCACTTTAAAAAATGTTATCCTGCTGTTTCCACTCTAAACTACCGTTTACTTTAGTTGAAAAATATTATCCTGTTATTTTCCTCTTTAAACAAACGATTATTTAGTTGAAAAATGTTATTATGTTATTTTAAACTTTAAACTACCGTTTATTTTAGTTAAAAAATGTTATTCTGTCAATTTACACTTTCCAAATACTTCAGTTCTAACTCTAATTCCGATTCTAATAAATAATACTAATAATTAAAAACTGTTTTTTTATATCTTCGGCCAAAAGTTTCTGCTTTTAAATTAAAAGAGCTGTGACCGTGATTGATATGTGGTAATTCATTTGTCGGTGAGCAAATTGGATCTAATATTGTTTTGTTTGTGAAGTTGATTTGGACTAATCTGCATATATGGCCCTTTTTTGTAAATAGAATTGTAATTTTTGAGCTTTTTAGGTGATAGTTCACAATTTTGTATTGGGCTTACACCACGGATGCAATTTTTTCTAATTTTTGTTGTTGTTTTAGCCTTCCTAGTTAATTAGGTTGAGCGGACTCGGGCTGAGATTAGCTCAGCTCTCAAGAGAGAACATGTGAATGGGGCTTGAGACGAGCATTTAGCTAAGTTGTAACAAAACAAGCCTAAATAGATTGTAAGAAACTGTTTAGGATTAGTTCAAGCTCAGATTGTATAGTTCATGTTCTTTGTAGCAAGCATGTTCATTTCCAACCTACTAGGAATAGCTTAGGTACAGTTCGAGTCTTGTTAAAGGGGGTAGGTGTGAAATCCCTTGATCCTCTTTAATAAGATTTAAAAAAAAAACATGTTCATTTACACCCTCATTGTAATGCTTAAGACATCTATGGTTAGTTCTGCGGCTAAGAAAAAATAGCAATTACTAACAATACTAACCATGTGCGACTTTAGCATTAAAATTTAATAAAGAATAGGTCAGCGATACGTTATTTAATTCCGATTTAATTCACCAACCTACAAAGAAATAGTAGCAATTAGTTTGGTGACATTACGTTTTCAAGACGAATTAGTACACTTACTGTACCAAAATAAAATAAAAAACATAGGTAGGTTGCAGAGATAGTAAAAAAGTAGTATGGAAAAACAAAATATTATATACACTATTCTACCATAGTTTTTTACAACTTTTTACACCACTATCAGTTTTTACGTTTTAGTCCCCAATCTATGTTTAGTTTCCTATGTAGTACTACAAGTCACAAAAACGATGTTTGGTGAAGGTACCGAATGTATATTTATGTAGGTTGGTGTTCGAAATCTGAATATGATGATACCTGGTCTACAAAAGTAACAAACCCATAATTAACCCAATTTATTTGCTTTTCTTCTATGTTCTAGGTAATCTGTCAAGATGGTGGACGGGGAGATTGATTTCCCGAATCAAGAATTGTTCTCAAGTTTAAGCATGGATCTGTCTAGTAATAGTTCTATGGATAGTTTCTTAGACGAGATTTTAAATACACAAGCCTGTACTCATACACATACCTGCAATCCACCGGGCCCCGATTCCTCTCACACTCATACATGTTTGCACATACACACCAAATTCGTCCCCGGAACGAGCGAGGAGAAATTATCTGCCGATGACATGGCGGAGTTAGGGGAGCAGAAATCAAAAAAACGCAGTATGGGTGGTAACCGCGAAGCCGTACGTAAGTATCGCCAGAAAAAGAAGGCTATGGCTGCCTCGTTAGAGGATGAGATGGCGAGGTTGAAAGCCGAGAATCAAGAGTTGATGAGGAGGTTACAAAATCAAGCTTCATTAGAGGCTGAGATCGTGAGGCTTAAGTGCTTACTTGTGGATATTCGAGGGAGGTTAGATGGAGAAATTGGGAATTTTCCTTATCAGAAGGGTGTTAGGAATGGTGGTGATATGTTTACAAACGTAGGTAATCAGAACCTTTCGAGTGGTTATGTAATGAATCCGTGTAATTTTCAATGTGACGATCAGGATTATTGTTTCTACCCGGGGCTGCAGCAAGGAAATAGTGAAGAAAATGCAACGGTGTTGAATGGTAATGGATTTGACGGCTGTGATTTTGAGAATTTGCAGTGTTTTGGGACCCAGAATAATGGGTGCGGGGTGAAGAACGGTGCCCCTTTTACTAATTCTCTTGCAGCAAACATGAGAAGAGGTATTTACTAAATGTATATTATAACACTATTGTCTTGTTATTGAATTAGTTCTCTAGTATCTGCCTGATAATACAGGTATGTTTTACAAGGAATGGTAACTTTCTTGTTGGGCATCCATTTCCCTGTCATACTAGTGATATTATTGTAAAGTTTTTAATGGGAAGAGGTGTTCTTTGCAAACAAAGCTTTACTATTTCCTTCTCTTCCCAACATTCAAACACTTATATATACATCTATCGACCACAACTTCCTCCCCGTAAGCGACACAGCCAACTTGCCTATCTACCCACTTGACTTGGCTACCTATATCTACCAAGTAGTGACTTCTTTACATGTGTATCATTGTTTACAAGATAAAGAAATGAAATACTCCTTTTGTCCCTCATCGATTGGCTTGTTTTATTTTCGACAAAGAATAAGAATATTTAGTGAAATTGTCTAACAACTGAAGGCAATAACTATTCCTAATTAACCATTCATTGGGGATATGAGATTTTTGTTGTTGATAAAATGATACTCCATTTGTCCCATAAGAATCCAGTTAGGGTTTTCACTTGATTTAAAAATGTTGGTTAATGTGGTTATAAAGTGATGTTCTACCACAATTGCTCCTAATATAGTTTTTGTTTAAGTAGCTGCACATTGATTATAGTATTCACTCGTAGCGAAAATTTTGCATTACAACGCATTAATAGTATACTTCAACAGCCACATGGTGAAAACATTAAATTTGTGGTGCGGGTTGGATTAGTTCGAATCCTAACCCAACCCAATGCAATCCGTTACAATTCAGACTTCAACCTCAACCCAACCCGTTTGAAGACGGGTCGGATTCGGGTTGGGTTCGTATTGATTCTTGATTTTTTATTTTAATCCCTGATTTTCCAAAAAGTTGCATAATCAGTGTTAAATTTAAAAAAATTAAAAATTTCAAAGAACTGTCAACCCCCACTAACCCGCGCTGGTTGGTTTAAGTTACGGGGTTTTTCCTACCCCTAGTTACTTATAGCCTAAAATACATACTACATTCATATTCCCGCTACAATTTGAATAATGAATGATTCCTAACAATAGCCCAATGATTAGTCAAAAACATTAAGTGTTGGTATAGATAGACTGTGGACCATGTTTAAGTTTTGTTGATTTCCGAATTAATTAACAAGTGTATAAAAAAATAGTGGTTAAAAAGAAAGCTGGACTATTATTTTGGGACGGACTCAAAAATCAATTGGACTATTATTATGGAACTGAGGGAGTAATAAATAAGCACATGCAAGTAATTCTTTTGCTGTCGTTCAATTTTCAATCTAGAGTAAACCTTTGATTTTGGACGTACTCATCGAAATGTAGCCTTTCTTTCAGGGTTAGAAAGAGTATTAATTGGAAATAAGTAATACTCTGTCTCATAATACTAGTCTAATTTGGAATTGGAATCCGTCTCTATATAATAGTACAATTTTCTTTTTAACCAGAGTTATTCCTTTTTATACTCTTATTAATTAATCTGGGAATCAACAAATATTAAACATTTAATATCAACAAACACTCTTATTTAATGTTCATGGTCTCTCTATACCAACATTTAATGTTTTTGACTAATACTCCATTTAATGTGGGGAATCAAATTATTCATTATTCAATTTGTAGTGAAAATATGAATGTAGAGTTGTGTACTTAGGCTGTAACTTTTTGAGATAGAAAGCAATGGCTGTAAAATCGAAAAATGGTATAGTGGAAAAATGGTAGTGGAAAAACAAGTTTTAAAATTTGTGATTTACCCACTCTAAGCGAAACTTAAAAATTTGTGATTAGTCCACTTAAAACTTTATACCAATTAAGTTGAAAACTATGCCGGAAAGTAGATAATGCTAGTTATGGTTAAAACAAGATAAACATAGTGACATACTGGATGGAGTAAAGCTAGTTTATCAATGGTTTTTAAATTTATTCATTTAATGTTCTCACCTGCGTTGGAGTATACAATTAAGACATCGGGATGCAAATGTGTATCCACTTTTACAATAACTAAATTAGGGGCAATTCTGGAAAAATGTCACTTCGTAACTACATTAAACAATTTTTTTAAACCATGTGAAAGCGCTAGTTGGACTATGTTTATGGGACGGAGGGATATTAAAACAGAGAAGAGAAGACTCTACCTACTTTGCTGTGACAAGCACACCGCTGTTTTCCCATTGGTTATTTGCCCAATTCATCCAGATAAAATGGATTTGTGTAGACATTTAAGCATTTAAGCATTTAAACAATTTATTCCAGCATATGTATCATACCAATTTGTTCGCGTCAATTGGTTACAAAATTAGTCCTTCTTTAAAAGTTAACATTAAAAGTATAGGTGTTTGTGTTACAATCAGTTTGACAACTTTAGTGGTTTGTCGAGTTATTGTGGTTCTTAGTTGGTACCTGGTAGCTTTTTAGTTTGTATCTTATGATTATAGATAACTTGTGATTCAGTCTGTGAGTATTGTGGTTTTGTGATTGGTGTGCATAGTTGATGATGAATGTTGCTCCCTTTTGATATGAAGTTTCATCAATAGTTAAACTATTTCTCTACAAAATACATATTTCATACCTACTTTGTCTTCATGTCACTATGGGCATATAAATTGCCACACATGCATAACTGGTATATTTATGCTGTGCTTCTTCTTGTTTTTTCCAAGTACTAGGTATCATTGTTTTTGTTTGGTAATAGCAGCTATACATACTTGCTTTGTCCCCCGCTGACTTCTTTTTGAAATTCATTTCTCTTTTCAAAAGGAATAAACTTTAAGTAATCATAGTGATTGGGTCGTCTTTCTGTATCTATTGCAGGCAATTGTGCAACAACGGCTTCTTGAGCCCATTAATCAGGTGAAATTTCCTATTGGCAGTGCATTTCATCACTCAGCATTGTTGGTTGAGCCTGCTTCGTCATCTTGGTGTGCTCCCAGTTTTGTTTATTTTTTCTTTCGATCTCTTAGTTTCGGCGAGTCTCGTATTTATATATCTGTTTTTTAATCTCTATGGCTCATTGTACAAATTTGTTCATAATTTGAGGTGGCATTAGTTTTTCCGCAAGGTAATGCTAGTTGAAATAAACCATTTCTACTTTGACTATTTGGAGAGATCAATTTATTGGCTCTATTCTGATGAAGCCGCAATAACCTTCACTATTCAATGAAAATATGAATCCCAGTTCAACGTTTTCATTATTTGTTTTCTGATGAAAACCCTGAGACCCAAGGCTTCTTGCATACCTTATTAAGAGTAATGAATTTTTTTTATTTCTTTCCAAGTAATGTTTTTTATCCTTAGTCTCCTCATATTAATCTGTTGATCGTAATTCTTTCTGGAGGTGTTTAAAGAAGAATTTTCGTAGTAGTCGCAGAATCTCTTATGATATTGGAAAATAGGGATGATCAGATCTGAAATAACTAGAGAAAATTGTAACACGTGACCACAGTTGGTAACTAGTCGATCACCAATCATTCAAAATTAAGTTTTTATTCGTGATTGATATATACACAACATGGAATAGAGATTGGACCAAGAATCCAATAATAATACTCCGATCACTTTTGTTTTTCGGAAAACAACTTGGCTTAATAGAAAAAAAAAATCTGACTACCAGAAGAAGTGTTTTGAGAATCTATTTAACAACTTTAGGAGACGGTGTCACCACTAAACAAGTGTTTTGAGAATACATTTAAATTTTTGAAGCATAAACTTTGTTCAGCGGACAACATCGTTCTTTATATACTTGTATCCCTCTCCATTGCCTAAACGTGCCAGATATACAGTCATAACATTCAGAAGTCTATTGGTATAAATAACGAAAACCAGACTCCATACAACGTAGCCATGGGTTAGAGACATGAGCAGCAATGCTGTTACCAAACGGTGAAACGAAAACGTCAAAGAGAAATAGAATCTGCCAATACAACGAGGCAATGAGCCATTTCTATCCAATATGAAAAGCGAAAACAAATGCCAATTCGGGAACATGTTCATCCCTGCAGACCCTGTCAAACCTTGTCAATATTTATGAGGGATATAAAAAGCACTTTTAGTTTTCATTATACAGTCGAGGTGAGAGAAGCAAGCATGAGTATGGAGAGCATGCTCTCGCTTGATACAACTTTTTTTTAGGCTTCATCTGGCATGCAAACAAGAGCATTTGACTCAACGTATAAGGACTAGGTCGTGTCGTAAAAAGATATAGTGATATATACTATGACGGGTAGATTTCTATTTCATAATGTATATATTAAAGAAAATTTTCAGTTACAGCACTTTCACCTCTTATATTGACAAAAGAAATTTTTTAGTGCTGCCACTGACTGGTTGGAGGGTGTTTTGATTCGGCAATTGTACGAAGCATTGCTCTCAAGTTAAAACCTTCAACACCTGACTTCAGGTGGAAAATCACGCATAATCATGGTTTTTATAAGCCAAACTGCCAAAGGAAAGCTTAAAGCATCACTATTTTTGGTACTAAAAGCTCAAAAGCATTAATAAATCCACTCGTTCTAAACTCATAAACAGGGCAGCAAGCAATAAGATAAAGTACCAATAATTATCCTGCTCAAAACTACTTAAAAATCTAAGCAAAACTACAACCATAATCCACCAATTCAACATTCTCAAACTACTCAAATCTTGATAAACAGATGCTCTGAATTAACCACTTTGATAACCATTACACTAAACTACAGTCACTCAGCTTGCAAGTCATCGTCATCACGATAAATATTTTCAGCCATTTGCCAGACTTGAATGCTATTATCTTCGGCTACACTTGAAATAACCCATGGCTGGTTCTTGTTCCATGAAAAATCGGATATTTTAGCTTTATGACCAGCGTGAGAAAATAAAAGCTCAGGTACCCCGTCTTCGGCCTCTCCTTCTAATTGCTCATCTCCAATTCTGAAGGCAGTACATTTAAGTTAAGAGGGGGACAAAGTTTATTCGTTACTGGAAAAAAAATCCTTTGTTTTTGAAAGAATACATATATGTGCCAACAACTAGCATATACATTCGAGGTAACAACCGACTTATTGCATTCTGAAGAAGACTAAGAAGAGTAAGAAAACATGACAAGATGCACAATAAGAAAGTAGTGTTAAGGTATGTAATTTGACATGGAGATAGTTATAAGCTTTAACTGTAAAACAGCAAAACCAAAGGCATGCTATCTTGAAATGACAATCAAACTTAAGTAAATTATAAAAAGGAACTTGTAGGGTCCTGTATTTCTAAGCTCGCAGTGGAATAAAACAATTAATAACATATGACATGAAAGGCTGAAAAGTCCTAGCTGATAAGATATTGACTTGAAAAACAATTGCTAACAATTAGGAACAGCATTTTCTGGAACCCTGGATCAAGATAGGGAAAGTAATCTATAAATAAGCATGGTGGGAAATAAGCATGGTGGGTCTTTACCGCTGTCCGCTGTTGACAGATTTATGCATGGTTAAGCCAAAGTTTTAGGATGATGAATATTTACTAAACACTACAACAGATCCTTATTGTACAGTCGGCAGTCATCAGAAAAAGCGGTTTAAAGCATAAAAAATAGCACATGAAGATGCTGAACATCATAGAATTACAGATAGAAAATTACCTATCGAGGTCCCAAACCATCAGCCTCCTGTCACCAGCAGATGATGCTATAACAGTTTCATGATTAGGATCCCATTCTACCTGGAATACTTCCTCCCTGGGAAATCAATAAAGGTGTAAATGTAACATGAAAAATATACAATAAAGGAGTAAATGTAACATGAAAAATGGTTTATTTCTTTGGCGGTTTGACTATCTAAGTATAAAGCATATAGTTGAAAACACTTTTCTTGGTGTAAATGCTCTACTTCTGTTCCGTTTTCACGATGTAAATGAAAAAATAAATTCAACTAGTAATAATAAACTTAGATTGTTTTTATATTGGAGTACCAAATAGGGAACTGCTTTAGATTTTGGTATCATCTAAATGTCTGTAGAAGCACCAGAAAGAAAACATCTACAGATCTGGATGAGTATTCACCGAATATATCAAGGGGATATATTTGAGTATTTAAGTTCGGTATTTTGTATAATATTGATAATGAAAAAAGGATACATACTCATGACCACCCAAGGTATGCAAAGGTGATACAAGCTTCCTCATGTCAAACAGACCAACAGTGGTATCCGAGGATGCGGTAGCCACAATCCAGTCATTATATGGATTGAATGACAAATAATTCACCTGTAAATATGAGAAAAAAAATGTGTAAGCAACACAGTAAAACATTCATATGCTGGAAAAGGAAGAAAATATCATTTTGGATAAAACTAAGGCACCAAAACGATGGTGCAACTGGGATGAATTGAAATGGGTGAAAATTGGTAGTGTTTCTCAGTTATTTTATATCGCATTCCCTTTTAATTAATTTGGTACCATGTAATGTAGAAAAATTATGAAAACACTCATTTCTTTTGGGGTAATATCTGGTACCTCAACAGTAAATCAAATGGTTAATTAAACCTTACTGCAACTTGCAACAAGTCGATAACACTGACTCTCCTAAAATTATAATCATGCGATCATTTCTATTTTAGGTTTAGGTGCAAATTAGTATCAACCCCAAAGAAAACTTAAATCTACAAATGGTAAAAAAAGAAGGAAATCTTAAATCAAACTTCAAATTCAGCATATATTAATGGTCCTAAAATGGCACATTTCAAACTGTAATAAGCAACAAATAACAAAGAGGGAGGTTAAGTAAAAAAAAACTCCGCTACACCATCTGATAGTACCAAAATTAAACTCGCCTCTTTTTCGTGTGCTTGAACCGATTGTTGGGGTTTGTTTGTGCGCAAATCCCATATTATTAGGCGGCAGTCATCTCCTACAGACCCAAACAGATTTTCATCCTTTAAGTGCCAGGATACATCCCCAACCACACTCTCATGCACCTAAAACCAAAACAAAACCTTAAGTTATCCACATAAACATTAAGTTACAAAAGACGAACAAAACAGACAGAAAATGGAAATTTTATAAGACATACAACCTCATAAACATGGGTTGCTTCAAGACTCTTGTTTTGAGGCATTGTTGAAACATCCCATAAACATATTTTGCAATCATCTGAGCCACTCAAAAGGTACCCTTCCTTAAATGGGCTCCATGATAATCCATAACCTTCTTTGTCATGCCCCAAAAGTCTTAAATCAGGTTGACAAGCTAGACCCTTTTGATTCCTAGGATGTTTGTCACAGTCAAAGACGTAAACTTCACAGCCACTAGTTTTTGCTGCAACAACCGATGGTTTTTGAGGCATGTATCGTGCTCTGTTCACTTCACCATTCACGTAAATCTTCTGTATTATGTCAACCTGTATTTAAAAGTTGAAAAAAGGTAACATGTTAGTTATTCATTGTAACCTAATCAAATTGGACAGGAATCTTGCAAATTGAGATGAACATACACTAAGCCTGTAGAAAAGAATGGCGTCTGCAATATTGAGTAAAATATCAGGTTAAGTGGTTTTCTTTGCCCTTTTTTCAACATCAAACTAACACCAATATAGACATGTGTATAGACAAGAGCGAAAACACTATTCTGGTACATACTCCGGATGAAAACCATAACTAATGTATATGGAATCTGTATTTTTGCCCCCAATAGTCAGTGGATAAGAGACACGGCTTTGGGCATAAAGTCATGCACAGAAAGCTGTTACACTTGCAAGAAATCCTATTCAACAGAGTTTTAATCCATGCTTTTTAGTCCTCAGCCACATAACCTCATCTAATATTGCGCTATACGCTTGGTATGAAATTCAACTCCTCGCGTGAAACGCCCTTGGTAGTTTAATAATGAAACATGCATGACAAAATAAGTAGAAACCCTTCTTATTTTCCATCTACTTTTGACAACTTCGATATCAAACAAATAAATTAACTTTCTACCTAACAAAACTGCAACTAAACATTTTT
Source organism: Primula vulgaris (assembly GCA_963920805.1). NCBI lineage: Eukaryota > Viridiplantae > Streptophyta > Magnoliopsida > Ericales > Primulaceae > Primula > Primula vulgaris. Next base: position 19,833,748 of record OY987217.1, on the reverse strand, counting down.
AGCACACTGCCACAATGTGTATATTCAATCTCAGAGAGAAACAACTAGAAAGGCCCTCGATTATCTAGCTTGCAGCTTTTAACCACATAATAAGAGCATGCTTACTGACGCATACTTTGACATTAAATCTGAGACTACACTGATACAAAAGATCCAGACATTGGTCACCTAAATCAGGGGCAGAGACGAGTGAATGCTATGCAAGCTGATAATTATCCATTGAAATATACGTTTTAATGACTGAGATGTTGTGTAAAGCTACGTGTAATAAACATGCCAATGTTTATAATATATTTTATAAGCTGTAATTGTTAAAAGGTAAAGGCGATTAAGAGGGCATTCTAAGCTACCTCCTCTAACTTAAATGGAGAAACCAAACAAGCATTGGGGCACTTCAAACAAAATGACCAATTAGTCATTTCATCGAACACAAGGTAATTACCAGGGTAATTTCAACTTATTAAATGCTGCAAACCAAACAAGCATTGATGCACTTTCAAAATTACCAGGCATATGAAAATTACCAGGGCAATTTCATTGAAAGATCTGGTAGATTGTTTTTATAAGCTGAAAGGTTTGAGGCAATTACCAGGCTGCGTTCTAAGTTAACTTCTTTTTTTCTCTTAACCTAAAATCTGCAAACTGAACAAGCACTTCAAAACAACACAGTGAGCTAGTCATTTCATCGAATATATGGTACCCATTTATCAGAAAAGTACTACAGCTACGAAAAAAGAGGAAAACCAAAAAAAGACTCAAATTCACATAAAATCATCAAGTATCCAAAAAACCCGCAAGAGGGAGCTTCATCAAAGACATGGTGCACCGAAAATAAACACCTGACAGGAATAAAAGAACACTTAAATTCTTCAAATATTCAAAAAACCCATACGAGGGCATTTCATCCAAAATAAGGTGCAAAGTACCGTCAATAAATAGTGACATCAAAAAACAGAAAAAGAAAACAAAATCACATAGAATCACTGTAAAATAACAAAACATGAGCGCATTTCATCAAATACATGGTGTAGGCAATTCATCAAACACATGGTGTACCGTGTGCATGTAATTAAACTATCCAAACAAATAGAAAAACAAATAAGAAGACCCAAAATCACACAAATCATAAACTATCCCAAAAACAAAAACAAAAACATCTTAATATGACAAAACATGATGAGGGAATTTCATCAAACACACGGTGTGCACTTAATAAACACCTGATAGCATTAATTCCAAGAACAAAGAATAAACACCTGACAATAAAATATACACAAAAACACAGGAAAGACCCAAAATCATATTTAGGCTCTATTTGGTAACATATTTTTTGGCGTGACTATTAGATTTTTATTTTATTTTAGAAATCCATGAGTTAACTTTCAAAAAGCAGATTTTTTTAATTAAAAAAACCTGTTTCCAGCCCAAAACATTAAAGAAATACCCTGTGTGGGCATTTAGACAGTCAGATTATTTAGCTTTAAAAATCACATTTTAAGCTAAAAAAACAATAAAAATCTAAAAATTAAAAATCTGGATTTTGGTGGGATTTTTGAAACAAATCTGGCAATATGTTACCAAAGAAATAAACAAATTAATAAAAGCCCCACCCTGGGAAAAGCCGAATCCTCGGATAAATCCATGTCACCGCCAACAGGGAGGTGTGCTTCGGCGTGCATCAAGTAGTTAGGGCAGTCATCGGAGGTGTGTGTAGCGAGTACGAGCCTGTGAACTGAGAACACCACGTCATCGTCGTCGGAGGGGGAGTAGTAGAGAGGAACTGTACGGTGAGGGAAGGCCAGTCGAGGGAGCGAGAGAGTATGAAGTCGTATAGAAACGGCGTGTTCTTCTTCCCTACCGTGAACTCCTCGTCTAACATAGCTTCTTCTTCTCGAGACACACCCATCTTTGTATCTCTCTCTATATGTATCTATCTGTGTGTGTGTGTGTGGTTTTGGCGCCAAGATATATAGATAGACCTATGTGTATGTATAAGTTTTATACGTATTTTGCAGTTTTAAGCTTTTTTTTAACCATAAAACTAGTTTCTAAAAACTAAAAAAGCTAACACATTAAACACACTAATAAAAAAGCTGAGAAAAAAAGCTGCTGCCAAACAAGCACTAATCCATAAATAAATAAACAATATTAATTCAATAAAAACCACCCTGGGAAAAGGCGAATCCTCAGGTGGATCCACGGCATCTGCAACTTCCTAGGTTCTTTGCTTTTACGATTTTTTAGCTTTTCTGACCCAAAAGCTAGAAAGAAGCCAACATATCAAAGATGCACAACTTTTTTAGTCAAAAAGCTGAGAATGCAAACAAGCAGTAAACCATAAATAAATAAACAAAAACCCCACACAGGGAAAAAGGCGAGTCCTCAGGTAGATCCACGTCATCAACAAAACTGCTGGCAAACAGGCACTAAATAATAAATAAAATAATATAAAGCACTTGAAAACAACAAATTGAGTTAAGTCATTTAATCGAACACATGGTACCCATTATAATAAGAAAAAAAAAGAAACAAAAACAAGAAATAAAGAAAAACGAACGCTGGGAAGAGGAGAGTGATGGGGTAAATCAAGAAGAGGAATATGTGACTGAGCAAGCATCAAGTAGTTAGGGAAATCGTCAGAGGTGTGTGTAGCGAGTAGGAGTCTGTGAACCGATAAAGACACATCATCGTAATCGGATAGAGGAGGAGAGGGAGTAGTAGGGAGGAACTGGACGGTAAGGGAAGGCCAGTCGAGGGAGTGAGAGATGATAAAGTCGTATATAAATGGAGTGTTCTTCTTCCATATGGAGAATTCCTCATCTACCATCCCTTCTTCTCTTCCTCCCATCTCTCTCTCTCTATCTGTTTGTGTGGCGGCGTTTTTAGAGCTGGGTTTCTGGTTTTGGCGCCAACTTATACATTACACCTATTGTTTTGTACCATGTAAGCTAGCTAGGTTGGCCTTTTTAATTTGGGGATTATTGTTTTCTGTACCCCATTGGTTTTTACTAGTATATTAAGGCTCCCATTTCATTTACTATTTCTTACATTTGCATATTTAATTTCCCCTTTTTACTATGTGATATCTAAGAGAATGTGACTATAATTTCATCGTTATGGTACTAAATTGGTACGTTGGGGCCTAGATTGGTGAAACTTCAAATTTGGATACTAAATTAAAAAAAAGCCAATAGTACATGGTATTAAATAGTTTTTCCTCATTAATTTAGTTGCATCATTTGCAACGGACATGACTATGAATATTGCAGATCTATAAATAATGTGTTTTTCAATACAATTAAATAAGACATAAGATATGGAATAAGAAATATATATTTTGATGAATTGGTAGAGGAGTAAGTACAAAATTACAAATTTGTCTTGTAGTTTTTTTGTACTCACTCAGGAGTGTAGCGATAAGTGTAAGAGGAGTAAACGTAACATTAGTCGTTAAAAGAATAGAGTTGATGAATAATTGCAATAAGTACGGGTTGAAGTAGTAATACAATGAGGACCAAGTAGAAACGTTTTCAAAACCGTGAGTACTATTAATGTAACTAATCCCTCTATACATTTACGATTTCCCCCAAATTCCCAAAACCCTCACCCCCTCTCTCTCTCTCTGTATCTATCTATTTCTATCTCTATAAAAACTATCTCTCTCTAAAACAATGGCGGCGGAGACGGGGAAGATGATCGTGCTAAATAGCTCCGACGGAGAGACGTTTGAGATCGAAGAAATGGTGGCGGTGGAGTCGCAGACCATAAAGCACATGATAGAGGACGGGTGCGCAGACACCGCCATACCCGTACCCAACGTCACCGGAAAAATCCTCGCTAAGGTCATCGAGTACTGCAAGCGCCACGTGGAGAAGACCGAGGGGGCGGGAGAGGAGGATATGAAGACGTTTGATGCGGAGTTTATGAAGGTTGATCAGGCTACTCTCTTCGATCTCATTCTGGTATGTATTTTTTTATCTATCTATTGTCATGGTTAGATATTCAATTGATTTTAAAGTTTAGGGACCTAGTATGTAAAATTATCTTTCACTATCTATTGTGTGTGTGTGTGTGTATCGAGATTACTCCACCACTTTAATTATTTATTATGTATTTGTTTCTTAATATAGTCGTGTGTGTGTGCTTGTTGGTTAACCGATACTTGTTTATATACATGTATATATTAGTACTGGTATTGGGTATATATGTATCTATCTATCTTTCGTCATACAGGTTTATGTATATACATGTATTTATTGATTTTTTTTTATAGTTATGTGTGTGTGTGCAACCTGATATAGAATTAAAACCCTAAAAAAAATTATGTGTAAAAGAATTGGATGTTGCATAAATATAGTATTTGGTAGATGGCGAATAGACGAATTTCTGCATTGATGGAAAAAAATATTTATAATAGGGACCAAATAGACATGTTTTGTAAACCGTGTATACCATTAATATAACCAATCCCTCTACACATTTCCCCCAAATCCCAAACCCTCACCCTTTCTCTCTCTATCTGTATCTTTCTCTCTCTAAAACAATAAGAGCCCCGATGGCGAGACGTTTGAGATAAGAGAGGCGGTATCAACCGAGTCGCAGACGATAAAGCACATGATAGAGGACGGGTGTGCAGACACTGCCATACCCATACCCAACGTCACCGGAAAGATCTTTGCTAAGGTCATCGAGTACTGCAAGCGCCACGTGGAGAAGACCGAGGGGGCGGGAGAGGAGGATCTGAAGACGTTTGCTGCGGAGTTTATGAAGGTTTATCTGGCTACTCTCTTTGATCTCATTCTGGTATGATTCTATCTATCTATAGATGTATGTATGTATGTATGTATGTATGTATGTATGTATCGAGATACTACACTGCTTTATTTATATGTGTGTGTCTGTTTGTTTGTTGGTTAATAGAGACTTGTCCATATACATGTCTATATTGGTTCTGGGATGTATCTATCTATCGTCATACCCAAGGCCTGTCCTATGGCGAAGAGCACCTAAGCCATCAATTTATCACAAAGAAAGTGCCTTTTGGTAATAAAACTTAAACATTAAAGGATACTACATATTCAGAACATTGCAATATATTGATATAAATTTGTTGTAGGTTGGTGGTAGAGTGCTTTTCTTTTAGTTCGAGTCTCAAAAACATTGTACTCATGTTTTTTCAATTTTACCCTTTATAATATTTCTAAAAAAAATGTTACTAGGTTGAATCGAACTGTTGACCTGTTGATAGCGTGGGATAGTTTGTTCTATTGGACTCATTTTTATGTATGTATTTATTGGTATATCCAGACTTTGTTCCGCATATCGAGATCTTCTTTATATGTATGTAACTATTGTTTACCAAAGATTTCTTTACAGTATATCTGTATCTATTGCTTCTGTATTTGTGTGTTTGTGTAAAAAAAATTGTTCAAGGGTTTGGATGAGTTTTTAGTGGTAGTTACATCAATGGTTACTATGGTTTTGTATCTGTGTTTCTATTTTCTGATTATAGTGCATTTATTGTTTCACTGTTATGCTCGTATGCTATATCCTGTTACAGGATGATGTTAACAGCTTGAATATTATCAATACTGCAAAACTTAAAAGATCAAATATACTTTGATCATGTGAACTGTATTTCTTTTCCTAAAATTTGATGTTTGGGAGGTTTCCAATGGTCTCTTTGTGGTGTCATTTTCCCTCTTGTTACCGGAAAGAGTCTTTTAGGTCTTGAAGAATTTTTTTCTTTGAATTATATTTAATGTTATCTTATGGATGGATAACTTAGTACAAATGAAGTGCTGATGGATGAAAATTTTGGTTGCCATTTGTGACAAATCAGTTACTTGTTATTGATGTCGTCTTTAATGTCTGTAATTTATTTTTTATCCGGTTGTGTTATGCTCCAGTAAAATTTGTGCTGAAAATTTATTTTGGTATCTGATCTCAGCTATGCTGGGTCGGTAAGGTTATGTTAAAACATTTGGTTATGAGTTATGGTTTCTTTTTTGTTCCTCTATGTTTTGTTGTGTCACATGAAGAAAGTTAGATAAGCCTGGATCTAACATGGCTTAATATTAGTTTCTCTATTTCACATCTTCCGAAGATGTAATATAATGTCAAATCCTTTCTTGTGATAAATGTTTGTTTTGCTGTTGAATATTCTTCTAATGTAGTAGCATTCTCTCTTTTCCTTGTTCTTCTTTCTTTCCCCTTTGATTTGGTATTACGACGAGGAGTACCACTGACTACTTACGGCATCTAATAAAAAAAATCTTCAAAAGTAAAATCAGATGAGAAAATACTAGGTGGTCTATATGTGTATCAAGGGCAGTGGTAGTTGCTAGTTTCTCTAAAGTGGTATTTTATTTTGGATCCTGGATGTTCTGTTACACCTGTATGATGCCAACCTATTTGTCTAATTCTTGGACATAGGTAACCTGCTACTAGGAGCGACGCCCTTAGCCCATTACTGACTTTAGGCAGTCATGGAAGGTTAACGAATTCCTTATCAAGCTAAGCAAGTCATAGGTCAACATTTTAAACCTTATGTTTCCTTCCATGCACTAGTTTAAAGACTGGAAACCATATCGTGTTGTGCTTTGTAGTTCCTTTTCCATGTGCCTTTTCTCATTGGAAGATGTTTCTTCGATATTCGTGTGCTTGAGCAGCCATTGTTCTTTTTTGAATTTTCTTATGTTGCTGTGTTGATTGATATCATCATTTCCCTCTATTGTTGTGTACTTTTTCAGTTTTAAGCCATCCTATGGAAAAATGCTAATAGTCGCTTGAGGGGATTGAAATGTGTATTTCGTTGTTGTATATATATCACTTCACGTCATTCGTCGGCATGGAATTTGGGGTGTTAGGTATTAGGCTGGAAAGTCTACAAGAGTTATTGATTTTTGATAGAGGTATCTGAATTCTGAAGTAGTAGATATAGATATAGATCATGAAATTGTCTTTTGCAGAGTAGTATTTTGGATGGTTCATGTTAGAGACCTGTTATCTTTGTTGGAGCATGTAGCCTCTCCTTAAGAATTCGCCAACCTCTCGTCCTTGCTGTTTTCTTTTCAGATTCTGTAATGCCTTTTAAAAATAAATAAATATAAACTTGATTAGCTACTATGTACACTATTGCTGCAGTCAAAAGTAATAATTCTTTTTGTGCTATTTCTTATAAATTCAGCAATGTCCATGGGGATTTGTACTTTCATATTAGTTTATCTTTGGATATGTTTGCTTCTGTATGTGGTTGTGGTCCTGTGCTCTATGATTATGCGATACCTCTACAATGCCGTTTGGTTTATATTTAGTAATGTGTGAGTTTTACTTTACTTTTTAAAAATCACAGGCAGCAAATTACCTTAACGTCAAGAACTTGCTGGACCTGACCTGCCAGACTGTGGCTGACATGATCAAGGGGAAAACTCCGGAAGAAATCCGCAAGACTTTCAATATCAAGAACGATTTCACTCCTGAGGAGGAAGAAGAGGTCCGTAGGGAGAATGCTTGGGCTTTTGAGTAAAACTACATGAATCGAATGTGTTCATATTATCGTCATACTTATTAATGTCGCAACAACTGCTGTAATAACTGTCCTTTTATGTTTGTTTCAGGTGAATGGTCATGCTGACTTTTTAAAACCAAAGCTTTTGTGATGCCTTTTATGTTTAGTGTCGTTAATGTACTCAGATGTTATGGTCTTTGTTGGGGTTATAAAATTATTAAAATTTGGCCTTGTGCTCGTTTGATGCGCTTCAAGGGCATAACTCACCTTATCTAGACATAGTCGCGCAAGCGCATGGAGAATTTAATAATTGTCATACCTCACCGGGCAAGTCGTTTGTTATGATCCATTTATCTAAGAGATCATGACTAGCTTGTTTGTCCCTTAAGTATTTGGTTGAGAAAACTTTGGCATCTTCTAGAATATTTTCTCCTGGAAATATCACTTGGGTTGCTCTATACAAGTTAAATGTAGCGGTTACAGCTTGACTCTACTGTTCAACCATACAAACAAATTCACCATCCTTTTTAAATTTCTGAAACACTTCTGTTAAAATATTAAGAGGATGTATTGATCAGAATTATGCTAGCTACTGTTCTGTTAATTTATTTTGTTTGTGGAAAAGAAAATGTAGTTTAGTCTCATTTTGCTACGAATTCTTAGTTCATTCGAAAAAGATTCTCAAGCTGGATGGGTGAAACTTAAACGTATTTGACTGTAAGAGAAATAAGCAGATGTTTCACATAGTGGTCACTTCTCATTGAAAAAAACACTTTCCAGCAGAAACTCTGTGCTCATGTGACCGTAAAAGCCACCCATGGATGTATCATCACCATCCTGAACACTGGAATTTCTTGCCCAGGCAATTCCTTCTTGTGTCCAGTATCCACAACATTTCATGAGAGTAAACAATCAAGTTATTAACGCATAATTCCTGTTCTACGAAGTGATATTTTCTCATGCCACCTGCATATTTTGTTAGCTACAGTGCAAAATTTATCTAGTACTCAAAACTTGTGGTTTAAGTTTGGTGACCTCCCTCGAATTTATCTGTCTTCACTAGGATAGGATCTGAATCTTTTTATTGCCATTGCAATTGCCAATTAGGTGTGTTAGGGTATTAAAGTGCTTAACAAACGTAAACATTTCAGTTGTAAATTTAACTATAAAAGTCACATTAAAGTTGCAAAAACATGATCAATATTCATACCTTTCAACATAATCAATGAAGTCTTTGATCCCAGATGAGAAATACCGAGAAATTCCAAGACGTTCTAGCCTATCAACCGCCCAAAGGTGCTCAAATAAGTCAACTGGATAAACACATGGAACTAAGAAAAAGGTTAGAAAATTCTACTATATATTAACAAAATGCAGAGGATTTAATTACAGATCAGTTTTAAATCAGTTACCTCCGCCGTTGAACTTTTGAACAGTTCTGGTTAGATATCTTAAGCAGTTTTCATCTTTGGTGTGCATAAATGCAAAAGCCGTCGCAGATAGTGAAAACAAAAATGACCCATCGGAGAATTGCAATTTTAGTATTTTATCCCATTCTAACCCCTGTCATCGCTTCCAAGGTATAAAGCAGTGATGTGAGCCCTGTGCAGTACACTTGATAACTTGTCACAAATTGCATAGATTATAATGATGCGGGTTGCTTGAGAATTTGAGAATCTTCAGTTTGGTTGTATTTTCTGATATCGGTTTATTTCCAGGTTATTCTATATTAATTTAAATACAATTATTTTTGTCTGGAAATACCTGAACTTTCTTTCGCTAGAATATTACAAACATCTTCATAGGTTCAAAACAAAAAGTACCAGTTTATTGGGAAAGAAGTATCAGTGACACAATTCAAGTGTGGCATATCATACACAACTTTATGAGATGAGTTAAGACATATACATTGCGAGTTTTACTTTTCTCCTTGCATAGATCTATTGCAAATTTGCAATGCTAGAGAATCATTTGGAATTATGATATCCAACTTTTGTGTCATTTCTATAAGTGCAGGGAATGTGACTTAAAAAGCAATAGGCATGTGTTCTGCATTTGCATCTCCGAGCTTGCATAGATTCTCTTTAACAGATATTATTCCTGTTGTAGAATATAATTTCTGGGTAATATCAATAAAGAAAAAGGTTGTAACACTAATAAATTCTGTAAAAAAATTAAACACTTACCTTCGTGGGTTTTGTCCGGATGACGATTCCATGTTTTGAGAGCCACCACACATGCTAAGGTATTGAGAAGTCTATGATGAGCTTCAAAAACAGAAATGTCACCCCATGAACCATCAGGTAGCTGATTGTTTGAAATCCACTCGAGGCATGAAGGGAATTGAGGACAATTATTTCCATTAACATCTTTTATTAAATCAACCCATGCTGTGTCATAAGCTCCAACAGTTATCTCTCCATCTTCCATCCACACTAACATTAACCTTATCGTGTCTATGTATTCCTTGATTTCAGATTGAGCCTGCATTTATGCATATGACCAAACATTCATGACAAAAGAAAATTAAGTTATTATATAAAATAGATACTTGTTCGTTCAGTAATACATAGATTATCATTTCTTGATTCAACTTATTTTCATGGAATGACAGGTGCATGGAATTTGAGGAGAGAGTATATATGGTTAGTTTTCGCCAACATTCGAAACTAGCTCTTTTCTAATATAAGAAAACAGGAAAACATAAAAAGAGTTTTCTTTGTTGTGCAGAAGAAGATAATTTTGATAAACATTAGACATACACCACTTTTTTACGAGTGCGGATACGACGTGTTCATTAGACATGCTCCTTTTACAGGTTCTTAACCAGGTTTTATTTAAAGGCATGTTTGTAGTTTCAGAATTTAGAGCTACCTTTACATAGTGTGATGTATATTTTACAACGAATTTTGAATTATTGGTACAACAAAAAAAATATTTGAGATGGGAGAAGGAGTTACTACAAGTGTTACAAGGTGAGATTCTCCTGATTGATTGGTGGCTTCATTCAAAAATGGATCATTATTCCATTTTGTGATTTGAAGATCATTCGGGTGACATCTGTGCGTTCTGCAAAATATAGTGAAGATGATTACTGTAGTTTGTAAATTGTACAAGTCAACATGTCATTGTTGGTGAGAATCTTAGTTGCAGGAAGCTTCCAAACTAACGACGGTTCGGCCTCGGAAGCTCACTTTTGCGCTTCCACGATTCGAAAGTTTGCGGAAACTTCCACATCCATATATCCTCATTTTGTTTGTTTTAAAGCCAAGTGTTTCTTTATCCCGTTTTGCGCCTTTCCCAAAATTCAAGTTCATCAAAATATTGGATAAGCTTTTTTATCCCCTTTTGTGCTTTTCCGAAAATTCCTATGTATAAAATTCTCGTACTTGATTAGTTAAATTGAGTAAAACCTTTTTTGATCACAAGTTAATTTTGTTCAACCTAAAACATGCGTCTTATCAAGGAAATAGTCGTCAATTGACACCACTTTCTTGTGGTCATGCTTTGGCTTTTCCATATATGTTTTCTCATCATGTTTCATTTGGTCCGGTGGTTTGAGAACGTGGTGACATGATGATACCCAAATAATGTTTTATTAATTATTACACATCGATTAAAATATAATCTATCATCTGATTTATAATGAGTTACACATACTTACCATTACGAGACCTTTTAATGATAAAGTATATGGGGATTAACATGGTACCAGGGCAGTATTAAGTTCCTGCGTTTTTTTTTTATATTCTTTTCTCTAAATCGTTTAGGTATTTATTCCTAAACTACTTCAATATCACCAATATCTTAAATCCTTTAATCACTAATACCCTACTTCTATCAACTAAAAGGGTATTTTATTCATTCGCCTTGGAGCTTGAAGCACATCTCGGAAAACACATCATTCTAATTAAATCTTTTGGTAATTGAGCTCGTATCGTCACCAATCTGCCCAGTTTCTTTCAACTGTCTATCTCTGCTGTAACCAAATTAGTTGGTTAATTCGTCAGAGGGGACTCTCCATCATTGTAAATTTCGTTTTTATCAGTTTGCTGCATGTCGACTTGATCGGTTATACTGCTCTCTCCTTATTTAGTTGGACTACATCATTGGTTTTTGTCTTGTTTAAGATAAATATGTCACCTGATATCCAAATTTTAAGTTTATTAAATAATAATAACAAAAAGGTGGAAGGTAAACCACCTCGTGATATTTGCGGTCCATATAAACCAGTGTTTTAAATAGCGTTATCGCTACCGTAGCGTTTTTTCGAGAGAAACACTAAAAGCGCAAATAGCGTTGCTACATAGCGCTTTGCGGTGTATTTTTTTTTTTGCCTAAATACATATAAATATAACATTAAATTCAAAACATCTAATAAAAATTAACTAAATATATATAAAAAATTATAACTAATAATCACAAAATGATTATACTTGAGATGACAGAGTATTTACTTTGTTTGCAAGAGTTTTGGGGTTTGATTCTCTTTAAACTCCAATAATTTCATTAAAATTTTGACAAAAAAAAAAAAAAAAATTTTTTTTTGGACTGCATCCGCTATAGCGTAAATAGCGTTCCTATAGCGGGAATTTAGCGTTTTTCCATCAAAATACGTGTTTTTGCGTTGCGTTTTTCTTTCAAAAACCAATATATCGCACAACATTGCGCAACGTTGCGAGCTTTTTAAAACAGTGATATAAACACCCTTCTATTTCCGGTGCTCACTATTTCTTAACTATTGTTGACGATTATTCTCGCTTTACATGGGTTTATTTAATGCGACATAAAAGTGAAACCCAACATTTGTTAAAACGCTTTCTCTCTTATGCATCTAATCAACATGGGTTACCTGTTAAAATTGTTCGAAGTGATAATGAGAGTGAATTAAAATCCATGCAAGATTTTTTTAATGACAACAGGGTTATTTTTCAAACATCTTGCACTTATACGCCTCAACAAAATGGGGTGTTAGAGAGAAAACATCGTCATTTATTGGAGGTTGCACGAGCCTTGAGATTTCATGCTAACCTTCCAAAAAATTTATGGGGAGAATGCGTCTTAGCTGCAGCTCACTTGATCAATCGTCTTCCCACACCAATTCTGTCATTTAAAACTCCGTTCGAAAAATTCTATACAAAAACACCGTCTTTTTGTCATTTTCGAGTTTTTGGTTGTTTGGCATATGCTAAAAATAATCATGTTTGTAATAAATTCTCATCCCGAGTTATTCCATGCATATTTGTTGGGTACCCATTAGGTCAAAAAGCCTATAAGTTATATGATCGGCTCATAAAATTTTCACTAGCCGAGACGACGGTTTTCATGAAACTGTTTTCCATATGCAATGGGTCAAAATTCTCCTATTGAGAACTCAACTGAAGGCAGCCCTGACTCGATTTCTTGCTCTGTTTTTTCAAATTTGTACATGGACGAGCTTTACTTTCAAAATACTCCGAGCTCAGAATCCCAAACCAATATTCAAAATACAAGTCAATCTAGCTCCATAAACCCCTCACACGGTAATGAACCTTTTAGCCACGAAACTCAATCTTGTCCACACTCGCCTCCTACATTCACTACAGTCCCTGAAGAGCAAAATTCTTCTTCTCCATGTGTGCAAACACACCCATCATCGACTTCTCCAAATGAACCTGCTAGCCCACTCCCATTGAGCGCACCATCAAACCATTCATCCAGCGACAATGAGCCAATACCCACTCAAATCCGACCATCTCCTAGCCCACCTCAGCGTTCTCAAAGGATATCCATCCCACCAGTAAAATTTCAAGACTATTCTTGGAAACCGGTCACACAGTCAACGTTGAATTCTTTGTCTTTATCGTCTCCAGGTCCATGCATTGGCACATCTCTTATCATCGTTTATTGCCATCAAGTAGGTCTTTTGCAGCAACTATTGACCAGATTCAGAAACCTAAGACTTATGCAGAGGTTGTGACTAAATCAGAGTGGCGCGAAGCCATGTCTGCCGAGTTACGGGCACTTGAGGAAAACCACACATGGTCTATTACTCCACTTCCGGATGGAAAGAAACCAATTGCTTGTCGTTGGGTATATAAAATTAAATATCGCTCAGATGGAACCACCGTTGAAAGGTATAAAGCCCGTCTTGTTGCTAAAGGATTTACTCAAATGAAAGATATTGACTATCATGATACTACTTTTCTACGACTGCTAAAATTGTTACTGTGCGTTGTTTATTAGCTTTAGCAGCAGCTAATAGTTGGCCCATACATCAACTAGATGTGAACAACGTTTTTTTACATGGTGATCTTAATGAGAAGATTTATATCTCCCCTCCTCCAGGTCTTCGCCGACAGGGGGAGAACTTGGTATGTCGGCTCTATAAGTCTTTGTATGGATTAAAGCAAGCCTCACGTCAATGGTTTGCCAAATTTTCTGTGGCTGTTCGATCTGCAGGTTATACCCAGTCTAGGCAGATTATTCCTTGTGTTACACAAGTAATGATATGCTTGTTTTCTGTATTTGACACTTGTACCAAAAGTTATTCACATCACGTTGATCCGTCTTTGTTTTAAATGGATCAGAAGATGAGTAGTAGATATATCCTTGCTCTTATATCGGTGTATAATTAGGGTATGCAAATTATTTGGTGATCGAACTCGTTTAAAACCTTTGTTTATCCTTTTGAGTTGAAAAACAATTAAGCCATGCTGAGCAAGCAAGCCGGTGACTGTTTTAAAATGGCAGGTGGAAAATTTGAAGTATAATTTTACAGTAGATAGATTCACTGCTAAGGTAAATCTAGATGCCTTGAAATAAATTGTAACGAGTTAAATTATTTTTTATTAGTGGTATCATTAGACAGATGATATTCAAGTCAGGCTGCTTTCAGGCGTGTGCTCGGGTCTTCTTTCTTCATAAATCCTATTCGTCAGCCTAGATCGAAATCCATTTTGTCAATGACTTGATTTGGTGTTCGAGGAGTCAAACTTCGTCGTGAATAAGTGGGCTGAAACTCAATTTACTAAACCAGCTATTAAAGTCTGGTGCTCTGATAAAACTTGACAAAGTGATTTAACACCAGGGATATATGTTATATCATAACTGAAACCATGGTATATGTTCATCATATGAACGAATTGCGGCGTAATAGATGAATTGAGAAATGAGCCGAGCAGAATAATCCACACTCGTCCTCTCTTGCCTCATTTTGCTGTCCTACACCACTTGGAAAGATGTCAAGGGAACATTGAAACGACCTTTTTGATGAAATTTTCAAACAAAAGAGAAGGCACTGTTTCATATATCTCATCCTGTTGCCTCATTTGATGTCCTGTCCTACTCCTACCGTCCTACCCACTTGGATGGTAACGAAATATCGAAAATAATGATGTATTTTTTTTAAAAGAGAAGGCTCCGTGTCATCCAATAACCACATTTCAACTTACAATCAGAAGCACTTTGAGGACTAAAACGCAACCCACCAAGACCCAATAGAAATACGTGACAAGAACAGAACTACGAAGTTTCATTATGAAGAGACGGGGAATGGAGGACAGAGAAATGAGCTAGTTTGAGAACTGACAAAAGCTGGTCCGATAGAGATGAATAGATTCAATTTAGTTTACCAGACAAATTAAGAAGCATCGCTTGCGAAATATTCAAACAATTATTATATGGTAGACCTAGAAGTATTACCTATGCAAAAATCAACCCATTTTTAAAAAAGAGAGACATAATTTACAATAAATCTTTAGAATGCGACTTTAAATTAGTCATCAGTTTGTAATTTCTGGTCTGTTCATTATGACTGGTCCTCACTCACGGAGATAGGACCTGAGGAGATAAGCTAGACAGTAATAGCTAGCCCTTTGTACTTTGTATAACTGCGCATAACAGTCATATTCCTCTATTCATTCGATTTGAACATATCCCTTGGTTTTAAAAAATATATATCAAAAGCCTTTGTTGATGCAGCATGTTTCAAAACAAATGCGGGGGAATTAAGGATAATACAAAGATGAATCAAAAGATCCAACCAATCCAAGTCACATGGTATAAGATCAAATATTTCTCATCAAATATCCCCTCACAAATTACACATCAAGTCAAGATGAAACAGGGAAAATGCTATTTTGGTAAGTATCTTAGTCAGGTAAAGCGGTTCCTCTTTCAAGGTTATTCTTGATCTCCAGCGTGTACTTCCCAAAGGCCCGTTCAATCTTTTTGTTGAAATGCTCATTACGATCATTGATTGAATCAATGTCTTTCTCTTCATGAAATTTCCTTCTCCTACTAAAGGCCTTGCGCTTGTCATCTCTATCATTTAGCTCCTTCACCATCTTGTCAATCTTGTCCTCAGAAATTTTTGGTGACTGTAATAAACCAGTAAGAGCGAGGTCAAATTTTGAAAAACAAAACAACATTTCTATAGAGCTAGTATTTATTGTGGACACAATGATGTCAGAGCAGTTGAGGGTGTATACTCAAATTTAACTAAAACTGGATGGTTGGTGTGTTCTCCTAGACAAATGAGATGTTGCCGAATTATTATCACGGGAATGATTGCCAAGAAAAAGAAGTACATGTAGTACACCAGTCAGTGTAATAGATTACCTTGCCGTATTGAAGGCTTGAAGCTTCTCTGTAAAATTCTGGATCGGCTTCTTTCATCCTATTGTATTCCTCAACGTTAATCTCAACGTTCTTAGTCCTTTTCTTGTAAGCGTTATACAGTGATTTCTGATTGAAGACTGTAAAACAAAAGTATATGGTCAGCGGCAACAAGCATATAATTACTGTAATTTTCTTAAGCCTTAGGAATCATTTTAATAGATAAAGCATCGCGTCTAAGCTATTAGCGTTCTTTAGCAAACGGAGAGATCAATCAAATTTACTGTAAAAAAGACATGATAAAGTATGTCGGACCTCTGCGACGTAGCAAATAATGAGCAACTTATCTGAGAAGAACTTATTAATGAGTGCATTATGAGGAGGATCATCATGAGAAATAATCTTTTTTTTACGGAGGAAATACATTTTAATGATGGAACCAAGAAAATCGAAATGTATGCATACCATCCCAACCATAAGGAGCAGGGTCCTTCTCCCATTTTTTGTACTTGGATTCCGCCATTTCTTGTGTATCTAGCATATATGCTTTATTCATTTCCAAACCATTTGCATCTAATAACTTTCCAATCTTTTTCTTCCTCTCTTCCATCCATTTCTCTTTGGACACTCCCCTAGCTTCACTTGGGGCTTCGGTTTTTTTCTTCTCCTCTACCATTGCAACTTGGTTCGCTTTTCTTGCCTCGTTCTGCATGGAAAAGAACCATACAGAGCCAAAAATAAAAGATATGTTCATACAAGAGATATTAAACAAAAGAACAACTCTTTCTCCATACCAGCATAACTCTTTTCTCCATACCAGGATCATACAAAATCCAAGGAGTGGCGTAAAAAAGATAATCTCCCCAAATTATATTTATTACTGGACTTGGGGAAAAGGGAAAAAAATTAGTCCTGTAATCAGCTTTTAACAACTAATACATCAACCTATCAAAAATCACAAATAAGACGCCACTCCGACAAAAAAATCTAGCTATTAGTTCCACCAACCTATCCAAATCTACACAATTTAGATTACCAATCCACATGGAAAAAACCGATTAAACACCAAACAATCAGAATTTACAAGGTATGGAAGGTTAAAAAATTTATGTTTTTGATGTACTATTGTTCTATTTTGTGTATACTGGTGCCTAGTGCATTAGTGTAATCCTATAATAAATAAATAACTAGTGCCTCTGAGTTGAAATTGTACTTACCATTTTTAGTCTTAACTCGAACAATTTTTTCTGCCTCCCGGTGAGATTTGTGAAGTCAACTTGTGGCGTCTCATCGGCAGTTGTGTCACAGTGCTCATTTGGGTGGTCCTCAAGATCATCTATGTCATCTCGCGAGTTGTCATCTTTGTCAGGAATAGCGGCTGAACTGGAGTGGACAATGGTGCTCTTAGCTTGAATTTCTGATTATGTAAAAAAAGAAGTTAAAATCTTGTCCCAAGAAAGGCAACCAAAACGAAATAAAAATATTCCAAACAACACTGGAAGTTTCGATTAACAAGGCAAAAGAAAACGGATCCCAACTATTCAACACACGAACTCAACAGCCTCTTATTTCCCTGGGTTAATTTTGGAATAAGTACCCCTCACATGCTATTTTCATGAAGACACATTTCATAATATAACCTATAAAATAGTTCACCAAACCATACAACCTGGTAAAAATCATTTAACATCATGCGATAACCAAATAGGTCGACATATCACTATTGTGATAACTGGAGTATACAGGTACAACGTCTTAAACCTCAGAATTCTAAATTGTCGAATCTTAAAGCAAAACAAAGCAGAGTAGATATATATAAGATATAGCAATTGTACTTTTCCGTAATGTATAAGTAGATAGCAGTAACTTTTACGAAGATAATGATAAAAAACAAACAAATAACCAATTCAACCCATAAAGTGACAGCAGTTTGTTTCAACCAATCCCCTTCCACACAAGTTCCTCACCAACAGATGGGACCAAACTCACATTAATCAAGATAATAACTGAACTAAATGTGTGCACTGCGAGCAGATTATAGCATTTAGCTTCTTATATACCAATCAAGATAATAACTGAAGTTACTGAACTAAATATGTGCACCGCGAGCAGATTATAACGTTTGGCTTCTTAAAATACCAATACCATCACATGCAAACGAGAAATTGTACTAAAAAAATCTACCAGAGTAGGGGTAACTGCTAATCTATCATAAGTTTCAATATCATGATCATAACAATTATATGAGCACATCTTTTGAACTCTAATTGAAGACAAAAATGACATACGTTGACGATACTTTAAACAAAATATTTCTCCCGAAAACTGGTATTAGACTCCTGACCGTAAGACAATTAAACGACAAATCTTATTAGACTGACGACAAAATCTTACAATCACACAAGAGCAAGAAATTGCACATGTAGGCGGGAGCATACTGTAAACATCTATACTTAAATAAATTCACGTAACAAGTTTGTATAAGAGAATTAGCAAACATATTTTAATAAAGACAAGTGCCAGATATATAATTAATATAGAATATACAGAATGGCTCAGAAAATTTCAAAAATTGTTCAAGCGAAGTAACTTACCAGGTTCATGTTTCTTGTTCCGTGCTTTGGCTTCTGCAATTACTGAAAAGCAGTACTGGCTACAAATATGACAAGGATTCGAAGCATTTCTACAATCCGGGTGAACTCGTCCTTCTTCAGTCATATTGTGTGCCTCTATTTATTTTACTAATAGCCTAAAGAGTAGTAAATTAAGAGGGAAAAATCAACAAAAATAGCATAAAAATAAGAAGCCATTCACATTTAATTTATTTAGAGGTACTGGAGGATAGATTAGCATAAGCTCCGAACAAATAACAACTAAATAACATCTTTGCACGAGTCAGAATCCACTTTATATTATGCCACTGTATGTGCAAAATGTGTTAACTGAGAACTTGGTAGAAAACATCATAGCACAATCAAACAGTCCACAAAATTGTGATGGCAACCAGTTATTCTTCTATCTTGCTAAGTGATGATTGGCCTATTTTCTTTTTGTTTAGATATAAATGTGATAAATGAACACAATTGATAAATGCAATTAGCTAACAACGATTAAATCCAGAAAACATAAGGGCAAACATTATATTCTCAGGGAAATTCCATTAGCATGAAAAGGTTTTTCCAAAGATATAAAACAAAAACTTCTACTATTTTCATCATCAATTCACAAATGCAGATCAATTTTCAACGCACAACTATCCAATTCGCAAACTATGGCCTCTGTTGATTGCAGCTTTTAACCTAGGCTTTACCTTTAATTGTTTTGCTTTAAAGCTGGACTGCATTTGATTGATCAGCTTAAAAGCTGAGCGTTTGCCGGGTCAGTGCCCAGAAAAGATATAATCTTTAAGATGCCCAGAAAAGATATAAAACTCAATAATTCAGCTTTTTAAAACAAAAAATCAGCTTATTTGCTTACAAAACAAAACCGGTCTAGAGAGAGGTCAAATATAAAACCCGGATAGGAGAAGCTGTAGGTTTTTTTTTTATTAAAAAAATTGTTTAAAAGCTGGGCTGCCTGTGGTTGATCAGCTTAAAAGGCGAGCATTTACTGGTCAGTGGTCTGAAACAATATAATCTTTAAGCTGAATGAACCCATATTTTTTCTTAAACCTAAAAAAACAGCTTATTTAAACAAAAAATCAGCTTATTTAAACAAAAAATCAGCTTGTTTTCTTACAAAACAAAACCGGTCTATAGGAGGTCAAATATGACACCGAGATAGGGAAAGTTACACGGGGTTTTTAGATTTTCTATTTAAATTTTGCTTAAAATCTGGGATGGGCTTGGTTTATCAGCTTAAAAGACGAGCTTTTCCTGGGTTAGTAGCCTGAAACGATAGAACCTATAAGCTGAACGAACCCGGTTTTATCCTCAACCCGGTTCTATACTTTCATCATTCAATTTACAAATGCAGATCAGTTTTCAATTTATAAAATTGAAAGAGTCAAGTTGATCAGCTTAAAAGCTGCGCGTTTAGTGAGTCAGTGGCCTAAAAAAATATACTCTTTGAGCTGAATGAGCCCATATTTTTTCTTAAACTTAAAAATCCAGCTTATTTACTAACAAAATAAAACCAGCTTAGAGGGAGGTTAAATATGAAACCGAGATAGGGGAAGTTATACCGTTTTCTTAGAATTTATTAAAATTTTGCTTAAAAGCTGGATTGGGTTGGGTTGATCAGCTTAAAACCCAAGATTTTACTGGGTTAATTGCCTGAAAAGATAGAACCTATAAGCTGAATAAACCCGGTTTTATCCTCAACCCGCAAAATTTCACCTTTTTTTGTTTTTTTATAGCTTATTTACTTACAAGAAACAATACCAGCCAAATAGGTCTGGGCAACACTACGGAAATAGGGTTTGTTTGGTTGTAACTTATAAGCTAAAAACTAGAAATTCTATAACAATATAAAACAAAGCTAGAATTTCTATAACAAGATAGAACAAAGCTAGCTCTTTCAAATGATATTAAAGCTTTTATAATAATACAGAATTGAATTGGTATCCACCAAAATAAACGAGTAACAAATTAACTTATAAGCTAAAAGCTAAGTTTTCTATAACAAGATAGAACAAAGCTAGCTATTTCAAATGATAATTAAGATTTTATAATAATACACAATTGAATTGGTATCCACCAAAATAAACTAATAACAAATTAACTTATAAGTTAAAAGCTAAAAGCTAAAATTTCTATAACAAGATAGAATAAAGCTATTATTTCAAAATAAAATAAAAATAGAACAAAGCTAGGTGTTTCAAATGATATTTAAGCTTCATAATAATACACAATTGAATTTGTAGTCAGCAAATTAAATTAATAACAAATTACATGATTGAAGAAAAAACAAAAAAAATGAAGATGAGAGAGATTGATTTACAATCCATTAAAAGCTAACTTGAGAGAGTAACCCTAGCTTGGATTTTAAATACTAACAAAACCAAATTAAAGATTAAAAAAAGAAAAACACAAACCTTAGTTGAACAGTGGAGATGAACGGAGATAGACGGGATGAAACTTTAGAGAGAGAGAGAGAGAGATATTGAGGAAATTTGTTTGATTTAATTATAACTTACTACACTTTTGATATTGGTCACGTTTTAGAATATTTTTTTACAAATAATGCCCATAAGTATCATTTTTAATAAGTATCATTTTTAATATTTAATTACTATACTAGGTATCTATCATAATTTACATTCTCAATAGCTACCACTTTTATCTATTATATAAACTTCTGTTTTTATGTTTTTGTATTTTTCTGTTTTTATTATAGAGAGAGAGTTACTGGGCGAATTATTGGGGCAAATTGGGTGTGACCTCCGACGCCTATCTCCGTCATCTTCTTCATCTCAGATTATCTCCGTCGTCTTCTTTATCTCCGCCATCTCATCTCTGCACCAAAGGTTATTCTAGAGAGAGAAAGTTATTGGACGAATTGGGTGTGATCTCATATAAGTAATATCATCTTCCCAAATATGTTTATTCAAATTTTATAGCTAGTTGAGCAATTGAGTCAATTGTATATAATTAGGGGTTTATTGACGATTTGAGCTAATTTATTTATCTTATATAAATTTTCAGTAATTTTTATACTTAGTTGAGCTTATAAATCGTATGTAGTTCTGGTTTTTGTAGACAGTTTGATTTAATTAACGTTAATTATATATAATTTCACTTTTATCTTTATCCTCATATGTCACTCTGTTAATATAAGGATTTACATTCAACGTTATAAAGTGAACAAGATGCATATTTGACCTGAACAAGATGTACTTTTGACCTGAACATGATGCTTTTTGAGCTGAACTAGATGCACTTTTACTTGAACCAAATCGTATGTAGTTTAGGTTTTTGTTGACGATTTGACCTAATTGAACGTAAATATATATAGTTGAACCATATGCCTTTTTCCAGCTGTAGTATCGCATCTTAGTTGCAGCAGTTTGTTAAACTAGATGCACTCTCTGTAGATGAACTTGATTTGTGTTCCCTTAAGTATGGACTTGTATATACAAAGTTAATTTAAGTGTCTTTTTTATATTTTGTTTTGTCAGATGGGGTCTATTATAATGATGTGCAAGTATCTTTCAAAGACAAGTGGTATTAAGGTGTCTTCAGATTCTAGTTATGAAGATGTCTTGTTTTTGATTTGTAAAGAGTGGAGTAAGTTAAATGTATCGAATGTGTCTTTGAGATATTCTGTTCCTGGTTTCGAACGATGTTTGTTGAGGAGTCATTCGAACTTGCTTCGCATGTTTGAGGTTATGAAAACATTGTCAACTTCTTTGGTTCAAGTTGATGTGTTTTCATTGGCGATTTGTAATGAGGGGAGTGATCTAAGATTTGATACATGTTGTACATCTAAGAGTATGTTGGCACTAAATAAAGGACAAGAAGTGAGTGACTGTGATTCTGGTTCTGCCAAGGTTTTGTTGTCGGATCATTGGTATACACTTATTAGAGAAGTAGGGCAGAGATTTCAGGGGTTGTAGAGAATTCAGGACGGCACTGGTGAAATATTCTGTTCGTTGTGGGTTTCACTTCACAATGAGTAAAAATGATAAGAGGCGTGTACATGCTTTTTGTTATGAAGAAAATAGAGATAAGGCATGTACCTGGTCAATAACTGCCACAGTTACGAAACGAACGGGAGCTTATGTGATACGAGAATTTAATAACGAGCATACTTGTGATATTGAGAAAACAAATGATCGTTCTAAACGATTAGACAGTCGTAGAATAGGGGACTTGATTAAAGATGAGGTGAAGAAGAAACCTAAATTTAATGCATTAGATGTGATTACATTGATGGATGTCAGTTATGGTATTCAAATCGGTTATAAGAAGGCTTGGAAGGCTGTCAACGTTGCAAATTCAAGGTTTAAAGACGATGATAAGAAGTCCTATCAGGATCTTCGATGGTATGTTGATGCTACGTTATCTCAAAATCCGGGAAGTCGGATTATTTTGGAAGTTAATCAAAGTAGTTATAAATTTGAACGTATTTTTGTTGCCTTTGGAGCATGCATTCAAGGATTCAACTATGTGAGGCCCCTTATTTTCATTGATGCTGCTCATCTGTTTGGGAAATATCAAGGAACCTTGTTATCTGCCACTGGGAAGAACGGTGATCAAGGTACGTTTTACTTGGTTATCTGCCACTGAAAACTGAACCGCATGCACTTGTTGCTGAACAGGATGCTTTTGTACCGAAATGCATGCACTTTTTAATGAACATGATGAACTTGTTACTGAACTGCATGCATGTTTTACCGAACTAGATGCACTTTTAAATTGTACCTCTTTAAATCTAATGATGGTACAATTTTCTGTATTTGATGGTCTTGAATATATCTTCAACATGCATTTCCTGTATTTGAAAAGACAACAAACGTAACATAAATATATTTATGTTACATATTCAGTACATTAGATTTAAAGAGGTACAATTTTCTGTATATATTTTTTGTTGAACAGGATGTTTTTGTTACTGAACTGCATGCACTTTTTACTGAACATGATGAACTTGTTACTGAACAGCATGCATGTTTTACCGAACTAGATGCACTTTTAAATTGTACCTCTTTAAATCTAATGTACCGAACTGTATGTATTTTTTACTGAATCTGATGCACCTTTTACTGAACCATATGAACCTTTTTAAAGTGTACTTTTTTAACTGATTTACTGATGTTGGCCCGAGTGCGGCTAACCTTAGAGGGGGGGTGAATAAGGTTTTGGCGCTTTTCGCCTAATTAAACTAAGTGCAACTAGCAACCCAACTTTTTAGCTATTCTAAGCTTAGGCGTTTGATAATATTAATGACAAGCTATAATTCATAAACGCAAGCAAGAAAATAAGCAATTGTAAAGGTTGCGGAAAGTAAAAGTAAAGGGAAAGAAAATGACACCGTAGTTTATAGAGGTTCGGCAAACGGCCTACGTCCTCTCCTCGGTACTACCGAGTATTTCACTATAAATAATTTTCCCGGATATTACAATCCTAACGAGCTAATCGACCGATTAAGCTCCCCCTCACTTTATGAGTGTCCCGAAATGAAAAGACCTAGAGCTTTTAAGCAACTCGCTTACAAAGCCTCTACCCGATCACTCGCTCACAAAAATGAGTTTATAAAACACTCGATACAATTTTGTTACAAAAATGTAACTACACTCACTATTCTATTTGCTTCTAAATAAGCTAATTGGTGAGTCTTGGTTGTTGATCGAGCTTGAGTCGCTTTCTTCTTTGATTTCCTCTTTTTCGAATATTTTCACCAAAATGGTGATAAATTGGGTTTTTATTGAAAGAGGTATTTGGATGATTGATTGGTGTTGTAATTGGTGACTTTGGAGAGATGATTGGGCTGGTTTATATAACAGCAAAGTCTGTTTTTCTGGGTTATGACCGTTGAAAGGTTTTAACAGCTATTTTCCAGAAATTGCTGAAAAGCTATTTTCGAAATCTGTAGAAAACGATCGGTCGTTTTCTACAGACGATCGGTCGTTTTCAGACAGACGATCGGTCGTTTTCTGAAAACGATCGGTCGTTTTTATACTGGACTCACTGGAAGAAATTGGATCAAAAACGATCGGTCGTTTTTGTCCAGTCGATCGGTCGACTGTAATCCTGGTCCCGTAAATCTTCGAATGCTCATAACTCCTTCGTTTTAGCTCCGATTTTGGTTCCGTCTGAACCTATGGCTTCGTTATCGAATGCTCTATCATTTAACGACCTGAAATATACGTTTTCTATTTTTGGACAAGACAAGAGTTATATCATCGAAATCGTAAAATCATTAAACGCATAATCAAAGTAATAATCAAAATCATTATTGAACTCTATGTTCAACAATCTCCCCCATTTTGATTATGACAAACTAATGATGATTTTACAAGATACAAGAAAAATATCTCCTCCATTTTAACAAAACGCATTACACCAAATTATATCATTTTTCTCCCCCTTTGGCATTATCAAAATGCAATAAAAATATGGGGTTATGTGAAGGGTTTTTAAAGAAAAACCAAAGAATGAAAAATGTAAATATGATGCATATACCCGACCCAACTAATCACATATATGTAGATATTATAGATTAGAGTATACCGCATATGTGATGTGGAGTCGAGTCCGCTCGCTAATGGCATTGAGCGTTGCCGATTCCAAATAGGTGGTACCACTTGTTGGTATGCCTTCCACCTTTGTCGATCAACGGCACTTCATCCTTGATGGTGGAGTCGATCTTCTTGACTTCCACGGCTTTTGTCGGCGTTGCCAACCATTTGTTGATTTTCTCCTTTTGGATGGAGATACCTACAACACAAATTTTGTCCTTTGGTACCCAATTTCTTTTGGGTCCGACATTGTTAGTGGCTCGGGTCTTTACTACCCATTTCAAATCGCTTCTACTAACATGGAAACGATAAGGGCATCTAGAAGAAATATGCTCATTTCTACTACAATGCACACAATGCTTAGACTTTTTAGTATAACGATAGTTATACGTAGTTTTGGAAAGGTTTTTCGGAGCATCCGATTTGGTTTGAAAACCTACACCTTTCCTATCATTAAAAGATTTTTGAAAAATTTTGGAAGTGCTCATTTTGGTAAAAACAACCTCTTGTTTAGGTGGAATAGGAGTTTTTGAAATATTAGAGGCTTTAACGAAGCGGGGTTTGTTAGAAGTAGAGCCAATGCAATCAAAACCTAAACCGCTCTTATCATTGACATCTTTTTGACAACTCAAAATGTTATCTAAAACGGTTTTTCCTTTAGAAAACTTTGAGATTGTTAAATTAAGTTTTTCAATGGAAATGACAAGATCGTTGTTTTTAGTTTTCAACGATTCATTCTCGGTTTCTAAAACCTTGACCTTGTCATTTAAGTTAAAAGCATGAGAACTTAAAACCTTGTTTTTGCTTTTAACTTTATCGAAAGCATCCTTTAACTCTTCAAAATTTTCTAATAAATCGCAATCTAAAGAAGATGGTTTTGAAAGAGTTTTAGCAAGTCTAGACATCTCATTTTTAAGAAAATTGATCTCGGTTTGTAAAGACTCGTTTTGAATAATGAGATCATTGTTTTTATCTTTCAAGTCTTCCTTTTCGTCATCTATATCACTTAAAGAGAATGACGATTTCGGAATAGACTCATTTTCATTTTTATCTCTTTTTAAAGATCTTATTTCTTCATTGAGAGAAGAATTTATCTTTTTAAGAGATTTGACCTTCTCTACAAGCTTAGGAACTTTTTCGGAATAAATTCCACACATATGAATTAATTCATCATGGGAAAATTCTTTTACCTCATCGTTGTCACTATTGCTTGAGTGGTCACTTTCGCTTGAAGACGATTGGTTAGGCTCATTGTTGTCTTCCATGGCCATATAGCAACCAAGATGCGCGACTTCATCTTGGTCGGAGCTATCGCTAGAGCTTGACGCGGATTTCTTCTTCTTGCCTTTGCTCTTGCGATTCCTGGCGCAATCTCTCGCCATGTGTCCTTCCTTGCCACATGTATAGCAAACAAAATCGTTAGAATAAATTGAATTATTTGACGATTTACCTTTATGTTTGCGTTGGTCCTTTAGCTTTAGGACTTCCTTGACGATTCGAATGATTTCCATTGAATTTTCGTCGTCCTCGGATAGCTCATTGCTTTCGTCACAAGTCGTTCCTTTGAAAGCTATCTCCCTCTTTTTCGAGATAGGCTTGTGACTATTGAGGGTGATCTCGTGTGTAATGAGTGAACCCGTCAAAGCATCAAGAGAGTAGGTGTTCATGTCGTGCGCCTCTTGAATTGCGGTGACCTTTGGTTCCCATTCTTTCGGTAAGCTCCGAATCACCTTTGAGACCATTTCCTTACAAGATAAATGCTTACCAAGAGATGTTAATCCGTTAGTAATAGTAGTAAATCTAGCAAGCATATCGGAAATAGTTTCACCCTCGCTCATTTTAAAAAGCTCGTAGTCATGAACTAAAATTTGGAGTTTGCACTCCTTAACTTGATTAGTCCCTTCATGCATTACTACTAGCTTATCCCACATACCCTTAGCGGTTTTACAAGCGGAAATTTTGTTGTACTCGTTAGGAGAAACGGCACAAACAATAGCATACATCGCTTTGGCATTCGTAGAGTAGGCTTCTAGTTGAGTGCTATCTAAGTCCTCTACGGGGATTGGGTTCTCGCTATTTTCGGATGTAGGTGCGGAATATCCTACTTTTATGGTCATCCAAAGTCTAACGTTATAGCTTTGTAAGAACATGCTCATCCTATCCTTCCAATATGAAAAATTTATTCCATCAAAATATGGTGGTGTATTGGGAGATGAAGCTATGCCGGATGCGAAATTGTATAAGTTAGCCATCGGGATCTTAACTCTAAAATCGTTAGATTCCTATATGCAAGAGCCTCGGCTCTGATACCAATTGTTGGCCCGAGTGCGGCTAACCTTAGAGGGGGGGTGAATAAGGTTTTGGCGCTTTTCGCCTAATTAAACTAAGTGCAACTAGCAACCCAACTTTTTAGCTATTCTAAGCTTAGGCGTTTGATAATATTAATGACAAGCTATAATTCATAAACGCAAGCAAGAAAATAAGCAATTGTAAAGGTTGCGGAAAGTAAAAGTAAAGGGAAAGAAAATGACACCGTAGTTTATAGAGGTTCGGCAAACGGCCTACGTCCTCTCCTCGGTACTACCGAGTATTTCACTATAAATAATTTTCCCGGATATTACAATCCTAACGAGCTAATCGACCGATTAAGCTCCCCCTCACTTTATGAGTGTCCCGAAATGAAAAGACCTAGAGCTTTTAAGCAACTCGCTTACAAAGCCTCTACCCGATCACTCGCTCACAAAAATGAGTTTATAAAACACTCGATACAATTTTGTTACAAAAATGTAACTACACTCACTATTCTATTTGCTTCTAAATAAGCTAATTGGTGAGTCTTGGTTGTTGATCGAGCTTGAGTCGCTTTCTTCTTTGATTTCCTCTTTTTCGAATATTTTCACCAAAATGGTGATAAATTGGGTTTTTATTGAAAGAGGTATTTGGATGATTGATTGGTGTTGTAATTGGTGACTTTGGAGAGATGATTGGGCTGGTTTATATAACAGCAAAGTCTGTTTTTCTGGGTTATGACCGTTGAAAGGTTTTAACAGCTATTTTCCAGAAATTGCTGAAAAGCTATTTTCGAAATCTGTAGAAAACGATCGGTCGTTTTCTACAGACGATCGGTCGTTTTCAGACAGACGATCGGTCGTTTTCTGAAAACGATCGGTCGTTTTTATACTGGACTCACTGGAAGAAATTGGATCAAAAACGATCGGTCGTTTTTGTCCAGTCGATCGGTCGACTGTAATCCTGGTCCCGTAAATCTTCGAATGCTCATAACTCCTTCGTTTTAGCTCCGATTTTGGTTCCGTCTGAACCTATGGCTTCGTTATCGAATGCTCTATCATTTAACGACCTGAAATATACGTTTTCTATTTTTGGACAAGACAAGAGTTATATCATCGAAATCGTAAAATCATTAAACGCATAATCAAAGTAATAATCAAAATCATTATTGAACTCTATGTTCAACAATCTCCCCCATTTTGATTATGACAAACTAATGATGATTTTACAAGATACAAGAAAAATATCTCCTCCATTTTAACAAAACGCATTACACCAAATTATATCATTTTTCTCCCCCTTTGGCATTATCAAAATGCAATAAAAATATGGGGTTATGTGAAGGGTTTTTAAAGAAAAACCAAAGAATGAAAAATGTAAATATGATGCATATACCCGACCCAACTAATCACATATATGTAGATATTATAGATTAGAGTATACCGCATATGTGATGTGGAGTCGAGTCCGCTCGCTAATGGCATTGAGCGTTGCCGATTCCAAATAGGTGGTACCACTTGTTGGTATGCCTTCCACCTTTGTCGATCAACGGCACTTCATCCTTGATGGTGGAGTCGATCTTCTTGACTTCCACGGCTTTTGTCGGCGTTGCCAACCATTTGTTGATTTTCTCCTTTTGGATGGAGATACCTACAACACAAATTTTGTCCTTTGGTACCCAATTTCTTTTGGGTCCGACATTGTTAGTGGCTCGGGTCTTTACTACCCATTTCAAATCGCTTCTACTAACATGGAAACGATAAGGGCATCTAGAAGAAATATGCTCATTTCTACTACAATGCACACAATGCTTAGACTTTTTAGTATAACGATAGTTATACGTAGTTTTGGAAAGGTTTTTCGGAGCATCCGATTTGGTTTGAAAACCTACACCTTTCCTATCATTAAAAGATTTTTGAAAAATTTTGGAAGTGCTCATTTTGGTAAAAACAACCTCTTGTTTAGGTGGAATAGGAGTTTTTGAAATATTAGAGGCTTTAACGAAGCGGGGTTTGTTAGAAGTAGAGCCAATGCAATCAAAACCTAAACCGCTCTTATCATTGACATCTTTTTGACAACTCAAAATGTTATCTAAAACGGTTTTTCCTTTAGAAAACTTTGAGATTGTTAAATTAAGTTTTTCAATGGAAATGACAAGATCGTTGTTTTTAGTTTTCAACGATTCATTCTCGGTTTCTAAAACCTTGACCTTGTCATTTAAGTTAAAAGCATGAGAACTTAAAACCTTGTTTTTGCTTTTAACTTTATCGAAAGCATCCTTTAACTCTTCAAAATTTTCTAATAAATCGCAATCTAAAGAAGATGGTTTTGAAAGAGTTTTAGCAAGTCTAGACATCTCATTTTTAAGAAAATTGATCTCGGTTTGTAAAGACTCGTTTTGAATAATGAGATCATTGTTTTTATCTTTCAAGTCTTCCTTTTCGTCATCTATATCACTTAAAGAGAATGACGATTTCGGAATAGACTCATTTTCATTTTTATCTCTTTTTAAAGATCTTATTTCTTCATTGAGAGAAGAATTTATCTTTTTAAGAGATTTGACCTTCTCTACAAGCTTAGGAACTTTTTCGGAATAAATTCCACACATATGAATTAATTCATCATGGGAAAATTCTTTTACCTCATCGTTGTCACTATTGCTTGAGTGGTCACTTTCGCTTGAAGACGATTGGTTAGGCTCATTGTTGTCTTCCATGGCCATATAGCAACCAAGATGCGCGACTTCATCTTGGTCGGAGCTATCGCTAGAGCTTGACGCGGATTTCTTCTTCTTGCCTTTGCTCTTGCGATTCCTGGCGCAATCTCTCGCCATGTGTCCTTCCTTGCCACATGTATAGCAAACAAAATCGTTAGAATAAATTGAATTATTTGACGATTTACCTTTATGTTTGCGTTGGTCCTTTAGCTTTAGGACTTCCTTGACGATTCGAATGATTTCCATTGAATTTTCGTCGTCCTCGGATAGCTCATTGCTTTCGTCACAAGTCGTTCCTTTGAAAGCTATCTCCCTCTTTTTCGAGATAGGCTTGTGACTATTGAGGGTGATCTCGTGTGTAATGAGTGAACCCGTCAAAGCATCAAGAGAGTAGGTGTTCATGTCGTGCGCCTCTTGAATTGCGGTGACCTTTGGTTCCCATTCTTTCGGTAAGCTCCGAATCACCTTTGAGACCATTTCCTTACAAGATAAATGCTTACCAAGAGATGTTAATCCGTTAGTAATAGTAGTAAATCTAGCAAGCATATCGGAAATAGTTTCACCCTCGCTCATTTTAAAAAGCTCGTAGTCATGAACTAAAATTTGGAGTTTGCACTCCTTAACTTGATTAGTCCCTTCATGCATTACTACTAGCTTATCCCACATACCCTTAGCGGTTTTACAAGCGGAAATTTTGTTGTACTCGTTAGGAGAAACGGCACAAACAATAGCATACATCGCTTTGGCATTCGTAGAGTAGGCTTCTAGTTGAGTGCTATCTAAGTCCTCTACGGGGATTGGGTTCTCGCTATTTTCGGATGTAGGTGCGGAATATCCTACTTTTATGGTCATCCAAAGTCTAACGTTATAGCTTTGTAAGAACATGCTCATCCTATCCTTCCAATATGAAAAATTTATTCCATCAAAATATGGTGGTGTATTGGGAGATGAAGCTATGCCGGATGCGAAATTGTATAAGTTAGCCATCGGGATCTTAACTCTAAAATCGTTAGATTCCTATATGCAAGAGCCTCGGCTCTGATACCAATTGTTGGCCCGAGTGCGGCTAACCTTAGAGGGGGGGTGAATAAGGTTTTGGCGCTTTTCGCCTAATTAAACTAAGTGCAACTAGCAACCCAACTTTTTAGCTATTCTAAGCTTAGGCGTTTGATAATATTAATGACAAGCTATAATTCATAAACGCAAGCAAGAAAATAAGCAATTGTAAAGGTTGCGGAAAGTAAAAGTAAAGGGAAAGAAAATGACACCGTAGTTTATAGAGGTTCGGCAAACGGCCTACGT
Source organism: Primula vulgaris (assembly GCA_963920805.1). Classification (NCBI taxonomy): domain Eukaryota; kingdom Viridiplantae; phylum Streptophyta; class Magnoliopsida; order Ericales; family Primulaceae; genus Primula; species Primula vulgaris. The sequence goes on along the minus strand of OY987217.1, from coordinate 19,802,152 downwards.
CCTCTCCTCGGTACTACCGAGTATTTCACTATAAATAATTTTCCCGGATATTACAATCCTAACGAGCTAATCGACCGATTAAGCTCCCCCTCACTTTATGAGTGTCCCGAAATGAAAAGACCTAGAGCTTTTAAGCAACTCGCTTACAAAGCCTCTACCCGATCACTCGCTCACAAAAATGAGTTTATAAAACACTCGATACAATTTTGTTACAAAAATGTAACTACACTCACTATTCTATTTGCTTCTAAATAAGCTAATTGGTGAGTCTTGGTTGTTGATCGAGCTTGAGTCGCTTTCTTCTTTGATTTCCTCTTTTTCGAATATTTTCACCAAAATGGTGATAAATTGGGTTTTTATTGAAAGAGGTATTTGGATGATTGATTGGTGTTGTAATTGGTGACTTTGGAGAGATGATTGGGCTGGTTTATATAACAGCAAAGTCTGTTTTTCTGGGTTATGACCGTTGAAAGGTTTTAACAGCTATTTTCCAGAAATTGCTGAAAAGCTATTTTCGAAATCTGTAGAAAACGATCGGTCGTTTTCTACAGACGATCGGTCGTTTTCAGACAGACGATCGGTCGTTTTCTGAAAACGATCGGTCGTTTTTATACTGGACTCACTGGAAGAAATTGGATCAAAAACGATCGGTCGTTTTTGTCCAGTCGATCGGTCGACTGTAATCCTGGTCCCGTAAATCTTCGAATGCTCATAACTCCTTCGTTTTAGCTCCGATTTTGGTTCCGTCTGAACCTATGGCTTCGTTATCGAATGCTCTATCATTTAACGACCTGAAATATACGTTTTCTATTTTTGGACAAGACAAGAGTTATATCATCGAAATCGTAAAATCATTAAACGCATAATCAAAGTAATAATCAAAATCATTATTGAACTCTATGTTCAACAACTGAACTGTATGCACTTTTTAATGTTATAGGGTTGTATCCCTTAGCCTTTGGTGTTGTTGATGGAGAAACAAAGGAGAATTGGATTTGGTTCCTGAAACAGATAAAGGCTATTATTGGAAGAGAAGAAGAAATAACTTTCTTTTCCGATATGAATCCAGGGCTATTAGATGCAGTTCCAAGAATATTCTCAAATAGTGATCATTATTATTGCTACTATCACTTGAGGGAAAATTTGAAATCAAAATTTAGTGGTCCAGTATTAGGTCTAAAGAGAACCCGTATTCTGGAATTATTTAGGGATTGTGCATATACGACTACAATTGGGTTATTCAATCTTCACATGGATGAATTATTAGAAGAGGGTGGGGTTCAAATTGTTAATTTTCTTGATGGACTGCCATTTAAACATTGGGAAAAAGCGTATTCTGGGCAATGTCGTTATGGTTCAATGGCATCGAGTGCGATAGAGTCATTTAATTCTTGGGTTTTGGACTACAGGGGACTACCGATTGTACCACTTGTAGAAGGTATTAGAGGAGCATTGATGAAGTAGTACATTGAAAGGAAAAAGAAATCATGTATGATTTATTTATTTAATTAAACTATAAGTAGTTTAGCAAAAAAATAAGCATTTTCTGGAGATGAACTTGACTGTAATTGATTTATTTTGTGTACTGCTAATATTCACTATAGTTTTCAAACTAGATGCACATTCAACTCAAATAGAATTATTTGATAGATTTTTCGACAAGAACATAACCGGTAAACTGTTCTTTTCTTACATATGCTATATTCTTTTACAGCTCGCTGGGAAACTGTTTTATGTAAGAGTGTTGGAAAAACTGTGCGCAATATGATAGACCAGAATCGCTCTTTGAATTGCGTGAAGGCTACATATAGTGTTTTTGAAGTGCTTACATATCCTTCGCACATGGTAAATGTCGGCACATGTACCTGCACATGTGGGGTTTGGCAGGTTGATGGATTTCCTTGCAAGCATGCGATGGCGTGTTTTGGACGATCAAATCTTATAGTACATGATTACATTGATCCATACTATCATACTTCTATGTATCGTAAGGCATATGAAGTACCAATATATCCTGTACCAACAACATTGAGGTTAAGATTTGAAAACTTACTGTTACCTCTCATACAACCTCCAACAATGAGACCTCAACCAGGTCGACCAAGAACAGGTAGAATAAAGTCACGTGTTGAGCGAGAACGAACACGGAAAATGACATGTGGTAACTGTGGAGTAAAGGGAGCCAACAACAGAAGAAGCTGTAAAGCAATTATAAATGACTGAGAGCTGCTTTTTGTTTTTCAATAAGTTGTATTTTTTTGATAAATGTTTGTAATTTCGGGTTTTATCTTTTGTGCGGAAATAGATCAAAGCTTGTACGTTTTTAAGATAACATCAACTTTCTTAATACAGTATTCAAGCTACGATGATGCACTTTCTGCAGATGATTTTTGTAATAGAGTATTAATATTGCATATATAAGTTTGAAGTTCATGGTACTGTTGAACTAAATGCACTTTCTACTGAAGTAGATGAACTTGCTTCTGAACTAGATGTACTTGCTTATGAACCAGATTCACTTTATGAAAATGAAATTATATGCAACTATATGTAACTTTTGTTGATTTCCTTCTAACATTATATGCAACTGTGTTTAAAGTTTACTATTAAATTTTCTGTTTAGATTTTAAAGCATAAAAATGAATGTATTTAAGCGTTGTAGGAATTTATTGTTTAATTACGAAAAATTAAAACAATTTGAATAAAAATAGACGTGCCCTACAACAACATAAAAATAGATTATTCAATTTTCATATGAATTATATGCTCTTTTAGCAACACTAAAACTAGCATAGCAAATTTCATAGTCGTAATACATTTTTTGAGATGAACTACATGCGCTTTGAGCTGAACCAGATGCCCTTTAAGCTAAACTAGATGTACTTGAAACTAAACCAGATGCACTTGGAGGAATATAAAAGAATGAGTTTCACGAACTTGACATCACAAAATACACTTCAAATTTCAAATGAAACGAATGAATATAATTACTTGAACAAAACAAGTCTTTACAAATCTTAGTCGTAATACATTATTCAATTTTTATATGAATTAAATGCACTTTTAGCAACAATAAAACTAACATAACAAACTTCACATTGTCGTAATACATTTTTCAGATGAACTACATGCACTTTGAGCTGAAATAAATGCACTTTGATCCAAAGAAGATGCCATTTTAAGCTAAAGCAGATGCCATTTTAAGCTAAACCAGATGCAGTTTTTGAACTAAGACATATGCACTTTGAACATTAAAAGAACAAATTTCACATACACAAAAAAAAAACACGACTCATTTCAGTAACATAAAAACTAACAAGTTTTCACAAACTTCAAATCACAAAATACACTCCAAATTTCAAATGAAACGAACGAAAACAATTACTTGAACAAACCAAATCTCTACAAATCCAGTACATATAGTTTGAAACTAACTACGAATTCCGGTGCACCAAGTGTATGTAGTTCAAAACTAAGTCTCTACAAATCTTCGTCCTTAAAATTTTTCGATGTGTCTTCCTTGGTGACATCAAGACTGATATCTGTTGTATCAAGGTTGGTCTCCAAGTCGTAGGGCTCTACAACCTTTGTAATGATATTTGCTTTAAATGTATTTAAAACATCATCATCCACCACATTGCTGGGGATTTCATTTGCTCGGAGTAAACAAGTTATCCAATAAGCAACAATTACTCCGCAATCCAAACTGCAAATTTAGAGAAAAACATAAATAATACATTTTAAGTATTGAAAAAGTCCATAGACTTCAACAGGTTGTATGCATTTGGCAAAGTGCCCAAACAGTTCAGCTGAAGTATATGCACTTTAACCTGAACAATATGAACTTTAAGTTGAACCATATATAATTATAAACTTACCTTGGAACTGCCTGTTGTGCTACTTCTTCTGTTTTGATAACAAATTTGGACTTAAACTTATATTCACTCACATCCCCCCTTTGTTCTTGATGATGGTCTTGAATACATCTTCAACATGCATTTTCTGTATTTGAAAAGACAACAAATGTAACATAAATATATACAATAACATATAATAATATGACACATTTAACAACAATATACCACTCTCATTGCATCCATTTGATACAAATCTTCACCACTTTTTCGATATGTCTTCAAACTATTATAATAAAACCAAGTTTTTGATGCAACATCAAATACTATCAGCGTCCAATGATACGGCTCAACATGTCTGGCTTTACCACCATTACACAGAACTGGCACAATGATTTTTGTTAAATCATTTCCATATTTCCTTGTTTTTTCAGAGAGCGGCTGGTTCACCAAGTTCCGGGTTGTGATTTCGTAATCCTTTCCACCAGTTATGTATTTCTGTGGAGCATATATATTTTCAATTAAAGTCTCAATAAAATTCAAAAAAATCATAATTATATGCACTATATAAAGACTCAAAAAAATTAAAAAAATTACCCAACTGCGAGAATCCAGAATGACAACTTTTTATGTACTTCTATTGCTTTCTTCAACTAACATTGAACAATAAGCATCCATTACCTACAGAAATATGAGGGTTAGATAATATTATAAGCAAATTAATTAATCAAAAGAATCTTATACTAAAATCATAAATGTTTTACTTACATTGTCGCTTAACACTAATCCGTTACGAATATTGTATAATTCTTTAACCATAACCATTTGTTGAATCCTCCATCCATTTCTCCAAATAGTCGTACTGCATTTGGAAAACATTAGTTTCTACGTATTTTTAGCTGAACTATATAATCTTTGAACTAGATGAACTTTTGAACTAAACCAGATGCATTATCAGATTACAATTATGTGAAAGTGCATATACTTCAGCAGAAAGTGCATCTAGTTCAGCAGGGAAGTACATCTAGTTCAGCAGGAAGTGCATCTACTTCAGTAGAAAGTGCGTCTAGTTCAGCAGCACTGTATCAAATTCAACTGAAATACAGTACAGTAACTGTTTATAACTTAACTATGTTGACAAAATAGCTATTAAATAATAACTTACTCTCTTCCTTTCTTGTGAATCAATTTCAACTTTTCAACCATGTCATCCGATAAGATGATATTAATAGCTTTCTTGTGCATTAGCTCTTTGGGACCAAGTTTGCTGTCATCTTCATCTTCATCTTCATCTGGTGGACTTGGAGTCAATAAGTCAAAGGAAGGCGTTTCATCATTTGATATCTTATTAATCTCCGCCGTCTGATTTACCCTAAATATCGGAGCCTTTGGAGTAGCAACTTCAGTCTTCTTTGCTTGATTCATTATCCGATGACGAGGAGGTTTTGTGAAAGGGTTCGGAAGTGGTCGGCTTTTATGAGAACCTTGTTCTTTACCCTTTTCAGCAACTTGTTTGTTTTCTCGACTCTCATATAGCCCCTTTTCAGCAGCTTGTTCCATATCCTTGTTCACAATTTCTCGACCCTTTTCTTGACTATCATGTAGCCCCTTTTTAGAATGTGGAACATCATTTGGATTATTTGCAACAACCATCCTACCGATATCATTGCAGACCCCATTGACTACATCATCGATATCCGAAAAAAGATTTTGTTGTACAACCAGCTCATCTGCCATTGCTTGAAGCCTTTCTCGCATCAAATCTTCATTAACAAGAAGCTTTGCAGAGTTAATATCAGCAATTAAATCGGCAATGATCTGACTTTCGTCTCGAGAATTTGCATTCTCATTTGCAGCCTTCATCATGGTCTTGGATAACTCTGTAGAAAAAAGAAATCTTTTAACAACCAATTAAACTAAAGTAATGCAAATCAAAACTAAATGCATTTTCAGCTGAACAAGATGCACATAAAGCTGAACTAGATGTAGTTTCAACTAAACTAGATGCAATTCAAGCAAATGATAGAAAGAAAAAGGTCTTACCAGCATTAGTGCCCGTCAAGTGATCAACTTTCTTGGATAAGTCTGTAGGGAAACAAAAATATTTTAACAACAAATCAAAATAAATTAATGCAAATCAAAACTAAATGCATTTCAGCTGAACAATATGCACATACATGTGAACTAAATGCATTTTCAGCTGAAACATATGTAAATTCAACTGAACCAGTTGCAATTGAATCAATTAATAGAAAGAAAAAGGTCTGACTAGCATTAGTGCACGTCAAGTGATCAACTTTCTTGGATAACTCTGTAGAAAAACAAAAATCTATCAACAACGAATTAAACTAAGTTAATGCAAATCAAACCTAAATGCATTTTTAGCTGAACAAGATGCACATAAAGCTGAACTAGATGTGATTGAATCAATTAATAGACAAAAATAACTCTTACCAGCATTAGCGCACGTCAAGTCACCTACTTGTTTCTTAAAATCATTCTCCCTTTTAACTACAGCAGCATGAGCAGTTACCTTCAATACCAATTTACGCTGTGATATATTCAATTCTTCTCTTAGTAGTTTGTTTCGTTCCATAATTGTCAAATTTTGCGGTGATAGTTTGACATAATCAGACTCGGATTGTTGTGAGCTTCCTGAAACCTCCCCTACTTTTAGTGTTGTTGCAGCCCGTTCTTTGTGTATATCATCAATATGTTGCCAATGAAGAGAGAATGGATCATTGATGTTAAGCATTCCTTGTTTACTTACATTAGTTTCAGGAACTACTTTATTTTCCGCATCAGAGCGAGACCCCTCTATTGCAACACTCTCAGGAAATGTTTGACTAACATCAATAGACTACAATTGCATATACCAAGTTAAGTTAATTTGAAATATATACATATTAACTGAATTAGATGCCCTATTAACTGCAGTAGATCCACAAGTAAAAATGTGCATTCAACACGCAATACTTATTCTTTCCAACGTTTTCTTTGTCAGTTGCTTTTAGCAAACCACTAGTGACAGGACTCGTATACAGGGCTCTACCAACTGCATTAAAATACCGTTTGTAAAATCTACTTTCATCTGGTCTTCTCTGTGCACCCAACTTCAGAATCTTTCTCTCATCACATATTCCAAATATGCTTCTTATATGATCACTGGTCAACTTTTTTGATTCCCCTTCAAAATTAAAACTACCTTCCTCACTTTTATAGGTTGACAAAATATTCCTTATATCATTTTAATTTTTTCTACAAATATGAGGTGGCAATTTACCATATTTTATTGCTTCAATAAGTTTGTAGAATGGACAGTATTTCCTTAAATGATCCAAGTGTATCTCAGTGAGATTTATTCCTTTTATGGTACGAACCATTCTAAGCAGATTAGAAATATATGTCTTCGTATCATCAGCCTATAAATAATAATTTTCAGATGAAATAAATGAACTTTCATCTGAACTACGTGCATTTTTCATCTGAACAAAATGCACTTTAACTGAACTAGATGCACAATTAAAGGAACTAGTTGTAAATCTACCTGCAAATTTTCAAGTTTTTCAACCTCTTCATCCTCCTCTTCAATTACTTTTTCTTTTCCCTTGTTACCCTTCTTATCTTCATTCGCAAGTTGTTTCACTCGCTCTTTTCCATTTTTTTTCTTATCCTGCATATGTTCATTTAAACAGTATATTCAACATTTTCAATTTGCAATTAAATGAATTAAATAAAATTTGCAATTTTCAGGTAAGTTTATTCACTTTCTCATCTGAACAAGATGCACTTTAACTGGATTAGATGCAACATTAAAGGTACTAGATGTAAATTTACCTGTAAATTTTGGAGTTCTTCAACATGTTCATCCTCCTCTTCAATTATTTTTTCTTTTACCTTTCCCTTTTTACCCTTCTTATCTTCATTTGCAAGTTGTTTCTCCTGGCCTTTTCCATTTTGTTTCTTATCCTTCTTTTTTGAATTTGTTTCCTGCATATATTCATATAAACAGTATATTCAACATTATGACATGAACTAGATACATTTTATAAAATTTTCAACTAAGTTTATGCATTGTGACATAAAATATAGGGTATGCATTTTTAGATGTTCTATAAGCTACAGAAACTATTTTATTACCTTGGCGCCTTCTTCATCCTCATATTCATCCACAAGATGTTTTTCACTCAACCTTTTATTCTTATTCTTCTATTGTGAAACAGTTTTTTATACATTTTTTAAATGTTTATTTAAGCTAAATAAAGTAAATAAACTATGCTATTACATTTGGTTCTTCCAGCTCTCTATCTTGTTCTTCATACTTATCCGATACTTGTTTCTTACTTCCATCTTTATCCTCATCCAACCTTGATTTCCTTTTTCTTTTTTTGCTCAAAGGATCACCAGTGTCTGTCGAAGTCATCTCCTGCATATGTCATTATGTCGTTCAAATAAACCATATATCGTTTTAACTAAACTAGATGCACTGTGATCTGAAATATATGCATTTTTCATATCTTTATTTAAGCTTGATAAATTAAATAAATTTGTCATGTTACCTTTGCTCCTTCAAACTCTCTATCTTGTTCTTCAATCTTATCCGATAGATGTTTTTCACTTTCGTCTTTATCCTCTTCTAAACTGAGTTTCTCTTTTCTTTTTTTGTTCAAATGACCGACAATGTCCTTAGAAGTTGTCATCTGCACATGTCATTCTGTTAATATAAGGATTTATATTCAACGTTATAAAGTGAACAAGATGCATATTTGACCTGAACAAGATGTACTTTTGACCTGAACATGATGCGTTTTGGCCTGAACTAGATGCACTTTCACCTAAACCAAATATTTTGCTAAGCTAGAGTAACCAAATAAACTGCCTCAATTCCTCTTCATTTGGCATCTCAATGTAATAAATCTCATCTTAAACTATATCTATTTAAAACTAAACTAGATGCATTGTGACCTGAAATATATACATTTTTCATATGTGTATGGTTTATTTATTCTAGAGAAACTAAATAAACTGCCATATTTACCTCTTGCTCTTCACTTGTCATATTAATGTCTTGGATTAGACATTCTTCACTATCTTGAGTTTCTGCTCTTGGTGAAACTGTTTTTTTTCCAGATCGTCTTACTAATTTATCTGGCCCCCTGGCTTTCCTTTTTGGTCGAGCCAATATCTTCTGTGAATTTAAGTGCATTCAGTTCAAAATTAAAAACATCAACGACAATATAATTAGGGCATAGACATTTAAATCAGGTCAAATTGCGGCACGATCATGTCAAATTGGCGCATCCACAGTTCAAAATTTTAATTATGGAAATGCAGATTAGGTAAAATCAAGTGTGTATAGTTCAAAAGTGAGTATGTGAAGTTCCAAATAGGTAAAATTAAGTGCATATAGTTCGAAACTAACTACGTATTGTTCCAAATAGGTAAAATCAACTGCATATAGTTCAAAACTAACAACACATGTTTCAAAATTAAAAACATCAATAATAACATAATTAGGACACAGTAGCTTCGTAATTTTCATATTCTGGTGCACAAAGTGCATATAGTTCAAAAATATGTATGCAAAGATCCAAATGTAAAATTAAGTGCATGTAGTTTGAACTAATCACGTATGGTTCCAAATAGGTAAAATCAACTGCATATAGTTCGAAACTAACTACATATGGTTCAAAGTTAAAAACATCAACGGCAAGATAATTAGGGCATAGACATTTAAATCATGTCAAATTGGCACATCCATAGTTCAAATTTAATTACGGAAATGCAGATTAGGTAAAATCAAGTGTATAAAGTTCTGTTGAACTTAGAGTTCAATAATTGATTTTGATTATAACTTTGATTATGTTTTTAATGATTTTACGATTTCTCTATTTCGATGATATAACGCTTTGTCTTTTCCAAAAGTAGAAAATGTAAATTTCAGCACCAGAAAGATAGAGCACAGAAAAAAAGAAGCCAACGGTTCAAGCGGACCCAGAATCAGAGCTAAAACGAAGGAGTTACGACCCTTCGAAGAACGACGAGAAAACCGAGGAGCTGCCAGAGAAAAACGACCGATCGAATGGCAGAAACGACCGATCGTTTCTGGACCAAATTCGTCCAGTGAGGTCGTCTGCAAAACAACCGGTCGACTGTAGAAAACGACCGATCGTTTTCTGCAGAATTCATAAAACGACTGATCGACTGAAAAACGACCGATCGTTTTTCAGTCGTTTTCAGAAACAGCTTTTCAGCTTAGTCTGGGATATTGCTTAAAACCTTTGGATAAAACCCTCAACCACTACCAACGGTCATAAAACACAAAAACAGACCTTTTGGTCTATATAAACCATCCCAATCACTCTCCCAACCACAACGAATTACATCTATTCATCATCCTTCAACCTCTCTAAATCAAAACCCTAAAAATCACCATTTTGGTGAAATAATTCGAAAAAGAGGGAAATTGAAGAAAAAGCAATTCGAGCTCAACCAAATATCAAACATCATCAAAACCACAAATTAGCTTATTTAGAAGCAATCAAGTTGTGGGTGTTGTTTTAATTTTCGATAATTTTGTAAAGAGTAAACTATAAACTCATTTGTGAGCGAGTGATCGGGTAGAGGCTTTGTAAGCGAGTGTTGCTTAAAAGCTCTAGGTCTTTTCATTCGGGATACTCATAGAGTGAGGGGGAGCTTAATCGGTCGATTAGCTCGTTAGGATTGTAATATCCGGAAGAAGATTTTTTAGTGAAATACTCGGTAGTATCGAGGAGAGGACGTATGTCGTTTTGCCGAACCTCTATATATAAGTCACGGTGTCAATTTCTTCATTAACTTTTACTTTCCGCAACTTACATTATTATTTATTTTCTTGCTTGCGTTTGAAGTTGTTAACGTTTATTAACGTTTAAGCTTAGAATTGAAAAAGTTGGGTTGTTAGTTGCACTTAGATTTTAATTAGGCGAAAAGCGCCAAAAACCTTATTCACCCCCCTCTAAGGTTTAGCCACCAGGGCCAACAAGTTCAAAACTAAGTATGTGAAGTTCAAAATAGGCAAAATCAAGTTCATATAGTTCGAAACTAACTACGTATGGTTCCAAATAGGTAAAATCAACTGCATATAGTTCAAAACTAACAACGTATATTTCAAAATTAAAAACATCAATAACAACATAGTTAGGACATAGAATCTTTGTAATTTCGTATTTTCTGGTGCACCAAGTGCATATAGTTCAAAACTAAGCATGCAAAGTTCCAAATGTAAAATTAAGTGCATATAGTTTGAAACTAACTACGTATGGTTCCAAATAGGTGAAATCAACTGCATATAGTTCGAAACTAACTACATATGGTTCAAAATTAAAAACATCAACAACAAGATAATTAGGGCATAAACATTTAAATCATGTCAAATTGTGGCACGATCATATCAAATTGGGGGATCCATAGTTCAAATTTAATTAGCGAAATGCAGATTAGGTAAAATCAAGTGTATATGGTTCAAAACTAAGTATGTGAAGTTCCAAATAGGTAAAATAAAGTGCATATATTTTCAAACAAACTATGTATGGTTCAAAATTAAAAACATCAATAACAACATAATTAGGACACAGAAGCTTCGTAATTTCATATTCTGGTGCACCAAGTGCATATACTTCAAAATTAAGCATGCAAAGTTCCAAATGTGAAATCAAGTGCATATAGTCCAAAACTAATTACGTATGGTTCCAAATAGGTAAAATCAACTGCATATAGTCCAAAACTAACTACATATGGTTTAAAATTAAAAACATCAATAACAATATAATTAGGACACAGAAGCTTCGTAATTTCATATTCTGGTGCACCAAGTGCATATAGTTCAAAATTAAGCATGCAAAGTTCCAAATGTAAAATCAACTGTATATAGTCCAAAACTAACTACATATGGTTCAAAATTAAAAATATCAATAACAACATAATTAGGACACAGAAGCTTCGTAATTTCATATTCTGGTGCACCAAGTGCATATAGTTCAAAATTAAGCATGCAAAGTTCCAAATGTAAAATCAAATGCATATAGATCGAAACTAATTACGTATGGTTGCAAATAGGTAAAATCAACTGCATATAGTCCAAAACTAACTACATATGGTTCAAAATTAAAAACATCAACAACAACATAATTAGGACACAGAAGCTTCGTAATTTCATATTCTGGTGCACCAAGTGCATATAGTTCAAAATTAAGCATGCAAAGTTCCAAATGTAAAATCAAGTGCATATAGTTCGAAACTAATTACGTATGGTTCAAAATAGGTAAAATCAACTGCATATAGTCCAAAACTAACTACATATGGTTCAAAATTAAAAACATCAACAACAACATAATTAGGACACAATACACTGAAATTTGCTCAAATTAGGGCATAACAAACTGTATAAAATTCATAGTAAGTATAATACACTTAAATTAGGACTAATCAAAGCAATATAGCCCTTTAACAATCAATTGCAACATTTTGAAATTAGGGCATCAAATTAACGAATACCTTTGTTGGCGCCTCCACAACTTCGTCAGTATCACTCTTCGTATTGTTTCTCGTTCTCACCATTCTGTCAATGAGTACGACGCTAGAGATAGAGACTATTAGGGGAAAGTTTGGGTGAGATCGAGTTGCAGATGTGTAATGGAGGTAGATCGAGTTGCAGATGTGTAGAGATAGAAAGTAGGGTTTTGGAAAGAGGAAATTCGTGCTGTGTAGAGAGAGAAAGTAGGACGGCGAATTCAGATTTATTAGGGTTTATATATTTTTAAAAAGTGGTACTTAGAGGGAATTGTAAATTATAAAGGTAATTGGGAGGAATATAATTCGGTAAAAGGGACTTATAGAGAATTGCCCCATTTTTTTATATTATAATTTAGTACACTTTAATTATAATTATAATTTGACCTGAATTTACTATTTTTGAGTCCGTTTGCGGGCAACAATTTTTGTGATTTTTGGATTTTGTATTTTAAAAATTCCGGGTCTTTGGACTTTACTGATTATTTGGCTTTTCGGCTGAAAAAACTAAAAAATTCTTATTTTTAATGGAATTTTAAAACATATTTTTAAAATCTAATTATGGACCAAAAACTTGTTACCAGATACATTTTTAGTGACCCGCCATTAAAATTTTGGATGAAAATTGTTTGAAAGTTACAATTTAGTCCATATAGTTTTAAAATTTACAATAACCAATTGAAAATTATAAACATTATGGAGCTGTATATATTACTAACACCTATATAAAAGCTTGGGACTTATTTAAAACTAGACACTTATATAAAAAAGGTAAATAATAAAACAAACGAGTTTCACAATTATCCAAGCACCGAACACCATATGGACTCTATTGGATGAGATGATATAAATATATATTTACAAAACTAATAAATTGAAAGGATAGTTACCAACAACTAATTTTAATAATTTGTCATCTTCGTTTTTATTTCTACACGTTTAAACAGATTAATTTCTTTTTTAAAATAAATGATTAGATTAAAGTCAAGACTTGTTAATATCACCATACGTAAATAAATTGGATCTAATAAACCTAATGCCTCAAACTCGGAACATTGTACAAAAGAGCTTTAGTAAAAAAGCTTAATTTAGTCGATACTTATTAATATCACCCTACATTTAGTCGGAACTACTCTAGTAAAGAGTTTTATTTATTTGGATTACTCCGTACTTGATTGGGAACATATTATAAATGACTTGTTCAACAACATCACTAACTTAAAAGACTCAAATATTTTTTGAAACATCACAAAGCTGTGAAATTAAGGAAGATTTTTTGAAAACTAACATGAACATGAATATAGAACCAATATGTAACCAATTAAAAATGAGTCAACTCCTAGTGAAACTAAATCTGTAAACCACTTGATTTTCTCAACTATGGGCATCTAGTAATTATATGCATTATGCAATGTTTTCACTTATGAAACTTGCACTTGTAGCAGAGAAATACTAGCCAATGGCATTTGATTCTCTGAAGTTGAAATTAGTAAAGGAAAACAAATTATAGAACTTCAGCGATAGACTTTGTACTGAAACAGATAAAATTATTAAAGAACATGAACATATGTTTAGTAATTGAAATTATTACACAAATTACAAGTATACTAAGTTCATAGCTCAAAGGTATATAATTCCTTTTTATTTTTTCCTGGTTTTTGGAAATACAAATTCAATATTACAACCGCTCTCGTTTATTAAAAAAGACATAGCATCATCTTGGTATAAAATCCGAGAGCTTACACCAAGCACTATCTAATGCTTCAAAGTAAGTAATTCTCCAAGACTTACTGAGAACCAAGGGACCTATCAGAACCCAGAAACCAACTATGAATCCGATTGCAATGCTGCCAATAAACCATAAGTCTCGATATTCATCACTTTCTCCTTTAACTCCAAGGACAACTTTCGGTACTCTCCTATTCTCATTGCATTTGCCAAGAGGTGGCCCACAAAGCTTGTTACCAGCGAAGCTGGATTCACCTAAGCTTTGGAGTTGAGTACTTGTAGGAATTTGCCCTGTGAGTTTGTTATTGGACAGGTTCAAGTTATTTAAGAAATTTAATCTCGATATGCTCAATGGAAGTTCACCTGAAGGTTTAGAGAAAGATTTAAGCTTTCGAGTGATCTCATGCCATGCCCCAGATTTTGGATAAACCCGGGTTGTGAATGTAAATTAAAATAAAAAGGTTTAAATGATAAAACATGCGGAAGTATTTGACAATACACTATAATAAAACCAAACAGATCTTTCAGGACATGCCAATAATCATATTTGAGTCACTATTGGCCTAAGGGTAGCCAACAACGCTCAAATGTGACGATACGAAAAGAAAGCAATTTTAATAAAATGATTTATAGAAATTTTGGCATGATCTTTGCGTATCTATTTGTTTCCACAAAAAATCAACCTGTTCAAACAATATGATATAGATAATTAAAACTCATCAACGCGATATTTCTAAAACCAATCCAACAATAAAATGTCACATCCAACCCAGCTAACCATCAAGATCCAAAACATATGGTCAAAATAAATAAGGTACGAATAAAGTATTTGTATGCAAATAACGAACAAACTCGCGATAAACACTTATTAGGCCAACATGGCTCAACTAAATAAATAATCCCGACATGAATAAAAAGTCTAACGTGCGTGCGATCAAGCGTAATCCGATAACTGAGCCACTAGCAATCACTCTAAACTTCGTCACGTTTAAGTCGGTACCTGTACGTCGATAGAAAACAAAACATACAGGAAACAAATAAAGGAGATAAGAAAACAATCTTATTTTAATAGCACTTGCACGCACACACAATCCTAAACATGCAATTCTATCACGACATCACTATTAGTAACACATTATTCATATGACACATGATATCCAAAATGCTATACCAAACACAATGTTAAACAAAGCAACATATAATCCAAAGAACTAAATAATAATTATTTTAAAATAAAACACAATAGTAAAATACATTCGGGATTGCATCACACGTACCCACCTTTAGAGCCACTATTGCTCAGGGACCCAGTGCACTGGTACCCCACACACGCGCGCTGGTACTAAAGTACCCACCTTTAGAGTAACTGTTCAAGGACCCATAATGCAATGGTACCCTACACACAATGGTACAAATGTACCCACGCCACTGCTCAGGGACCCAAAGTGCAATGGTACCCCACACTCTGGTACTACAAACCCAAAATCAATATATATATATATATATTTATTTAATTATGATGATTGAGTGATAATGGTTTTCGTGGTTTCATATATATATATATATATATATATATATATATGAAACCACGAAAACCATTATCACTCAATCACCATAATTAAATAAATAAAACATAGTATAAACTGGTCACTTTTAATCATATATATATATATATACATATAGCAGTCCACAGTTTCACCTCTATAGTTACACAAGATCACCACATACATTGTTCACGGTATCATGAATTTTCCAACTGAGCACTTAAAATGTTATAGATCAATCTTCAATTTTTATAAGAATTAATAATCACAATTCACACTTAACGTTAATTCACATAGAATCTAATATCACAAAATACAAGCAGGCCCATGTTATATTCTACACAAGAACGCAAACACACAAATAAACAACCACACAAATAAAACCTATTAAAGTAGGATCGGTTTCTTCCCCCTTACCGAAACAAACAAGAGCTCGTTTGTCAAAATATCCCAAACTTGAGCCGAATATCCACCAAACGATATAACAAGATCTGTACAGCCACTAAACAACCCTTAAACTGCCCACAAAGAAAATAAATACATCTACCGATCAATTTAATTAATTGCAATTTGGATTAGGCTCTACCTTAAAATTTGACGTTTTATAAAAATGAAAATTAAAGTAAACGGCTTACACAGTTAAATGGATCTCGAAGAATAGATTAAGAAAACATATTCGATTGCAGAAAACGGACATCCAATGACCCGAGAATCAACTCCTGAAGCGGCTGCCTTGAAAAGACGAAACCACCACCATCACACCGATCACCGCTCTGATTTGTTTACAGGAGTAGGCTCCGTCTAGGTCAAGACCTCTCCGATGAACTACTGTCCCTCCCTGTCGTTCCTCTCTTTCTCTCTCTCTATCTCTTTGTTCTGTATATGTATTTGTATGTATATCATATGTATTTATGTCGTATGTATATATGTACACCGTATGTGTATATGTATGTGTGTATGTGTTGCTGTGTATACAGGTATATGAATTAGGTTTTAGATTTTAGGATTAATCAAATTAGTAGCCTAGCCCATAAGTTATTCTAATCCCAAAAAACTATTACACGTCTATTTCATTACTATATAATATATTTTCACGTATAAACAACACATTATTATCACAATAAAAATAATAAACGTCAATAGTAAACACACAAATTTCCGAGATGTTACATCTCATTTCACCAATGTTGATTGGAATGGAACCTGAAAAGTGATTCCGAGATAAATTCAGGAACCTCAAACCTGCAAGTCTTGTTAACCCCTCTGGGATCCAACCTGATAAGTTATTCGATGAACGATCTATAAACTTCATGAACATGAGTATTGAACTATGTTCGTTCTCACTTCCTTTTGTCACCAAAACCTCATTATCATATGTAAAGAAGTTCTGGAGCTTCCATCTTGGGATGTATAAATCTGATCCGTAGTCCCAATTTCGCTCCGTATTTATCAGAGCACTGAAATTCGCGAAGCACTTTGGCACGAACCCAGAGAGGCTATTGTGTGCAAGGTCCAAAACTTGGAGAGATTTAAGATCACATAGTTCGTTTGGAATATTTCCGTAGAACCTATTAGAGTGAAGATTCAAATTGACCAAATGTGGAAATGACAGAATGACTTACCCACCCAAGTAGGTATATTTCCGGAAAATTGTTTTCTTCCGATATCAATTATTTGCAATAGCGTACAAATTTGTAGAGTCTGAGGCAACTTTCCCGAGAGATTGTTATTATGCAAGTCTAGATATCTAAGATTAAATAGATCTCCATACGAGTTTGGGATGGGACCATTCAGATAATTGTTATCTAATTTTAGAATTTGTAGCTTTGTCCAATTCTCGAAGCAGTCAAGAATACTTCCTGATAAAAAAATTATTTTGAAAATTTATGAACTATTTGAGTTTGTCTGGTAACAAAAGAATTGGTGAATAGATTCTGAGAAAGAATTGTTTGAAAGATCTAGCCAATACACGTCAGACATGAATGGTGGTAATGAACCAGTGAAATTGTTTGAACTCAGATCGGCTACTGTTAAGGACTCACCACTAAACCAACTTCCATCATTAGGAATTTCTCCATATATTCCGTTAGATGATAAATTTAGGTATTCAAAAGCTGCATGGGTCTTATCCCAGAACTTGGTGCGAATAGAAACCGATATTCTTGTGCTTGAAATGTCTAAGAATTTTAGTTCTTTTTGGGATTGCAGCCAAGAAGGGAATCTAGATCCAAGATGCCAATTGCTCAATTCCAAGCTTTCAAGTTGAAAGGGAGGAATCCAGATATCACGAGATTTCCAGGTCAGCTTATTTGCAGATGCAGCTAGGTGCTTTAATCTTTTAAGATTTGCAAAATGAAGCTCTGTACACCTTCCATCGAGTTTTCATCAAAGTAAAAGGACTCTAACATTGTTAGTTGCCCTAGAACTTCAGGCAGGGTTCCATTTAATAGATTGAAAGAAAGATCTAAATGGTTCAAATTGGATGATCTTGCTATTGAAGATGGAATTGTACCTGAGATGGAGTTATCAGAAAGGCTAATGTGGACTAGATTTGTGAAATCGCCAATCTCATCTGGCAAGTTACCAGTGACATTAGCTCCATCCAACTTCAGTACTTTCAAACTTGTAAACGTGAAACTCTTAAGGAATTTCCCTATGTCCAACATATAGAGATTATTATTAGACAACGTAATAGCCTTCAAGTTGCAGAGCTTTCCTAAGGATACTGGCACCGACCCCTCCAGTTTATTATAGCTCAGATCGAGACTAGTTAGAGAAGTCAAGTTCCCTATTTCATTTGCGTTGACTCCTTCCAACATATTATAATAAAGATCAATTTCTTCAAAAAAATTTAAACTATAAAACCATTTTGGTATTCTCACGCTAGAACCAGCTTCATTCTGATTGTTGAAGAATAATTTTATCGAAGTCGTGTTTTGAAGAGCACTTGGAAATGGATTGCCAGAAAATGATCTCCCACTTATGTTTAGTGAGACTACATGAGGGAAATTAAATAGCCACTCAGGAACAGGTGAATTGAAGGTGTTGTAAGAAAGGTCGACAATCGAGAGCGCAGTAAAGTTAACACTGGTAATCGACGGTGAAATATCTCTCAACAGACAACCAGACAAGTGTAGTTCAAGTATAGAAGGGAGCAAGCTTGTCGAATGTACCCCAACCTATTATTTCGCCCAGGTATACATGAAACATATCTAGATATCGTAATGAAACAAGACCTGAAACCCATCTGAAACTATTTCTACTTAATTGATGGTTATGTCCAAAATCAAGATGGCGGATCCCTGAATCTGATAGGTTTCCAAGTTGATGAGGGATATTTCCGCCAAATTCAGATCGTGAAAAGTTGAGGTACCTCAAACTTATAATGGAGCCAATGAAGCTAGATATTGGAATATTATTAAAGTCATTGATGCTCAAGTCAAGATGACGTAGGTGCTTCAGATCAAGCAACGATGGATTAATCTTGCCACCTAATGGTTGCTGTTCATTATTATAACTTATTAAAAAGTGACCTTGGAGTTTAATTTTAGTGACGTGGCCAGTGTAGTTGTTGCATACGATTCCATCCCATCCACAACAGTCGTTGCCGACCCATGAGGATAGGCGGTTTGTAGGGTCGGACAGATCTTGCTTGAACTTAAGAAGAGCTTGCCTCCCAGTTTCGAAGCAAAGAGTACCGAAGCTATCACTACTTGCAGTAGACGAGCAACAATGGAATGTGGTGACAGCGAAAAAGCAATAATAAAGTGAAATAAGAAGTTTAGTATAGCTCATGATTTACCTGTATTACATAAAAACTTGCATTATCTGTATGTAGTTTTTGACATGCTTCAGTGTCAATACTGTGGTTGATATATACAGGGAGATGTTACTGTTATTTAGCTACACTATTCTTGCAAAGACTTTCAAGTTTGAACTCCAAGACTTCTAGCTTGGGCTGTACCAAAAATTATTGAGTTTTGTTGTACACTGTTCGTTTAATCGTTTTAAATAATGAATACGGTAGATAGAAAGGATAAACAGATAAGAGTAATTGTCAAGTGATGTTGTACTGAGTTGTATTATAAGAAGAATGAGGTGAAATTTTGTATGAGTTTCCTGTTAAAATATTGTTCCAGTCTCACATCGGTCGTTGATCCATCACTGCCTATGGTTGTATATGACTTTCTCTGCTTGCTATTGTTGGTTTATTGAAAGTAATACCAATATGCAGCTATCCAAGCTCTAAATATGCTAATCTAGTTTGGGATATAAACATATTATTAGATTATTAAGAAAAAAATTAAACTGAAAACTTAAGCTTTTTGGTGGCATAATCTATGTTATTTATTTTTACCTGTAGCTTTAATTTGTGTTCTTGTTTAAATATGACGGTACATAGTGCTATCACGTGCAGTTTCAATCATCTAACTCATTAGACTAACCTCTCTGTCTTTTCCTCTCCATTGGACAAAAACACACAACCTAAGCATAAATACAATGTTATTCAATATTCCCCTTCATAATGATTATAGAGGGCGGAGCTAAGCGGAGGCTCGTAGGGGTTAAAACATCCCCATATTTTAAAAAAGTCACGATACGTATATATTTTACACAAGTTTTAGTATTAGCACCCCCATATTTTGTTTGCACTTGTAATTTTTTTCTTTTTGAATTCCACCGCACTTGATTGTCGAATCCTAGCTCCGCCGGTGATTGTAATCCTGGCACAAGCTTATTGGCACAATCTTGTAGCATAAAGTATAAATTGGGTAATAATTCAAAGTAAAATTGTTTTTACACGTAAACTCGCCTTCAACATTTTGATTTGATTTAATTTTAAAAAATGTATAAATTAACTTCATTGTTGCTCCTTCTTTAGTATAATTGTCTTACCGACAGAGACCGGAATTTCGGTCTTCGGTCATGATCGATGACTTTTCGAAAGCATTGTAAAATAAACTTATTATGTACGTTTATATATTGAAATATATTGCAACTGTATATGATAGAACATAAAAATTAGACCCGAATATTCTATTCGGGTAATAATCGACCCACACTTCATAAATGGGTATCCAATGCTTGATGGGTCATCACATGCCTTTCCTAGAAAATAGAGGTAGAAACTAATAAAAGCCCAAGCCCACTTAACTAGGGACCTATATCTAAAAAAAACCCTAAGATGGAGACACTTGTCAACATCCAAGGAGGCGTAGTTGCCTATAAATAGCCAACTACCCCTCCTAGAAAAGGACCCAGAAAATCTATTCAAAAATTATAGAGAGAAGTTGAGGAAAGAGAGAAACTAGTCAAATCTTAGCCAATTAAGGAACAAATCGAACAGGGCAAGAGCCGAGTATCGAAAAAAGAGGAGAACGACCAAGATAAGAGATTAAGTAGTCGAATCGAGCACAAGTGTAATAAATCCGAGCACAAGTGTAATAAATCCTAGCAAGTGTAATAATCCGATCAATAATAAAGACCAAGAAGTGTTCCTCATTTATAGCTAATTTACCATTATATTATTGTTGAAAAGCCTAACGCGACCGACAAAAGTTATGGCTTTATCAAATGGCGCCGTCTCCGGGAATCATCTAGTTCCCAACTAGCTTAGAAGTCGAATACCAATACTCTATCAGACGAGCGACAATGGAGACCAATGTAGAAGAAACTCATCCCGAGATAGTAGAAACCAATAACCAAAACGTGCAAATTAGTCAACAAGACCTCGACGATCTACTTGCCATCCGCGACAGATACGACGCTATCCAGTCCGGAAACCAACCAACAACCTCCAATGTCCACCAAGAACAACCGGCCGAACAACCCCAACAGCTTGAAGGGATCATCGATGAAAACTCTTTGTCCTCGGATGACGAACGAGTCTTGCCCGTATTAAGGCATGCAGAAAGACGCTTACCCGGATCCCAGGCAGGGCCAAGCTCAAAAGTCTCTTTGCCAACAGCCTCGGTCAACTCTGGTGCTCGTTTACAAACGAACGAAGCTCATCGGTTCGGCATGCCCGAGGATCATGTACTCGAACAGTTGTCCCAGCTACCAACTAATCCACCGAGGATGATTACACCACCCACGGTCGAAGTACAACACATCGTTCCGTTAGCCGAGGAAAGGAACTACACCCAGCTACAAGCTCAGCTGGCGGCATGCATGACGGCCATAACAGCGGCCGGCATCGCATTGCCAATTATCCAACCCGCCAATACAGACAAAGACCCACGCCGTGAAGCGGAAGGTTCCGCCTACAGGGCCGCCCTGGAAGTGGCCGGTCGGTGACCCGATACGAGAATTCCCCACCAAGGGGGCAACATCCCAATAACGGTCCCTCCAACGATCGTCCACCCACACACTTATACGGAATATGTCCTCCACCCAAACACGAAGGACGGTAGATATCCCGAACACATGATAGGGGAAGGATACGGCCCACCACCGCATCAGGGGGGATACCCCCCCTACCAGGCCACGGATGACGCGTTCCAACAGGCTTGGAACGTATGCCAAGAAACCCCATGTACCGAACAGATCACTCGGTACCGTAATCCTATGGGGTTCGTCATCCCCGAGTTCAGACTCTACGACGGAAGGAGTTGTCCTATTGACCATCTGAGACACTACAAGACGAAGATGGAACTGTGGAGCGATGACCATGCACTAATGTGCAAGTTTTTCAAAAACAGCTTGGGCCAAGAGGCTTCATCGTGGTACCACAACTTGCCACGAGGCTCCATTAGGGACTGGGCAGAGCTGCTAAGAGCGTACTCCACTAGATACGCTGTTCATCGGAAGAAGAAGGTTAGCATCGAAACCCTTCTGAAAATGACGATGACGTCCAATGAAAGGCTCAATGACTACTGCATACGTTTCATCGACGTAGCAAACCAGATCCCACAATACGCCCATAATATAGCCATCCAGAACTTTATCAACTCCATCCCTAATGGCTATTGGGTGAGAAGGAAGTTTATATGCAAAAACTTTCCGACCACTGATTCCCTACTAGCCTACTGTACCCACCTCACCGATAAAAACGACGAACTGCGTTTCCTCAACCGAACTCAACCAAGAAGAGAGTCGGTCCGCGAGGCACAGGTGGGTCGCAAAAGAGCTAAGAATAACCAGGGAGAAACATTCCAACCGACCAGAAAGGGCAAAGGTCCCGAGGTCCGTAGCAGGATAGAGCGACCACGAGCACTTGAGCCCAAACCGCTCCAGATCGCATACCCCACCCCGATCAACGAACACAAACCGCTCCAGCTCACCTACCCAATGCCCCCCAAACCGTTTCAACAAGGTTGGCTCCAAGAGGGAGAGCGCCGAAACACATTCGAACCGGTCGAACTACGATACACTTTCAACTTATCTGCTGAAGATATCCTCAAGGATATATGCAGGGAAAGTTGGTATTCCCGACCACTACCGATCACCTCTCCCCCCAATCAGAGAGATTCCAAGCTCTTCTGCGCATATCATGAGGATCACGGCCATCTCACTGAGCATTGCCGTAACCTGCGATGGAGAATGAACCAGTGGGGCGATGCGGGATACCTAGCCAAGTTCATCAAAGGATCTGGGAATAAAGGCAAACAACTGGCCATCAAGGGAGCCGACGATCGGCAAGGCAAAACAATCAACGTCGTTCATATGTCACGACCCAAGGGCCCAGGTGGGGAACGGTCACGACAACGACAACTGGCTCACTTTGGCCAAGTAGCCAAGGCATCACAGGCATCGACCTCTAAACGACAATGCACACCACAGCGACATCCACCCATTTCCTTCTCGGATCTGGACGAGGAAGGGGTGGTTTACCCCCACGGGGACGCTATCAACCTCCGTGTTCAAATCGGCCTTGACACGGTCAGCAGGGTGCTTGTCGACCAATGAGCCTCTTGTGATATCATGTACAGAGAGCTCTTCGACAAGATGGAACTCAAGCTGCAAGATCTACAGCCTACCAATGTCACACTGATCGGGTTCATCTCCGAGACGACAAAACCGTTGGGAAAGATCGTCCTCAGTGTCACAACTGGATCCGTATCAATTCCCGTGGAGTTCTTAGTGGTCAACGACAACTCCGGCCACAACGCAATCTTGGGCCGATCTTGGCTGCACGCCATGAAGGCCATACCCTCGACCTACCACCAAAAGGTCAAATACCCAAATGATAAGGGAGAGATCGAGACAGTCAGAGGATGTCAGGAAGATTCTAGACGTTGTGAGGACATTACCACGGCTCTCCAAAGACAGTTGAGCGTTGTCGAACAACCCACCAGCACAAAGAGGCTGATCAACCAAATAGCCAAAACCGTGAGGGTTGTTGAAGGACAAGTAGGAGAGACACTTAGGAAGGTGTATATTCCGGGCATGGACGAGGAGCACTACTTTCTCCTCGGCGATAACCTTCCAAAACAGGAATCCGAAGAGTTAGAAGCATTCCTCTTCAGCAACGTTGATATATTCGCCTGGAGTCCCAAAGACATGCCAGGCCTAGACCCCGAAACGGCATGCCACCACCTAAGTGTTAACGCCGAGTACAAGCCTATAGCTCAAAGGAGCAGAAAAGTGTCTGTACAGCACAGAGCAGCTATAATCGCTGAAGTACAAAAGCTATTGGAGGCTGGAGCCATAAGGGAGGTTTTCTATCCCAAATGGTTATCCAATCCAGTCGTCGTCCCAAAAAAGAACGGAAAAGAGAGGGTCTGTATAGACTTCACCAACCTCAACAAAGCCTGTCCGAGAGACCACTTTCCCCTTCCGAGAATTGATCAACTGGTGGACGCGACTGCGGGAGCTGAAAGGATGACTTTTCTTGACGCATATTCAGGATACCACCAAATTCCCCTCGCCCACAAAGATCAAGAAAAGACGTCATTTATATCGCCCTTGGGAAATTATTGCTACACGGTAATGCCGTTCGGCCTGCGTAATGCGGGAGCAACATACCAAAGGATGATAACAAGGGTATGTCGAGATCATATAGGGAAGACGATGGAGGTATACATAGACGATATGGTCGTCAAAAGCGAAAGGGCTACATCCCACCTCCAAGATATTAGAAACGTCTTCCAAACGTTGGGCGAGCACAAACTAAAGCTCAACGCGAGCAAGTGTGCATTCGGAATCAGCAAAGGGAAATTTCTGGGGCACATGGTCAGCCAACGAGGAATCGAGGCAAATCCCGATCAGATCACAGCTCTTCGGAACCTAGCAGCACCCAAGAATAAGAAGCAGGTACAAGAGCTTACGGGAATGATGGCAGCATTGAGCAGATTCATCAGTCGATCCGCAGACAAGGGACGACCGTTTTTCGAATCACTCAAGAAGGATAGGAAATTCGTGTGGGAACCGGGATGTGAGGCTTCATTCAACAATCTCAAAGAGTACCTGAGGACGCTGCCACTGCTAGTGAGGTCGAACAAAGGAGATATTCTGGCATGCTACCTAGCAGTTTCCACTACAGCTATGAGTGCGGTTATCCTAAGAGAATAAGGTCGCGAGCAATTTCCGATCTACTTCGTCAGCAAAACTCTGGTCGAAGCCGAAACACGTTACCTACCCCTGGAAAAGCTGTGTCTGGCATTGGTCGTAGCAACCAAAAAGTTGCCACACTATTTCATAGCTCATCAGGTCCAGGTATACACGAAATTCCATATCAAAGAATCACTTTGGCGGACGGACATTAGCAGCCGAGTTGCCGCCTGGGGGGTCGAACTATCCCAATTCCAAATCAAGTTCGCACCCCGACATGCCGTAAAGGGACAAGTCTTGGCCGATTTCGTTGCAGAATTCACTGAAGGGTATGATGAGCCTTTGGCTCTATCCCCGCAATCACACTGGCAGATACATGTCGACGGGTCAGCCACCAAGGACGGATCAGGAGCAGGGATCGTCCTTAAGTCTATAGAGGGAGCAATCATCGAGAAAAGCATAAAACTGGGCTTCCGAGCTACCAACAATGAGGCAGAATACGAAGCCCTGATAAATGGCATGCTCATTGCCCGATCCCTCGGATGCACCCACTTGATCGCAAGTTCAGACTCCATGCTGATCGTCAATCAAGCCATCGGCGAGTACCAAGCCAAAGATGACAGAATGATCCTATACCAGGAAAAAGTCCAAAGCTTGATGGCCACTTTCGAACAGTGCGAGTTAATAAGAATCAACCGCACCGAAAACGCACACGCCGATGCCTTGGCCACCCTAGCCTCGACATTAACGTTAACCGACACTCGATCGATCACAGTGGAATTACTGCCGACCCCGAGCATAACAAAAAGAATGGACCGAGTAACATCAATACAATATGAACTAGGTTGGATGGACGACATGATTCATTATCTGCAAAACGGAACCCTCCCGGTAGATAAGATAAAAGCATTGAAAATTACGAGGAAGGCTCCTCGTTTCTGGCTGTCCGACTACAACAATCTGTACAAGTCCAGCTATCGAGGACCCCATCTTCTATGTGTCCGGTCCGAAATGCAACTACCTCTCTTGGAGGAAATCCACGAAGGATCCTGTGGAGCACACATCAAAGGGCGGTCCCTTGCCCACAAGGCAATCACCCAAGGATATTGGTGGCCCTATATCAAGCGAGACGCCGATGTGTACGTCCAACGTTGCGACAAGTGCCAACGATTCGCCAAGATACCATGGCTCCCATCATCTATGATGACCCCGGTATCGGCATCATGGCCATTCGCTCAATGGGCAATTGATTTAGTTGGTAAACTCCCAAAAGCACCTGGGAGTGTGGAATATCTGATCGTCGCGACGGATTATTTCACCAAATGGGTCGAAGCTAAACCCCTCCGAGAAATCAAAGCCAGCAACGTCAAAAAATTCATTTGGGAATACATCATTACTAGATTCGGTATACCGTACGCTATTGTCGCCGACAACGGAACCCAGTTCAAAGATGCCAATTTACAGCTGTGGTACGAGGAACTAGGTATCCGAAAGTTCTATTCGACGCCGACATACCCACAGGGAAACGGGCAAGCCGAGGTGTCAAACCGAACGATATTAGACGGCATTAAGACAACCCTTGAACAAGCAAAGGGGAGATGGCCCGAGCGGCTACTCAACGTCTTGTGGTCGTGCCAAACTACGCCAAAGACGGGTACCAAGGAAACCCCGTTCAGCTTAGCATACGGTGTCGAGGCAGTCATACCGACAGAAATCGGGCTACCCACACTCCGAACGACTTTAGTCGAGCAGGGAAACAATGAACAAAGAATGAGAGAAGAGCTCGACATGATAGACGAGAAACGAGAAATAGCAGCCCTTACGCTAGCCAAATACCAACAAAGCATGAAGCAAACTTATGACAAAAGAGTAAAAGGATCCAAAGAGTTCATGGTGGGAGAACTGGTGCTGCGACGAGTAACGGTCTATACCCGCAACGAAATACATGGCAAACTAAGCCCTACCTGGGAAGGCCCGTACGAAATCGTCAAGCAGATGAGTCCAGTCTCTTACAAACTCAAAAGCATGTTGTTTGCCAACAGCCAAGGGGAAAAGAATTCTTGGAATGTGGCTAACCTAAAGAAGTATTACGTATAGACAAGTGCAAGTAGGTGCTACCTTACCCCTCCTACTTAATAGCATTATCTTTTGTCTTTTGAATGAATAAAATATCTTGTCATGCTGTCTAACGAGTGCAGCTGAAATTCCCGAATGGCCAGAGTGCCTAGAAATACTATGAAATTCCGAACATGGCGTGTTTTCAAAGGAACGCCTAGGAATATTATGAAATTCCGAACATGGCGTGTTTTGAAAGGAACGCCTAGGAATAATATGAAATTCCCAACATGGCGTGTTTTCGTAGGAACGCCTAGGAATACTTTGAAATTCCGAACATGGCGTGTTTTCAAAGGAACGCCTAGGAATAATATGAAATTCCCAACATGGCGTCTTTTCGAAGGAACGCCTAGGAATACTATGAAATTCCCGAACGGCCAGAGTGCCTAGCAATACTGTGAAATTCCGAACATGGCGTGTTTTCAAAGGAACGCCTAGAAATAATATGAAATTCCCAACATGGCGTGTTTTCGAAGGAACGCCTAGGAATATTATGAAATTCCGAACATGGTGTGTTTTCAAAGGAACACCTAGGAATACTATGAAATTCCGAACATGGCGTGTTTTCAAAGGAACGCCTAGGAATATTATGAAATTCCGAACATGGCGTGTTTTCAAAGGAACGCCTAGGAATAATATGAAATTCCCAACATGGCGTGTTTTCAAAGGAACGCCTAGGAATACTATGAAATTCCGAACATGGCGTGTTTTCAAAGGAACGCCTAGGAATACTAAAGTCCTCCAATAAACCGGAGGCACATATGCAGGTACCAGCTGATCCAATGTTTAAGGATTGAAGGCAGTACGACGGCGATATAATACAAAATGGCGAAAACAATGAAGGAAAATCAATCCAAACAACGAAATATCAACATGAAGCATATCCAATACACGAATAACAAGATAACAAAGAAATCAGCAAGGAAAAATCGATCCACTCAATCAAATAGCAATACGACAATGGGAAGGTAAAAAAAAAAAAAAAAAAAAAAAATCCACTCAATCAAATAGCAATACGACAATGGGAAGGTACAAAAAAAAAAAGATCCACTCAATCAAATAGCAATACGACAATGGGAAGGCACAAAAAAAAAATCCACTCAATCAAATAGCAATACGACAATGGGAAGGTACAAAAAAAAAGATCCACTCAATCAAATAGCAATACGACAATGGGAAGGTACAAAAACAAAAAACAAATAGTCCTCGCCCGCATTACGGAGGCAACAAGATATCACCAACAATAAAGAAACTGATTTAAGAAGAGCTACTACAGGAGGAGCACGACGGTAATTGACCGAGATCAACCTCTTCGTCATCCGTCGTTGTGTCCTCATCTGTCTCCTCGCCATCAAACCGTTCCTCAGAGATGAGTGCGTCGAAATTGGTCGTGTGAGCACCAACGCAGGTCAGCGTCTCAAGCCGCGCTGCGAACTCAGCTCCTTTAGCGATCTCGTGAGCGTCCGAGGCCGCTTTGCGGCGAGCATCATCGAAGGGAAGATTACGAACTTCGATCCAAGCCGCAGAAGCATCGAATCTGGATCGAGACAAACGAAAATACTTCACCAACATGTTGGCTTTGGTTACCAATGACTTTAGTTTACCGAAGTATTTTTCCTTTACATGCCAATATCGATCCAAACGACGATCCTGAATCTCGACAACATGCTCGACACGGCGGACATACTCCCGGAAAGAGGACGCCTGAGATTTCAGCTTGGCCCGAAGTCGGGCACACTGGTCGATCAACTTGACGTTTTTGCCCATCAAAACGACGTAAGGCCAGGTGGCAGGCACTTCACTAGCCGCACCAGATGAGACCTCGTCCCGGGCAGCACCAGTAGGTCCTAACCCCAGGCTAACTAGGCATGGAGAACCAGCCTGGTGCGACGTAGTAGCGTGTGCCTGTAAAAATAATGGGGGAGAACGAAGAGATGAATATTCAACCAGCAGAAAAGTAAAGACGAAAATAGAAAAACGAATATTCCTTTACAAGCTATAAATAAAACGACAAAACAAGCCAGTCCGTCATTAATCCGATAACCCATCAACAGACGTTGAGGTCTCTACTACATCGGCGAAATGAATATCTCGCAAGGAACCAATTTGCGTCCCCAAGCGCTCACGAACGACCGCATCGACTCGGTTCAAGGCAGCCGTGGTCTCAAGTACCCCGGCCGTCGCATCAACCATGCGTTCTGCCCGGGCAACACCACTCATCCCTTTTACGTGCTCGAGCACCTCTAAAGCGCGAACTCGGGCCCAATACGCTTTGGCAAAGGATAGCAGCAGGTCCGCATCTTCGAAAACGGCCCCCAGGACCAAATTCAAGCTCGTCACAGGGCCTCGGGCTTCATCACGAGAGCGCCGAAGGGCACCAAGAAGCTCTTTCGCTTTACCCTTGTTTGCCGTATAATATGCGGTCTTTTTGCTGAATTTCTCTCCCAAGTCACGTAACCGAATCGACAAATTTGAAATATGAATATTCAAAACCTTGATTTCCCGACGAGCAAAATTCAGTTCAGAAGTTAGGGACGCGTTAGCTTTCTCAAGATCGTCTATAACGTCACCTACCCTACGATTAGGCGAGGTCCAGACCACCACGGCAAGGGGGTTATTACGTACCTGACAATATTTTATTTTCACACCCTTCAAAATATGACGACCCTCCAAAAGGGAAATTAAATCGAGAAAGCCAAACCGAAAGAAAGCACAGCACCTATATTATCACTTCCCAAAAAGAATATCTTTCTAGATACAAAAGAAACCCAAAATTCGGGTACCAAAAGACTTTACACTAAGCTACATAGAAAATACTGCAAGAAAAATGTTCAAGGCTCCATCTGAGGAGATACGGGTGGGGGAGTAGCGGCAACATCAGGACGAGAAGTGGACGGGGCCGACACGAAATGGGGACGGAGCGCTGTCGATACAGTCTGTCCTGGCAGCCAAGGAACCTCCTCCTCCCGAAGATTCGCCCAGTCTAAAGGCATCGAATGTGCACCAAGAGGATAGGGATACACCAATTCCGACCATGCCCGATCCGACAAGGGAACCTTCATGAAATTGAGCGCACGCACATGAGCGCAAAAGACGGAGAAATTCGCCATCATAGCGAACTTTGTCTGCTACTCAGCATGCGCCGCATTCAGAGCCGCAACCTTGGCCTTTTCGGCTTCACGTCCTCCGCCAAGAGCAAGTTCTCCTCCTCTAGTTGGTCGTACTTATCGACCATGCTCTCTTTTTCAGCCTCCAATTTACCGACCTCCTCGGTCACGTGCAGGAAGTCCCCCGACAGCTTGTCATAATTATCGCCCAGGGTTTTATTCTCGGCGACCAGTTTCTCTTTCTCCTCCTCGAAGGCCGCAAGCAGGTCCTTTATCTTGCGAGCGTTCTCCTCGATCAGAGCGTTCTTCTCGGCCACTATCTTCTCTTTATCAGCCCCCAGCGCTGCCATCTGATCCCTTAACACCACGGTACCCAAGACAACATGTACTTCAAAACATCAGACTCCAGCCAACATAAGAGCATCAAGCCCATATAACAAAATACGAGCATCATGACATATATAACAAAGCACACACCCAACGTACCCGCAGCGCATCAGCATTGGCCTGCTCTATAACCGACATTGTAGGCCGGGCAGCTAGTTTTTCTGCATCTTTGAAAACGAGGGGTTTAAGAGCAGTATACCCCATCTTCAAGGTGCGGGGTTGCTCCAACAGCTCACCCCCACACCGGTCAATGTAACGGGTCATTGCGACCCCATCCACCAACACCTTCTCCGATCCCTCGGGGACCACCTTATCACTATCCGGCACAACCACCTCGGTCGTCTCCATGCCGGCTTGCACCTCCGCTTCCTCAGTCACCTCCTTCTCCGGCGACTTAGTCTCAGGGGCCTTGTGCTCGATTATATCCTCAGCACGGATGGGCGAGATACCAGGAAGAACCTTCGGGTCCTCGGCACGGACAGGCAAGATAACAGGCAGGGTCATCGTACCCACGTCCATATTCACCATGAGGTTGATATGTCCGAATAGGTTATCAATCGACCCCTGAAACACAATAATACCCATCGACCGGGCAAGAGCGAGGGTAACCAATGGAGAAGTCAGTAGCTGAAACAAGATAACTAATAAAGCAAAGAACTAGCGAACAAAACGGCAACAATCAAAAGACAAGATAATCGATATACATATACACATACATCGCCAGGCGTGGAGGCATCCTCGGTGGTATCCCCTTGGGAAGCAGCAAACACCCCCTCGCCCGGGCCAACGTTAGTAACCTTCTCGGTGACCGATGTATCGGTCCCCCTAGCCCTCTTCGTTGTTCCAACGACGGGATCAGATCCACGACTCTTAGAACGAACGGGTTTTTTCCCTACCCGAGCAGCACTTCGAGCCCAGACCACTTTTAAGAACTCCTCCTCGGGGTCTTTGGGAATCTCGGGAGCAGGATTCCCCTTTTTCACGGGCTCCACAGGATATCCGAGCAACACGGGAGCAGTACGGCTCGTTGGATCCTTCATCGGTCCGGGCCCCCACCATTTCCAAAGAGCTAAGAGACCCTCAACGTTGGGAGCGTCAAGGTCTGGAACAGTGGGAGCCTGGGTAGCAGGTCCGGGAATCTGGTGTCCCGCACAATCCCATTCACCTGAAACAATCACGATACCAAGGTTGTGTTCCTTGTTGGTATCCGGCAAACCGGTGACCAGTCGACAGAAGGCGCGCATTGTCTTCAAGTACGAGCTGCGATGCTCAAAACTCAAACTATAAACCCCAAATACGTCTTTCAATTCGACGTCTATCCCCGATAACTCCGACAGCCTTTTAATACCGATCAACGTGCGGTACCCATTCAGGGCCAGTTGGGCCGGAGAAATCTGAACGGCCTCAAAGAACGAAGCCACCCAGTCACTAAAAGGAAGTCTTAGACCCCCAGTAAAGAATGCCGAGGAACGTACAGCTACTTCGCCGGCAGGAACAAACCCCAGCACCTCTTCGTCAGATATAGGAAGCCGAACGTGTATGTCAGCGGGTATTCCGGCAAGCTCCTTAAAGTCCTTTTCCACAAATGGGCCAACTTGGGCCACGCATTGGGTCAGAATTTCTTATACAAACATCATCAAAACTCCATCAATATACTAACCAAATACACATACCAACACCACATCAGCTTAACGAGGGACCCCCCCCCCCACTCAAATTGACCAGAAATCCTACGTTTTGCTACCATCCCAATCAACATAAATCCAATACATAACTAAAAACCATCAGACATATATAGACAACCAAGACCATTTACCAACGCCACATCTATGACCACAACAACAAATCAAATACCAACCCTAAAACAAAAGGAAATAATAATAACAAGCACTTACAGTTATCATTCTGAGCAAGCACACGCGAAAAGCAGCAAGTCTATCGACAATACAACGAAACCCTAGATCGAGAGGCAGAACGATTTTCCTTTTTGGCGGGAAGAATATACCTTAGAGAGAGACACAGATATTTTCTTCAGCAAATTATGTGATAAAAACAAAAGGGATTACTTGGCACAGTAAAAAGGAGTGGAGTCACAAAAAGAATAAAATAATAACCACCTTTTCGTGTGACAGAGGTTCACCTTTTTTCCAACCATAGAAAAGTCAACAACCGCTGCTATTTTTAACATATAAACGCTCCAGATTTTGCCACGTCAGAGCATATCCCACTACCCAAGGCAATTCACATCATTACACCTAAATAAACGGCCAGTGGACCCTACCACGAAAAGCTTCCTGCATACGCTACCAATATTATCCCCGATTAAGATCCTCGACTCCCAACCATTCCTTACCAAAAGGACACACCGAACAAGGTGGACGGAGACCGTTTCTAGCTTGACGGCATTAATCATCAAGTCTAACAACGCTCTCCGGGGGGATAACCGGGCACATTGCTCGGTGTATACTGAAACATCGAAAGGTATTGACATAAAAGAAAAAACAATATATAAAGGCAAAGCAGAAGTTTTATTCATCCACAAGGGGGAAAAACACAAAACAATACAACCAAAAAGAAAATTTTTACAAGGAAATACACCCATCCTATTTCTTCGAACTACCCCCCATATCGGCATCCTTCTTCGCCAAGAGCTCTTCCAGACGCTCTTTCTCCCTAATCAAATGAGCAATCGCCATCTCAGCCTGTTACAAGGAGTAAGACTGAGACTTGCATTTTTGCTCGGCTTTGAAACGAGCAATGCCCTCCGCATCCCAATATTGTTTAAACCTCCTCACTTCAGTCTGAGCACACTTGAGATCATGTTTCAGCCATGACATCTCTATTTCTTTTAGCTGAAGAGGAGTCAAATCCTCCTCCCCAAAACTAGGGGGACGGGGTAGCAAGGAAGTAGGCTCCTCTTCCGGAAGGGCTTTCTTTTTGGAGGCAGATCTAGTAATGGGAGCCATCTCAAACAAAAGCAAGATTAGAGGAAACAAAAATTATCAACAAGAGAGAGAAAAGAAGATTGGGTAATTGTTGGCCCGCGTGCTAACCTTAGAGGGGGGGGGTGAATAAGGTTTTGGCGATTTTCGCCTAATTAAAATTCTATGCAACTAACCACCCAACTTATGCAATTCTAAGCTTAAGCGTTTTAACAAGAGTTACTAAAAAGCTAAAATAACTAAACGCAAGCAATAAATAAGCAAGAAAATAAGTTGCGGAAAGTAAAAGCAAGGGAAGAAAATGACACCGTGATTTATAGAGGTTCGGCAAACGCGCCTACGTCCTCTCCTCGGTACTACCGAGTATTTCACTAAAATAATTCTTCCGGATTTTACAAACCCTATTGAGCTCAATCGACCGATTGGCTCACCCTCTACCCGAGGTTCCTACTCTTGATACAAGTGCAAGAGGACACGACTACGAGTCTACGACTCCCCCTCAATTTATGAGTGCCCGAATGAAAAACCTAGAGCTTTTAAGCTTCACTTGCTTACAAAGCCTCTACCCGTTCACTCGCTCACAAAAATTGAGTTTATAAAACACTCGATACAAATTTAGTTACAAAAATGTAACTTCGCTCACTATTCTAATTGCTTCTTAAAAAGCTAATTGGTGAGTTGATGATGATCGAGCTTGAATCTCTTTCTCTTTGATTTTCCTCTTCCTCGAATATGTATATACACCAAATTGGTGATATTGGGATTTTTAATGAAAGGTTAGAAGGAAGTTGATTGGAATGTTATTTGTGTGTTTGGAGAGAGATTTGAGGTGGTATATATCACAGCAAAGTCTGTTTTTCTGGGTTATGACCGTTGTAGGTTTTTAACAGCTCTTTTCCAGAATAAGCTGAAAAGCTGTTTTCGAAAACTGCAGAAAACGATCGGTCGTTTTCTACAGACGATCGGTCGTTTTCAGACAGACGATCGGTCGTTTTCTGAAAACGATCGGTCGTTTTTATACTGGACTCACTGGAAGAAATTGGATCAAAAACGATCGGTCGTTTTTGTACAGTCGATCGGTCGACTGTAATCCTGGTCCCGTAAATCTTCGAATGCTCATAACTCCTTCGTTTTAGCTCCGATTTTGGTTCCGTCTGAACCTGTGGCTTCGTTATCGAATGCTCTATCATTTAAAGACCTGAAATATACGTTTTCTATTTTTGGACAAGACAAGTATTATATCATCGAAATTGTAAAATCATTAAACGCATAATCAAAGTAATAATCAAAATCATTATTGAACTCTATGTTCAACAATCTCCCCCATTTTGATTATGACAAACTAATGATGATTTTACAAGATACAAGAAAAATATCTCCTCCATTTTAACAAAACGCATTACACCAAATTATATCATTTTTCTCCCCCTTTGGCATTATCAAAATGCAATCAATAAATATGGGGTCTTGTGAAGGGTTTTTAAAGAAAAACCAAAACATGAAAAATGTAATTATGATGCATATACCCGACCCAACTAATCACATATATGTAAATATTATAGATTAGAGTATACCGAATATGTGATGTGGAGTCGAGTCCGCTCGCTAATGGCATTTGCATTGAGCGTTGCCGATTCCTAATAGGTGGTACCACTTGTTGGTATGCCTTCCACCTTTGTCGATCAATGGCACTTCATTCTTGATGTTGGCGTTGATTTGCTTGACTTCCTCGACTTTTGTCGGTATTGCCAACCATTTATTGATTTTGTCCTTTTGAATGGAGATACCTACAACACAAGATTTGTCTTTTTGTACCCAATTTCTTTTGGGTCCGACATTGTTAGTGGCTCGGGTCTTTACTACCCATTTCAAATCACTTCTATTAACATGAAAGCGATAAGGGCATTTAGAAGATTTATGCTCACTTCTACCACAATGAATGCAATGCCTAGATTTTTTAGTATAACGAGAGTTATACGAAGTTCTAGAAAAGGTTTTCGGAGTATCCAATTTCGTTTGAAAACCTAAACCATTCCTATTATTAAAAGATTTTTGAAAAATCTTGGAAGTACTCCTTTTAGGAAAAACAACCTCTTGTTTAGGTGGAATAGGAGTTGTAGAAATATTAGAGGCTTTAACGAAGCGGGGTTTGTTAGAAGTAGAGCCAATGCAATCAAAACCTATACCGCTCTTATCATTGACATCTTTTTGACAACTCAAAATGTTATCTAAAACGGTTTTACCTTTAGAAAACTTTGAAATTGTTAAATTAAGTTTTTCAATGGAAATGACAAGATCGTTGTTTTTAGTTTTCAACGATTCATTCTCGGTTTCTAAAACCTTGACCTTGTCATTTAAGTTAAAAGCATGAGAACTCAAAACCTTGTTTTTGCTTTTAACTTTATCGAAAGCATCCTTTAACTCTTCAAAATTTTCTAATAAATCACAATCCAAAGAAGATGGTTTTGAAAGAGTTTTAGTAAGTCTAGAGACTTCATTTTTGAGAAAATTGATCTCGGTTTGTAAAGACTTATTATGAATGACGAGATCATTGGTTTTTTCTTTCAAGTCTTCCTTTTCGTCATCTATATCACTTAAAGAAAATAACGATGTTGGAATAGACTCATTTTCAATTTTATCTCTTTTTAAAGATCTTATTTCTTCATTGAGAGAAGAATTTATCTTTTTAAGAGATTTGACCTTCTCTACAAGCTTAGGAACTTTTTCGGAATAAATTCCACACATATGAATTAATTCATCATGCGAAAATTATTTTACCTCATCGTTGTCACTATTGCTTGAGTGGTCACTTTCGCTTGAAGACGATTGGTTAGGCTCATTGTTGTCTTCCATGGCCATATAGCAACCAAGATGCGCGACTTCATCTTGGTCGGAGCTATCGCTAGAGCTTGACGCGGATTTCTTCTTCTTGCCTTTGCTCTTGCGATTCTTGGCGCAATCTCTCGCCATGTGTCCTTCCTTGCCACATGTATAGCAAACAAAATCGTTAGAATAAATTGAATTATTTGACGATTTACCTTTATGTTTGCGTTGGTCCTTTAGCTTTAGGACTTCCTTGACGATTCGAATGATTTCCATTGAATTTTCGTCGTCCTCGGATAGCTCATTGCTTTCGTCACAAGTCGTTCCTTTGAAAGCTATCTCCCTCTTTTTCGAGATAGGCTTGTGACTATTGAGGGTGATCTCGTGTGTAATGAGTGAACCCGTCAAAGCATCAAGAGAGTAGGTGTTCATGTCGTGCGCCTCTTGAATTGCGGTGACCTTTGGTTCCCATTCTTTCGGTAAGCTCCGAATCACCTTTGAGACCATTTCCTTACAAGATAAATGCTTACCAAGAGATGTTAATCCGTTAGTAATAGTAGTAAATCTAGCAAGCATATCGGAAATAGTTTCACCCTCGCTCATTTTAAAAAGCTCGTAGTCATGAACTAAAATTTGGAGTTTGCACTCCTTAACTTGATTAGTCCCTTCATGCATTACTACTAGCTTATCCCACATACCCTTAGCGGTTTTACAAGCGGAAATTTTGTTGTACTCGTTAGGAGAAACGGCACAAACAATAGCATACATCGCTTTGGCGTTCGTAGAGTAGGCTTCTAGTTGAGCGCTATCTAAGTCCTCTACGGGGATTGGGTTCTCGCTATTCTCGGATGTAGGTGCGGTATATCCTACCTTAATGGTCATCCAAAGTTTAACATTATAGCTTTGTAGGAACATACTCATCCTATCCTTCCAATATGAATAATTTACCCCATCAAAATATGGTGGAGTATTGGGTGATGAAGCTATAGCGGAAGTGAAATTAAGGAAGTTAGCCATCGGGATCTTAACTCTTAAATCGTTAGATTCCTATATGCAAGAGCCTTGGCTCTGATACCAATTGTTGGCCCGCGTGCTAACCTTAGAGGGGGGGGGGGGTGAATAAGGTTTTGGCGATTTTCGCCTAATTAAAATTCTATGCAACTAACCACCCAACTTATGCAATTCTAAGCTTAAGCGTTTTAACAAGAGTTACTAAAAAGCTAAAATAACTAAACGCAAGCAATAAATAAGCAAGAAAATAAGTTGCGGAAAGTAAAAGCAAGGGAAGAAAATGACACCGTGATTTATAGAGGTTCGGCAAACGCGCCTACGTCCTCTCCTCGGTACTACCGAGTATTTCACTAAAATAATTCTTCCGGATTTTACAAACCCTATTGAGCTCAATCGACCGATTGGCTCACCCTCTACCCGAGGTTCCTACTCTTGATACAAGTGCAAGAGGACACGACTACGAGTCTACGACTCCCCCTCAATTTATGAGTGCCCGAATGAAAAACCTAGAGCTTTTAAGCTTCACTTGCTTACAAAGCCTCTACCCGTTCACTCGCTCACAAAAATTGAGTTTATAAAACACTCGATACAAATTTAGTTACAAAAATGTAACTTCGCTCACTATTCTAATTGCTTCTTAAAAAGCTAATTGGTGAGTTGATGATGATCGAGCTTGAATCTCTTTCTCTTTGATTTTCCTCTTCCTCGAATATGTATATACACCAAATTGGTGATATTGGGATTTTTAATGAAAGGTTAGAAGGAAGTTGATTGGAATGTTATTTGTGTGTTTGGAGAGAGATTTGAGGTGGTATATATCACAGCAAAGTCTGTTTTTCTGGGTTATGACCGTTGTAGGTTTTTAACAGCTCTTTTCCAGAATAAGCTGAAAAGCTGTTTTCGAAAACTGCAGAAAACGATCGGTCGTTTTCTACAGACGATCGGTCGTTTTCAGACAGACGATCGGTCGTTTTCTGAAAACGATCGGTCGTTTTTATACTGGACTCACTGGAAGAAATTGGATCAAAAACGATCGGTCGTTTTTGTACAGTCGATCGGTCGACTGTAATCCTGGTCCCGTAAATCTTCGAATGCTCATAACTCCTTCGTTTTAGCTCCGATTTTGGTTCCGTCTGAACCTGTGGCTTCGTTATCGAATGCTCTATCATTTAAAGACCTGAAATATACGTTTTCTATTTTTGGACAAGACAAGTATTATATCATAGAAATTGTAAAATCATTAAACGCATAATCAAAGTAATAATCAAAATCATTATTGAACTCTATGTTCAACAGTAATGAAGTACAAGCAATAGGGAGCATTTATAAAAAGTCAAAGGGCACAAAGCGCGAGGCGTCGCAATGGTTCATAAGACAAAAGCACGAGATACGAAAAGATACATCTGATTCAAATACAAAAAAAAAATATATACAAGTTCCAAAAGGGGAAATACATCAAAAAACCAGCCCAATCTAACTAAGGATCAATGGGTGGAAAAATCGAACTGCCAGACCGAGAGAAAGCAAAACGAGCAGTTCAACCGAGCTTGGTAGGAATCATTCATGGCAACCAAGTTTTCATTTTCCGTGGAGAGATCGGAGTTCTCCCTAGTAAGATTTATGATACGCTCCTCGAGCCGAGCGTTCCTAACCATCATGCTAGCTAGACCTCGAGGGGAATTATCAAACTCATCTTGAGCATGGTCCCAAATCTCCTCGGCATCATACCAGGAGTTGGCTAGATGATTTCTCTGTAACAACAAGTGATCGAGCTGACGACTCAAGGCCTAAATCTCAGTCCACTTCACCGTCTCTTCGGGATGAGAGCCGAACAAGCTCAAGGCCAAAACACCATACTCTTTCTCAAGCCTTGCCATCCGACGGCGGACCCGAGATACCTCAGTATCCAAGCCCTTCATCTGAGCATGATATCTCACTACTGGTCCAGACATTCTGAGAAATTGCTAATAGTACAGAAAAAAGTAAGGGGATGAGGGAGAAGCAAACAACAAAAGAAAAATGAGAGATGATAACTACTAAAGAAAAGAGAAGTACTTATAGAACGAAGATAGTATGATATTTATGACATTGCTTGGGGACTTGCACATTTCCTGACAGACTTGGGAGCATGCATATTTCCTGGCCCACTAGGGAGCATGCACCTATGCTCGACAGTGATGGGGACATCTACTGACATCTGAGACTACAATACAGTAAGAAATAAAGACAAGATACTCAAAGATCCTGATTCCAGAAAAACGACAAACCACAAGTGCAAAAATAAAAAGGGGCAAAAATACTTCTCATTAATAAAGATGGAATACATCACTGTTCATTACATCAAAAGACAATCTATTACAGGGAGATCTATTACATCCGAGGATAACATCAAAAAACAATCTACTACATTGAGGTCTAATACATCAGCAGATCCGGCGAACAGCAAGTGACGAAGAAAAGAAGCATAAAAAGAAAACAAAAAGGGAAGAAAGAAGCGAAGAGGAGGAACATAAAGAAGAAGTGAAAAGCAAGAAGAGGAAAATGGAAAATAACAAAAAAACCCTAGAAGTAACACAAAACCCTTAGGATCACAGGGTTGATTGTTACATAGTAGTGGTGAGAAAGAAGAGAAAGAAGGAGAAAAGGAAAAAAGTAGAGAGAACAAAAACGAAAAAAGAAAATGGAGGATGAAGAAAGTAAAAGGAACACGATAAAAAAAGAAAAAAGAAACATAAGAAGGATATAACAAAAAAAACCGAGGGACTCGCGGTTGATTGTTACATCGTAGTGGTGGGAAAAGAAGATGAAGAAAAAGAAAGGGGAAGCGCAGAAGGAAAAGAAAAAGAGATGAGAAAAGATGAAGAAATGAAGAAAATTGAAGAAAATCAAAAGAAAAAAAAAGGAAAATGGAGAGGTTATGGGGAGGTTGACCGGTATCGATGAGAGGGCCCGGCAGAGACATTCCTGTCTCGAAGTGTCGGGTTCCCCCTTAACACCTCATTCTCTTCGACTAGAGCCTGACGAGCACGTCGGCAATAATCCAGTTCGGATCTTAGCCAAGTTAATTCCCGAACCATCTCAGTGTGGTGATAACGCATCACCTTTAACTCCTCCTCAGCATCCTTCAACAGTTTTAATGCATGGCCATAGGAAGCTTCAAAAGCCTCCACTTGCAAGACCAATGCAGATTTGGTGAAAGAACTGACCATTCTAAAAACATTATGGGATAAAGTTCTATATATGGTAAGGGGAGATAAAGAAAAGATTATGAATAAATCCATATCTTGAGAGGGTATTTATAGAAAAATTAAGGATGGTTTAGTGTGGGGAATTGCAACCGTTCGTCAAAAAAAACTCTTGGAAAACAGGGGCAATTAAAAAGATGCGTCTCTTAAGAAAAGTTTAAGTGGGAAATAGCAACCATTCGTTATTAAAAGTTGAGTCCCTTGAGAAGAAGCGCTTGGATTCACGCTAGCATTTAAAAGAGGGCGAAATTCGAAAAGCTCTTACACATGTCTCTCTAGGAAAGTGCCACAGCAATTAAGATGTAAAGGATAAGATTTGTGCACAGGGCTCAAGAAATCCCAGTGGTCCCTAGACAGAAAGATTAAGAAGGTCCAGTGGATAAGGTCAAACACAAGGCCCAAGAAAAAGCATTAATGAAGCCACAAGCGTGCGCAGTCAAATAAATTGCATTGGGAAAGTAATTCAGATATAAACAAGAAAAAGAAGTCTTTATTGATTGATTGATACTTCATTACAAAAGAAGCAGTCAACATAAAGAAAATACAAATAATAAAATCATTTCGTAGAAGGGCCCGCTTCGTCGTTCAGTTTCCTCTTCGACCGAGCATACACTTCCTTAAGGGCCAGTTTGTAAGCCTTCTTGGAAGCAATGTGCCTATTTCTAGAGGCCTCAAGCTCTTTGATCCGAGCATGAGCCCAAATATTGTCGATCAGAGACTTCTGATATTCACTTTCCATGGCCTCCAAGCGCTCGCCCATCTCATCAGCTCGGCGAGCCTCCATGGTTAAAAAGGCAACCCTCCTTTCGAGGATACGAGCCTTCCTAACCTCCTCCTCGAGATGGGCAACGTATTCATGAAGGTTTTCACCACTATCTTCACGAGGAGAAGCCATTTGTTCGTTAATAAAGAATGAGTTGCACAAAGAATACAGGGACAGTCCCCTTTTATAGGAAGAAATAAGGGATAGATCAGAGGTCATCTCGAAGAAAGACCACCTCTTGAACTTCCCAAGAGCATTTATGGTTAATTACAGCAGTTCAAATCCAATTAAGTCATCCAACAAGGTATCAAAGGAATAAACAGACAAGAATGAAAATGAAATATGTTTTATTAATATTTTTCCATGATTCGATTACAACTTGGTGAAGACACCCGATACACAGAAATCACAAAAGACTAATTATTCCGAGGAAGAGCCATCTTCATCATCATCCGAACTCGGTTTAGACCGAGCATGCAACTCCTTGAAGGCAAGCTTATAGGCCCTTTTTGCTGCCTTTTTCTTAGCCAGAGAAGCCTCAAGCCTCTTTATACGCTCGAAGGCCCAATCCCTATCAGCCATGGTCATGTGGTGCGCCGCATCCATGTCTGACAACCTTTTGGTCACGTCCGCCAATTTCTTTTTCAGGACGCGAACTTTCTTAACCTCATTCTCCAAATAAGCAACGTAATCTGAAGAGTTGTCTCCTGTCGAACCATTGGGAGAAGCCATCGTGTCACAGTCGAAGTAATAATAAATGGGATAATGGGGGATGGGGCACCTTTATAGTAGATAAATGTGGGGAAGATCAAGGGTTTTTCCTCGAAAAAGGGTACCAAGATAGGACCTCTTAATGACCTCTAATGGGCCCCAGGGAACAGTCGTGAATCTATCGCATTTCTCGATGTAACCTTGGGAACAGCAAAACCGAAGTAATATCCTCGACAGACCGATCATGACTCCCTCGACATGGAGACCACGCCGAGGAACTCAGGGAGCACTTGATAGAACATAAAAATTAGACCCGAATATTCTATTCGGGTAATAATCGACCCACACTTCATAAATGGGTATCCAATGCTTGATGGGTCATCACATGCCTTTCCTAGAAAATAGAGGTAGAAACTAATAAAAGCCCAAGCCCACTTAACTAGGGACCCATATCTAAAAAAAACCTAAGATGGAGACACTTGTCAACATCCAAGGAGGCGTAGTTGCCTATAAATAGCCAACTACCCCTCCTAGAAAAGGACCCAGAAAATCTATTCAAAAATTATAGAGAGAAGTTGAGGAAAGAGAGAAACTAGTCAAATCTTAGCCAATTAAGGAACAAATCGAACAGGGCAAGAGCCGAGTATCGAAGAAAGAGGAGAACGACCAAGATAAGAGATTAAGTAGTCAAATCGAGCACAAGTGTAATAAATCCGAGCACAAGTGTAATAAATCCTAGCAAGTGTAATAATCCGATCAATAATAAAGACCAAGAAGTGTTCCTCATTTATAGCTAATTTACCATTATATTATTGTTGAAAAGCCTAACGCGACCGACAAAAGTTATGACTTTATCAGTATCCCTTTAGAATATTATTCATATAAAGCTTTCCACAAAGACTGATCCATAAAAAGTTGAGACTTACTGCACTCAATTATGATAATTAAGAGGGTGCATATGTTCCTGACTTTTCCTTTCTACAAAAATGGATTAGTTAGAGACAGTCGTGAGATGCAATCTCTACTTTTTTGATGAAAATTAATGAGAAAGAAATATACGTCTTATGATTAGCGTTTCAATCCCAACCATAATATGAGAATAACCCGGATAGAGTATACAAAAGATATATAGAATATCCTATGTTGGTGTGGAAATGGTTTTCATTACTGTCATTTTGTGTGAGAGTAGGCAGATGGAACTGAAGGTGCTTGGGATTTGGTTGAGATTGTAGAACTGCTCGTACGATTGCTTTAAAATTGTAATTGTAATATTACCCCAGCGATGGACTAATTGACTACTAACCTTTTCCTTCTGTTTGTTATTTTTTATTTCGATGACATCTCAAGAGCTTCATTGTGAACAGTGGTATTGATTGATCGTACCTGGCTGTGGTTGCAGTTTTGATACCATGAATGAAGATTGTTAATATCATCCTACATAAGTGTGTAATTTAAAATAAGTTCCAAACTTTTACATCGCTACTGAAGGTCTAGTACATTTTTCTTCCAAATCAAGGGTTACTGTTTTTTGACATTTTCCTAACATTAATCCTTATTTACCATCAGGATTTTCTTGTTAGCACCTGAGCTTTTACTTGTAGTGGTTTCAACTATTGAATTTTGTAACACTTTAGTACAAAAAAGTAGAGGACCGTTTACATCTGTGGACACATCTAAGAAAATATGAAAAATGTAAAAAAGCAATTCTGCTTGTCAAAAATATAACACTTTGAACTCTGAACTCTGAATACCATACATCAATACTTGGAATATTTGTTCCTAATTATTAACTTCCAGTGAAGAACATGCAATTACAACAATCTGCTGTGAAATTTAACGCAACTTTAGTTTCTTAATTTTCAGAAAGTAAATAGCAAAATAATCAAAGGATATGTGGTGACAGTGGTGTGTAAACTCCGCAGATACTAAACATATATATCAAGTAACCGGAATTTCAATAAAAAAGCATATGTAGCCCGTAGGAGATTATCCCAAGCAACTAGAAGAGACTGTTTAGAAGAACATAAAAGACGACAATTCTGTAATTTAACCAATAAATTGCACTTTTACACCTTTCATCTCTAAGTTAGTTAGACATGTTTAGTCATTAGGAGTGAATGTGATTTATGACTGTCATTCGCCACTGGTTTTTCACTTGAATGAGATTTTAGGCTCAAAAGAGCTTTTCTGGATGCTAATTTTAATCAAATAAGCATCTGTATTTATAATAATAGATCGGCTTAATTAAAAAGACAGAATAAGTTCAGCTTCATAGCTTGTTGACAGCTATTTGAGCTCTAGCTTACAATTAGACAGACAATCTAACAAAATATCATAGCTGCAACCAGACTACTTGACATAACCGTTTGCTTTGCTACAAAACCCTTTGATTGTGTATGGCACCGTCTACGCTTCTAAACTCTAATAACATCATTAGATAAACAGAACCATGAGGTCTTATGCGGGCTCACCCCCTGAATTAGATATTTGGATTATACTGCTAGAAACTAACATTGATCAACCTTTGTTCATTATTTTTCTCTTTTAGAGGTCCTGATTGTTCCGATTTTGAACCCCTTTAGATCCCAGAACTACTCTAGACCCTTCAACTAGAATCATAAGAATTGTGATCCCCTATTTTGA
This sequence comes from Primula vulgaris, assembly GCA_963920805.1. NCBI lineage: Eukaryota > Viridiplantae > Streptophyta > Magnoliopsida > Ericales > Primulaceae > Primula > Primula vulgaris. The sequence goes on along the minus strand of OY987217.1, from coordinate 19,757,237 downwards.
ACTCAACAGATTAGCTTACAAACAAAAAGGTCTAAAAGCTATTTATTATATTCCTTGAATGCCGTACAAAGTGCTTACTACGACAAGGTTGAACGGTGAAATAAAACGAAGATTCGAAATAACATACAAACCGCACACAAAAAAAGAAGCAAATCCCTTTCTTAATCAAGATAACAAGATCACGGATCTAATTATTTATTCTAATGCTAATAATAGTAGTAACCCTTACTATCAGTGTTATTGCCGGTCGAAGCCTGAATTACTCTTGACCTGCTCGCTCGTCTTTCCCTTGAACGTATAGGGAAGTAAATAGATTTGGGATAAACTATCGAAGCCAGTGTCGTGAAATCGTAATCAACTGATTTCTTATAAGGCCTCTGTTTTCTCATGGATCAAATTAACAAGGAAGAAGAAATTAACAAAAAGACTGGTCAGTAAATACATTATAAAAAATCCAATTTCTAATAGATAAGATATACCATTCAACTCATAAGAAAAAAAATATTTTACAAAAGAGGTCTGCCATGAATCAGACTTGTCCATAAGTTAATCATAATAATAATCTTAAAAAAACTACTAGTTTGTGTCTGAACTTGGGGGAAAAACGTCTCTCCTAGCAAGTTGGCGTCTCGGGTAATAACCAGTCCTCATCCTCGCCGTTCTCCTACCAACGTGATTTTTTCTCGCATGATCCATCAATTCTGTGTAGGTCCCTCTAAATAAACAGTCTTCTCGTGAACAGTCCCTCGGTCTCGAGTTCATGTACCTCAAGGCCCGAGTTGCGAGTATTTCTGCCACAACCTTTCCGCGACATAAGGGACATATGAGCCCTTCTGATAATGATGATGAACTACGGTATTGAGCAAGACAGTTGGATAAGAGGGGACTCGTGTGGCACATATACGGACGACAACCTTTTATGTGTGAAGTACACTGAAGAAGTACGGGGTTGTGTGGCGGTTCCATACAAGCTGGGCAGGTCATCTCTTTCCATTCGTTTTCTTCGATTTCAAGCAAAGTTTCTACGTTTTCTTGCTCGGGTTTGTTTGAGTAGAGATTTTTCGGAACCTTGGGCATTGTTGTGGGATTTTCAAATATTAAAATAACCTGGTTTTAGGGTTCACCAACGAGGACGTTTTGTGTTAAGAACTAGTAGTATGTTTTTTAATTCGTATTTTATGTGCAGTGGATGAGTACAAACCTTCTATCTAACATTGTATATTATACTCCTATTTCTACCTCATCTGTGTTTCATTATTTATTTTAATTCAAATTTTAAATTTTCACAATTTATTTTCAAAATTTATATTATATTTTATTTAAATTTTTAAATATTTGGACATAATATTGTTTTAAACAATTTTTCTAATATCTAATGTTTAATTTACACTAATTTATATATTTATTTCAAAATAAATTGCGTATGGATTTTCTTTCAAAAATAATTATTGGAATGTATTGATACATGTGTTATAGTAATTGTTCAATTTTTTTTAAGTTTTTTAAAATTATTTTTTGAATAAAATAAGCAATGGGGCCACGGAAGTGGTAGAGAATAAGAGGTAGAAAATTTGTAATCGTAGTGGATACATGTAAATAGGGCCGGGCAAAACCCCGGAATAATCAAATCGAACCGAACTGAAAAAAACCGAAAAAACCCCGAAGAAAACCGAACTGAGTAGTAAAAAAAACGAAACACCCCCCCCTATATATAGGGAAATATTATATGAACATCATGAAAAACATTCAACTAGACACTTTTTCGTAAAAACGCTCCAAATCAAGATTTGGTTAATGCAAATCTTAATGGTTTCACAACGGAAACACAAATATGCGTCTTGTTTTTTTTTTCGAGATGTATAATGACATGTTTTCGAAATTATGGTAAAATTTAAAAATTAAAAATATGTCATTATACATTTCAGAAAAAAAAAAAACAAGACGCATATTTGTGTTACCGTCGTGAAATCATTAAGATTTGCATCAACCAAATCTTGATTTGAAGCGTTTTTACGAAAAAGTGTCTAGTTGGGTGTTTTTCATGATGTTCATATATCCTCCCCATATGTATATATATACATATATAGATAAGTTACATTTTTTTTTTTACAATTATGTAATTTTAAGGTATAAGTGTATTTTTTATATATAAAATGAGGGGTTCGTAAAATAGTGAATCTTTAATGAAAACAGGATGCATGAAGAATGTTTTAAAGAAACGAGGTTTTAGTAGTAGTTCTTAAATATTGTAGGAGATTTATGAAAGTTATAAAAACTTATATGCTTGTGTAATTTGACATATAGAATTGAACCATACCAAAAAACCCTAACCAAAATCGGTACCGGACCGAATCAGAATCGAATCGGACCGGACCAGACCGAATCAGAACCGGTTCGGTCCACATTTTCAGAAAATCAAAAACCAAAAATGACTGAATCGAAAATTAATCTCGATTTCGATATCGAGTTTACTGAAAAGCAGACCGAACTGGACCGAAATCAACAGACCAAACTGGACCGAAATCAGCCCTAGATGTAAATATAGATATTAGACTATGTAAATTAAGTGGGGAGCAAGTACCGTACTAGGCTTTTTACTACTGAATCCCTCTTAGTTCTCAATGTTATTCTTTTGAGGATTGTAATTTTCAGCTTTGACGTTTGTGTGAACTGTATTGTATTTTATGAATTATAAGAATTATTCATATATACTGGTCACTAAGAATTAATCACATTTAAAGCAATGAAAGGAGAGACGTGGAGACTGCATTAATTTTAGTAAATAAAATGGAAATTAATTAGTCATCATTTTAAGGAAAGAAATCTCCTGGCATTGGTGCACATACAAGAAAAGTGCAATCAATGTAGGGATTCCCATCAATGTAATGTATTTCTGGATTTCCTATATTATTATGAAATTTTTAAAAGAATGAACAGTGAAAAGGCAAAAAATCTAATTATATTAAGCACAATTTTCTAATAGTTATAGACTTATAGAGTGCTAAGGCACACGGGATGCCAATACTTAAACAAGTCTCTCTTGACACTGATTTTAAAAATAAAAATAGAAAATGTCGCTGAAAATACTTAACTAAAAATTAATGGCTTAGAATTTAGACTTGTTTTCACACAAACCCCGTTAAACTCACCAGTGGAGAATTCTTTGCCCAATAAAAAATAATGTTTAAAAATACATATCTGTACAAATAATTGTGATGAATGAAAAATTAAACTACATGAAAAAAAGTCAATAACAATTAATTAATATATAACTTGGAATAAACAAAAAGGAGTTTTTTCTTAACTGTAAAACTATAAACTCATTCTAGAGAGTCTTAGAAATAAGCGTGCAAAACTATAAACTCATTCTAGAGTCTTAGAAATAAGCGTACTTAACTGAATCTCTAAGTGTAAAACCACAAATAAAGTTTAGAAAAAAATAATCCACATCTACGACACAACCAAACTAACCGACATGATCATATCTAAAAACCCACAAGCCTATGAACAACTTTGAAAACACAATGACCATTACGAAAATTGGAAATATATGAGAAAAGATCTTACAAGAAAATATCCATAAACAATTTCGTCCCTGGTGAGTAGATGTGGCTGTATACATTCTCTTGCATGGGGCTTCTACATCATTGTATATTTCTAGACACAATTTTATTTGGTGTATACAACAAGTGCTTTTAATACTCCTGATTAAAAAACAAAGTTCATTAAAATGAATTGTTAAAGATCCATTTTTTTCTTACTTTTTTAGGATGTCCTTTTAAGATTGAATACATGAATTCTAACCATAGAAATGAGTGTCGAGATATTATGGTCGACTTAATACAAATCGAGATTTAAGTTTCTTCCTTTTCGGTATATTTTTCTTATAAAACTGAGTGCAATAAATTATCGTTATCTTAAAAATCAATTTTAGTATTAAAATCAATTTTAGTCATTAAAATCAATTGCTTTTAATGTTTTATAAGAGTTACCCGCAATGAACGTTATTCAATCGGAACAAAAATATCCGCATACATCATGTTTCTTAGCTGACAGAGTTATCCAGAACCACCTCTAACAGTATGGATTTGGGCCAGTAAGAGTTGGTGTGTTTATTGTTCAAAGTGGAATATATATATATATATATATATATATATATATATATATATATATATATATATATGTTGTAGGATATTATTGGACTATTGGGCCTTACTCATAGTGGGCCTATCTTGGGCTTTCCTAGCATATGTAACCCTACCTTCTATTATATAAAGAGGGTTAGGGGGTCTTTTGATGTAACTTCTCTACACTTATCAATGAATAAAAGACGACTCCTTTATCTCTCTATACTTGTATCTCCATATCTATATATCTAGCTAATATGTCACACAACACGTTATCGGCACTTTGCTCGCGGAGACTGCTCGCAGATATTGAAAATTTTGGTAAACGCACGGATATTGAGTATTTATAAATCTTGAGATTTATCTGGATTTAATTAGTATTTTGCTATATGGATCTTCACCAAAATACCATGAGAAAGGTACACGGTATATTAGTATCCTGATAGTGATAATCAAGTGTAACAGTGCGTATCAATGCTTGTTACAACCGGATGTAAAACTACATATATAAATTGCTATGTTGCACTGCATGCCCAATGGTGCTAGTAAAATCCTTATCTGCTTAATTATTTAATTTAGAAAACTAGGTCAGAATATGATAATCCATGTTATATTTGTTGATTGGCTTGTTGATAAATATTCTATACTACATGCGTGAAAACTAAAACTATTGAGTTACTAGTAGTATATAAAGTCGAAATAGAAAAAAGACAAACATGAAATATTTGTATGTTGATATTGTTGCCCTACAAAAGTCAGAATTGATTTAAAAATATAGCATACTGGGAAACCAATTGATCAATTTTTAATTATAATCAATCATGTATGACTAGTTGTTTATCATTGGGATTGCTTGATAAAAATCACTGGGATATTGACCTCTCATATTAATTAACGTCCTTGTTTAGGTTTAAAATACAATTACTAAACTTTTGATAGTTGATGAAACATGGCTTATAAGACTGTGGGACCGGATTTGTAACTTCCAGGAACTGTTGGACTAGTATGAAATCCTCTGAAACTAATGGACTGACTTGTAATATCGCTAGAACAGCATACTCCTTTAAACTTAAAATTGCATGTGTAGTCCCTGTAGTTTATTTCCTCCCTAATGAACAGTATATATCCTCGAATTTGTTAATATTTGGTCAATACATGCAAAATTGGAACTTGTTAATGTAATTAGTCAATTACCATGAGTTAATATTTGATCCCTTTCATGATATAATGAATCTTGTGAATTACCATGTATGTAACTTGCGTGTATATTGTAAATTGGTAAATAAAATATATTACGTACATGAATGATTTAGTTACCATGTATAGAACTTACACATATAGCAATAGAATAATTAAATATTGAGTAATATATTGCTTAGTGTAAATTGGTAAAATTTAGATTGTGCTAATATGTACTACCATGCTACTGCTATATTATTTAATCATGCAAGCAGGTACGATCTATGTATTTATTTACTGCCATGTACACTTGTGTAAAATATGGTAATTTGCGAAATCATATATATTCACATTTAAGTTGGAAAAATTATGAATCTTCCCTAAATAGGCTCACCTATTTGGATACGATGTCTAGGAAAGATATAGGCGGAAGTCGATATCCTAATGAGGTCGGGTTTTAAGTGGCATTCGTGCCCTCCACCCTCACCGTCTTTCCTGGTCGTTTTTCAAGTAGAGCTACCGAAAGCGGTTGACTAAATAATAATTTCCCCGAGTGTGTTTATATAGTGATGTATGTTTCGCCGAATTGGTGTCTCTGTATCGACCTGTCGTTCGATCAATGAGAACCTATTCACATTAAAAGCAAAACTATTTTTCGAACCTGTCGTTTCGAAATAAAGTTTATGCTTGTGCAAACCATAAACATATAAACCAGTCGTTTTATATGAAAAATAATCCAGAACTCCCAACACATGTTCGATGCCATCTATGATGAAAAAAAAATCGTAAAACATACTTGCGACTGTTTAGACGTTGATGTTATTCCGTCACCACATGTTAGTCACCCTGATGTGAGAAAATGTGATGCCCAAATTTTTTTTGGATGCCATCTTTGATGAGTAAAACACGAGTTTGTTGTTACCCTCGAGATGAATGCTAAGGCGTTGATTTTATTCCGCCGCCACATTTGAGACGTGATGACGTCTATGGTGAACAAATGTCTGAAATTGACATATTGGAGCTATCCTTCACCAAAATACTAGCTTGGAAATTGTATTCCATAAGCAGTATCGTGAATTTATATTCACCATGTTCCTTTATCGCCCATCTGTTATTGGATAAGAAAATTACCCCGGTGAGTAGTTTTAATCCTATTGGGTCAATGGCGAATTGTTTGCCTGATATTAATGCTCTTCGTGTATATTTTTTTCCACGAATCGAGAACCGAGACAAGTGTTATTTGTCTCGAACTGTCGCGATCCCGATGAATCGCCTAGCCAAGCGAGATTTTAGACAATCGTCAAAATTGAAAACCTGTGGCTTCAAGACAGTAATTGAAAGGAACAATATGGCCCGTTGTCACAAAGCAAGAGATAATGCTCAAGGAGGCAACTCTATGCTATAAAGACAAAGGTCATGCACGGTTACTCCTTAAATAGTTCAAAACTATTATAAAGGTAAAAAAAACCGATGCTAATGTGGTTAAAGCTAACTGAAAGGAAACTTTTGAGACCCCCGATTTTGTGGCTCAAATGAGTTTGGGACCTTTCTTTATTGATTTTGATAAATCATTGAGCCATTTTTTTCGCTCATCTGGATTATGTTTTTCCATTTGGATTATTAATTTTCCATTTGGACCATACTTTTGGATTATGGTTTGTCTGTTTACTAAATTTCTCGAAATAATTTAAAGTGTTTTGAGCAAATTCCTTTGACAAATGTGACCAAACTTTAAATTATGAAATTTTAGGCAATACTTGTGGTGTAGTTGGTTTTTTGGAAATAGTGGGTAACCGTGTACCACATAATTTCACCAACTACTTGCCTAAAAGAGTACTCAGTGACAACGATTCTGGACCTGTCGTTCCAATCGAAATCTTTGGTAAAACCAAATTGATTTGTCAAATATGAGGTCTTATACTCATGTAGGTCCTGCCGTACCTTGTTGAGTTATAAAATATTCGAGAAAACCAGCGTTATCTGGTAATAGCTCATGAAAGAATTAAAATTTCTTTACATAGTCTCCATTCAATACGACCAAAAGCGTATTTTAGAGGAGTTGAAATGTCTTTCAAGTGGTTGCTACCACATTCTTTAAAGCATTTAAAGTTACCTTATCATTTCGCCTGTCGTCGAATGATAAATGATTTAGATGCTAAGACATGATTGTCTGTACTATCATTCGCCTGTCGTCGATTGATAAGAGCATTTTGATATTGTGGCATTGACCGGATGAGATATTCCCGGGTCAAAAGACGATAGTTGATTTATAATCGCATCGCATTTGGATTCTCTTTGAGGATATATTTCGTGATTAATCCGAAATTAATGCCACTAATGCTCACTTTGAAAGACTAGTATGTGTAAAGATCACAAAATGAACTCGTAGAATTCTTGTAAAGAATTGAAGGAGTTATTGTGGACTTATCCAACCATAAGACGGACCATAAATATAAATGGTTATGGTTGATGCATCGACAATATGGTCACATTTTAATGTTGTCCACATAAATGCAGCACTTTCCAAACTTTTAGCCCTATCATTAAGTTGATGGCTCATGATCCGGATTATCCTGAAAAGTCTAGTTGACTTGATAATTCCGAAGAGTAAGAATCAAAATTTCGATTTGAATTACTTGAGTTTGGAAATTGAAATTGAACATCATGTCGATTATGTTCAGACCCAAAATGGACTCACGGAAAGCTTGATGATGCGACTGCAAATGATTGCACGCATTTCTTGGTCTTGCGCACCAAGATTTATATTTCCGTATGGGGTTATGCTATTTTGCTGCATTGGTCCGTCATGAGGCCCATAGATACTCAAACACCATATGCGTACCAGCTGGTTACTGGTTATGAGCCAGAAGTCTCATATTAACGTGTGTTTAGAGTGATTAATTAATATTTTGATTGAGCCGCTCTAGCGTTCAAAATATGGACCTCTAAAGGGGACATAAGTCGATTATGAATCCCCTGCCTATCATTTGATAGAGTAACCTTGGCAAGCGATCTCTTTACCGCATGATATGCGAAAGTGACATCGCTAAGACTGTTATCCCCGTCGTTAGGGGGAGATTTGCACGTTACCGTTGATAAGGAACGACGTGAAATAACGTGGCATAACCCACTCAGTCTTAGCTTGATCCCCAAAACTGCACTTAGTGATAAGTAAGTGCATAGACTCCCTCAAGTCTACCTAAATGCCAGACGCATTTAATGACTTTATGAGATGTCACGAGATCATTTATACCTGCTGCGAAATGCTTGCAAGGATAGACGTCCCTGTCGGACGCCGTGTTCCTGTCGTAACACGTTGCTTTGGTCGAACCCGCCAAGCAAAGGACGCTGCCGTCGGCCGTCAGTCTGTCGTCCTTCCCAAGATACGAGGAAGTTGACCGGTTCTTAATTCGTTCAGCCCCAGAGGTGGTGAACTGAAACTCGTTTGTCGCACGAGATTATAAAGGAGTAAGGAGATGTGTGATTTCCTCCTCATCCTAAGAATCTCAAAATATCTGTCGATCATGATATCTTAGACGATATTGAAGCGAAACGAGACTGTCATTGATTACTTGTTCATATATTCGGTGACGACTGATAGTATGAACAAATTATGATAGGGAACCATGTACCGTTGCCTGAAGTCAACGTAGAATAGACTGTACTAATGGAAACTTGCAATCCAAGTAGACTCCTTAACGAAAGTGTGTTCGGACCTGTAGTTCCAACACCACCAATGTTAAACGAGTTCGTTTATTTGGTTATTCGTAAGGAAAAGTGATGAGAATAATGAGATTGTAGAATGCTCGCCTAGTAGCGCAAGGCTTCTCTCACACCTTGGAATTGATTACGAGATGGTTGATTTACTCGTAATGGACATTATACCAGTTTAGTAGTTTCCGAAAAACTGAGTATGCAGCCATGAATGTGGTCACGGTTTTATCTCTATGGGGATTTAGACAAAGAGATATAGATGAAGGTCCCTGTGTGACTTCATGTGCTTAAATCAAGTAGTTTCTGACCACGGAACACGATCTCAATTAAATGAGACGTTCACTATATGGATTAATATAATCCGAGCGGATGTGGTATACCCGTCTAAGTGAGTACTTGATTAGCTTGGGATACTTGAACAAGTATTATGCCCTTGCGTGTTTTATTACGCGATCCATTTTTGGATTTGTCTTCGAGATGAATGATCTTGGGAAGACACGGTAGTGACTCGACCTGATGATCGAGTCCCGTAAAGATTGAATCTAAGTCCATGATTCAGACTACACCCAGAAGGTGTTATGACGTTGTAGTCATCATGACGCTAAGTTGTCAGATTCTCCCATGATCGTTCGATCACTAGACATTGATATAGACCCGGTCCGTCCCTGATGAGACGACAAAGAGATATTGAACCATGATGTTCATATCTAAGTACAATAAGCGCATCATTGTACTTGGTCTAATGTGCTAGGACGAACATCTCGTCTGTTGTGAATGGTATAGCTCGACACAACATCGCGCTAACACGCTGCCATCGAAATGGCACTAAAGACACATTCCCTTACCTTATGGTAATTTTGGAAGTGGGCTAGTTTATCCCATTTGCGTCATCGAGTGTACCTACCCCCTTCGGTACTCGAATTAACGCAACCCTTTTTCGGTTATACCGATGCCGGTTACTTATCAGACCCGTATAAGGGATATTCCTAACATGGTATGTCTTTACCATTAGGAATAAGGCGACATCTTGGAGGTCTTGGAATGACTCCAAGTGAATCACTCTGATCTATTCGTGCTCTATGAGACGACTAGAGAGTGTATATGACTTCGAGCTAGTATTAGTCATATTTGAATTACATATGTTCTGTGTCACGATCCAGATAAAACACTTGTCATAGAAGACAACTTGTTGTTATTGATCAAGAGAGACATGACTACATTATGCTATTTAGCATTTCTCGCCGAAATTAATCTTCACAAATGAAGTTTAAGAGCATCCAGTTGAATGTTCGTTCTATTCCACGTTAGATTTTCTTGCATCCAGTTGTACGTAAGTAAATGAGGCATCCAGTCGAATGCTCGTACTCTTTCTTGGAATATGAAATCTTTGCACCCAGTCGTGTGCAAGTGAGGGGGAGCATCCAGGTGAATGCTTATTGCACTAATTACTACTTAGTCGAAATCTTCGCACCCTGTCGTGTGCAAGTGAGGGGGAGCATCCAGTCGCATGCTCGTGTACTCTTTTTGTCCTTAGACCAAGGTTTTTTTTTCCACTGGGTTTTCCTTGGCAAGGTTTTTTAGCGAGACACGTTCCCATCATATCTCACTTAAGATTGCCGAAATTAGGGGGAGTATCATGTTGTATACTTCTTACCACTGTGTACTCTTTTGTCCTTCGACTAGAGGTTTTTCCCATTGGGTTTACTCTAGCAAGGTTTTGATGAGGCACAATGTTTTGTGGTTGATCCCTACTACTACCATTGTTGCACTCTTTTTCCTTCGATCAGAGATTTTCCCATTGGGTTTGCTCTGACAAGGTTTTGATGAGGCACACTGTTTTGTGGTTAGTTATTTACATGATATTTCGGCCTATATCATTCGGCTACACAGTTTCTCCTAGGTACCGGTTTTGTCCCACACTGGGTTTTCCGGCCCTAAGGTTTTTATGTGTTTAGCACTGCGAATGAACTCGACTCAGATCGACTGAATGAAGACGAAGAATTCAAGACGTCCAAAGGGGGAGTGTTGTAGGATATTATTGGACTATTGGGCCTTACTCATAGTGGGCCTATCTTGGGCTTTCCTAGCATATGTAACCCTACCTTCTATTATATAAAGAGGGTTAGGGGGTCTCTTGATGTAACTTCTCTACACTTATCAATGAATAAAAGACGACTCCTTTATCTCTCTATACTTGTATCTCCATATCTATATATCTAGCTAATATGTCACACAACAATATATATATATATGGGCCGGTTATATGAACATGAACCGTGACATGATTTTATACATACATAAAATTATATCAATAGATTTAGTTAATAGCATTAATCTGGACCCTTTATTTGTATGTATATTTAAAATCATGTTTCAGTTTTTGTTCATATAACCAATCTCATATATATATATATATATATACATACATATATATATATACATACATATATATATATATATATATACAGACGAAGGATCTTGATTATTCGACTTTTTGGCTATTCAAGAATTTATTTGTATATTATTAATTTTTGGTGTTTTATTTTACAATTTTGTTGGATTTTCGGTGTGACTTTTAGCTTTTTTTGGCCTTTTACTATTTTATTTAAAATTAATGGACCTAAAAGTAATTGCATCCAAAAATTTTAAATGGCCGGTGTTAAATGAAACAAAGCCGACATTGTCACACGAAGAACAGAAGCGACACGTTTAACCTCGGGCACGTTTCACTTTCTTGTTGAACGAAAACAAAATAGACTAAACGTTAATTATTTCGCAGCCTGGGACCAAACCTTAATTAAAATTATGACTCTCATTTATTTGAAAAGAAAAGGATGGCTGAGCTAATCAGGATCCCAAATCAAAGTGTAGACATAAAAATTAGGCTGTACTCTAATAATCTAATGTCAGTTAATACTCAGTTGAATTTATGGATGCCGAAGTTATAAAACTAATAACATTGGGCAATGAAGTGATTTGTAATTCTTCTCATCGAATAAATCGCAAGGCAGGTGATCTCGAAAAGAGTTTTTTACTAGGACCTCAATCAGGTGATCTCGAAAAGAGTTTTTTACTAGGACCTCAATTTTATTTTATGTTACATTCTACTTTTATTTAGCATTAACTGTAACAAAGTTATTTGTAGTTCTTCGGATCATATCAATCGCAACACAGGTGACCTTCAAATGTTTTTTCTACTATGATCTCGAATTCACAATTATCATTAATTGTTAGGCCCTCAGTCTAAACTCAAACCGCAAGTCTATATGTTTATGCAAATTGAGCAGTAGTGTAAATAGTATTTACTGAAAAGTATAGGGTTAGTTCGAGTGAGGATCCCCATTCTTCAAACATAATTCTATTGGATCATACTGTACTTTCTATGGAAACAGTTAAAGATATTTTACAAACTGCAAATTCCCAGTTATCATAAATAACAAAACTCATACCAAATTACCAATTGACTTGCATGTTTTCAACCAAAGTGCGTATATAAATTGGTATACCCTGCTGCTACAATCACTGTAAGCAGTGGCGGAGCCAGGATTAGTAATTGGGGAGGGGGATGTAGCTCCTGCCAGCCCCCACCTAACTCCTTCCCTGACTGTAAGTTTTAATGAATTGGGATCCAGAAAAATATATCACTCCGTCAAACTTTCAATATTTAGCGACTATTAGTATTTCAAATTAACGTAGAGGACCAAATAAACTTTGAAAGTCTGCTTAAAAACTGAATTGATTATGTTCTCTACCTTAATTAGAGGGTGCCTAACTCAATTTGTTTCAGTCTCCAATAAGAGCACGTTTGGTAAACTTCTAACTTGAACCAAATATACCAGAAAAGTACAACTTAAACTGGTTAGCCATGTTTGTCATTCAACCTTTAAGCAGAAAACACAGCGTAAAAGATGCAATCAAACAAGCATCATCAAAGAAAATAGTACGGTTTTATAATAAAACAGTATCATCAAAAGCGGATGGTTAGTTGTTACCGTCTCTCTGAGATCATCTCATCCTAAAAAGAAACATCAGGATTAATAATTGCTCAATGCAACATTTTCACTTTAAAAGTTGCACATAAACAAGCTCATTCATCTCATCAAATAAAACCATGGGTCTTATTGTAAACAATAATAACTTAAAGAAACATATGAGTCCATACGATATCTTTTCTTTTCTTTTATAATGGTGGATTAATTAATGCCCGGAGCCAAAATAAAAACTGAAAACCTAAAAGGTAAACAGGAAAGATGCAAAAGATTGATATCACTATTTTAAAAAAATGTCCCCAACAGTAATTTTTTTTACATTGTCTGATAGTCTTAATTTCCCTTTATAATGCTGGATAAATTCATTAATCAGGCAAAAATAGATTAAACCAGAAAGTGGCAAAACAATGATCACTATTTTGAAAATGTGTCTCCAACAATATTTTTTTTACATATGTGATGGTCTTAATTTCTCTTTGAAATGGTGGATAAATTCATTGATCAGGCAAACATGTAAGGTTGAGTCGGGAACATCGACTGCTTGTAAACATAATAAAATGAAAAATAAAATTTGAAATTAGACAGTTTGGAACATCTCAAATTCACAAAAAAAAAAACGATAAAACTTAAAATGAAACAGTAGTATTAATACAATAAAACAACAACAACAAAAGTAATAATAAAAGAATATTAGTAATAGAATAAAATCTAGACAATTAATTGTGGTTTCGATTTTTTTTGCATTCATATGTAACGTACTTAGCCAACGTGTCATGCCAGTAAGGGTGTCAATTTTTCCCGACCCGACCCAACGATTTTTCGGTCTTCGGATAGCGGTTTTAGCGGTTCTGTTGACATCTATGGGTCGGGTCTCTACATAGTCTTTTCTTCTTGTTTTACCCGACCCATACCCGAATTTGTAACGGGTCTAACGGTTCTCGGTACGGGTATATACCACTGTTTTAAAAAACTCGCAACGTTGCGCAACGTTGTGCGATATAGTGGTTTTTGAAAGAAAAACGCAACGCTAAAACGCTTTTTGGATGGAAAAATGCTAAATTCGCGCTATAGGAACGTTATTTACGCTATAGCGGGTGCAGTCCAAAAAAAAAAAATTAAAATTTTTAAAATTTTTTTTTTTTGTCAAAATTTTAATGAAATTATTGGAGTTTAAAGAGAATCAAACCCCAAAACTTTTACAAACAAAGTAAATACTCTGGCATCTCAAGTATAATCATTTTGTGATTATTAGTTACAATTTTATATATATATTTAGTTAATTTTTATTAGATGTTTTCAATTTAATGCTATATTTATATGCATTTAGGCAAAAAAAAAAATACACCGCAAAGCGCTATGTAGCAACGCTATTTGCGCTTTTAGTGTTTCTCTCGAAAAAACGCTACGGTAGCGATAACGCTATTTAAAACACTAGTATATACCCAAAAACCCACAACTCTTTTGTATTAAAAAGACTAATTAGAAAAGCTACTGTTTAATGCATCAGAGGCCAAAGGCTTCTTTATATCAAACATACTACTTAGTACTTACCTTGATGTTCTTCTTTCTTTTTTACAACGGTGAAAATTAGTTTTTTGACTTAGAAAACTATGGAACATAAGACTAGTTAGTTGTGGAACATAAGACGAGTTATTTACAGACATCATTGTGGAGTAACCTTCATCCCAATCAAGTTATAGGCAATGCTGCGGTTTTAAAAGAAATCGATTGTTTAACTGTAACGGTTAATGACATTCTCAATGTGCAGAGCAAATATTTCGTCATCTATCTCTAATGTGGAAACAAGGCTTTGTGGCTTTGCTGGTTGGTTTGATGTGCATTTCTGAGTAAGGTTTTGTATCCAAGCAATAAAATGAGTAACTGTAATTATATCAGTATTAGTTTTTCAAAATTTCACGTTATTGATTTGAATTGATTTATAGAATATTTTTTTGGTACTTTGAAGGGAAGGAAAGAAGATCCAGCTCATGTGGAAGTTGAGTTGACTACTGCTCCTAGTGAAGAAAATGGCACTCATTGGGGGTCAACAGGTGTTTGTATGGCAGTACCACTTCTATGTTTGTTAGTGAAAACGATACTCTGAACATTGATTTCTCAATGCATGGTACGATCAAAAGAAAACCATCGGTTGTTGGAGGTCGAACTCAGCTGTGAGATCAAAAAGTCTAATGGCAACCTGCTTCAGCCTGTTAAAAACAAGTTTTATATTGAGTAAAAAAAAAGGAAAACCTTTCCTTGAAGAGAAAAAAAAAGAACGACTTAAGAGAGTTGTACCAGTGTTATACAGTAAATGCAATCCCTTTGCCTGCTATAAACAATGAAGGTTTGAAGAATTCAAATAAACTACCATTAATTGTGTACAATTATGCTGTTCCGTTTCACTTCATTCCGACTCTATATCCCGTTTGATCTTGCCGTCACACCTTACAAGTCGGAGTTCTTACCTGATATCTGATTAGAAATTAGCTTTATTAGTGTTCAGACTTTCATGAGTGTCTCTATTTTCGTAAATACAGCTAGGAAATATACCTGGAATATGCGTACGATTTCTTTCAACGTAATTGCCATTCTTTCATGGTTGTAACGGTGTTGTGAAACCGAAAGTCTGTTCTGTTACATTCATTGGCAAGAAGTAAACCAGTTTTAGCATTATTCAAAAAAAAAAAAAAACTACCATTAATTGTAAACTTTATAAAAGATTTTGTGATAATGTTGCAAGTGATCAAGATATTTTACTATTTGCTTTATTTTAGTACAAGATTTTTGCCAAATCTCTTACCTAATTTTGTAAATAAAGAATATTGAACATATTCTTTAAACTATAATCACTTCATATATTGATATCAAATATCAATTATCAACATAAAAATCTCTTCATTAACATCTTTTTGTACATAAATTTATAATAAATACATGAACTAAATGACTATACTCACTATTTCTAAAAAAACAAAGACTTCCTTTTTCTAACATGGACATGTAAAGGGATTTTTTAACAGACCGTTGTAACTATAATTACTAAAAAAAATTCAAAACAAGGGCAAATTGCGGTTTTGTAGGTCGGTTCCACGGGTCGGTTCTACGGTTCAGTTCTTGCGGTATAAGGTTGAAAACCATACCCGACCCTAGAACCAGTTGGGTCAGGTTGGGTATACCTGAAAACGGTTCTATAACGGGTCGGTTTTTGCGGTTTTCAGGTATTTTTGACAGCCCTTTATGCCGGTAGTCGGTCATTAATGTTAAAAAACCTATAAACTGAACTAACATATACTGCAACCATGTGCCGCATGTAAATCATAGCATTTCCCGTCTACGGTTTCATTGATATCCTTCCTAAAATACGCTTTGTGGAATGCCAAAGAACCAAGTCGTCT
The DNA here is from genome assembly GCA_963920805.1 of Primula vulgaris. Classification (NCBI taxonomy): domain Eukaryota; kingdom Viridiplantae; phylum Streptophyta; class Magnoliopsida; order Ericales; family Primulaceae; genus Primula; species Primula vulgaris. Next base: position 19,740,833 of record OY987217.1, on the reverse strand, counting down.
GGATATGGTTTGGCGTATTACATATTTGTTTTTTAATTGTTTGGGTTCTCTAACTTATAATCTGCTTCAGAAAATATTTAGAATTGATCTGATGCTCATTTCATTTCAAACTACAAGCAAATGGGAAGATAAATGCCTATTTAATCATTCTCAAACTTATATGGATTTTGAGCAAAACTGGTTGGTCCAAGTGTTTGGTAACCGAGTATATCACGCTCACCATCAGGGTTTGAACCCTGACGCCTCTGAAACAGGTTTATCGAAGGTTTCTGATTATAAAAAAAAAACTTAATGGATTTTTATATGGTATATATCACGTATCTATTCATTTAATTTGTACTTTTTAATACAATAAAAATAAGACGAGGACAAAAAATAATTTTTTTTGGCCAGTAGTCTATGATAATTTACAATTTGGTAGAATATCGCATAAACACTACACATACATCTTATGCATTTAGATAAAGCTTTGTGCTTAAATAAAATTAAAATAGGTCGTTTGTTCGTAATTGATTAAATTGGGAGTCAAACAATGATTATTTTTGGATATGAGGACTTTATTTGATTTGAATTTATTCTAACAATATGTGTAATATACACAATTTTGTACCACTTGATATGCCAAACTTTTAGTTGTTTGCCAAAAGATTTGTTAGTTGTAGAAAAATACACAGGAACAACAGGATAGACATGTCTATCTTGTTCCATACCCTTTTATTATCTAAATTTCTCCCGGAAACACTATTTGACAAATTGATTAATGTCGATTTGTTAAATAGTGTTTCCGGGAGAAATTTAGATAATAAAAGGGTATGATTTCTAGATACTCGTTTACGCTCCTATTCACGCTCCTATTACTGGGGAGTATTTGAATATTATTTTATTTACGACTATGAATTTACTTTATTGGTGATATTACTAAATCAATGTAATGTCTTGAAAGTTGAAAAAATGACTATTTTACTATGGTTATATAGTTTGAAGCGAGAATGCCAAAAAATCTCAAACAATCTCAAATATCTCTAAGAAGTATTACACCAAACCTTTTGTTACATTTAGGTGTTATTTTTTATTTTTTGTTCTCTCTCCGCATCTAATAACCACCACACTTCATGCCAATTATCACTCTGCTCAACTATAATTTGAACCTATGCTACGACCCACCATTTTTTCATGGGTTGGCGGTGAAAGTGGTGGTCCGTCGGAACTCCGGCAAAATCGTCAGAGCTCCAACCTCTACTCAAAAAAAATCAAAAATTCAAAAAAATTTAAAAAAATTCTAAAAATCTCAAAAAAAATTCAAAAAACGAGTCAAAATAAAGAAATCGATAAAAATGCATGCACAAGTTAGAAAATGTGCATACACAATCCCAAAAATATGCATACACAATCATAAAAAAAATTCATACACAACCCTGAAAAAGATGAATACATAATCCAAAACAATGTGCATACACAATCGTAAAAGATGTAGACAATCGAGAAAGTGTATAAATAATCGAAAAAGTGCATACATAGACAATCCAGAAAAGTGCATACACAATCGAGAAAAAAATTCATGCATATCCAGAAAAGTGCATACACATTTTGAAAAATATATACATAATCAAAAAAAGTGCATACACAATACAAAAAATACATACACGATGTAAAAAAGTGCATACACAATTAAAAAAGTGCATACACATTTAGAAAAATGCATACACAATCGAAAAAAGTGCATAGATAATACAAAAAAGTGCATAAACAATGCAAAAATGTGTATACACAATGCCAAAAAATGCATAAACAATACAAAAAAGTGAATATACAATAAATAAAAAAAGTGCATAAATAATGCAAAGTGAATTTTTTGATTTTTTTTGAAATTTTGAAATTTTCTGAGTGAGGGTTAGTATTGATCGTGGCGGGTCAACGGAGTTCCGACGAACAACCACCGTCGTCGCCAACCAATGGGTAAGTGTTGGATCGGATTATAGATATAAATTTTAGTTGAAAAAGAGAGAGTTTAACTGAATTGTAATGTTTTTTAGATGAGAAGAGTGAGAGTTGAAGAGAGATAAAGTATGAACTAAATGTAATGAAAAGTTTGAGTTGTGTTTTTTGGAATTACTTTTGAAAAGTATTATTTTTTGGCATTTCACTTAGTTTGCATTACTTTTGTAAAATTTCAATAAACAAATATAACATTTAAAACTTGATGGATTTCAACAATTAAAATTAGATAATATTTATTCAATGCATTTACCAAATCATTCAACTTTTAATTAAATATTGTATTAATCACTCTTTGGTCTTTCAAATGTAGTTTGTGTTGCTTTTTAAAAAAAAAAATCATTACATGTCAACGCAAGGAATAAATATAATATTTTAGAATATTGGATGGATTTCAACAATCAAAATTTATATTTATTCAATGAATTTTCAAAATTTCCAACTTTTGATTAAATAATGTATACTCTCAACCACTTTGACAAAAAATACTCATTTGATCAAAAAAGACTTGGGCATTCGATCAATTAATTATTTGACCAAAACTATTTTTTTTTTCAATCATGAATTCACATCATCTTTCTACTTTATTTCAAATGTATAAATTTGATGACAGAATCCGAGCATTAACCTTGTTTGACTAAAAGAACTCCGGCCTTCCATCAATTACAAGGTAATATTGTAAGTTCATTATTGTGCATGAATTCTTTCATTTATTGTACTTTATTTTGTTGTGTTAACAAGGTAATCTGGTAAGTTCATCACTCCAACAAATATTTATTGTTGTACAAATTGCTTTAATTTGCATGTTGCTAAATTAAGAACTTTAAATTATAGGATATGAATTTGATGTATAGAGTTATATTTGCTTTGAAATTTTTATGAATGTTATACACTTTTATTAATGTAACCAGCACCCAGAAAATTTGTATGAAAACCTTTATTTATAAAATTTGAGATTGTAGTCTGAGTATATATATGTAGCTTACATTCCAATGTTATTATTTGTGCAGAATATTGCAAGATAGTAGCATTTTGTGAAGATATAAGAAGGAAAAAACAAGCTTCATAAGATCCAACTATTTACTGATTAAATGCTTCTATTACAACGCACAACATCATTAATGGTAGTATAATGGAAGCCTTTAGTATCTAGCTGGATCTAATCAAGCTAGTTTTTTCTAACTTATATCTTCACAAAATGCTACTATCTTGTAATATTCTGTACAAATAAAAATATTGAAATGTAAGCTACATAAATAGATGGTCGCACATATATATATACTCAGACTCCTTGAATCTCAAATTTTATAAATAAAGGTTTGCATACAAATTTTCTGAGTGCTCGTTACATTATCTAACATTCACAAAAATTCCAAAGCAAATATAACTCTATACATCAAATTCATATACTATAATTTAAAGTTCTTAATTTAGCAACATGCAAATTAAAGCAATTTGTACAACAACAAATATTTCTTGCAGTGACCAACTTACAAGATTATCTTGTTTACACAACAAAAGAAAGTAAAATAAAGGAAAGTATTCATGCACAATAATGAACTTACAATATAACCTTGTAATTGGTAGAGGGCCGAAGTTTTTTTGGTCAAACAAGGTCAATGCTCGGATTCTGTCATCAAATGTATACATTTAAAATGAAGTAGAAAGATTATGTGATTCATGACTGAATAAAATAAATATTATTTTTGGTCAAATAATTAATTTATCGAAGTCCCAAGTCTTTTTGGTCAAATGAGTATTTTTGGTCAAAGTGGTTAGAGTATACATTATTCAATTAAAACTTGGAAATTCATTGAATAAAATAAATATTTATTTTGATTGTTGGAATCCATCAAATATTCCAAAATGTTATATTTATTCCTTGTGTTAACCTTCAATGAAAATAAAATTTTAAAAAAGCAACACAAAATACACTTGAAAGATCAGAGAGTGATTAAATACAATATTTAAGTAAAAGACAGGAGAGTGAATGCACTGAAAAAATATTATCTAATTTTGATTGTTGAAATCCATCGAGTTCGAAATGTTATATTTATTTATTGCGTTGACCTTAAGTGAAATTGAAATTTTACAAAAGCAATACAAACTATGTGACCATAGTAAATTAGTCATTTTTTCAACTTTCAAGTAAAGATATGTCACATCTTTTATATAACTCACTAAGGAATTACATTGATTGGGTAATATCACCAATACATTAAATTCATAGTCGTAAAGGTGTTAATAAATCCCCTAATAAAGGTTCTAAACCTTAACAAATATAAACCACTAATAAGTTTACAGTACTTAATAATTCACCTTTAGAGGAGGGAAAAATTCACTCTAATCTGGATCAAGTCACTCCAATTTTGTCCAGTGCGGAACTGGTACATGCAAAATGTATGGAAAATTGTGAGAATGGTGAAAATATTATTAAGGAGAATTTTTCTCCTGGGTTGAGGAACACATAGTGTCTCCTCATTAATAAGATTTCTTATTGGAATATTAGGGGTGTTAACAACCCTTCTAATCAAGAGGCAGTTAAGTTGTTTATCAAATCTAATGGTGTCTTTATCATGGGTTTGGTGGAAACTAAAGGTTCTCTTACAAATAAAGAAAATGTTTGCAGGAATATGTGGCCATTCTGGTCTACTATTGATAATTTTAGTGATGATACTAATGGAAGAATTTTGTTGGGTTGGAATAATTTAAAATGGAGGGTAACTTTATGTCTTTCTAGTGAGCAATTACTGCATTACAGAGTGTCTGAAATTGATGGTTCACATGAATTTATGATTATTGTTATCTACCAACAAATAAGAACTCTTTGGAATCAAATTATTAATTTGGCAGGAGGAATGTCTCTACCTTGGTTAATTATGGATGATTTTAACTGTGTAAGATTCCCTGCTGAAAGATATGGGGGTAATTTGAGATGGTATCCTAAAATTGAAGAATTGAATGACTGTAAGTTGGCTGCTAGCTTACAAAATATCCAATTTTCTGGTACTTTATTTATCTGGATTAATAATTGTGAATCGTATTTCATCAAGAGAAAGCTTGATAGGGTTTTGGGGAATGATGATCGGTTTAATGTATTCTCTAATTTTAATGTCCATTGTTATCCTATTGGGGTATCTGATCATCTGCTATGGTAGTGGATTTGGGTTTTTACCTAAAGCATATGTTAACTCTCATTTCAAATAATTCAATTATTGGGCTGCTTATGAGGGATTTTCTGATGTTATTAAAAAATCTTGGTCTTTGGAGTGCAATAGGTATAAAATGTTTGTTTTTTATAATAAACTCAAATATACTAAAGTCATTTTGAAGGAATTTTCTAAAAGTAATGGCAGGACTCTATCTCAACAAATTATGGAAGCTAAAGATAGAATGGATGATTAGCAAGGTGATATTGAGCTTCATGTTCCTAATAATGGAAGGTTGCAAAGATTCAATGCTAGTAAGATTAATTATTTGAACCTTATATCCATGGAAGCAAAAGCTGCAAAGCAAAACAGTAGAATTCAGTGGCTTAATAATGGTTGATGAAAATACTGCTTATTTTCATAAATGCATTACTCAAAGGAGGAATTATAACAAGATATCAAGGATAGTAGATGATAATGGTGATATTATTGAAGATGCTACTGTTATTCGTGATAAATTTATTGAGTTTTATTCTTCTCTCTTGGGCTCAAGCTGTGACACTAATTATTTTGGTAAAACTGCACTCTCTAAATATGTGGGCAAGCAAATCAGCTTTATACAAAGTGAGGAACTTATCATGCCTTTTGGTCCTAAAGAAATTAAGGATTGCTTATTCTCTCTTCATCCAAACAAGACACCTGGATCTGATGGCTTTAATGTGCAATTTTTTTAGAGATACTTGGGATATTACTGGTGATGAAGTTACTCTAGCTATTCAAGAATTTTTTACTAGTAGCAAGCTATTAACGGCAGCTAACTCAACTATTCTTGCTTTGATTCCCAATGCTGCTGTTCAAATTAGTGTTGAGATTTTAAACCTATCTCATGTTGCAATACTATATATAAATGCATCTCTAAATTGATTGCAAACACACTTAAAGCCCATTCTTAATGATATTATTGCGGAAAACCAGTCAGGTTTTCTACACCTAGGCTTGCTCTTACGGTGGATATTACCAGTGGCAGAACTTATATATAATCAGGGCTTACCACAACAACCCCATAATTTTCAGTAATTTTATTTTTTCTATAGTGTTTTTCAGAGTAATTTATAAATAAAAACATTTCAGCAACCATTTCAATTTTATTTCCGGCAACCATTTTCAAAATTATAAATTGTTTACCAACAATTTGAAAAAGTAGTAGAAAATAAATTTTAAAAGTGATTGTAAAGACTTTAATTACAATAACAACTAACTATGAATGTATTGTTGACAATTATTCCCACATACACTAATTTAACACGATTCCGGTTGATTATATCATTTTCATTGTAGCATGTTCTATGCCCTGATATCTAATTAATCAAATTATTATTACAAAAATTACAACAAAAAAAAAAAAACTCTCAAAATTAAGATTAAATAATTTTCTCTTTATTACAAAACAAGAAATCGTGCAAATTTAAATTGATAGAAAAAAATAAAGTTATAAATCTAAAAATTGTATATTTTAATCAATATGTTGTCCATAAATTATGAAATTCCTCAAGAATAAATTATAAATTTCATAAATATTTCTTCAAAATTTTAAAAAGGAAATAAAAACAATGTCATAAATTTATTTACTCGACATTTCGTTAAATTGAATATTAAAAAAAACATTTTGTTCTCTATTAAATTGCCATTTTAGGTGGGTTTTTTATATTTAATTTATGAAAAAACTTAAGTCAAATGTCTTTATCTAGCCAAAACAGCCGGCTGAGCGAGTGATGCTCTGAAAATATTTTATTTAAAAAAATATATATATAAGAGGGTGATATTTTGTTTTTTAAAAGTGGAATTTTTTAGCACACATTAAAATGAAAAATTTAATGCGGATACTTTTTTTTTTGACAACCACAAAATTAATGTTCTGCCTCCGTCTCGATATTACGAAGGCCTTTTAACTCTATACACTCTATAAATATACAGTGGGAATTTGTATGGGATTTTCTTGAGCTGTATGGATTTCCTACTGTTTATATTAATTGGATTAAGGCTTGTGTGTCCTCTACAAGTTTCTCTATTTATCTATGATGGAACTCTAAATGGCTATTTTAAAAGGAAAAAAAGGCTTGAGGCAGGGGATCCCCTATCTCCTTATCTCTGTATGTTAGCAATGAATATTTTTCTCTAAAATTTAGTCATGTTGACACTTTCTCAGCTACTCTTATTAATGAAGCTATTTCTCTTTTTGTTGACTTCTCTTGCCTGCAACCAAATAGAGAAAAAAGTCATATTTTTTGTGCTGGTGTGAATGACCAAGTTATATCTCAGTTACAGAATATATTTCGTTTTCAATTGAGCTCTATTCCAATGAGGTATTTAGGGGTTCCCCTTATCACCTCTCTATTGAAAATGAGTGATTATATCCGTCTTATTGAGAGAGTATCTTCTAAAATCACTGCTTGTACCACTAATTTTCTATCTTATGATGGCAGACTCCAATTAATTAATTATGTACTTTATCGTTTTCAGACTTATTGGTGCCAGCATTTTCTATTACCAGTAGCAGTTATTGAAAAACTGATGCAAGAGCATATTACCATTTAATTAATTGTTATCTTTTATATTTTAAGTGTTTCCTTTTCTTTTCTTTTAAGTGTTTCCTTTCTAATAAGTTTGGCATATTCAGAATTAGTATTATTTTGATATTTCTTATGAAATAGAGAGTTTATTTAACTCTTAAGCTTAGGTTTAATTCCCCTTTATCGCTTTTATCGTTTTTCTCTCTTTCAATACTTTGTTTGGGCTTTAATATTCCCAGTCCTACATTAAGTGGTACCAGAGCCAAAATCCACGACAAAAAACATGGTCCGTCGTGGCAGAGGAGAAGGAGGCAGAGGAAATCAAGGTCAAACTGAGATTGCTGAGTTAAAGCGTATGATTGCTTATTTGTCGCGAGCAGTTCATGCTATTCAGCGACAGGGACGAGCGAAAGCCCATGCAGAGGAGGCATCGGAGCGAAACCGCAAACTTTTAGACAATCCGGAAGGTAGTTTGGAAGATAATTATGTTGGTGGGGAGTACGACAATCCTTTTTATGATGCTGGAAGTGCAGAATACGCACCAAGAGGTGGATTGGAGGACCGTTTGGTTTGTGCTCTTGACTTGAATGGAGCATACGGAAATCTTTTCATGATGCTGGAAGTGCTAAAGACGCACTACGAGCTGGATTGGAGGACATATTAGTTCGTGCTCTTGACTTGAATGGAGGCGGAATAAGAACAGAAACTTCTGTTTTTTTCAAAAACATGCACGCTGAAGATTATTTAGATTCAGAGGCTAATTTAGACACATATTTTGAAGATGAAAAACCTGATGAAGGTCCGATTTACGATGTTTATAATGATGACGAATAATTTAAAGATGAAAAAGATGATGAAGGTTCGATTTACGATATTTACGAATTTGAGGATGAAAAAACTGACGAATGTCCAATGTACGATGTTTACGAGTCTGAGGAGGAATACGACAGTGACAACGAGAACGAATAGTTAATTTTTTCTACTATATTACATGATGATGTAGAAAAAAATTATGTTGGTTCACCGATATTCGATGATTATGGTGACGATGACTTTATTAACTTTAAAGGTCTAGTTAATAAGTTTTCTTTTGAGAAGACCATAGAAAAGGATATAAACTTGGAAGGCAGAAATAGAGAAATTATTGGAGTTCTGTGAAAGCTAGTGTTGTTTGTTTTACTAAGAAATCTGGCCATCGGTTGAATATATATTTTTTTGACTCGTGACAATCACTACATAATTTAGGTTATTTTAGTAAAATAGTAATCCCTTGCCTAATTCTATTTGCAATTCTTTTATCCCTTCCCAGATTTCATTGGTTGTGCTACATTTTTAAGAAATGAATTAATACAGCGAGACAAACTTGATTTTCATGACTTGGGTTTGTTTGGATGGTTTGTAGATCCATTTTTTCTTTTTGGACTCTTTTATCTCGTCCTATTATACATGACACCTAAAAGAAAGAAAATAAAGGAAAGGGAACAAATAATTTAGTGGATTGCAACTAAAAAATGAAATGCATTTCAAGATACAGTACTTAGAAAATTAAATCAGGTCATAGTTTTAATGTGTTGAAAAAGGTATAATAGAACATGGCGACTTTACACTAAGAGAAAACACAAGAAAATTAATTTTTACCGCATTCATATATATACTATATAAATTCTTTAGATTAGTTTTTTTTAAATTAGTGTGTGTGTGTGTGTGTGCGGGGGGGGGGGGGGGGGGCTTTTTATTTTTGTTGGTTTTACAATAAGAGTGGTACAATTGTTCAAAATAGAAAAACAAGGACTAAATTGAACTAAAACCCACTCTTTAATTAGATTAGTTGGTTACTACTACTCCCTCATAGCCTAAATTCTATTTCTGGTTTTAGATTGCTACCAAATCCATGTTGGATTGGATAAATGTAGCAACCAATACCATTCAACATGTTTGATACCTAATGATTGGTATGATAAGTGATGACAAAGACACTTTTATTTGGTATGACAAGTGGCTTGAAACTGATGCCATATTCACTAGAATCATATGAGAAGGTTTCTAAATACCACTAATCTTACCTTAAATGATAAGGTTTCTGCTATAATCCCTAATGATTGTTGGGATTGAACTGGTAGTGGTAAGCAATTGGACTATTTAAGGAGTATAAACCACCCTACTTTTAATAAAGACCTTAGAGATAGGCTGCGCTGGAGCCTTGATAATAAGGGTTTTTCTGTAAATAAAATGTGGAACCATATCAGAATGAAGAAGGAAAAAATAAGTTGGCACTCTTTGGTTTGATTTTCTTCTTATATTCCTAAATGCAGCCATTTTTTATGACATGGTATTTGGAATAGATTAGCCACATCTGACAAAGTTCAGAAATGAACAAATAGAAATACTTGTGACTTATGTGTGCTGTGTAATAACAAAGAGTAAAATGAATCACCTCTTTTTTGAATGGCAAAGTAAAGCTGGGTTTCACCATAACCATTGTAACTGTTGGTCTAGCTGGGTTGATTGGGCCTCTTGCTACTTTAAGAAAAAGACCTTCCCAAATAGAGTGGGAAGCTTATTTTTTCCTCTTGTGTTTATATGATATATATGGAGAGAGAGAAATCTCAGAAAACATGGGGAGAAAGCCAGTGACATTAGCTCTATCATCCAACACATCAAATTTTATATTAAAACCAATCTAAATTTTCTTAAGAGCATTCCTAATGACAATAGAAATGCTTCTTTGGTTAATGCTTGGGACATTAAAAAAGCGCTCATTCATCATAGTTGATATTATGAACGAGTTCATGCATATATTGGCTAACGAGAACTTGGCTTTATATTTAGGTTATGGAGCTTTTATGCTCTGTGCCAATTACCTCACAGACTATGGTTTTTGTAAGGTTTTGTACACCACCAAGGCTTAGAGTTGAAAGAACATTAAAAGGCATCATCAAGACTCTTATAATTTTTATTATTATTGTAACTTGACGAAGTCGGATTTGCCTTTGGGAACATTTACCCTTTGGACGGATCCGAGTTCTTTTGCTTGTTCTGGCCTGTCAGAATGAGTTTTTGTTCTCTTGCTCTTGGTTTAATAATATGCTTACCTTTCAAAAAAGAAAACATGTTTAATACCATTCTATTTCTGTTTACATTGCGCATGCATCTCAACAATTATGACTTAATGCAGCGAGGGCGATTGCAAATCTGCAACAGAAAGAATAATTAAGCCAACGCATATCATTATATGGACCTGAGACGCCTGATTGCGACAAGAATTGCAAACTGTTTCATGATAACCTAGAAGAGCAAACCGAGGGACTCCATTAGTTTTCACTTTTCATCCCTACCAGGCAACAATTAACATGCAAATGCTATGTTCAATGCTAATAAGGGTGATAAGAGATAGTACACAAACTTGTCAATATAATGTCTCACTTTGTAGACTATTTCTAGGGCCACAAGTAATCTCACAGTTGTGGTGCAATTGATTGTGAAACAGAAACATATGTACTATAATATCTTCGATATTGAGAGTTTTATACAATTATAACAAAATGATATAGACGATTATGAATTTGCTTTTATGATTTTAGTAACTATTATCATATATTACATATAAAATCTTGAAAGCAGATTAAATTCACATAAGAGGCACTATAGCTTCTGAATAAGCAAGTTTTAACATAATAACGAGCGGAGGACCTAGATACAGGCTAAAATGGGCTAAAGCACACCCTCATATTACGAAAAAAACACGAAAAATTTCATGTTATTTTGCTGAAAATTTGATGATTATAGTATTACGTATAATTCAGCCCCACCCATACATAAATCCTAGTTCCGCCATTGATAATAACAATTTGATAAGAGTATATGCAATTTTGTACTCTTTTGCACTCTACTTATATTTAAGGAGCTTTACAAATTCGATATTCTCTTGTAGATGCAACTCATGCATGGTTATCTATACGACATATAAAAGAATGAGATAAATAGGAGACCGGAGACTTTGGCTAAGCAGTAACTCTAAATATTTTATCTTCGTCCCCTAACGTTATAAGGGAACAAAATGAATTGCAAGATTGGTTTGTTACATTTATCAGCTTAGCTTTATTCATTAGTTCCATACCATTGTTTTTTATAAAAAAATATAGCGGAAGTGGGGCCTGGCCTCCTCCATATTTCTAAAAAACAATTTTTTACAGTGTAATTTTTTTTATATCATGAAAATAGCTATTTAGCCTCCTCCTCCATATACTGATCCTGGCTCCGCCACGGACGTGAAATACTTTTTTCTATATGTGATGCAAAGTTAGGACACACTCTTTGTATACTTTAGCATTTAAATACTTATTATATAAAAAAAATTAGTTACTTTTCACTCATTATATTTTTCTACCTTCAAAATATTAATAAAATTATTTGCAGTCAACCAAATAAGCACTAATACAAAAAATATAAAAGCATAAGACAAAAACTAGCTTTTTATAACCAGCTGAGTCAATAAAGTAACTTTTAAGGGGTGATGAGTTCGGAAAGTAAGTGTAAATACAGTATCATCATCAATTTTCTAGATAGCGAGACTAGACGGAAATTAATTAAGCGGAGCCTAGCCTCCAAGCGGAGCACAGACATCTAATGGATTAGTCAGCATCAAGCAATGAAACAACGACGAAGTGGAATTAGTACTGTAAACTAGTTGTATTTAAGTTAACTACAACACAAATTAGTTTTTCTATCTAAAAAACTAGTGTAAAGTATTTGGGCGCTATCAAGATTGCTTCTTAAAAGCCATGCTCGATTTAAGTGCGTCTCGAATCAATGGAAATATTTGATCTTGCACGTTGTCCCAGTGACAAATGCGCCTAAACTTATGATTTCCATTCGTTCTTATAGCCAAACAATGTTCCGTTCATTTGACAACAAAGCACGATTCGAAAGATTGTGTATCCCAGTTAAGAGACACGTATCAGAAGATCAACATATTACAGTTCATTCTTCTTGTCACGGGTTGTTACTTATTGAAATCGATGAGGATTTATTTGTGTGGAACCCACTAACAAATTTATTTAAAAGGCTGCTTAAATTTTTTTATGATGAGTATTACCCTGAAATTGATAGCTCTTTTGTGATCGACCCATGTTTTTGTTCTGCCAATAATCTGTACAAGGTGGAGATGATAGTGAAGAGTTTTTGTTATATATTTGAGAGAAAAGATTTCTACATTGCCACTTTGGGGAAAAGTAGATGGGAAAATATTGATGTAAACTTAGACAGCATGTTACCAAGAAAAGGAAAATTAGATAACAGCATCGTCCAGGGGCCGTTTTTCACTTGAAGTGTTTATAGATTCTTGTTTTTATGATGTAATATTATTATTTTATTATCATTTATCTTAATATTTCTAGATGCCGATCTGACTGAATGTTTTTTATTGTGTTTCTGAACAAGCAAATACATGAAGGTAAATAAAACAAGTGCAACGCAATCATCAGTCTCACAATTTTACGGCAGATGTATAAATAATAATGCCGTATTGAAGAAGTCCCGTAAATCCATGAAGAAAAGTTTATCTCAACTACCTGAAGAACTTGTTATTGACGTACTATTAATATTGCCTCTTAAAAGCCTTGCTCATTTAAGTGCGTTTCGAATCAATAGAACTATTTGATCTCGCACGTTGTCCCTGTGACAAATGCGCCTAAACTTATGATTTCCACGAGTTCTTATAACGAAACAATGTTCCGTTTACTTGACAACAAAACACGATTGGAAAGATTGTGTATCCCAGTGATGAAACCCGAAGGTTTCGTAGAAATATAGGAGAGAAAGAAAGATCAATCTCATGCTAAAACGCACAATCAATCAAAAGAGAAGAGAAAAGAAAGATAAATAAGCCCTCGAGTCTTTTCTATAAACTCACAAGTTAATAAAATAATAATAATGCAGTAGGGTTTTGTGGGTTATTAATAATACTCACAACTAATAAAATAACGAATTAGATCTCAAAGTAGAATAAAATAACAATTAAGCCACTTTTAAAAGTGAAGTAGCAAACAATAAATAAGTCCGAATAGGTCCAAATACGCGTGCTCATCATTCCTTCCCGCTTAAGAACAAAATTTTCCTCAAGGTTGTAGTCATGAGATCAAATGAACAAAACATCTCATTTCCAGCTCTCCACGATTTGGCTGCAAACCAACCAGACTCCTCCAGCCTTGAAGACATCTTCGACCCCGATCAAAAGGAAACAAACCCAAAGTCTTCCACTGTGTTAATCGTCGTATTTGAATGTTCGGCATTCTGCCAAACCAACAATCCCAAAATAAGATCACAAAACCACATTCCCACATAAAGCGAAAAATTTGAGCGACCCAAACATATTTTAAAAATTCACCATAAGTAGTATAAACGCCCGCACCAAAATAAACTCGTATACCCGACTTTTCATTCGATCCATGAAAATGGTCATCCCAAAACGGATCAATATATCTACTAGATGGATTACCGATAACATTAGATACCCATATAGTATCATCAACGCAAAATAGTATAAAAGCATAAGCCAAATCATTAAAATCGTATGGACGGAAAAAATGAGTCATTTTCGGAAAACCATAACTCATTAACGGTGCATCAAAAAATAGTGAATCCGGTATCGAAACCTCCCTAACAGTATTAGGTGTTTCCTCATAAAATTTCATATAATTCGGACAACTTTTAAGCAGCGCCAAGAAACTTTTTTTCCATGCCATAAAATCTGTCCAGGTCATGTTTGGACAGCCCAATTCACCAAAATTTAAAAATTCATAAATAAATCCCTGGTTAGCCAAATCATGCGAATTTAGCGTTCAAACGTCCGTACACGAGTACCCTACCTTCCCACCAAATTTGGACCGAATCACATTCCAATTAGTGACCCAACTCGGAGAGACGCTTCACACCGTTCAAAACACAGTAGCCGTTGAGAGCAAGCTGGCAAGGAGCTATCTGAAAAGCCTCAAAGAATGAGGCCATCCAATAAGAGAGCGGGAGTGTGAGACCTCCCGTCAGAAGGGAAGACGCCCGAACAGCAACCTCCCCCTCAGTTACCTCACCCAAGACCTCCCCATCCGAGGTCGACAAACGCAAATGCACGTTGGCGGGAATCCTTGCCCAAGTTTTAAAGTCATCCTCATAAAACTGTCCGAGTTGGGCAAGACACTGAGACAAGTATTCCTGACAAAGCAAAAACGATGGTTTAATAAGATAATAAGGAGAGGGCAATAAAGCAATACAGTCAAACCATAGGCCAGCACACAGCATACAATGAAACGAAAATGTTCAAAATCGGCAAAGAAATCACAAGCAGGGCAAATTAACAACATACAGTGAAACGAAAACATCAAAATCGGCAAAGAAATCACATAACGAAGCGAAAAGCATACAAGGAAACGAAAAAGATTAAAGCAGCAAAAGAAATCCAACAAGGGGATGTTACAGGAGCTTAAGAAACACTTACAACCATGACGATATCTGGAGAAGAAGTGATAGTCTGGAGAAGAAACGGTTACAGCAGTGGCAGAAATATAGAGAGAGAGTCAAACCCTAGAAAGAGAACATAAAATATATTATGAAGAAGATAGAAGGGGAACAGTTTTACCAAAGAGTATATATATGTTAAAAGAAGATAACAAAAAGAATTAATCAAGAGAAGATAAAGGAGAGGAGGTGCATAAATATGAATAAAATAATAACATTTCTTTCGTGTGACAGAGGTTTCCCTCTTTTCAGCCACAGAAAAGTCAACAATCGCCGCTTGTTTTCAAAAATTCATGCTCCAGATCTTGCCACGTAGAATGGTACATCCCACTACCCCATGAAGGTCACATCCTAGAACCGATGTAAACGGCCGGTGGTACCCACCTCGAAAAAAGTTAAACATACAACAATAATGCACAAAAAGTCTAACAGTAATCCATAAACAATGGGGTCACCGCACAAATTAGGCGCAGACCGTTCCTAGCTCGACCGCACACAGGTCAAAATGTTTTAGCAACGGTCTACGGGGGGATCCCCGGTGACCCATACCGAGGTACAAACAG
This sequence comes from Primula vulgaris, assembly GCA_963920805.1. Lineage (NCBI taxonomy): Eukaryota > Viridiplantae > Streptophyta > Magnoliopsida > Ericales > Primulaceae > Primula > Primula vulgaris. The sequence continues at coordinate 19,725,047 of OY987217.1, read as the reverse complement.
AAAAGCACATCTCATCCAGATGTCCGGAAACCACAAAGGCCTAACTTCAACATACTCACGCATCGAAGAAGAGCAACAAAAAAGAAGTAGCAAAAAAGCAACAAGCGAATATTAAAGAGAAGCAGATAATAAATAAATAAAACTTTTATTCATCCACCAAGGGGAAAACAAACAAAATACAACTGATTAAATCCCCACAAAAACAAGAATATTACAAAAACCACCCCTTTATTCCTAAACCTTAGAACCACCACCCACATCTGCAACCTTCTTCGCCAAGAGCTTTTCAAGACGCTCCTTCTCCCTTATTATACGAGAGATACCGACCTCCGCTTGTCGTAAAACACAAGCCTGAGATTTGCACTTCTCCTCGGCTTCGTAACGAGAAGCCTTCTCTCTTTCCCAATACTGCCTGAACCTCCTGCATTCAGTCTCAGAACATTTGAGCTCCACCTTCAGCCACTTGACCTCGATCTCTTTCAAGTCAAGCGGAGTCAAATCCTCAAAACCAGGAGGAGAAGGCAACTTATAAGTAAGCTCGTTCTCAAGAAGGCCACTCCTCTTGGCAGCAGATCTGGTGACGGGAGCCATCTCAAGAAGCAGCGGATTAGAAGAAACAAGAGATATAAAACAAGAAAGAGAAAGAAATGGGTTAATGAAACACAAACAACAGGGAGCATTTATAGGAAATTAGAAGGCACAAAGTACGAAGCGGTACGAACGGTTCGAATTTAAAAATAAATCACAAAATACGAAAAGGCACAAAGTACGAAGCGATGCAACAGTTCAAATTTAAAAGAAATTACGAATTACGAGAACTCACAAATTACAAGGGAGCCCAACGGTTCAGCCACATATAGGATAAGAAATAAAACAAAAGAAAAATACAACAGATTAAAAAGAGCAAGCAAAATCAATTCAAGGACCAGTGGGCGGGAAAGCCGAACTGCCCGACCGAGAGAAAGGCTCCCGAGGAGCCGCACGATCAAAGCGAGCTAACCGAGCTCGACACAAGGATTTGATAATGGCCAAAGACTCGTTCTCCCTAGTAAGGGCCGTGATATTGTCTCTAAGCTGAGCATTTTTGGCCGTTACACTGGCAAGGCCCTGAGGACCATTGTCAAACTCTTCCTGAGCTTGTTCTCAAATCACCCCGGGCTCATACCAAGAGCTCGTCAACTGACTCCTCTGCAACAACAACTGATCGAGCTGGGGACTCAGGGCAGAAATTTCAATCCATTTGATAGTCTCCTCGAGGTAGAAGTCATACAGGCTTAGGGCCAGGTTCCCATACTCCATCTCAAGTTTGGCCATGCGGTGACGGATCTGAGCCATCTCAACATCCAAATCATTCATCCGGGCATGGTATCTCATCCATGGCTCCGACATTCTTGAAGGATAATATGATTAACAGAGAAAAGCGAAAAGGAATATGAGAGAGAAAGAAATACAATAAGCTTATGCATGATGAGGGAGATGATGGAGGATAAAGAGAGATTGAGGGGTATTTATAGAGCATAGATAATGCAACAAAGCACTGACAATACATGGGAGCAGTCATCTTTGACGGACTGACTCGTGATACAGATATCACGTGGGCACGTAAAAAGAGAAGCAAACAAAATATTCGATGATCTGACAACCCCAAAAAATGACAAACAGCAAGTACAACAAATGACAGAAGGAAAAACAGTAAATAAATAAAAAACAGCAGATACAAAAACAAACAGGAAAGTGAATAAACATTCATTTCATTAATAAGGATGAGTGACATTGGAAATTATTACATCACAGGACAAAACATATTTAAAATGAAAAGGAAAAAGAAAACTAGGGTGGCCCAGGCGAAGTTGATCGGTATCGGTGAGAGGGCCCGACCAGGCTTACAGTATCTTGAAGCGAAGGATTCCCCCGAAGCATGTTGTTCTCCTCGACTAAAATCTGGCGAGCACGCCTGCAATAGTCCAACTCGGACCTCAACCAAGTCAATTCCCTCACCATCTCAGTATGGTGATATCGCATTATCTGCAACTCTCCCTCAGCATCACATAGCATCCTCTGCACGTTACCATAAGAAGCCTCAAAAGCCTCCACTTGTAAGGCCAATGCTGACTTGGTAAAAGGGTCAGATATGTTGAAAGCAACAAGTTTAGAGAATAAAAATATATAGCAAGAAAAAGAAAGATTGAGAGATAATGAAAAAAAACATGCCAAAGGAGGTATTTATAGATGAATTAAGAGAGACATGGGGTGTGGAATCGCAACCGTTTGTCAAAAGGTTCTAACAAACGCGTGCATTGAAGAGACGCATCTGATCAAAGAGACTCTTGGATTCGTGCCAATATTTGAAAAAGATAAATATGGGGAAAGCCATTACACACGTGTCACTCTGGGGAAGTGCAACAGTCTTAAAAATATTGGAAAAGACAAAGCGTGCACAAAGTCAATCTTTTTGAAAATATTGGATAACATTTGTGCACATGGCTCAAGAAAATCCATCATAGCACCACAAAACATGTGGTAAGAAGAAATACAGTGAAGGAAAAATACGATTGAAAAACAAACAACGGATAGATGGTGAGAATAAGGGAAGATTTTATTAAAGTTCAGAAATTCTATTACATAGGGGCAATACAACTCAAATAAATAGCAAAGAAATTACAAAAAATAAACTAATTAGCGGAGGAACCTGCTTCACCGCCATCCAGCCCTTTCTGGGACCGAGCATGCAATTCCTTTAGGGCCAATTTGTAAGCCCTCTTGGACGCCTTATGCCTGTCCCGAGAAGCCTCAAGTCTTTTGACCGGGTCGAGAGCCCAATCTCGATCAGCCAAAGCCACATGGTGGGCTACGTCTAAAGCCTCCACCCTTTCCTCTAAGTCAGGTATCCTGACAGCTTCCCTCGCCAAGAAGGCGAACCTCCTCTTCAGGACACGAGCCTTCCTGACCTCGCCCTCCAGATAGGCAAGATATTCAGAGAAGTTGTCTCCGCTAGATTCATTAGGAGAAGTCATGGCATCACAAGAGAAGTTGTAGTCGTAAGGTATGAAATGGAAGTAATACGGAGTCTGAACCAACTCGTAATAGGTAAATATTCATCAACGTAATTTTTATTTGAGCATTCAATAAAATTACCCTCATCACACTCGGTCTCCAGAACCAACTCGTCGTCGTCTTCATCTTCATCATCACTTAGGCTATTTAGGTACTCGGTAATAAGCTCTTTCACTTCGTTGCTCCTATGCATTAAATTCACACCAAAATAGCTACCCAATTTTTTTAAAATATCTAGTAAATTATCTTTATTCCAATCGATATCGTCCAATATAATGTCAAGGGCAACCTGAATATTTTCTTGTGTGGGTTTCATAACAGGTTCGATAAGATTAATTTCGTCACACTCAAATATCTCCAACCCGAGATGCAAATGTTCAATTATCGGAAACTCCAAAACCCCATACACATCCAACCGAAGAGCCCCACCCGCGGTCGGATCCCGTTCTTCTACCACGATACCCCTTATTCGACACAACAACCCCAATTGAGATTTAATTTCACTAACACCTTCTTCTAGTGCCCTAACACCCGCTTTCATCATATCCATGTCTAACAATAATTGTTTTTGATCCATGTGATAATAGTAACAGAAAAAAGTTAGGAAAAAGATGAACTAGGGTTCTCACGAGTTGTAGGAAGGACCTGCTCTAATACCAATGATGAAACCCGGAGGCTTCGTAGAAATATAGGAGAGAAAAAAAGATCAATCTCATGCCAAAACGCACAATCAATCAAAAGAGAAGAGAAAAGAAATATAAATAAGCTCTCAGACTTTTTCTATAAAATCACAAGTCAATAACATAATAATAATGCAGTAGCATTTTGTGGGTATTAATAATACCCATAACTAATAAAATAACGAATTCGTACTCAAACTAGAATAAAATAACAATTTAACCACTTTCAAAAATGAAGTGTCAGACAATAAATAAATCCGAATAGGTCCAAATTCGTGTGGTCATCACCCGGTTAGGAGACGCGTATCAAAAGATCAACAGTTTACAGTTCATTCTTCTTGCCACGGGTTGCTACTTATTCAAATTGATGAGGATTTATTTGTGTGGAACCCACTAACGAATTTCTTTAAAAGGCTGCTTAAAATTTCTTATGATGAGTATAACCATGAATTTGATAACTCTTTTGTGATCGACCTATGTTTTTGTTCTGCCAACAACCAATACAAGGCAGTGATGATAATGAAGAAATTTTGTTATACATCTGAGAGAAAAGATGTCCACATTGCCACTTTAGGGGAAAGTAGCTGGGAAAAGATTGATGTAAACTTAGACATGTTATCAAAAAAAAAAAAAACTAAGACTTTTTTCAAAAAGAAACTTGGACAACAACATGTTCCAGGGGCCGTTTTTCAAAGGATATAGGCATTGGAGTAACAGATATCATTCACCCACTTTTAGTGAAACGATCCACGATCCCTCCACGGGATGATACATTCTACTTTGATCCGAGCATAAATAAGTCCATTAACTTAGCAAAGCCACAAGCCCAGGAGGGCAAGACAGGCCCTTTTCTTTCTTTAGGAGTTTTGGATGAGTGCCTTTGTGTTACTCGTCGGGACGACTTGGCAAATGATAAAGGCAACATAGAGTTACTAATGAAGTAATGATGAAGGAATACAGAAATGGAAATTCGTGGGAAGTTATGTTTATTTTCGAAAGACTACATGGAATGCGTAGCTACCACAGGATGGAACCTTTATTTATAACAGAAGAAGGTGAATTAAGGATGAGAATTAACAATTCCAGAGACTCGAGTGTAAAGGCTTATGATTCACAAGGTAATTTTATTAGGGGTATCAAAACTTTCCGTGATATTGACGACATCATTCTATAGGAGGAAAGTTGGATTTCCCCAGAACAAAAAGGGAGTGAAAGGAAGACGGGAACAGTAAAGTGGTTCAAAGACAAGAAAGGTGGCGGAGGCTATCTGATAGAACATAAAAATCAAACCCGAATATATCTATTCGGGTACGAACCGACTCATGCATTATCAACGGGTACCCAACGTAATTATAATAGGATCCGGGGTATAATGGTCTTCTCCCTACTTAAAGATAAGGGTAATTATTCATTAACATTCAAGCCCAGTTAATAGAAGCCCAACAGTTAAAAAGCTCATAAGTTGACAGATGAGAGTGACACTTATCAACATCCTGTGACGCACGAACCCCTATAAATAGTCAAGTATCAGTACTGGAAAAATGATCTGACTTCTCAGCACAAAAGAAAGTACAAGACATACTTTTCAGAATTTATCTCATTAGAAAGTACACCGAAAGAAGTCAAAATAAAAAACCGAGCACCAAAACTAAGTTAAAGACCGTTGTTGAGATCAAGTTACTAGACCGAGTATAAGTATAATAAAAAACTGTAATCCCAATCAATAAAGAAAGAACAATATCTCGTCCAATATTTCATATCGTTAATATATATCATTATTGTTGAGAAGTCTAACTTATCCGATCAAAGTTAATGTTTTATCATTATCACAGTGGTGGTGGAAGGTCCGTTTCAGTGATGTGGAGTGTTATAAGTGTATGGAGGTAGGGCATTTGGCTAGGGAATGCAGTGGAGGTGGAAAATACGGTGGTGGCCGTCGTGGCATTGAGTGCTATAGTTGCGGACAGGAAGGACACTTTGCTAGGGATTGCCATAATCGTTAAAAGTTCTTGAGGGTTTAAGAATTATGTTTAGAAATTTAAATTAGATTTCAAATAAGCTTTCTGGGCTTGTAGTTATTAAACACAACAGCTATTTTTCAAGAAAGCTCCTAGTTTATGCAATCATACTTGGGTTATTACTTGTTAATCTTGTTTGATTCCAGTTTTCTTCTATTTAACTAATACTTCCAGGTTAACAAATCAGATAGTTTACTTCTTTGCTACTTCTTTGCTACCTCACTTAGGTACTGTCTTTTTTCTAGTTTGCAGACTGATTGCGAGTATGATTTATTATATATTTTGCTTTTGTTTGGGTAAAATATATATATTCAGGTTTGCTTGATGATTTTGCTCTAACGGGCTCCAACTGGCTCAAGTACATTTTTCTTCCAAATCAAGGGTTACTGTTTTTTAACAAAAAACACTGATATTTGTTTTAAAATCATGATGGGATTGAGCTTGAATCTGAAATTTATTAACCTCGTGCACTCAGGGAGATCACGCTATTGGTACTACAACCATTGCGGACAGATCAATAAAAGTGTAGCCATTACAGATCTGATAAGTGCCGGGAAGTGGAAGTAAGTTGGATTATGAACGTGTAGCCATTGCAAATCAAATCTATGTGCACGATACAAGGGACCTTTTTCTATAGATTAACGATATTCCTTAAAACTACCAGGGACTTGATTGATTTCTGAGATAATTATATGGTAATAGGGACAACAGAAACGCAATGACGGAAATCATATTTAGAAAGACTTAAAACCCCAGTTCAGCCTCCTAGTCCTTGTACTCTGTCGTTCAACCAAGGGCTAGAGTTTAGACTAGAATGATTCTCCTTTTTCTATGTTCGTATAAAGGGGTGAAAAAGATATGTTGTAATAAGGTATTACTGTAATTAAATTGTGCAGATGCTCTTGTGATGTACGGAGTATTTTCTTTCTTTACACTGTAAGATTTCGATTATTAACTAAACTTTGATTATTTTATTTCTTTTTACGAAAAAATATCCATGAACTAAACAATAGAACTCTCTTGATTGGGGTGTTTTCTAAAATTATATAGACACTAAGTAATTCAAACGGTGAACTAGGAAAGAGACCACAAGGATTGAGATTTGCTTATTCCTGTTAAACACATCTAGTAGTAGATACTCAAAAAACTAAAATTCATGAAAAAGAGGCACATCTTCAAAATTTGGAATTGATGATAAAAGAATCACTCTTCAAAATTTAAATCTTCAGAAAATAATATTTTGGAAGATCAGATATAATTCGGAAATTGCCATCAAACCCGGAGGGAGAGGGAAATGTAAATTACAAAAGCTAATTACACAGGCAAATACGAGGCATCTCACTCAAACTATAATCTGCTGTGTTTAACCAACAATTTCATTCTGTGGTCGGGTAAATTACCCCTTGAAGCAACGAGACAGCAACTATAGATATAATTTTGTCTGGTTAAATGTAACCTAAAAGCGTGATTTTGGCAAAAAATGTAGTCCTATATGCTGATTTTTTGGAAATGGTAAATGCAAAGATAAAGGATTATTGCGACCCGTTTTATGACTATTGTAGAAGATGCTGGAAATCGTGACAATCAGCTCCAATTTCACTAAGAGCCAAGACAAGCTTTGGTACAATCTTCGCTAGCATTAGTTTAAAACCTACCGAATTTGCATTGACAATGCTTTTGTCGCTCACAGAGGCATCCTTCGTCAAAGAGCCGATTAAATAGCCTTTCATATAAGCATCGCAGGCCTTGAGGATGTAATAGCCTCGTCTTCTAAAATGGTTTCTAATAAGATCTTCGAAGTCCTAGAAAAACACAAGTGTGAAAACTTAGCAATGGTTGTTCCAACAGTTGTTAGGGAATGTCAAAATAAAATAATATATATAATCACCGAGGAACTCATGCAAGAAAAGGTCACTTATGTTATTATATAACATAATACGGTCGCTTAGAAGTACAAGAGGATGCTAATTATATCTCCAATTTCAATCAAACATTAATTCAAACTACTCCCAAGAAGAAATCCCCTTGAAAATTATATTATGAATGACAAGCACATGGACTCTACGCCTAAAAAAATCGAACAGACGACTGTTGTAAACAATAGCAAAGAAAAGATGCTTCTCATTGATTGTAAGTGAAGAGGCAAAGCCCTACTTACAGTAAATGAAAAGCATATGGAATCCAAAAATGACCAAGAACAAGAAACACAAGAACACTGCAAGTTACGCATGGAAAAGGAAGTGAATAAGATGAGGTGTCCCATTAGAGTTATTTGCCACTACGGATAATCCATCAAGGATCATTGAGTGATGAATCAGCATAAAGCTGGAGACGAACTCTTTTGGACAACAATTGAATAAAGTTTTTAGGTGGAGTTATTACTAAATAACAAACTAAAAAATGACCTAAGCTAATTCCTATAACATTTTCCGATGAAACATGTATGAGTATATAGTTATAGAAACCAGAAACATCTCAATGAGGACAAGAACAACCGAATTATTAAGAATAAATGCAACATTAACGTAACTGTCAACCATCCCCATCAGCCTAAATGAATGTAGGTGGTTGATATACAAAAAAAATAGATAATCAATGTCAACAAATAAGAGTGGTGAAACTATGAGTGTTGCGATTATGCGTTTGGGAGTCGCCCCGAACTTATCCAAATTTTTGACTGATAAAATATAGCACCCTACACACCTAAAAAACCAAGGCCTCTTTAAAGAGACAATTGGAAATCTCCAGATAGCTTTGCATTTCATAGGTTGCTTCTGTAGTTTCTTTAACTTTCGAATAATACTTAAACTGAGTATGCATATATAAACAAATTAGAGGATAGTGTTCATCTGGCTGGGATGGTTAAGCAAAATCAAGGGACATCACATTTGAAACCACATTTGGCATTCCAAATATTTTAGTGCCAAGAGTATGTGTTGAAAAGAGGACCCACCAGGAAAATAATTTACAGATAGTCTTGAAACCCAAAATACGTAGCTGTCAAATGTGATTTTCTCTGATTCCCCCATGTATTGTGTATATATATACACATAGAAGGGACAGAGGGGAAACCCAGTGCACGAGCGCTGTATATACACATAAATACATAAATCTATGTGTGCGAGTAAACGATGGAAGATGTTAATCACCTTTGGAGGCCTCCGCATGAGAAACATCATGGTCTTGCAATTTAACAAGTAAGTGTTCTCATTGTAGGATAATGAGTTCTTCTCCCCCTCTGCTGTACCGACTTGTTTATCATAACCAGCCTCATTAAAATAAGGTTTAGAATTTAGCACTAAACCCTGTAGAGAAACTAACACTTGAAGGATGCTTGAAGAGGACGGATCCCAAACCTCATTTCCTTTTCCACTCCAAGTATTTAGAAGACTAAGGCAAACCTTTCCTTCCTCATAAAGATTCGGATTTATTCGCCACCCTCCAGAGTGATAGTACGCAGACTGCGAAACAAATAAAACTGTTCATAAAGGTCTAAATATTTTATTATCATGTTGAGTAGAAACTTAGCAATTAGCATCTCGAAATTTATAGAAGAAGAAACAAAATTAATAATTCTGTAAGGAGAACAGTTTCTGGTCATTGCCGGTGTAAAGTTTCTTTTGTACCAGCATGTTTGTATATACGACTTATGACCATACACAATTCGAGGGAAAAGGCATATACATATGCCTTCCATCCAATTTAGCTGCTGACCTGAACAAGATGCATAGTTTTCTGGAGATGTATTCGAGTTCTATTTCACTAGTTTAGCTATTATTCTTTTCTTTCATGATGTTATAATAAGTCAGAAACTTGTAAGCAGTAGGTGCTCAGTGTATTAGTTGCAGTTAGGAAGTTGGTGTTAGTTTCATTGGAAATTGTTACTAAATGGCATGTGAGAAAATTAACGGTGGCTCCACAGGGAACTCCTATAAATGTATGCAGATACGTACTAGGAGATAATGAATGAAGAATTAAGTTTTCGCACTTCAAATAAATTGATCCCCGGGCACAAAATTCCCTGAATTCGATACGGAAAATTTTATTGTTAGCATGATCTCCAAAAAGAAATGTGTGGTGTGAAAAGACTTGACACCAGAAGAGGATAGAGCCATAGAATCTAATTTTCTATGATTACGTGTTTTAATTTTGTCCTTGCAACATATAGTTGCATCATTTCTAAGAATATGCCTACAAATGGTTACAAGAATATTAATCAGTCAGATCAAGTAGTTTCGAAATTTTAATCATGAAGTTCAGATCATTTGATTCAAGGATTAAACGGTGAAACATATGTTATCTCTGCATACCGGGGGGCTATCAGGGTACTCCGGTGGAAGGTGAAAATCAAAAAAGAATATGCCATCTTGGTAAGGTGTTCCATATGCTCCAACTATAACCGCCCTCAAAAGATCCATTCGATCTTCATAGACGCGAACACAAATCGTATCTGTTCATAAATATATAAACAAGTCAAATTATTACTTATCAGTATCTTTTTATTTACGATTTTTTTTATTAGTTATCTTCTTCTAAAGCTCAGATATTCGCAACATAAACAGCTAATATTGCACATAAGTTAGCCAATCAAACAAATAAAACATATGTACCTGGTAGGTTGTTCTGAAGGATAGTCCAGTCTTGATGAACCTTCTTCAGCCACTTTCTTCCAGCATTATTCTGGAAATAATAAGCATTAAAAGACAAAGCATTCACAAAGACCAGCGCAAAAATAGAAGTGCGGTGCAGAGCCCTACACTAGCTAAAATTGTTTCATGTTTTACCAATGAGAGGGCTATTTGAGACCAGGTTCAAAATGTGTTCCCTTCATCAATTAAAGCCAAATTAGTAATGGAGGGATATATTTTTAAATTGGTATGAAGCTAGGAGTGCAAATGATCAAGCTAGGATATATTTCTGCGATGTCGAGATTAGATAAAGAAGGAGTAGTTTACATTAAAGAAGGAAAATAGAAGGACTGGTTTCTGATATAGTTCTTGTTGTTTTGATGTAAATTTTTGATTTTGCTTTAGCTGAGATTGGTTGTATAGATGAGCTTAATGCTGATTTATAGATTGTAACAAACTGGGTTAGGTCCCTTTTGTTTATATGAATCTAATGCGGTTTGGTTGAAAAAAAAAAAGGCAAATTAGAAAATATGTAAAACACCAAAACAAGCTTGTCACAGCCAAATTCAAAAGAAAAATCAAATCACATAACATAACATATGAGTTCTGAATCTCTTTAAAATACACAGAGAGAAGCTCTGTAACAACAACATGATAAACAGTCGTGAGGTGGTTCCTGCCCTGTTTGGGCTTTTATATACTACTTGCTTACCCAAGAAGAAGAAAAAATGGTAAATAATTATAAAACTGGAAGTGTAGCCTTGCGGTGATTCTCAAGAATTTTGCAGTTTCTGTTCACGTTTCCCCAGTTCTGAACACTGAGATTTTCTTTAACTCATTGGGTTAAATATTTCAATTTTGAAAATGTCATTCTTTTTTTCTTCTTAGAACCAAGAAAATACGTCAATGATGAACAAATGAAGACAGATTTTGCAAGCTCTAACATTACTACAAAAACAAGTCGTAACATTTGGCAGAAATAATGCAATATATAGGTTTCAAAAGGCGGTGAGGCGGGCGCCTGGGGCCTTGGGAAACGCCTAGGCGGAAAAACGACATTTTAGCGTTTTTACCCATTATTCTTGAATACTCATACAATAGGCATGTCGTAAATATGATTACCATGCTTAATTAAGCATTTCAAGTCAATTATCTTGTAGTTATATGGTTAAAACGCAATAAAATCTATGATAACACCATACAAGGAGTTTAACATAAGCACAAATTGTCATGAACATGTGTTCAAATACAAATTTGAAATGCAAAATGCAAATCCACTCCAAAATCACCACGACATTAAAAGTAAAAAGTCTGATCTTAATTTAAAGGCTACTCATCATCGGATTCTTTATTTTTAATTGTAAACGCAATTACATATTATATGCTAACTAACTACCATTAAATATTACACCACTGGTTGACTGATACATACAGATAGATACACGTGGAGAAATTCCTAGAAAAACGAAAAAATAAAAATAAAAATGAGAGAGAAGACACGGAATAACACGGATAGAGGTGCAATAGAAGACAGAGAGTTGAAGAGAGTCAGGGATGACAGATAAGATACGACAGAGATGAGACTTGGGAGAACACACTTGAGAAGATGAGAGAAGACAAAATCAATCGTTGTAGAGATTGTGCACGTCGGTCGATAAGTGTATGTTTCAATTCTATAAGTAAGTTTTCAGTTTTGTTAGGGTTTTCTTTTTATTTTCAACTCACTTAAACGGGGTTGACTAACAAGATACGGATCCACCTGAATTTAACCCTAAATACATACGCCTGCTGAAAAGGGGGGCGGCCAATTCCTAGGCGGCCGCCTGGACCACCTTTTAAAAGATAATTCATTTTGCAAGCAAAAACTGTTTTACCTAATGATACAACTAGCACTCACCAACTGTAATTCTACTAATTAATAAATAAAAATTCATTACCTGATTAGTAGAACCCAGATAATGATGGTCGTAAGGATCTTTTGCAATATCAAATCCTTTAAAGGAAGCACTAAAGCCCTCGTGCTCCAAAACAGAACTTTCTGATTCAGCTCCATCCACTGATCTCTTGGCATCTTCGGCGTTATTATTTTTATTATTATTGACCTTTGGTTTTTCTGCTTCTCGGTGACTTACGCCCGCACCAAGACCAACATTTTCATCCACTGTTCTCAAGCTAGACTCTTCACCAGAATCATGTTTATTGATAAAATCTTCCATCAGCTGAGAGTGCAGTTCCTTTTCTGTTGAGAGATCCATATTATTTGGATCCACTTCTTTTTTTCCACGTGAAAAAATGCCAGAGGCCAAACGAGTCATATACCCTAAAGCAGCTAAAGGAATAGAAAGTGCGCCATTTGATCCGATATTGTCTTCAATCATGCTCTCCTCAGATTTTGGACTGCTGCTTGTAGTATTTTGCAACCTATTCTTCTGAAAACATATCAAACAAAGATGCAAATATTAGAATTATACATGCTACCATCAGTTAAGATCTTAAACCCTATTTTTACCCCCTTGTTGTAATAACCTGAACCCTTGCACTTATCAAGAAAAAACTAGGTATTTGAGTTCCATAATTATGCATAGATATTTATAGATTATTTCAATATTTATTCACTCAAAAACAAGTCATAAATAGAAAAACCATACATATATATATGAAATTTTGTTATTTAAACCATACTATGTCCATAAAATAGATTATCAGAGTATATTCCAAAATTCCATTGACAAACTTCTTAAGTCATACTAGCAAAGTGTCCTTTGACCCAAATATGAACAAGGGGAATAGAGTATATTAAAAGGGTAGACGGTCTTTGACTCACTTTTTCGAGATCAGAACTAGAAAGTAGAAACACAGAACACGTATATCAACTGAAACAATTCACATAATAATATTTGCACCCCAACTTCAGAAACATATTATCAGATCTTTTATTGGTTTTTCTTTTGGTACAAAGGTGAAACAATATAATTCAAAAGACTCATCAGATGTTCCAAAGTTTTCAGTTACAAAACAAGTGCAAACAAGTCATTAGAGCAGGATGCAAAAGCACTACAATTTGCCTCGCTGAGATAAAGTCGGGTACCTGTAAAGGAATAAATTGAAAGCTTCCACTCTGGCGAAATTATCGTCTAACAAGGAGAATATTTCCCTCGTAACCATTCAATTTTCACATGTTCATTCCCATTTATTTCTGATTGGTATAACTATTCAAGTCACGTAGGGTGTTGAATAATTAAGATGCAAGAATACATCAAAGTATGTCCTATGTCTATTCCCAACACTTACTACTTACTAGACACAAATACTCGTATACTTACCATATGCATTCCACTCCACACGACATGTTTTCTTATTTAATTAGCTTTCTTTAAGTACTTATGGCTTAAGGCAGGTCCCCTAAGTCCTCAACGGAAAATGGGTTTCTTTGTTAAAGACCAACAGATTTTCCTACATTTTGCTCAGTCATATTGATATCTTTCACTAGATATATAACTTATGATTGTTCTGCGCACTATATTGGAATTATTCTCTCTTCACTATTCTAATATCTATAATTAATATGCAGTTGCTCACTAGATCAATATATCTTCGTCGCATCTATTAATTAAAATTATAAAAACTGGCATTCGCTTGTGTCTCTACTCTCTATGTTATACGTGCCTGTTTCTGTGCTTCTGAAGTGGATATTGCTACCCTCAATCAATGAAATAACACCTAAACGACTTTTCCAACATGCTAATTCAGCCTCAAATCTACTACCTACATGTCAGAAGTCAAGGGTATATTAAAGAATAATAACCTCGTCTGCAATTTCAAGGGTGTCCAAGTCATTATTATCATCATCTACAGTTTCCCAGCTTGCAGCGTCATCACCAACTTCACTGCCCATAGCAACAGAGTCATCGTCATCACGACCCACAACATAAATTGCTTGAGGACCAACCTGGCAGTAAGAAAAAATAAAGTTTTGTTGACCAAAAAGCAGGGTAATTTCTTTACAATAAGAAGTACTAGACAATAAATGAGCAAAAACACATTTACAAAGATAGAAACGAGCTTCTACTTCTTCAATTAATTTGGAACAAGATAAAGAGGATAATCTTTCAAATCAGACTCAAAGATACAATGAACGGTATATTCTTAGTTTCCCCGAATAGACTCAACTATGAAAAAGTGGAGGTCTAAGTTTTAAAGTGCCAACTTCACAAAAGCACTATGACAAATGTGGCAGCTATAAAACAATGAAAGAACAAATAGACAGAATCAAACAAAGAATTTTTAGTCACAGTATGCAGCTTAATACTAATAGGAACTCTGTTTTGTAGACCAACCTATCACGGAATTTCGATTTCATACACTTACCTATGATATTTTAGGTTACATGCAATAACCTAAGGTAAATAGATCAAGCATGGCACATTCCATTTAAATTAACGAGGCAGCTCACATTTTAAGTATCGCTTTTTAAAACTAATGTTTTGGTAATATCATTTTTTATATAAATTTGAACTTTAATATTGGTCAATTATCACATTTGTACACTGACCTATAAACTAAAATATCACTTTTATACCTATTTAGCAATATATGTTAGCTTAGTGTACCAGTCATAAAATATTGTGGGTTGGTACACAAAATTGGAACACTGTGATACGTTGGTCTACAAAACAGTAAAAAAGACCTGGAAAAAACATTTGAAATACACAGTGCATTTACCGTTGAAACCATCTCGTCTGCCCACGTAACTTCAATATCACCATTTCTAAGGCCTGTTATGGTCCCAACCCAAGAAAGATCTGAAAAATCCATCAACGATTCATCAATGTTCTCAATATCGACCTTTTTACTACCCAAATCTTCACTTGAATTATGTTTAGTCAAATTTGCATCAGATACATGTGAGGTTACGTTAGCTGGTAATAATCGAACAACGACATCCCCATAACAATAGTCATAATCAGGATGCCCCTCAAGCTCATAAACGCTAACCATTTCTTCTTTTAAAAACTCTCGAGGATCTTCAGCCTTATCAACAGGTTTTAGCCATCTCACACAAGCTGTTCTCTCTTTAGCATCTACACTTTTTACGACACCAACACGTCTAATATCATAATCGTCGTCAGTTTCGTCAGCGGCCTTTTCCACTACATATTGCTCTGGTAGGAATTCATGATCTCCGGGCGTATCGACAGGAATTAAAGTTACAGAATCCAATCCACGTCCTATAGATCCATCTTGCCATGCTACATCGACTTTGGACTTAATATTGACAATCATAAGAGCTTTTTCGAAATTATCTTCTTTTCTACGAGCTTTCTTGTCTTTCTTTACAACAACTTTCCTAATTTTTTTCCGATGAAGAGGCCATGTTTTGCTAGACGAACTAGGCTCACTCAAGACATCAACATCTGCAGTTCCACTAGTTTCTCCCAGAGCATTTTCATCAATAAAATCCATATCTTTTACAAGATCTTCTGATTTTGCGGGAGCAACCACTTGTGAATCAATTTCAGAGCTTGCTTGATTAGAAGACTCACAAGGATCTAAAGAAAGAAGCGAGGAAGACACTGCAGACGATGGAGCGAGACACCAGTCGCCTAAATGCCAGTTTGCATAATCGAAACACGACAATAATGTTAAATTTTTTGGTGGGCTTTGCTCCTCGGCTGGTGTGGTAGAAGAATTGGGTCCATAACCTGAAGACGCTATCCAGTAAATAAAAACCGACCCAATTGTGACTTTAGTGACCGTGCCTTCCAATCTATTAGATCTCCATAAACCAGATATCCACCTAGCATTTTTGAATACCGAAGAAGAGCTTGCTTTGACACGTTGCCCTGGATAATACGGAAAATGGCCATCTTCTATTAAACCTTTTCCAATTGATGGTACTAGGCGTAATGGATCAGCTTTGTTGACTTTACAGATAGAGCCGTCCTCAAATAAAACAGTAACATTGTCTAAAACATCATCAATTCGTCCTAACCAAGGACCCAACACTACATAGTCACCCACTGTATAATCTCTCACGCGTTTTAAATTTCTTGCTGCTACATCTTTTATAATGGAGCCGTTTGGGGTTAATAAATCCATGGAACTATTAAAATCAATAACACTACCCACTTGACCGGTGGGTTCTAAAGCAGAGGCAACATAATCCCCATGTGAAAATCCTCGGTCAATAACTGTTACGTCGCCAATATTTTGGGTTGTCTCAGACTCGTCCATCCACAGCACCCGAACCTGATCAGGGGGGAGGGGGGTGTTCTCTCTCTCGTAACTATCTTCGTATCTCTCTCTATCACTCTCATTGCCATTGTCACTGTTATTTATATTTGCACCTCCGTCGCCTCCACCATCGCTCTCATCAATTTCATCTTCGTATCTCTCTCTATCACTTTCATTGCCATTGTCACTATTATTTATATTTGCACCTCTGTCCTCTCCACCATCGCTCTCATCAGTTTCATCTTCATCGTCAGTTATGCTGCTATCTGAGTCTGAATCACCAGCAACTTCAATTACCATGCCAACCTTACCATCACTCTTGCTCTTAACAACATCTTCTCTATAAATGTAAGGGACATTCTCCAACTTCTTGACAACCTCAAAGGGTTTGCTTTCAGAATTTAAATTTGGTTCCGAAGTCAATTTACTACTATCACGTCCACTTTCTGGGAGTTCATATACTTCCAAAGCCTCCTGTTGTTTGGTTTCCATCTGCCAGATGCAAGAATAAACATAAATAAAAACAATTTCGGTGGGGCTTTACTATTATAGACAGCTCCTAGGCACATCATTCCAACAAATGAGCAGTTATTACACCATATGTTAGTCAATATACACGTTATCATATACCTTATACATTATTGACGAGAACAGGTTTGTAGATGTAAAATGGAGACCACACTGAAACATGAAGTTTTTGAAGAAACTAAAAAGACAAGACATTTGACTAAAGTACCTAGGAAATAAAAGACTTTCATGTCCAAGCATGAAAGCCATTGTAAGAACTTAATTTACGTACTGCACCCCACGGATATTAAGTTGCATTTGCTCTAAATTGTGAATCAATAAAAAACTCATTATAATTTTTGCGACCATGTTCTTCATACCCATTGGTAACCAAACTTTTATGATAGCAACATATCCCCATAAGGCCATTGTAGACAACAGGAAGATTTTCTTGAGTTTGTCCGTTAGTACTTCAGTCGAATATTCGAATCTGATAAATTTATACTGTTAGTATTTATGATCAACACTCTGCTTGAAAATGTGATCAAGACGCAAGAATTTAACATTATTTGTTTAATTTTATTTTGGAGAAATTAAATCAAGGTGGAGATTTGTTCGGAAATTGTTTAAATTTTGCAAAACGAACTTATGATGACTAGTTAAGAACTTACTTACAGATAGTCAGTTCTTAACCTCCCAAAGGCTCCATAGGTTCAGATATTTTCTGAGATATTTGATTTGGTTTGTTTCTATAGATAACGATGAGATTGTTGGATACTTTTCATACCTCTATGGAAACCCCTGTTATGAGAATTTTATATTCCATTTTAAGAACAATTTCCTGGGATGCCCATAAATACACCCCTACTGAATGCTGGTTTCATGAGATGAGAGAAACGATAGGGAAGCCTGAACATTTATTTTGAACTTTCTGTATGAAATCCTAATCTTGAAAGTGATTTTGAGTCCTCAATGTGATTGGTTACGTTAATTGTATAGTTTGATAGATTGTAATCCATATTCTATTGTGAAATTATTGCTTTCTCTGATGGACTAATCAAAGACCACAATGTTGTAATTCTTGAAAAGTAAGCAAAAATTTGTGCCTCGGTTCTTTTGATTGTGTATTTGGAATTTTGGATTCATTTTACGTGTTTCTGACAACAAATATAATACACTGATCATGCAAACAATAGTTCTATATCTAAATGTTGCAGGCTCCAAAATCCAAACCCACACTTCATTAAATTCAAATAACCAAATTGAACTCCTGAAAGAAGTAGGTGAAACTCAGGTAAATGATTTTAGGAAAGACTTGAAGTTAATTTGTTAAAAAACAGGAACAAATTTGCTACACCTTTGCAATTTCTCCTATGACAACAAATTCTACCCTGTAAAAAGTCAAGAAAGAACTCAGCTTTTATAACATTTATAAAACAATATAGAATCTATCCATGTTCCAAAATGAGCAAATGTTTCTGTAATTTGTTATAGATATGCCGTCCATCTCTAAAAAGACTTTAAAAAAAACTATCTTATTCATGATCTAACACAAAACCAAAAAGGTTCCCCAAAACAAGAGAACTCCATAAAAAGGTCAAACAAGTTAACACACAGACATGATCAAATTGCCATACATGCTCAGGAAAAATTAAACAAGAGACTAGATTTAATAAATTGTACAGTATTAGTAGAATATTGCAATGGCGGATTTAGATGTACACACATACACATTATAAATATTACTTCCAGCTCCAGTAAACATAAACAGCTCTAATCAGTAGCCATGTTTTTTTTACTATGTGTGTAGCTTTGATGTAGCTTTGAAGTAGATTTATGTGAATGCAATGTTGTTAGTTTTTACCGCATCAAAAAGATATTTAAGCTTTACTGAATTGTTGCTAAAGAAAACTTGGTCTATTTCCAGTAATTAGGAGATCAAGGTGCTATTCGAAAAAGAGCTGTATAGCTAATAGCTGCTGAGGATTGAAGAATGGAAATGAAGAGTATAGGTTTCGGGCCTCTGAAGTTTGTATATAGAGAGATAATGTTTTAGTTGAAGAAAATGCAGTTTATGATATAGCTCTAGCTTCTAGTAGGTTATTGTAGTAGATTTGAACTTTCTAATTATTTTCTTTTTGCTTCTGTTTTTGTTTCTGTTTTTTTCCCGAAAGCAACATGTTGCTTTGGGACATGGGAGTTTGTAATGTTTGTCACTGTAACAAAAAAAAGGTTTCTTTGCTGCAAAAAAGAGCGATTAACAATCGAAAAAACAAAAACCTAAGAGTAACACAACTTGTGAGATAGACGTTTCCAATGAAAACAAATACAGAAACAAGCTCAAATCTTCACAAACAGGTGCAAATCAACGTCCAAATACTTACAGAATCCAGAAAAATAATTTGGTAAATTAACCGTCTGAGAAATAATATTACAGCTCCAATCTAATAGATACATACACAAAAAATAACCAACTTCATTAGATCACAAAAACCGTAAAACAAATCAAATCATGAGACCAAACGGTTTTTCAACAAAAATCATGCAAAAACGAGCTTATATTCTCGAATTGTATTCAAACCGATTTATAAACTATTCAACACAATATTAACGCAAACCAGATATAAAGTAGATGGAAAATAAACCAGCTCATAGCTTTTTAAACATGTTTAATCTAACAGTGAAAGAAAAAAGTATTTATCATCAAAACACCAAATACAACAATAATAATAACAATAATATTCAAAAAGGAATAAAAATGATAAAAATGCAAATTTTTACAGCTCAACCCTAATGGCTAATAACAAGGATAAATAGATAAAAACAATATACGTACATATTAAAATCCATTTCACATAAAAAAAACTTAAAACACAAAAACGAGCTCAGATGAATTACACACAAAAAGTATACAAATAAAAATGACAAATGCAATCCACATATAGCATCCTAGAAATATCGGTGATATATATATATATATATACCTGCGCCGGATTAGATCCTTAGAGAGAGAGAGAGAGAGAGAGAGACTCTGAAATGATTTGAAATCGAAAATAAATAACAAGGATTCGCCTCTTTTTAAGGGCGATAATGATGTGTTTTATATATTATGGTATATATATATGGTATTGTGTGATTTGTGAGTAATTAAATATTTTAATGTAATGAAAGTGAATGTTTGAGCTGAAGTGGGAGCATTATCGGCCTTTCTGTCTCATATTAGTAGAATACTATTTTACATTTTAATTAAACCCTCTTTCTTTTTTTTTACATAAATAGTACTTACAGTTACAATAAAGTTTTAATTAATCTTTATAGTACTTATATTTCAATATTTTTAATGTAATGAAAAATTAATATATACCTCCAGGGGCAACGTCTCACATATCTACATATTTTTTGGCCTTATGTTGTGTCTCAATATAAATTTAATAAAGGTTCGTTACATAGATAATACATGTATATATATTTACAATAAAGTTTAAATTAATCTTTATATTGCAATTTATAGAAGCTTTGGTACTCATTTGGCAATAATTGATAAACTTAATTACTATGTACACTACCTTTGTTTCTATTTAATCGTCTTTTATTAAACTATTTGTACATTTGTTTCTATTTAATCGTCTTTTATGAAACTATTTACAATCTTGACTAAATAAAAATTTGTATCAAAATTACCGAAACATAAATTTTGTAAAGTTAATCATATAGTTTAACTTTTGAATTACTATGAGCAACATTTTAGATAATGAAAATGGATATTGCGCTCAAGAGGCAACCAAACCTTTGTAGAATCGTATCACATATGTATGTACATTCTCGGCCTCGTGTCTCATAGGATTTTAGTACCATTTTAATAAAGTCTGTTTTTTTTTACATGAATAGTGATTATAGTTACAAGATAGTTTAAATTAATTTGTATATAGCAATTTATAGAAGCTTTGGTATTTGCTTGAGCTGTGATATATAGACTGAAAGTCACCTAGATTGTCAAATTTACATGAATATTCTTTTACTGTGAGGAAAGATTGTATTTATACCCATGAGTTCTATTATTTGGTGGATTATTGGATTTCGCATGATTTGCTCTCAGATGGATTAATCTTTATGTTGCTTGTTTACTGCTATGACCATGATGAAAAAAATTCAAATTATACAAAAGATATGTTGAAAGGAGTAGGTGTAAAGTGCAAGAGATAATGAGAGACAATCATGTTTAGGTTGAAAGTTTTCAGGAACTGAGGATCAAATGAATCTTGTTTCAAACTATATGCCACCACAATTGCAAATCGTTCTACTAGAATGAATTTCAAATACTCGCAAGTCGCATCTCGACGCCCATTTTCTTTTTCCGTTTCCTTTTCATTTTCTTGGATCTCTTCTTCATTGGTTGTATGACATAACCTCTTGCCCGTACCTTTTCTTTCTTTAACTTGTGACACCGTAGATAAGTATTTTTGGTTCTCATTAATGAAAGCTTAGGAAGTAAGACCACAAAAACCATGTCAAAATCTGAAATGTAAGGTATTACTGTAAAATAGTGAAAACAAGAATTTATACATGCGGTGTATCTCAAGCAATATCGGATTCCAATCCACAGCCGTCAGCTTAATTACTTTTAAATTGCAGTTAGTCCCTCAAAGAGACCTTATAAGCTTACGGTCAATCGGCCATTTCATTTAAAATTCTGAAGTTATAACAACTTGCGTCCGGTGTTCTTCCCAAACAAAGACGTGATTTAGTATGCCCCTACTTCGTATTGTATTTTACATACAAAGAGCCAGTATAATGAAAATCAAGTGTAGTAAAATTAGCTTCTTGTTTATTACCTATTTGCAATACTTGTGTTGTATCTCATCTTATGTTAGATGTAGAACTCGAAATTCGGGCACAAGCTCTGGTAGATTTGGTTTGTTTGCATAAATGGAACATATACGAAATAGAAAAACATAATAGTTTTTCCAACATTTTGTGTTAACCTACAACTTTTTGATTCATGATACATTAGCTGGTACTTATGTGTTAACCATAAGTTGACCATGAAACCCCCTTATCCTCATAACCGTGATATGTTTTAATTTTTTTTCATCATATAATTCTAGCAACTTTTTGTAGAAAATAGTGTTTTGGCACCATTCATGTGAAAATGTTTTTTTTTTCATTTCATATAATTTTTTTTTTTAATATAAATTCAGCACCGCCGTTTATAGTTTTTGAATTTGTCCCTCAATATATGTACCATGAATCGATTCATGATCTATCTTGATCATACAACCTACCAGGCTACCATTGAAAGAGAAAGATGTAGTTTTAGTTTTAAATTAGAGTCACCAACACCAAGTATTCAAAGCAAAGAATAAAAAGTTTCCCTTTAAGCAACCTATGACAGTAGTTTGAAGGATAAGAAAGGAATGAGTACCTAGTAGTAGTATCAACTGTTAAGTAAAATTTTATTTGATTCAATTACATCCATTATAAGTAATTTATTTATTCCTAAAGAATACAAAAAATAAACAAAAAATGCAATTTGAAATATTCATAACTATCTGTATCGACTTTCCACAGACAATACACCTCACGTGAACATTCTCGAGAGAGCAAGCCTCAAGAACTGCCAAAGATTTTATTAACACCAAAAAAGAGTCAAATTTTAAATATATTACTGTATGATTTCAGACAAAAGCAAAATAAAATTACATTCCAACACCGAATCAACGGATAAGTGGTGACCATACAAAGTACAGACTACAGAGCCACCAAAATCAACCCTCATATAGAAAAAACCAAAACTTAACTATGCCAGACCATCACAATCAAGCTCTCTTTGCATAATCATCCAGTATATCAAAAATATCGATTGTCTAACTATTATCTGAATATGGAGGATTTAGTGGACCTCCTTGAGGACTAGTAGGATGTCTCCTTTGATCAAAGTTATTTCCACTCCTGTATCTATTTTCCCCTTGAGACTGAGTTCGTTCACGAATGTCAAGACTGAGTTTGTATCTATTTTCTATAACCAATGGAGTTTCCGGCCTTTGGTTCCTACTATCTGAAGAAACTTCCCTTTTGTACCTGTTATCTGTCAAAGGAGCTTCATCAGCAACTTCTGAATCTGATTGATCTGCAATTCTGCTTTCTATAGGATTTTTAGTATTGGTATTTGTCGCATTTTTGGAAGTGCTCTTTGAGGAGCCGGGTTTTTTTGATGGACCAAACTTGATATGTCTAACAACTACAAATGCTTTCTTTCTCTCGACAATAGGTCCACTTTCTACAATCGAAATATCTTCAATCTGTGTAGAAATTATAATTATAATTCAAATTAAAAACGGTTCTGAGAGAAATTAAAGAAAGAAGCTTGGAAAGGCATCAAACTTTGAAGGGATTGAAAAGGTAAAAGGTCATAATACCAGAGCGGAAAAACGAGCTACAACGTTTTTCAATTCATCCTGTTCTTTCCTGATTCTTTTTGTTCGAGCTTCCTCATCCTCTTCGTTTTTGTTTTTTTTATCTTCTTTGGCGGTGGCCATGCACTATATCAGAATTATATATATCGAAGATGATAGAATTAGATTAAATTCAATAAAAGCAAAACATATCGAGCGTGTACATACGGGGCACACACACACACGCGCACGCAGCTACACCTCAAAACCAAACAGGTACTAAAAGACAAACAATCAGAAAAGACCACATCATCCTCACGAAGATGCAGGCGGAAAAATGGTATCAATGCACTCTCTTGCCTCCAAAATAAAGGTGAAACAGCCATAGTCTAAGCAGAACCAATAGTAAAACTAGACGAAAAAGTATTTTTTAGATGCTGCTAGAACCATACTTTACCCTTGAAGGACACTAGAAGCAATGTGCTCGATCATTCGAAATGATAATGTTTCTAAGTAGGTAAAAGCAGAAATATATGCATAAAAGACAAATCATTTAATCATGATTCCTTTTAGTAGCTCTGTTCCTTTTAGTAGCAAATTGCCAATCTGAAACCTGGTTAAGACTTATTGTCCAATCCTCAAGTTTTATTCCATTTTTAACATCACATATAAATCATCATTTGCAAAATCACAATGCCTTACACAGCACAATATCTGAAACAGTAAGAGGGAAAAATACCTTAACACGATACCCACTTTCCAACATTCTTTTCACTGTATTTGCTTTCATTTGAAGGTCCTTTCCTTCCTGGCAAAGAAGAGAAACATCAGACCACATAAAGCCTCAAATACACCACTTCTTCAGTTTGACTTCAAAAGTTTATATGTTTTGTCACATCACATCTTAATCTATTCCATTCTATAATTTAAAGCTTTTTCATCAGAATCTGGGTAATGATATCACTTAAATGCCAAGTACTTTCACACTATACAACTGAAAGTTACTAGAGTAACATATTTTATCAAAACTTACAATTTTCATTGAAAGTCTGACTTCTTTGCAATCTCCTTTCCGCAAAGTTACTTCCGACTGCAGAAAAACAGAAAGCGAATTGATCATATACTTTTAGATATAACTTACAACAGCAAAATAGGCACCAAAGTTGATTACGGATTTTCCGTTAACGAGTATAATCATTTCATAGAATATGTGACAAAATAACTTATAATGCATTTACTTGAAGGATTTGCTTAAAGAAAGAATATTGCTCCTGCAGTAACAACACTTCATTAGCAGTTACAGACTGACAGTAAGTAAAAGGGCAGGGTTTCAGCCACTAGAAATAAAACAGTCTGCCAACTTACCTAATAAACAGAACAGTCAAGCATTGATAATAAATAAATTTAAACTTTAAAGTCTAAAAGCCAAGAGTTAATACACCAGAAAAGACTGTTGACTATTCAGTAGGTAAAAACAAAGGTCAGCTTGAACAAATTGTAAATCTTCTAAGCACCGCTGACTCTCATAGACCGCTTAATTGGAAAAGTTTCTCAAACATTTAATGATACAAAACCAAAAACCATGAATTCATTGACGAAATTTTGCATGACAAGCTGCATCATAAGGGAAATAAATTGATTATTCAGGAAAAGTGATTTGAAGATATTGTTAAAGACAACATCTATACATAGAATATTTTCCAAAATACCCTTTCAAAAGGTCGGACTCAAGGTTCAACTGCCAGAATTTCTTGGGATGTATTAAGCACATGAAGAGGTAGAAGGCAGGGCATTGTAGTTTCTCCAGAACATTATATACTCTTTTAGCTTGCCAAGTCAAAACATTTGTTTGGCGGTAATAGACTCCTTTAGCTTTATTCTATATTAGTAGTTTGGTTCCCTAGAAAATCCATCATAATTTTATTTTTTGACTTTGAAGTCCGCCCTTTAGAGATCCAGATTTAGGAATCATATCTTCTTAGAGAAATATTAGGTTGTGGGAAGAGAGAGAG
Organism: Primula vulgaris; assembly: GCA_963920805.1. Classification (NCBI taxonomy): domain Eukaryota; kingdom Viridiplantae; phylum Streptophyta; class Magnoliopsida; order Ericales; family Primulaceae; genus Primula; species Primula vulgaris. The sequence continues at coordinate 19,699,522 of OY987217.1, read as the reverse complement.
AGAGAGAGAGAGGCGGGGGACCTTCTCACTCTTTCTCCTCACTCTCTCTCCAATTGAAAATACAAAAAATAGTAGAACTTTACCACACCATTGTTAACAGATAATAGTTTTACAATTTCTGTCTAACTAATATCTCGTTTATTTCATAATATTGTCAAAATGGGTTACAAGTTTTTTTTTTTCTAAATTGGTTTATAATCTAGCTGTTATTACATTTATTTTTTTATAATTTGATTTTTGTGAAGTGTCAAATTGGGGTTTTGATTTTGGTGTGTGGGGTATACTTTGGGAAAAGAGAAAGAGGGGAGAGGGATTTCTACGCCAAGCTTGGGCTTTAGTTTGCATCATTTTAAATTTTGTATAAACTTTAATTATAGCCACTAGTCCTAATCCAATGACCATGGTTAATTCATTCCCCACTGCATCCAAGTTTGTGTAAGTATTAAAAGTAAAGCTAAGATAAAATCACAAAGTCCGTCATATTGGATCTAGCGTAACATTACCATTTTACAAAATCATTAAATCTGTCGGAAGCCTCTCAGCCATTGTGCTTGTGTTTGTTTGTTTATGTGACTTATTCCACAAATCCATTTCTTTACGAAAGTCGAAAACCAGAACAAAAAAATTTACTATTATCTAACACTGAAAAAAATACACGTTCCTCCGAGAGAAAATAACGGATATGGAATATGGTATGAGTGGAAATGAATAAAAGGATTTGAAAAGTAATCATAGATATAACGTGACTACAGAGGTTAAGGTGCAGTTATTGAAGGGTTAGGAAAACAGAGACTATGAAGAGAGAACACATCGAAGACATGTGTTACGAGGTTTTGCAGTGCAAAGTCAACTTGACAAGGCGTCAAACGCTCGAAAAGAGTCGATACCCAAGATTGTTGCTGTGACGGCACAGTTTCACGTTCGAGAAAAAACATTGCAAACAAAAAGACAAAGAATTTTAATAGTAAAATACTTGACTCGAAAAAAATTCAATACATTCATTTTAAAAAGAAATATGACATGATGTTTGACTTACGATTTTAAATTTATCCTATTTGACTTGGGTTGGATATGGGATTAAAAAAAACAGCAGCATAAGAAAGTAAATGTTACCTGGTTAAGAGGATTGTCTGAAGATTTCTTCCAAAGCTTCCATATTAAGTCCTTATACTGATCCTCGGTAAGACCTGGTCTCTTTTCCTTTAGCCTAGGAAGCTTAGCTTCTTCAAAATCCTATAGAAAAGATCAATTCGTCAACCATGAAACAAATTAGAACAAAAATTAGATTATGAATTGCGAGATAAGGACTCAATAAAAAAAAATGATTACTAATTTGACAAATAATTAACTTGCATTGCCAGGGAAAAAAAACTTGCAGTGGCAATTTGACATTCTTAACCACTCAATTTATAAAGGGGAAAAACACGTTTAGTACACCAAACTATGTTGGTGTTAACGATTTAAGTACCCACCTTTCAACTTTCCCAATTTGGGTACCACACTATAAGAAATTATCCAATTTAGGTACCACTGTCTGAATTAATAATGGAATCATACCACATGACAGCACGTGCTTGATAAACTTGAACGTGAGAGGGTAATTTTGTCATTCTGCACCAAAATATATCATCCTAGAACAACGTTTCCCCCCCAAATTTGGACTATGTACTGATTCTTGTTATGTGTGAAATTGGGGGAAACGTTTTTCTGGTATGATATATTTTGGTGTAGAATGACAAAATTACCCTCTCACATTAACGTTTGTCAAACACGTGTTGTCACGTGACATGATTCCGTGATTAATTGGTACCTAAATTGGAAAGTTTTTATAGTGTGGTACCTAAATTGGAAAGTTTCTTATAGTGTGGTACCCAAATTGGAAAAATTGAAAGGTGTGTACCCAGATCGTTAAAAGCACATAGTTTGGACTTTGGTGTACCAAACGTATAAAACCCCATTTATAAAGTTATAAGTTGTCCCCACGAGAACACCTCATATTGCAAATCAATTACGGTGAATGTTAGGATTACAAATCATGAAAATTTGGACAAGCAATTATTAATTTTAGTTAGTTTCCTAATTACATGAACATGGTAGTTCTAACGCAAGAGCTTGACATCATCATGATAGTTTTGCAAAGACTAACATGTCACCATTTAAAATAGAGTTCAAATTACAACCCAATTGGTAGTAAAAAGGCACGTAAAGAGATTAATTTGTCACCAACAAAGAAAAACAGTTAAAAGGGGGTATGAGACTTATAGGATATGAAAAGAGCATATATAAAGATTTATTAGATGCCAGCAGTTAGAACAGGGAGGCGGACCTGCTTTTTTACATCAGCATTTATAGATCTGCCAAGTTTAAACTATGTAATCTAGGTCGACAAACTATGTAATCTAGGTTGACATACCAGAAAAAAACTGGGGATTCAGTTGTAATTTACACTTAAACTTTGGTAACTGAATAGTTCATACTGGAACTGTAGCCAGAGGGGATTGCAACGCATACGACCCAAAACTAAACCTATGAATTAAGCAGTATCGGCGTAATTATCACCTATTTACAAAACTCTATAGCAGAAGAAACAAAGACAAAGATGAATTTGACCTAAGCTATGCCAACTTTACTTGTAGTAAATATCTATGGATGTACCAGTGTATCTAGAGCCAACTTCCAAGACGAACCAGTACATCCATCAACTAGTTTGAACTGTCAACAACATGAGTCACAAAATGACGGAATGTCGAATACATGAGGACTTCAGATAATGGGTACTAGTAATTGATTTTTTAGGTAATTATGTGAAGGCCATAGTGCCTAACAATTATGGATTTGACAGAGATTTTTAGGAAAGTCCGACCTCCACATTGTTTTTGCCTTAGCACACTGATCATGATTTTCGCCATCAACATCCTTAATTTACAACGAAAACAGTGTTTCATATTCATTGATCTAAAAATTCTCTATACCCTTACATGGAAAATCATTTCAGATTACCTTTTGCTTTTACTTACAACTGTCAAAACATATTGATCATGCACAAGACAGTAAAAGGTTACCCTAGGAGATTGCCATGAGCATCTTCACTAGAAAAAAATGAAATAATTAAACGAACACAGTAACATTCAATATATACAATTGTGAGCCACATTTTGTTTAAGAGTTCTGAGTTACGCCTTCCATAATTTTGATTGTGACTCCGCGGCCTATCGCCTAATCTACATTTAGGCTCATTTTTTAGAAGACTGGGTGTAAGCCTATTTTTATTTTTTGCGTAATATGGATATTTTGGATGATATGGCATGACATTTTCGAATTACCAGATTGATACAAATTCTAGAGTAAGGATTTATAGATTTCAAATTCTGTATGCAAATTTTATAACTTTTTGGTGAACTAAATACATTTAAACACTGTAAAAATAAATAATACTAGTAGTAATTGATGTCTTCCAAATTTGATGCGACCTAAATTTTCAAAATATGTGAATGTGTCATGGCGGACATGACACATGTACCCATAGATGAATGACATAGCATACACAGAAGGAGGCTGCACCGTCTTCATAGCCCTTCCCCTTCTAAATTTCAGAATTGTAAGTAGAATTCTCTTTAGACCTGAATCTGGAGATCGTATTATGTTACAATCCGAAGTGGGAATTCATAATAAATGTTTAGGAATCAAATAACTCACACCATGGTAACCTCGGAAAGCCAAAAACAAAACCCCATAAGTGTCGTTCTTCCTCACACTGATTAAACACGCAAGAGTTATTGCTCACAGGTAAGCTGATCAGATGTGTCTAAACTTATGTTATAGCTAAATAACTATCTGAAAGGGAAAAAAAGTGTTTTACCTAGACATTTTGATTCTATTCTATATAACTTTTTTCTTGCTATCAGTCTACATGAACACATGGTTTTGAGGGGAAGAGTCAACAGATATACGCAACCATAACACTGTGGTGACAATTTTGACAAAACCTTCTGAAGGGATTGTAAAAATGTCAGTAAAATAAACTATTAGATCACCCCTCGCAATCAGGAGAACATGCCGAATACCAGTATAAGCATCTCCCTCAAGTGGCTACATAGGTATGCATCACGAGTTGCATCACTGGTTGGGAATGTCCACTTCAACTATGGTGAATAAAATATATGCACTGCTAATCTGCTACGAGACAGACGGAACTAAAATGTAACTCACTGGAAGGAGAAAGGTGCTATATATTGGGTAATACCTTGAATTAAGAAAAGATCAATTAAAACCCACAAAGCTGCTACCACACAAGAGTTAACACACTTGACCGACATGACATTGATCCCCATACCTTACTAACAGGGTCTTTAAACTTCTCATGTTTTTTGTTCTTCTCCTTGTGGTAGTCCATTATCTTGCAAACAGGCGGCTTCGAGTTTCTGTCAACCTGCATTTAAAAAGGTTTTGCGTGAAACTTGACAAGTAAAGACTTATTATGACACACCATGTAAAGAACATTCTCAATTAAAGTTTGGTAAGGTGTACTTATACCAAGTACGCATGAAAAGTTAGACAAGTGATTATGATCAAGCAACCGCACCCCGTCTCTCTCCTATTTCTCTATTTTAGACACACATGTATACGACTGCGTACGCCATTTCTAAGATATATGAGCCTTGTTGTTTTTATCACAATTCATAATTTCCAATCTTTCTAGAAAAGATAAGTAAATATGCAATGGTTGTCCATTTTCCTTCTTTTCTTGTTAGAGAACGTATATTTGCTATCTATAATTCGCTCATTTCCCATCATGGACTCAAGAGTCGGTTTACACAGGGGATATCAGTTGTTCTGTTACCTTTTAATGCTTAATTTTTGATAAGTAAGAGTGTTTGGGTGGAGGAAAAGTTGAGATCTGCAGGAACACGTAAAAGTCAAAACTGTAAATACATAAATAGTAGTTCACTAGCAATAGGGACGCAAACAAACACCGGAATGGGTTGTTGTTTGGATTAATTATAAGGCTTTTTTGAAATCGTAATTTGATGGAGATTTTAAGTCCTGGAACTATTAGTGCAGCAAACAAACAGAACCTTATGGTAATCCTCAAGACGCTATAATGAATTTGGAGGTATTAAAGTTATCAGGACAACGGGTGTAGCATATCCGACAACTGTTACTAAAAGATAATGTGAATTTCCATCTCTTAGCTAATTTAAACCAAACCAGGGGTCGAGGCATATTTGGGATTAACTTTATCAATGACAGTACAGATTAACGTCAGTGACATACTTCAATACAACCTTCCGGAATATAAAATTTACGCTGAGTTCAACCAAATAAAAACAAGTTTAACTGGAATTTTTTTTTGACCATCTGATCTATAGTTTTCAGATTTCACTGAATCATCTTTATTAAGATTCCAACAAGATGAACGAAGGATACCTCAACTAAATCAAGTCTATCAACAGCAGCACGTCTCAGAGCTTCGTCCCTTGACACAATAACATGACCTGCTCGCATGAAAACAATTATAGTATGCAAAATGCGACGATAACAAGCAAAAAAAAAACTGCATCAAAATTTCACCAGTAAACAATACAATCACATTTTCCTACTTTAAATGGTTTTTCTCACATCTTCCCAAAACAGATTAGGCAAGGAATGAAACAAATCTCCTTAACTCAAATCATAGTATCATACTCCTATAAGCTAAATACAAATCTTGCAGAAAAGTGGATGTTCATCTGGATATTAAACACTTCAAATCTTAGTTGTAAACTCATTGGAATTCAAAAAGTTTATGATGACTCTTAGTCTCCTACCACATGAACAAATATACACTCTTTCAAACTTCAAGTAAGTATACAATGTAATGTAGAAAAAGTAAAATGAGAACACAAAGCAAAGATACCTTCTTCAGTCACAAGCCTAACAACATCAGCTTGAATTTTCTCATTCAATCGTGGCCCACTATCTTCCACTTCCTGCTTTGACTTCACCTGGAACTATCACATAAGCAAAACAAGAATCCAATCAAACATCCATTTACCCAGTGACAAAACAAAATTCAATCTAGTAAGACCCGCTTACTGTTTAATTTAGTTCATTGCAATCGAAAAACCACTCAACAATCTCTTTTCATTACATTTTCTTTGTAACAATACACGCAATAACAATGTCCTGAGATTCAGATCAAACAGCTGGAGCCTATTTACACGAGCATTTGTCATAAATGTGAATTATTTTATTTTCACAATTTCACTCTACTTAGCTTGCAGCTTTTCGGAAGTATGCTGATTTTTCAGAGAGATGGTTTCATCCAGCTAAAAGTTTCGATCTTTTGCAGGCCAAAAGCCAGAAAAAACTCGTCTTTTAAATAACCAACCAAATCAAACTTTTTAAGAAATTCTGCAATCAACAAGGCCTTTTATTAGGAAACTCTATACCTAAACGGGAGCAAGCAAAGAACAGGAAATTTTGCGCAGAACCAAATCGATATTTTCAAATAACATTCAAATGTATTATAGTTCAGTAATAAGGACTTGTTTGGTTGCAGATTTAAAGCAAACAAGCTGGATGTTTCGAGTTTGACTAAAAAGCTGGAATCATAAGCTTCTAGATTCTACAGACCAAAAAACTAGAAGAAGAAGAAAACTCAGCATTTAAACAAATCAACCAAATGTAGTCTAACTTTTAAGGGAAAAAAAAGCAAATTCCCGCAACCAAACAAGACGGTATACAATACAACCATACACCTGAATAGGAGCAGCAAAAAAACGAACATCTAAATGAAAATTCCATATTGGGTTTTTAAAATTACAGTAAAAGAATTAAACTTCAGTAACTAGGTCTTGATTGGTTACGTCTTTTAAGCTAATAAACCGAGTTTTCCAAGTTTAGGTAAAAATCTGGATAATCATACAGAGTAAAGCTTCTACATTTTTCAAGTTAAAAGACAAGAAATACATTTAAAACTATGGAAAAATGAGCATTTAGTACATAGACTAAATTATAAAAAACACACAGTTAAAATCTCTTTTATTATTAGATAAAATTAGATACAGATGCTCATGATGCTACATTGCTACATCTTTTTACTCTTTATTATTTGTTTTTAACCTTGATGCTATGTAGATATGTACCGAAACGTCGAAATCTTAAACAAAAACCACAAATTGAGGTTTTTGACAATTAAGTTCGAAAGTATGTATAACACAATAAATTTCCCTAAAACTATTTAATCAAATGCAGCATTAAGAGAGAGACAAAAAAAAGAACTGGAACCAAACAGGGCCTTAACCAATACCTGAATAGGAGGTGAAAAAGAGGACATTAAGCGGATAATCGAGACAGGTATTTCTAGAAAAAGGTGGGTAATAATAAAATCTCTTTAAAAATTAAATACAGATGCTCATGATGCTACATCTTTTTACTCTTTATTTTAAACTTTGATGCTCACTAATCCTACGTATACCAAATCTTAAACAAAAAACATAAATTGAGGTTTTTGATACTTAAATCCGAAAGTATGTATTATTAAACAAAAAAATTTCCCTAAAACTATATAATCAGATGCAGCATTGAGAGAGAGAAAAAAAGTATAATAAAAAAAACTGGAATCAAACAAGGCCTTAAAATACCTGGCGCAACGAAAAACCGGATATTAAGCGGAAAATCGAGACGGGTTTTTAACTTTGATGCTCACGAATCCTACATATACCAAATCTTAAACAAAAACCACAAATTGAGGTTTTTGATACTTAAGTCGTAAGTATGTATTAAACAATAAATTTCCCTAAAACGATTTAATCAAATGCATCACTGGGAAAAAAACAGAAACAAAACAAGGCCTTAACTAATACCTGAATAGGCACAGCGAAAAACCGGACATAAAGGGGAAAACCCATTTGGGTATTTCTAAATAAACATGGATGATAATAAATTCTATCAGAAACCCTAATTTGAGATACTAAGCTATGTAAAGGGGCAGAGGGTTGATGGGTTTTGCTGAGCTGGCACCATAACCTACTCAGTGGCTTCACTCTGTTATACATATACACCATTTCTCTCTCTATATATATATATATATATATGTATATGTATATGTATGTATATGTATAGGTCTGTTAGTGTAATAATCTCATCACCAGTTTTTGATTTTAGAGAGAGAGAGAGAGCCTTTGATTGAATTAAGATGATAAATGAAATGAATGTTTTGGGTAAATTTCAGTTTCAGTAATGGTCTTTGCTTTTATTACGAAAATGTTTATTGCTTCCTCATTCATTACATAATAAGTATTTATTATGCGGCGTTTGTTTTGTCCTATTAACCGATAAAATAGATTTTTCGATAAAATAGATTTTTCGAGTAATTGGTTTAACATAAAATATTTTTTTGGGGAAAACTTTTCCCAGATATCCAGTAAAATTGGAAGAAACGATTACCCCGCAAATAAAGTTGTAAACGATTTACGGAGTCTCTCTCTGTATTCTTTCTAATACTAGTATTATAACTATTATTAATTATAAGTCTATTATTTCAAAATTATTTAATAATTAGTACAATTCTATCTACTAACCAATAAAAAAAAAGAAAAAAACACGAAAAATTCTAAAAAATAACAAAAATAACAAAAATGGAAAAAAAATAAAAAAAATTCCGAAAAATCTAAAAAATCCAAGAAAAATTGAAAAAGCTAAAATCTAATTAACCAATAAAAATATAAATAAATAGGAAAAAATCTAAAAATAACAAAAAAATGGAAAAAATAAAACAAAAAATTCCGAAAAATCTAAAAAACCCAAGAAAATTTGAAAAAGTTAAAATCTAATTAACCAATAAAAATATAAATAAATAGGAAAAAATCTAAAAAATAACAAAAAAATGGAAAAAATAAAACAAAAAATTCCGAAAAATCTAAAAAATCCAAGAAAATTTGAAAAAGCTAAAAAAAGTCAATAATATCTTCTATACTTATAATTTTATGAGTTTATATGTTGAAAAATTATAAGTTATTATAAGTGACGTATATGAAATAAAATATGTGTTTAGCTTAAGTTTCTTATACATGTTGACGAAGTTCCTTTCAAAAAAATAGACGAACTTTTAGCTTTTTTCCTGTCAAAATAATTGTGATTTTAATCACTAATATTTTTAAACTTTCACGAACTTATTCATTTTTGTGACTTTTAGTTAATTTTTATGACTTTTAGTTAATTTTTTATGTTTTTCATCTTAAAATATTTTGTTTAAAGTATGAACAATGTTTATTTATTTATGCATCGAATTTGTCTAATTTAAATAACTAATAGATTTTTGAATTTCAATAGAATTCCCATGTAAAACCTTTGACGCACCAAACACCCGTAAATAAAATGCAAACAAAAGTTTGCACCGTAAAACTTTACCCGAAAAATATTTTCCCTCCGTAAATATTTTACTACGAAACAAACAGAACCAGATATAAACTAAAAACTAAAAAGGATTGTTTGGGTGCGGCTTAAAAGTTTAAAACAACTTTGTATGGTAGACTTATTTACACCCACATGAAGAAACTAAAAAGAAGGTTTCAGTAATGGTCTTCATTTGATTGTGAAAATGTTTCTTCATTTTATTGGAAATATGTTTTTTGGTTCCTTATTGATTTCGATTCAAACTGTGAAAGATTGTTTGACTCATATCTTGTATAATACACTATTTTTAATTTAGTATATTTTACTATGAAACATTCAATTTAATACATCTTACTATCAAAATCATTTAATTTAGTAGCCTAATCATCAACTGTTTAACTAATTTTGATAGTTGAATATAGTAAATAGAAAAAGATGCATTGTACTATATACTAAAATATTAGACGGAGATGGTACTACTAAGTTGAATGATTTTGGTAATTGAGTTTACAAAGTTGGATTTTTACTTGTAGAATGTACTAAATTGAAAAATAAGTATTGTATGTACTCTGTACGGTAATTAAGTATTTAAATCCCGGCTGCAGCTTAAAAGTTTAAAACAACTGTGTATGGTATGGTAGACTTATTTACACCTACGTTGAAGAAACAATCAAGGTTAGGCTTGGTTTAGATTGGAACATTTACTGCTGGACCTTTAAAGTGCATGTATTACCTAAAATTCAAATGATGTCTACAAAAATTTGTCACTTAAGCAACTCATCTATGTGATTGTATAATTTTATTAATCATATATTCGTATGTATTTTGTATATGTTGAGATATATAGCTAGTAGTTAGTAGAGTTAGTTAGTAGGTTAGAGATAAGTATCCAAAACCGCTATGACCTCTCTTGCCAGAGAGTGTTTTCTTTCCCCGAGCCCGTTTTCAAACCCTTTCTTGTTGTTCACTTAAGGATGGGGTAAAAAGAGGGTTTTGCGAGTGAAGCCAAACGACATTCCCTCCGTCCATGACGTAGGCAACATAGGCCTCCGTATCCCGTCGTACGGATCGGAGGGAGAGTGGTGGAGAGGGGTAGAGTCGGAGGGAGAGGGGTAGAGTCGAAAGGAGGCGGGTGGAGTTGGAGAAATAGAGGGTGGGGCGATGGAGGGTGGGGTGAAGGCGGTGAAATGTTGCCGCTAACATTGCTGCCATCGTTATAGATAGAGAGTATGAGATGGGAAAAGAATGTGGTCCGAGTACCGGGACCCCGACACATATGACGGACTTCTTTGTGTGTTCATCATTTGTGAATAGCATCACATTTCCAGATTCTCCCGTGTTCGAGCTATTTATCAATCCGATATTTATAAAAAAAAATCAGTAAGGACTGGCGTGATTTTAATGAGGCATGAGTAAATTGGACAAAAACGTAATTATTAATTTTTTAGCACTCTATTAGACCAAAATTAATAAATTTTCAGAGTTGTACCGACCTGAAATTGACCCACTTTTATATTACTATCATACATTTACTTTGGCCTCAATTATATTTTGAATTAACCCAGAACAAAGGCATGACAGAGACACATTATAAAATCAACAATATATTTTTACGAGTCGTTGTTTTTGGCAGAACCACGAGTGCATCCTGGTCCAGTCTCAAATCTTTATCATCTTAATGCTTATGGTACGATAATCATAACAATTTAACCATTTTTTTGCGAACATCGGTAATTTTCATTAGACGTTTCTCCAACTTATACCTCGATTTTCCCACGTTCAACTACGTTATGTTGTGTAGTATGTTGCTGTTTTTTATAGGCTTATTTTTCATGTGAATATTTGATAAAGTTAAGGTTACGCAATATTTTTAATGTCAACTAATTTTAGGGCATTGGAGGTTATTATGAAACATATTATAGGGTATAGTTTCTGAAAAGTTGTGGGTTGGCATTGGGTTGGTTTCTTTTGTTATCTTTATTTTGTATGATATTTTTAAATTATAGAGTGTCTCTATTTTGTATGACATTTTTAACTTATAGAGCGTCTACAAAGTTTAAACATCTCACAGACAGCCTATGAAAATAAAAAGGAAGATAGGTAAGAGTATTTAATTAACCAATGTGACATGACTTGTAATTTAAATATAGATGATTTAATTTTCATTTTATAAATGGAAAAAAATCATAAGATATAACGAGTATAATTGTTTTATTGGTTCAATCTTCTTGGATTTTTATAACTATATAACAAAATATCATAGTATAAAGAAACCAATCAAACTAAAGTATTTATTTTAGAAATTAGGGTGGCTACTTTGTGGTTGTATATCTATTTTTTTACAAGTAATGTCTCATAAGTACCACTTTTCAATTTTAATTCCCACTAGCTACTTATGATAAGTTGCATTCCGTAGCACTTTTCAAAAATATAAATACCGACTATTTTTCTATTTTTCTTCGTTTCTCTTTTTTATGCGACTAAACAACCCCCCTCTCATTCTCTCTCTCTCTCTAAATACCAGATCTATCTAAATATACCAAATCTACCATCACCGCACCATCGTCGATCATACCTCCTCCGACATAGCTCCACCGTGAGGTTCTTTGGTCTGTAGTGGAGAAGATCGGATCTTTGGTTCGCTCGCAACTTTTCGTTCTTATCTCCAATCAGATCTTCGATGTTGGCAAACTAGGGTTTTCATATTGTTGAACCATGAGTTTAATAATTGATTTTCATTATAAGTGTAATTATAATATCATGATTTTACAATTCGATGATATAATGCTTGATATTTTTCAAAAATAAAAAATGTATATTTCAGGTTTTAAAAAGGTAAAAGAATCAATCACGAAGTTAACGGTTCAAACGGAACTCATTTCAGAGTTCGAACAAATAAGTTATAAGAGTTTCAAGAAAGCGAAACCGAAACATGTTTAAGTGAATTACCAGATTTTTAGACACATCGGAAAATTTCTGACAGGTCGAAGTACATATCAAAAAATGCAAAAGTTGAGAAGTGAATTCCCCAGATTTTCCGACATGTCAAAAAATGGAGTTCGACATGTCGAAATTCAACAGTTTAAATAAAGTCACTTTCAATTTATCCAACCACTTCCAACGGTCATAAGAGATCCAAAAGACTTTTTTGATGTACAAAACCCCCCAATTCATATCCTAAACAAGTCAATCATCAACTAATACATCTCACCCAACCTCCCTCAATTACAAACACTTAAAGTCATCATTGTTGATAAAAAACTCAAAAAAAAGATAATTAAGGAGAAAGCGATACAAGCTCAAATCAAGATCAAACATCTTCAAATCTCACAAATTAGCTTATTTAGAAGCAATCAAATTGTGAGTGTTGTTTTATTTTCGATAAATTTATAAAGAGCAAATTATAAGCTCATTTATGAATGAGTGTTTGGGTAGAAACTTTTAAGCCAAAGTATTGGTTAAAAGTTCTAGATTAAACACTTGGATACTCATAGATTGAGGGGAAGTCGTTGACTCGTAGACGTGTTCGGTTACACTTGTATCAAGAGTAGTAACATCGGGTAGAAGGTAAGCAAATCGATTGATTAGCTCGGTAGGATTTGTAATTTTGGTAAGAAGATTATAGTGAAATACTCGGTAGCGTGAATACCGAGGAGAGCACTGGGCGGGTTTGCCAAACCTCTATATATCGTGGTGTCAATTTCTTCCCTTACTTTTTACTTTCCGTAACTTTTTTATTTGTGATTGTGAGCATGCTTCTACTTATTTATCGTTTATCTTCGCATACTTATTATCGCAAGTAGATATCGAGCTAGTTGGTTTGTTAGTTGCACTTAGAATTTTAATTACGCGAAAAACGGCTAAAACGTTATTCATCTCCTCCCCTCTCCTATAAGATTTAGCCGCACAGTCCAACACATATTTCCAATCAAATCTTTGATGTTGGGAAGATGGAGTAACTTTTTTTTTTAATTTTATTAGAAATTCATATAAGTTTTTATTGTATTGATTTCAATCAGATCAAATCCATTTAGAACTGAATTGAGTCTTTTTATTTGGCCATAATGTGAAAGAGAAACGACATACAATTTTATACTTCAATTATAGTATAGCCTAATATGTCATAGTTATGTTAATGATTGTGGATGTTTTGGTGCTGAAACGGGGTCCGTTTTTAGACTGAAGCGGGGTGCGTTTTTGGACGGATTTACGTCTATCTTGCAGTCTCTTTTGGTGCTTAATCGAGCACGTTATATGGCTGATTTTAGAGTCCGTTTTGAGAATAACAAGCCCATTTTATGGCCGAATTGGTGTCTATTTTGGGGCTGAATTTGGCGTGTTTAGTTATGGTTGCACCAAATTATACCCCCTAATGTGTTCGATGAAATGTCCAAGTTTCGTACGATAGATTTTATAGTTTTAAATCCGCTTCAATTTGGCGTGTAATTTTTCACTTTGATGTACCAAGTTGGATTGTTTTGAGATGGTTTATGTGTGTAATTTTTTACTTTAATGCAATTTTTTAGATTTTAGATAAAGTTGGATTGTTTTAGATTGTTTGGATGTATTTTATTTTATTTTTGTTATTTAGATATGTAGTTCTTTAAATTGTAATAGATAATTGAACTGGTCAGTTTTGTTTGGATGCAGTTTTTTATTCACTTTGTTTGAGTTTTCAATGTTTTTTTTTCCGGAAATGAGGTCTTTTTTGGGCTGAAATAGAGATTGTTTCGGGGCTAAAACAGAGGTAGTTTTGGGCTAAAACAGAGTTAGTTTTGGGCTGAAAAAGAGCCCATTTCGGGACTGAAACATAGCTCGTATCGGGACTGAAACGTAGATATTTTTGGGCTGAAACTGACACTGTTTCGAGCTGAAAACGTAGTCCGCTTTCAGGTCCAAAACAGAGCTTGTTTGGGGCTGAAACTGTACCAATTTTGGGGCTGAAACGCACTTTGATTTTGGTCCGAATCAGAGCTTGTTTGAGACTGAGACTGAAACTGTGCTCGTTTTTTTTTGACATAAGTCATTGTTTTTTTCCTGAAAAATGTATTATCCCTTAAAATCTAATAAATTAGTTTAATATTTAGTCATTGCTGCAATTACCGAATTCCCTATTTATTTGGTTTCTATTTATATCTGTAAGTTCAAAATGGTAGAGCCTTTGGACTCAAATTCGGGTTCAATAGATTGTTGGCTCGAATCCATCCGAATTTACCTTTTTTTTTAATTCAAAGTAAAGTATATGCAGTTTGTTTTGTGAATTATATTGTGTTTATATTAAACATTATGCAATTTTGACTGAACTATATGCATTTTCGACTGAACTATATGCACTTTCGAATGAAATAGATGCACTTTCAGTTAAACTAGATGCACTTTCAGCTGAACTAGATGCACTTTCAGCTGGAGCAGATGCACTTTCAGCTGGAGCAGATGCACTTTTATTGAATTATATACACTTTTGGCTGAACCAGATGCACTTTCAACTGAATCAGATGCACTTTTCAGCTGAACCAGATGCACTTTTGATAAAAATACATGCACTTTTTTTGAACTATATGCACTTTCAGTTGAACCATGTGTACTTTCGACTGGACTATATTCATTTTCGACTGGACTATATGCACTTTTGGCTTAACTATATGTACTTTCGACTAAATTAGATGCACTTTCAGCTGAAATATATGCATACGCACTTTTATTGAACTATATTTACTTCCGACTGAATTGTATGCACTTTCGACGGAACTAAATGTAGTTTCAGCTGAATTGAACGCACTTTCAACTCAACTATGTGCACTTTCGACTGAACTAGATGCACTTTCAGCTCATTTAGATTAAAAAAAACCATTTATTCATGAAAAATATTTTTTGGTGAAAAAATTTACTTTTTTTAATAAAAAACAGTCTTTTCAATGTAAAAAGTGCTATCTTGACAAAAAAAAATTGTTATAATTTTTTTTGTAATTTTTTAAAAAGTTTATGATTTTTTTCCATTTTTTGTAATTTTTTTAAAGAAAAAAACATGTTTTTTTATAAAATACAGTTTTTTGGTGTTATTTTTCATTTTCTGTGATTTAAAAAAATATATACATTTTTTTGTTTGATTTTTTTCATTTTTTAATAATTTTTTTTATAAAAATACATTTTTTTTATAATTTTTGTGATTTTTTATGATTTTTTATAATTTTTTTGTGATTTTTTTGGTTTTATAAAATTTTATTGTAATTTAAAACTATTTTTTTTGTTTATAGAGAGATACAATATGTGTATTATGTTTTGGTTTGCATGATGAGCTTTTGATAAATAAAGTAAATAATTCAAAAGTCGTAGATAATATGAAGTCATGAGTAATATAAGTTGTTATGATATGGGTATACCAATTTCCACTTTTTGGAATTTCCATTTTTTTATTATGTAAATATCACAAATGGTACATATACTTAATTTTTCCAACATAAATACTATGGGAAGAGAGATTGCTATAATTGTTCCCCATATCTTTGTAGACTATTCTGCCATAAGTTTTAAGTTGATCCTCATAGTTTGAGTTAGGCGTGGCATGCAACGTTTTCTAAAGTCAGATATAATTGGTCTCTATAATCTGAACAAGGTCACACCCACGATTCAGAAATATTTGTTGTCGTAATTCGAATAAGTTGTTTACCCTTTTGGGAAAATCTATAACTTCTCTCCGTACGAACCACCGCCCCAGTTTAAATGATATATGGGGATAACAATACTAGAATTTCTTGAGAAATTTTGTTTTATAAAGAACACTGGTTTTTACTAATCAAAAGATTCAAAACCATGCTGAACACTGATGACCAATATTACAAATAAAACTAATTAAGGACCCATGGTGCATCTTTTTCATACAATGGTAGAAAAATAATCATAATCGAATTATGGAAATCAAATAGAAAATCTTCCCCAGATAGACCATAATTAAATAATTACAAAGTTGAGGTGGTGCAGTTGTAACAAAAATAAATAAATAAATAAATAAATAAATAAAAATAATAGTGGTACAAACTACAAACTTATAATAACAGCTAGAAACAAAGAAAACATCCAAAGACTCAGAACTTGTCTGTCCTTTTCTCACTAGATTCTTTAACAGCATTAACTAAGTTTGACTCCTCTTTTCTCTCATATTCATCTTAATTGGCTCTCTCTCTCTAAAACCTTGCAGGATTATTCAATTCAAATGCTCCATCATGTGTGTGCTTTACGCTTAATATATAACTAAGTTAAATAACTACTCAGTTATTATCACATTTCATTTCTATTTTTGTACCAAATTTTATTCTCACAAGTATGTTAGTAAAATTGTAACTTTATTAACTAAACTTCCACTCCTTTTACACCATATAAAGACTTAGGTAAAACGCTTATATAATTCACAATATGAAAATGCTACATTGTGACGTCGCACATGCTTGTATATTTTTCTTTCTTTGTTTGAATGTCATTTAACTTGGTACAATTTTATATCTCAGACTACGTCCGGACACATGTAGTCCAATCCTTTAATTATAATATAGCAATTTTTTATTCTTACAAATTCTAAATAATTGTATTACTATGATATAAGCATATTAAATATGAAGGTAAGCTTCAAATGTATTCTATGAAAAAACTATCTTTTTTTTGGATCTGATAGTAAATAAAAGGAAGATTTTTGTTGCATAATTCATTTATATAAATAAGAACTAGGTCTGAACATATAATTCATTCGTCTGTTTCTAAAATATTTTATTTCACACGTTCACTTATTACATGCCATATTTCAAAAAGAGAAAAGTAGTACTGTATTTGTTTATTTTTTTGGGTCTGTAAGTAGTACTATACAACACACGTCCAATTCTTTATAAACTTATATTTGAATATAATAGGTGAGAGCATATGAGAACTAGTTTTCGTACATAAGATCAAGGACACAATTTACCAAACTAGTGAGAATTTGTAGTTTTTTTTTCATTAGATCCCAGGTAACAACCTTATTTGACATAGCTAATGATTCCAATACTTGGACATCAGAAAAATAATTACTCCCTACTGAATAGGACTAATTGAAGTTAACATAATATATATTTATGAAGTCTAAGGTGTCAAAAAGACAAAAAATACAAAAATCGCACCGTACAGATCAAAAAACCGAAAGAACCGACCTGTTACAGTACCGTTTTCGGATCTGCCCTTTCATTGAAGTCCATACTTCGCACTATTGTACATTATTAAAAAAATAAACTATGCTTTAAAACTCACAGCACTAAAACGGAAAATTGAAAATAAGTCATTTATCTATATTACCAGGTCGAGAAAACCAAGAAAACGATTTAAGAGATTTTAAAATTTTCAAGAAAAGGCAGAGCACAAACCATGTCATTCTTTTTATGTATTATACTACTTAGTATTTCATAGTGAAGTATACTTTGTACTTGTTTTCTTCTTTATATCATTTATATTTGATCTTAGATTCTAAACAAAGAGTTGGTATAAGGTTGTACTTGGACGACAACTTATTAGATGGTGCCTTCAAATTTTCCAACACAAAATTCCATCATCTCTCCTCGAGCCCCCCTCTCTCTCGGGGCTGTCTCTTTGGGGGATTCTTTATTACATAGCAGAATTACTTATGGGTATAAGGGACGTGGGATTGGCAATCCCACGTCTGCGTGTCACTGAATTTTTTTTTTTTTTTTTTTTTTTTTCCTTTTTTTTTTCGGTGATTTTTTTTTTTTTATTTCGTTTTCCTATATCAAAAAATTCCCCAATTTTACCTAAAAACATTTCCAATTTTATTCAAAAACTTCCCCAATTTTATCAAAAAAAAAAACTATAACCATCAACCTACTTCGTATATCAAATTAATATATTTTTTTATCAAATCAACGTCACTTTACCACTACAATTATCCTCAATTTTACAAAAAAAAAACCTCCCAATCTAAAAAAAAAAAAAAACTTTTTCAATTTTATCCAAAAAAAACCCTAACCATCGACCATCAACCATCAAACTCGTTCGTATAAATTGAGTATACCAAAATAAAACCTCTCCCAATTTTACATATAAATTGGGATAAATTGGGATATGTTTTTTTAGGGGAAAATTGAGGATAAATGTAGTGGTAGAGTGATGTTAATTTGAGAAAAATATATATTAATTTGATATACGAACGAGTTTGATGGTTGATGGTCGATGGTTAGGGTTTTTTTTGGATAAAATTGAAAAAGTTTTTTTTTTTTTTTAGATTGGGAGGTTTTTTTTTGGTAAAATTGAGGATAATTGTAGTGGTAAAGTGACGTTGATTTGATAAAAAAATATATTAATTTGATATACGAAGTAGGTTGATGGTTATAGTTTTTTTTTTTGATAAAATTGGGAAAGTTTTTGAATAAAATTGGAAATGTTTTTAGGTAAAATTGAGGAATTTTTTGATATACGAAAACTAAATAAAAAAAACAAAATCACCGAAAAAAAAGGAAAAAAATAAATAAATAAATAAATAAATTCAGTGACACGCAGACGTGGGATTGCCAATCCCACGTCCCTTATACCCATAAGTAATTCTGCTATGTAATAAAGAATCCCCCTGTCTCTTTTGAGCATTCATTTCCCTTAAATGAGACCCCGTATTGCTCAAATGAGGACCTGGTTAAAAACCAGGTCCACGTCACATCTTATTTTTATTTATTTTTTCAATTTATTCCATTCAATTTCATTACAAAATAAATAACTCTAACATCACTTCATTACATATCATTACACTTCATTTATTTACAAAATAAATAAATTTACCCACTCTATCACACTATTAATTAATACATTCATCTGTTGTTTTTTCCACTCAAACTAAATACAAAATTAAAATATTTTATAATCATAATATTATATCAAGTTAACACTTTCAAGTAATTTATATTTTACACTTTTTTATTTATTAATTTTGTTACTTCCGAGTAAATAATTAAATCAAATAATGCCCAATATGTACCACTTTTGAAATTATATTACTCCTAGCTACCTCCATAATTTCATATTTACTATAGCTACCACTTTTTAATTATTTACTTTATTTACCAAAACGCCATACACATATTTCATAAAAAATAGAAAAAAAACACATAAAATTATATAAAATGCAAAAAATATCAAAATAAATGAAAAAAATCACAAAAAATAAAAAAACAAATGAAAAAATCACAAAATTTTAAAAAAATTACAAAAAAAAATAAAAAAAATAACAAAAAATCACAAAAATCACAAAATATTATAAAAATAAAAAAAATAAAAAATGAAAAAAAAATGAAAAAAATCACAAAAATGAAAAAAAAATAAAAAAAAATAACAAAAAAAATTATAAAAATGAAAAAAGATGAAAAAAATGAAAAAAAATCACAAAATATTAAAAAAAATGAAAAAAAATCACATAAAATTATAAAAAATGAAAAAATATTATAAAAATAATAAAAATTTTATAAAAAATGAAAAAAATCACAAAAAATTATTAAAAAAATCACAAAAATCCCAAAATTATAAAAAATTATATATTTTTTGTAATTTTTTAAAAAGTTTATGATTTTTTAATTTTTTTATAATTGTTTTTTTTGTGATTTTTGTTATTTTTTTTTTTAATGTTTTGTGATTTTTTGTGAATTTTGTGATTTTTTTTAATTTTTTTTTGATTTTTTATATAATTTTTTCGTTTTTTTCATTTTTTTGATTTTTTAATTTTTTTTAATTTTTTGTGATTTTTTATAAGTTTTTATAATTTTTTATGATTTTTTGTGATTTTTTTCATTTTTATAAATTTTTTGTAATGAAAACCCTACACGCCATTATTTTATTCCACTTTTACAAGTTAACCGGGTTAACACTACAAAAAAATACTCAAATAACGACGGGATTCGTGACGGTATTTTTTGTTACGAGCTTATTAGCGACGGTTTTTGTGACGGCTTTGTGACAGTTTAGTCAATTTGTGACGGTTTTATGACAGTTTAGTCAATTTGCGACAGGCTTGTGACAGCTTTTGACTCTCACTAAATCAAACATCATTTTGTAGTGTAACTTGAAAGTGGTTAAATGTGGGTAGATAAAGGTGGAAGAAAATAATGACGTGTAGGGTTTTGGGGGACAATTTAATTATTTACTCGGAATTAACAAAATTAATAAATAAAAAAGTGCAAAATATAAATTAATTGAAAGTGTTAACTTGATATAATATTATGATTATAAAATATTTTAATTTTGTATTTAGTTTGAGTGGAAAAAAAAGCAGAGGAATGTATTAATTAATAGTGTGAGAGAGTGGGTAAATTTATTTATTTTGTAAATAAATGAAATGTAATGAGATGTAATGAAGTGATGTTAGAGTTATTTATTTTGTAATAAAATTTAGTGGAATGAATTAAAAAAATAAATAAAAATAAGATGTGACGTGCACCTGGTTTTTAACCAGATCCTCAAATAAGTAAAATGAGGACTCAGATGAGTAATCTGAGTCCTCAAAAGAGAATCTCCCCTCTCTCTCTCTCTCTCTCTCTATCTCTCACTTCGTGTCAACCATTCAATGCTTCTGTACTACTACTCTCACCAGCTTTATGTACTCCTTTTTAAAACTTTAAATGTACATTTAAAGTACCACCACCAATGTCACATTTACCCTATCATCCATCTACACTTAAAAAATAGGAATCACACACGCTTCTATAAACCATTTTTAAAACGTTACGAACACTTAAACTACGTGAATGTGATGTATTATTGCGTATCCAATCCTATTACACTCTAAAAAAAAATATGACCTATTGCGTGTCTGATACACGAACATTTTCACGAACACGTCTTGAACACTTTTTAAAACGTCGTGAACACTTAAATCACACGAGAAACACAATTTATACAACTAAAAAGTTTTGATACTTTCAAAATTTACAACTTAATCTAAAAAATTAGCAAATATTTAGATAAAAAAAATGTAATTGTCATTAAGATTTGTCATTTGCAATTAAAACATTTATAATTTTTCTGGTTTGTATAAACAAAATGTATATCAACCTATATATATAATATTTATTATTATTTAATTATCGTATCCTACCCTTGTCGTGTTTTAAATTTTAAAAACCGTTTTAGCATGTGGCGTGTCCATTCGCGTGCCCGTGCTACACACCATTTAGGATCCAATTTCCTCCCCTTTTTCTTGTACCCGTGTGATTTTGTAATGAAATAAGCTTGTCTAACAATATTCATTCCATGTTTTAAGACAATCCTTTCTTCTAGTTATGTACCACAAAGAAAGACATCAAAAAATGGCTAAAATGAAATTGAAGCTACTTTGCCTCTCATTACTTTATCCAGTTCACTACGGTGCTAAACATATCAAATTAAATAAATGGACTAGTTATGATTCAATTTGAAAGTTGCCAAGTTTTCTAGGAGTAATTTAAAAACTACAAATCATCTTTTTTGATTCAAGATATTGCCTTGTCTTGGTGTGGAAAAACAGAAACAACAAAATGAAAATATAACCCCTCGGTTATTGTGACCAATCTCTCTCTTACCACTCAAAATGACCAGTGACTAGTAAACATCTCCATCCATTTTTGTGTTTGTTCAGAAGCCCATCTCTTTTTTTGCAAAATCATATTTTAAAATAAAGCAGATGAAAATAATAATCTAAAACTCCATTTTCACTATATATCTCAGCCTCATTTAAAATAAAGAGTTTATGACAACACTGTTTTTACTAAATGGAAAAATAAAACCAACCTTTCAACCAAACACCTCCCCTTCCAACTTTAATCATACTCCGTAGAAAACAAGATTTGGTATTTCATATTCCTTCTTTCAAAACAACTCGGTCAAAACCTACAGCAGATACACTATTTTTCCCTTTTCAGTCCCCAGAAATGCTCACAAACTTTAAAAAGAAAACAAAAAAATCCAACTTTTTTCACCTTTTCCTGAAAATATACTCAGCCACCTTCAACCCAAGCCTTTACCAGAGATGCTCCAAAGATAATACTTTTTAAACCCCCCAGCTTTAGTTACCAAAAACAAGAGTTAAGTTCTTCACATTCCTTTTCTCAAAAACACAGCCAAGACTCACAAGAAAGACTCACTAGAAAGATACCATTTTTTTTTTACTTTTTCACTCCCCCAAAATACTCAGATACCTGTAAAAAATAAAACAGTAAACCCTACTTTTTCAACTTTACTAGTACTAAACAAACTCCTCAACCTAACCTTTATCAGAATGGGTTTGTCCAAATGCCTCCCATTTCATCAAAAACCAAAATAAAACCCTCAACAAAAGACTCCAATTTTCCCTTTTCACTCCCCTAATATGCTCATATTCCTATGAAAAAAATTTAAACACAACCCTTTCAATTTTTACCTAAAACATTCATCAACTTCTTAAATCTCCCAACTTCTTCTAAAACCCAAGTTTAGTCATTAAACCCTCCAAAACAAAAAGGAACCACAACAAAATACACTTCTTTTTGCCTATTCCTGAACCAAAATGGCCACAATCCTGTTATAAAAAAATTAAAAACTTTCAAGGGATGGGAGGGTGTGTGGCCTCAAGACTAGAGTGGGAGGAGGAGCAAGTGGTGAGCATTTGCAGAGAGAGAAAGAGGCAGCTAAAGCTAGCTGTGGAGAGAAGGTATGCCCTCTCAGATGCTCATTTTAGGTACTGCCAATCCTTACAAGGTGTCGCAGCTTCTATCAAGCTCTTCGTCAACCGACACTCTTCTCCCTCTCCCCCTTTCCTCATCACTTACCCACCAGGCCCAACTCCTCAAAACACCAAAAAAGACAGCCTTTTGGTCTCATCAAACCCTCTTTTCCTCCAACAAACTCCCTTCGAAGCGACGACCCAAACTGCCATTGAATGCGAGTCCACTTCTTCGTCGGACTCCTCCGAGGAAGAGAGAGACGAAGGGAGAGAGAGAGGACACCACCTGCACCACCACCACCTCCATCAACACAGCCACCACCAACCACATCAAGAACAAAATGAGGAACAAAATGGTTACTTATACATGCACATGCCCCCACCAATGCCGTCCCCACAAAGGGATTTCGGGTGGGATTTTTTCAACCCTTTTGATGTGGCGAGGCCGGAGGTTATGAGAGGGTATAACCGGTGCTCCGAAGAGGATTTAAGGCAAGTGAGGGAAGAGGAAGGGATACCTGATTTGGAGGAGGAAGGAGAGAGAGTTGAGGAGGTGGAGAAGGGTGTTGTGGTGGGAGAAAGTGAAGATAAAGAGAGAGGTGGGATTGAAGTTGCGACCGGGTGTGTGGAAAGGGAGCAAAAGGTGGGTTTGACAGTGATAGATACACCAGTTAGGGGGAGAGAGCTTTTAGAGGCCTTGAAGGATATTGAGGACCATTTTGGTAGGGCTTTTGAGTCTGGTAAAGATTTGTCCAAGATGTTGGAGACTAATAGAAAGCATTTGCAATCTGGTTTAGAGGAGATTAAAGGTGGTTTTTTTTTTTTGCAATCACTTATGGGATTTGATTCCTGCGTTCAATTTAAGAAATATGCAATGCTTTAGTTGAGATTGAGTAAAAAGCTCGGTCCATTCATGTTAAATTTCTGGTTTCTTGAGGCTTAATTAAGAGACTGCCTTCTATTTAGCTTAAAAGTTTTACCTTTTCCAAACAGAAAACCAAGGAAACTTGACTTTTAAAGTGACCCAAATTACCTACAACTTATAAGCTAAAAATGCAACAACTAAGCTCAAAAAAACGTAATTTCATTAGTACAGAAATTATCTGTGAGCTGTTGTAAGTTTACCTTTTAAGTTGTGGCTTTCTTTAATGCCTTTACGGTCATAAAATTACTGTACTTGGTAGCATCCACAATATGTGGGGACCTTAGCTTCACCCACATGTGCTTTGCAGATAGTTGAAAAATAAAATATATGTACATAGTTGATAATATGTGCAATACAGTTCTTAAGCAACTATAGTAGATTAAGGTTTCTAAATTTTTTGTATTTTTAAGTGTAGTTTACTTCTCACCCATGGTTTCCCTTTTCTTTTGAACTCGATATGATATCTGAACACTGTACTATGTCAGTTATTTAAAATGACTCTGTATACTAAAATAATCAACTTGTACCACACTAATGCAGAATCTTTATTTATACGAGCCCAGTGTGTATTGATAGCGTGTGTTACATATTAAAGCCAAATTGCTGAACGGAGAAAATGTTGTAATCAATTCCAATCTCTTCTTTTACTAGGAACCTCTAGTGATAACACAACCTGAAATCCTAGTTTTTACAGCAATGCTACTTTGTTTGCAGTTTTTAATTGTACCCTGCCTTGTACGGTTACCATGTTTGTTTATACAATTTCTCTATTGGTACCTAATCAGATATAGTAACATATATACTAATAACACTGATATGGTGGTATTAGTTATACCCCTTTGTAATGTTATCACAAACAAACATGGCCGTTTAGCTCTTATATGTCTCAGTATTGGTAGTTTTACCCACAGTTCACTAGAATGTACCAACCAGCTCTACATGTTAAGACTTTTATGGGTTTTTTTCCCTTCATATTTCTTGGATTAAGATTTCCCTTCGATTGAGTTTGCGAATCCAGGATTCTGTTCTAGAGGACGAGAGGTACTACACTATTAGTTGACACTCACCAAAATTCTAATTGCTTAAGCATCTTAAATCTAATGCAGAAAACTCAACAAAACTCATCCAAGCCATCACATGGCGCTCTACCTCGTTTAAGTCTTCTTCTTGTAAAAGCCTAGTGGCGTCTAGCTCCAAAAACTCCGCAACATGGACATCTTTTAACAATGATCTCTTCGATGACTATGGAGGGATGGAGTCGGGAAGCCACTCTCTCACTTTAGGCAGGCTCTACGCTTGGGAAAAGAAGCTCTATCGAGAGGTCAAGGTAAAATACTAGTTTTCCCTTGCAGCTTTATAGTTTTGACTCAAGGGTTGCTATTTGCTGCCATGTTTTCTACAATACGCATTCACTGATGCTTTAGTTTCATAAGGCTTTCTAGTAAAGTCAAAGTAGTGAGTTAACGACTCAAAATTCCCCTAACAAACGGAAAATGCAATTACAGAATTCGTGTACTATACAGTACCATTAACTTCTTTTTTTGAGCCAGTAACATGAACTTCAATTGTACTCGTGCTGAGAAATGTGTATGTCTTAACGTATATAGCAATTGCAATCTAAAGGTAATCTAAGGGAATTACCTTTTTTGTACAAGAATATATTTTTAAGACTGGCTATTTCTATGATTAAATAAGTACCTTGTCGGAATTCTCATATAACTATCTGATTAGCTTACCATCTTGTGATCTCATATGCTAATCAGAAATTAACAATATGGTTACCAGAAATAAAAAGTAGAACCTAGAAGGCTAAATTACACAGAGACGTGCACACATCACACATATATATAAGCAGGAGAAATACAGAAACAGTGTTGGTACTAATGCGCATAAGGATATAAAGTTCTTATAAGCAGTGAGTATATATTCCTATGGTAACAGACAATATTTTCTAAGATCATGAGGAAAATGTTTACTATGTAGCCTCTCACAGTCTGAGTACATATGTGGAACAAAGGCAAAAACACTCTTTTCACTAGATGAGACAATCAAGCTATATTCCATGTTTTGGATGCTCTAGGTTAGTGAGAATGTTTCCAACAAATACGATAATTTGGTTATGTACGGATTTTTTAAACCAAAATATGCGAGCTGGTTAGGAAAAAATATGTTTAGGTTAGTAAGCTTGGTAGAAAGAAGAAACTAGTTTCCTCTGTTTCTCCAAACATGTCACTGTATACTTGTATAATCTCAATTTGCTCTTCTTGTACTTATTAAGTAAATTATAAATTAGGATGGAGATAGCATCAGGAGAATATATGACAGAAAGTGCAATCTACTGAAAAACCAAGACGTTAGAGGAGAAGATGGAGTTTCTGTGGACAAAACCAGAGCCGCAGTAAAAGATTTATACAGCAGGATCTTAGTAGCAATACGAAGTGCTGAGTCAATTTCTATACAGATCGAGAAAGTACGAGTCGGGGAGTTGCAACCGCAGATTATTGAACTGCTACAAGGGTATGGAAATGTTAAGATGATAGGCAACCAACTTTTCCTCCATCTTGTAACAGTTCTGAAGTATTACTTCTTGGTTTTAAAAACTGAAATACTGCTAGAAAACGTGGTTAGCAGATTTGCTTGGAAATATATATGAGTAACTTGAAAATATCTGATTATCTTAAAAAAAACATCACTTTTTGGGTCATAGGGAATGTTGTGTTTATTGGTCCGAAAATACAATCTTGTTTTCTGGCAAAAGTGTAAAAAGCTAAAACAGAAAAAAGTAGAGCAAATAGAAAGTTCAAATTTTTGTCAAGAGAAAAGCCACGTATTCTGAAATTTCTAAATGTAATTGTTTTCATATCCACCTTTTAGGTACCTTTTGGTCAGATGCAAATTTCTAAAACATAACAAAGGCTACTTCCTTGAAAAATATAACAGTTTCTTGAATATTAACTAAACATACGATTAGATCTTCAAAACCATCACTACCACTGTTCCGTAAATAATAATCTTGCAAGTCCCATTTTTCAGCCTAGCGAGGACTTGGAAGGATATGTTGGAATCTCATGAAATCCAAAACAAAATCATATCCGAGGTGAAGTTCTACACATGCCCCACTTACGGAAAATTCTGTAACAACACTCACAGACTTGCCACACTACAAATTGAAGCCGAGCTTCATAATTGGAGAGCGTGTTTTATAGATTACATATCAGCGCAAAAAGCTTATATAAGTGCTCTCCATGGATGGTTAACAAAGTTTATCACCCCAGAAGTTGAATTCTATTCCAAAAGTAGAAACTCAGCCCCAGTTGTTCGAAACAGTGGGCCACCCTTGCTTTTGATGTGCCACGATTGGTTAAATATAATGAACAATTTGCCAGATAGGTCAGTTACTGTTTCGATAAAAAGCTTTGGAAAAGATGTAAGGGCATTATGGACCCAACAAGGGATGGAACAACAACAGAAGAGGAAAGTAGATAATTTGTCGAAAGAACTTGAGAAGAAAATAATGGGATTTCACAAAGCAGACACTAAAAGTTTCGAAAATAAGCTGCTTTTGGAGCATAGTTCGGAAATGGATATGGAGAACCAGGCTGAGGTTAGAAGACAAGAGAGAGATTTATTGGATGGGTTTAGAAGAAGGGTAGAGATGGAAAAGGAAAAACACCTTAGTTATATGCAACAGACACAGAGGATTACATTGAATGGATTTCAGACTGGTTTCAGTCGAGTGTTTGAGTCCTTGACTGAGTTCTCTAAAGCCTCTCTGAAAATGTATAATGACCTCTTGAGTTACAATGAGAATGCTCAAAAAGATGCAAAAGGCTTTATAGAAAAAGACTCTCAAAAGGAAGTATCTAGCAGCACATGACATGGAAAACAGGAAAGAACAGGGACATGAAGATCGAGAATGCTGAGAATTGACATAAAGCATTTACCTTATCCGGATTTTAGTTTAGTGTATATTTTATTGTGTCAAAGCAGCTCGCTGAGACAACAATTCTTTTTCTTTTGTAGTTGGATTGTTTGTGGTGGTTGGCTCAGTCCTATTTGTTGTTAGGAAGGAAGGTGCAGTGATTGCCCACAATTTTGTTACGCAAAGTAGTAAGCCTTCCAAATTTCTTGCAACTTAAATTCTTGAATGAGTTGGTTGTAGAGGTTATAGCTTGTGATGGGTAGTTTAATTTTATGTAGGTGTTCTCTGGTTTGAATAGAACCTAGCAAGCATAATTTATGCTTCCCCCTCTTTTGTTGATTATTACTCCCTACTATATTTGTGTATGATCAGATGGAAATGACTTCAGATGTTTCTCAGCTACAGGAGTTCTGAGGTTATAATGTACAGTGAGAAGGTAGATGAGTTAGGTGGTTGAAGTCGACGGACAGTATTTGTCAATTCGCTCGTCCTATTGCTGGAAATAAATATTGACAAAAAATGGTTACCATCATAAGGTAACGCTAACCTTGTCTAGTTCCCTGCTCAGATTGGTTAATCTAGAATCTCAGCATACAAATGCAATATAATGTAAAACAAAGTATAGTTTGCATGAGGTAATGATTGTGTCCAAGTATAACCATTGTTACTTGATTCTAGTCCAATGCCATAATACAATCGTGATCACAGTTTACAGTATGGCAGACATTATGTCTTTATCCAAAATATCTAGAAAAAGATGATTATTCATGTAAATAAGTACTAAACATGATAGTTTGGTTTTTTGTAAGGTAAGATCTTGATAATTTTCCATGTAAAACAATGATCCCGACTTAGTTTACATGCATCCCGATATTATTCAAATCATAAGCAGGCAATGAAAAAATCTATAGACAAATTCTAGGGACATGCAACTTCTTTAAAAAAAATGGTTAGTAAATTCCATTCCTTTTTAATATATGTACAACAAATGGGTGAGAACCTGTGAGAACCTTGTAACTGGCTTCAAAGAGTCTGCAAAGTTCCTAATAGATACAAACATATGTTTGGTGCTTTAAAAATGCTACAAGTTTTAAGCTGGAAGAACCAAGCTTATAGTTTGAAGCTGGATGAACTCGGCTTGCTTCTTGATCTCAAATAAAATCAACTTATTTATTTAAAATGCACAACCAAACAAACTCTAAATGAGAAGCTTCTTCTCAATACACACAAGTACTATCTTCCTCTCAAGGACTCAAGAAATACCTCACTTTCTCACCTTCAAGCTTAAATTTGTAGAGATGCCCCTCCACAAGGGCTATAAGGATGAGTTGCCAATGACTGTACATATGATGGGTTGCAAACAAGAATGCACATTCAGTTATTTTGGAGATACCAGTCATATTAGAAATCATACTCTTATATCCTTAAAAAAAAGATATCGTAAATAAATAAATAAATTATTTTAAAAAAAATGATTCCATCAGATAATATTATAAAACCCTGGTTCCAGAGAAAGCAACAATATCTACCCGGACACTGCAATGAATATGTTTTGAGTCGGCCAGAAAGAAGGTCTATATTTACCGCTTTCTATAATCTCCACCAATGAAAGGTCAAGCCCACATCATAGGCATTACGAGCCTTCGAGGTGAAGAGCTCTAATTGGAGAGAGAGAAGGAATATGCATTCCTCGTGCAAAATCTGAGAAATACCTCATCTACTCTCGTAGGTATTAAGAAGGCAATTTACCTTGAAAATTACCAATGACTATACCGTTTGTACACTCACCAAAAGAGAGACTTTTTTTACCTTAGTATTTAATGCTTTTGTACACTCACCAAAAAATAGCCTCTTTTACCTTGGTATTTAGTGCTTTTCAGTACCACTTCTCAGCAAAAATCACTATGGTCATTAGACTCATTACTTCTATCAAGTCTGCAATTTTTTTCATACTATAACCAAATTTGGAGGATCACCACTGCAATAGACAATTATTTTAATAACTTCTGAAAATCGAAATTCAGAATTTCAATATAACTGCTCACTATTTTTTTTAAATGTACCACTTCAAATTCTCGCATTAGTTTGCTAAGTAGATTACAGGCTCTTAGTGAACAATAAAAACAGCTGGTCCACGCATAAAGTAGACTGGATTATCATTTCAATCCGAGCAAAAAGCAATCCAGATCTAAACATATAAACCGATCAAAATTCCAAGTACCCACCAGGTACGGACAACTATTTCTACAACTACTTAATCAAGTTCAAAGATTAGCCAACCCATATCGATCAGATTTTGCAAGTGAAGTCTTAACTTGTTGAAAGTGAAGTTAGGAAACAAAACAATTCTTTTGCTGTCTATCCAAGAAAAAAATCAGTAAAGGGAGAAAATAGCATTACTTTCTAAACTTGTAATTTTTTTGAAGTAATAGAATATTCCATTTATACATTATCCGGTGTTACATATCCTACAGGTGAACATATGTGATCATGCAAATGAATAATTACAATACATTAATTATTAATCGATGACACAAATGTAGATGTATTTCTATCTCAGGTACAAGGAAACTACTAACTGGGAGAAGAGTATGAATTCACTAACAACAACAGCAGGGGAGTGGACGCCGAGAAACGGTACGATATCTACCTGCAACCAGTTCTCAACAGCCGATCCCACTACTGCACCGGCTACAAGGCCACCAACTGTAATCAAAGCTGCCTTCCCTGCAAAAGCAATACACCAATAATTTCAAATATTTGATCGTATAAAATATCTATGTAACCTATTATCAAATGAGAACAAAACATCGAAACAAATGGCATCCAGAATATAACAAAAATTCGATTTTAATCATAATTGCGGAAGCCATTTGAGACAATAACTGTCTTCAAAACCAATAAGTTGCGACAAAATGACCCATTGCAGACTGCAGTCAAATAAAATGTTTACCCACCTAACTTGACATTCTTTCTGGTCATTAAGTACAAGGATGATCCAAAACTAGTGGCCAAAATAAGTCCAGGAACATCTGCAGCACCATAAGGAGATCCAGACGGAGAAGCTCCACTTATATAATTTAATGCCATTAAAGCGCCATAGACACCAACTGATATGCCCAAATCATTGGTTGATGGTGTTTCAATTGAAATGGATGTGTTTTTAACAGTTTTTTGTAGCCACTGAGGCATTGATCCCATACTAGGAGTATTTACAGGTCGAACATCAGCAAAACGAATTTTATTGTCCACAACTTTCCCTGCTCGACGCTGAGACAAGCTTTGCATAAGCAACATATCATAAGCAGCCTCCACCTGAAAAATCATTCAAGATGGTCATCAAATTTCTGTTATGCAGAAAATAACCAAAAATCATTCAAGATGGTCATTCAAGAGGTTAATGATATCTTAACAGAAGAATTTATTTTCCACAAAAAGTCAATAGATTGCACAGAACCATTGTAGATCACCAAGATAAAGTCTTTTCACGTACAATAAACCATAAGACTTTTTTTACGTATCTACTTGTACATAGAAGCTTAAGTTCAAAAATTGGAGGCTGTCTGTGAAAAGTACAGAATAATAACGCGTGCACATAGCAACAATGCTATAACAAATTTTGAATTTGTTCTTCAACGGGGGGCAAATTATAAAACATTTTTAACATCTAATTATCAAAAGTCTAAATCAGTATGATTACAGTATATTACAAATAAAGATCTGTGTCCAAGATTAAGAATAAGCTTGAAGAGCAAGATGTTTGGATGCTTGATTGAGTATCGAATTGACTTAAGGTTTCTAGATTTGGATCGCATTATATATATTAAATATTAAATCCCAGACCATGCCAAAGAGTAATAGATCAAAATTTAACACTAAAAAAAGATCGAGGATAAAACATTTTCAAAAAATGCCGAGTAATTCCTGCAATAAATAAACAAAGGTGAAGCATAAGCCCTCAACTTTCACCATACAATTAATCTTCTTTTACTTATGTTTTCTCTTTTTGTTTCCCAAGAAATGAAGAACATTAAACATGAGATTTCGTAGAGAACTCATATTATTTGAAACACCAGGTGAAGGACTGAAGTAGATGAATGTAATCCATAGTATTAGTAGTGCTAGGCACAAAAAAGGCTCATGCATATTCTAGTCGGTAAATACACCTACACTCATAAATGAAACTACGGACACAGAACTCAAAACAACAGAAAAGTCATATACCTCATCATTTGGCAAAAAGCATGTTTTTATATACCTGACATTTTTCTCTCGAAATTAACACACTTAATCAGTCAAAACTAGTAGTCTAGTATGCTAGACGCTAATACAAGAAAAGCGAATTCTACTCACATTACCAAAATCTAATTGAGAGTACTAGGCATACCATTTTACATTACACATAATCTAGTTGGCTAATTATCATATCTCTGCAGCTCAGGTATTCCTAATTCACACAATCTTGTACAACAAACATTTAATCTGGTTTATATGTACTCCATCTGAAGAGAACTAAACAAGGCCGCACACTTGATTCACACACTAAAAGTTTCAAAAAGAAAAAGGAAAGAGTTTGTTAGTTATAATATGCAGTGAATTTTGGTTATAATACGCAGTCCTACTCATTCAAGCCTATCTGATATATTTTTTTGGTTATAATATGCAGTGAATTTTCACAGCCAACTTAAATTGACTTTTCGTTTTTATTGAGTTAAAAACCTAAAAGCGGAACGAAACCATCTCTTTACCCGACTCCACTGCCCAAGTATGAATAAGAGATGCACCTAAACAAGCACCTAGTAATAAGATATTAACTTCCTACTTCTTAGCCACATTATAATCAATTAACTCCACATTCAACTCCTGCATAGAGCTTGTTCCGCTTTAAAGAAAAATAAGCTGGGGGTTCTGAGGCTACAAGCGATTTGTGTTAATCCAGCTTAAAGCTAGTAACTTTTGTAGGCCACCAAAAATCATTAAAATTCAGCATTTAAGCTACTCAACCAAATCAGTCTGGCTTCTAAGTAAAAAAGCAAAAAGGCTGAACTTCAACGGTTCAATTAAACAACATTCTTCTTAATGAATAGAAAACAATATAATACCGTGAAAGCAATCTAGTTAGTAAAAGTCAAGGAGGCTTCCAATGATGTTATATTGGCAAGGAAACAAGTCTAATTTTTACATAAAAAGCAAAAAAAAAAAAAAAAAAACTTAGATTAAATACCGCAACCGAATAAGATTCTTCCCACTGAATAAAACAGTTATAAGTCCTTAATAAAAAATAAAGGTAAAAAACTACAGAGCCTCCCAAAAGATATTCACTGCTAAGTTCTTAGGCATATGATCAATAAGTCTTGCCACTGTTATAATAAACTCCACACGTGACCAATAAAGAAATATCTTTGAGATCACTACTTGAGAAATAGCGTCATAATTAAAGGCAAATTAGTCTAACAGGTTACCAAAATGAAAAATCAATCAATTAATAGAATAAAAGGAATCCCTCCATTCCATTTTAATTGTCCACTATGAATATACGTGCATTTTTAGATGCAAATAATTTATACCTAACTTGCTAAAATGACAAATTTGAAAAATCTTACATACACTCGGCTAAAATTTGACTATTTGAAAGTTTTTTCAAATTTATCATTTCAGCATTTTAGTCACGAAAATTAAATATCCCAAAATGCACGTAGGTTCATAGTGGATGACTAAATTTTGATTATATGAAAGTTTTTTTCAAAATTTGTCATTTTAGCATTTTAGTCACGAAAATTATGCATCCTAAAATGCACGTATATTCATAGCAGACAACTAAATTTGACTATAGAGAGTTTTTGTTCAAAATTTGTCAGTTCAGCATTTTAGACACGAAAATTATGTATCCCAAATATGCACGTATGTTCATAATGAACCACCTAGGCGCTAGACGAAGCCTAAGAACTCACGTGAATAGGCAGGATTAGGTGGTTAATAAGCGGAATTAAGCAGGATTAGGCGGTTAATAAGCGGGATTAGGCAGTTAGTAAGTGGGATTAGGCGACCTATAAACCTGGAACCCGCCTCGCACCTTTTATAACATTGATTAAAGTATAATCAGTCAATATAGTCTTAAAAAAACAATGAGCTACAAAGTGGATACCAAAAAGAAGAACCAAGCAATAAAAAGAATAAAACTATAAAAGTAATTCTTCGTAACCACTGTTATAAGTTATACTCCGTAACTAACATCCAAACAATACTCCCTCCGTCCCAATTTAATACTCCTAGTAAGTTTGGGAATACACGCTTAAAATGTTGCGGAATTGCAACTTTCAAAAGTTAGTCACATAGTTAAAACGCTTAATTGTATAAATTACTCCTGCAATTTACAATTCCGACAGTTAAGTTGTACCAATTTTGCACTGTAAAATTACAGGTATCCCCAACCTTCCTATTTAATCAGGACAGATGGAGAATAATAATAACAGATTAAAATATTACACAACCCATTTCTGCCGAAAACCAACCTTGCGCCTTTTATAACATTGATTGAAGTTAAATTAGTCTAACATGTAAAATAAAAAACAGCGAGCTTAAAATTGGTACCCCAAAAAAGAATAAAGCAATTAAAACAAAAATATTACTAGTAATTCATTGCTATGTTTTTAAAAGCTGGCTTCTTAGTAAAAATGCTCAATTCAAAGCTTAAAAAACTCATTTTTCTGCTTTTCAGGCCGCTAAAATGTTACGCTTTTAGCGCAGCTCTTGCAAAAACGCGTTTAGCTAAATTTTCACTTTTTAATACACTGGTTCACTGTAACCACTGCATTAAGTTACAAGCAACATCCAAATAATAACAATAATAACAGGTTAAAAAAGTAATTCACTGTAACCACTGTTATAACAAAAGAAAGTCAATACTCCGTAACTACCATCCAAACAATACTCCCTCCTTCCCAACTTAATACTCCTAACCAGTTTGGGAGTACATGCAATTTCGGAGTTTAAAATAGGTACAGTTAAAATGTTGTGGAATTGGAACTTTCAAAAGTTAGTCACGTAGTTAAAGTGAATAATTGTATAAATTACTTTTGCAATTTACAATTCCGATAGTTTGTCTGTACCAATTTCGCACTGCAAAATTACAGGTATCCCCAACCTTCTTATTAAATCAGGACAGATGGAGTAATAATAATAACAGATTAAAATATAACGTGGCCCATTTTCGCCAAAAACCAGCCTTGCGCCTTTTATAACATTGATTAAAGTAAAACTAGTCTAACATGTAAAATGTAAAACACACCAAGCTTAAAGTGGGTAGCAAAAAGAAGAAACGAGCAATTAGAAGAATAAAAGTAATTCATCGTAACATTGATCAAGCGGAATTAAGCAGTATTAGGCGGTTAATAAGCGGAATTAGGAATTGTGCGACCTGTTTCTGCCTAGAACCTGTATTGTGCCTTTTATAACATTGATTAAAGTTAAATTAGCCAAACAGGTAAAGTAAAACAACGCTGTTTTCTTTGGGTAAGTAGTAAAAAATTACTGTTATTCATTATAAAAAGAATAAAAGTAGTTCATCGTAACCACTGTTATAAGTCATACTACTCTGTAACTAACATCCAAATAATAACAACAATAATAGTAACAAAAATATCATTCCAAACTCAGTATGCACCTGAGAGATGGCCTGGTCATCGTCCTTTTGACACGTGGCGGTGGCGAGGATGGAGTAAAAAAATAATAATAATAGAAACAACCGAACAAGCAATTAAAAGAATACAAGTAATTCATCGTAACCACTGTTATACTCCGTAACTAACATCCAAATTATAACAACGATAATAACAAAAATAATATTCCGAACTGAGCATAAAGTACTTTTGCAATTTACAATTCCGACAATTTAAGTGTATCCCCAAATTTCCTATTAAATTGGGACCGATGGAGTAATAATAATAATAGAATAATATTCCGAAGCTTGCAGTTTAAAACGCTTGAAATGTTGGAATTTAGTCGCATGCTTAAATGCCTAATTGTATAAATTACTTTTGAAATTTAACATTCTGACAGTTTAAGGGTACCAATTTTGCACTGCAATATTACACGTATCCCCAAATATCCTATTAAATTAGGACAGATGGAGTAATAATAATACTAACAGATTAAAATATTACACGACCCATTTCCGCCAAAAACCAGTCTTGCGCCTTTTATAACATTGATTGAAGTTAAATTAGTTTAATAGGTAAAATTAAAAATAAAAAATTAAAAACCAGCTTAAAGTGGGTAGCCAAAAGAGAAGAATCAAGCAATAAAAAGAATAAAAGTAATTCATCGTAACCACTGTTATAACTTATAAGTTATAATGTTATGCTACTCCGTAACTAACATCCAAATAATAACAGAATAAAATAGTCCAAACTCAGTATGTACCAGAGAAATGGCCTGATCATCGTCCTTTTCACACGGCCTGATTACATAAAAGTTTTTTTCAAAATTGTCATTTCAGAATTTTAGTCACGAAAACTATGTATCCCAAAATGCACGTATATTCATAATAGACCACATAAGCGCTAGGCGAAGCCTAAGAGCTCATGTGACTAGGCAATTTTATGAGTTTAATAAGTGGAATTAGGAAGGATTAGGAGTTAGGCGAGCTATCCTGTATTGTGCCTTTTATAACATTGATTAAAATTTAAATTAGTCTAACAGGTAAAACAAATAACACTGAGCTTAAAGTGGGTACCAAAAAGAAGAAACTATCAATTAAAAGAACAAAAAAAGTAGTAATTCATGTAACCACTGTTATAAGTTATACTCCGTAACTAACATCCAAATAACTATATTCCCCCTCCGTCCCAAAATAAGTTGTCAACCTTCAAAAACTGTGATATTTAAGGATTTGAATCAATTTCACTTAAAATTCAACAAAAAAATAATTAAAAATCAAAGTTGTCAAACAAAAACTATTTCTTACTTACTTAAAATATGAGATTATAATTGTAAATTTGATACTCCGTATGATTTAGCTACCAAAAAGAGATATTTTGAAAATTAAAAATAGAAAATTTACTAAAAAAGTAAAGTTTTGATACGTCCCAATACCGAAAACAGCACAATTATTTCGGGACGAAGATAGTATAACTTTATGCTCGATAATCTGTTTTGGTTAATTTTGTTATAAGTTATAAGCAACATCCAAATAATAACAGATTAAAAAAATAATTCACTGTAACCACTGTTATAACAAAAAAAAAGTTATGCTCCTTAACTAACATCCAAATAATAACAAAAACAATAACAAATTAACCACAGAATAGTATTCCACACTCAGTACGTACCTGAAAGCTTAAATTGAGTACCAAAAAGGAGAAACAAGCAATTAAAATAAAATAAAAAATAATTGTAACTAACATCCAAATAATAATAACAACAATAAATAAATCGAATATTAATCCAAACTGAGCAAGTACCTGAGAGATAGCTTGGTCATCGTCCTTTTGACACGTGGCGAGTATAGATTTCTTCGCCCTTAATATATCTTCAAAAGACGCCCCCTCAGATACACCCAGCAGTTTCAGCGCGCTCTCCATCGACATCTTCGAGTCGTCCTCCGCGCATGAATTCACCAGCACGACGGTGCGGCGGAGGCGGAGCGGCGAAGATGAGAAGGTATGACGGCGGAGGGGAATCGGGGTTGATATTGGGGTGAGGAGACGGGTCGGGCGTAGAGAGAAAGTCGTCGTCGCCATTTTTGTTTTAAGTGTGTTGTGAAATTGAGTAACGAATAAGTAGTATTTTATTATTGTTAATATTTTTGTGAAGTCTGGTAAAATGATGATAAGAGAGAGTGTCGTATAAGGTATGCGTAGGGGTGGTCCCCACACCCTTGATTTTGTACAATTTAATATAATTATT
The DNA here is from genome assembly GCA_963920805.1 of Primula vulgaris. Classification (NCBI taxonomy): domain Eukaryota; kingdom Viridiplantae; phylum Streptophyta; class Magnoliopsida; order Ericales; family Primulaceae; genus Primula; species Primula vulgaris. The sequence goes on along the minus strand of OY987217.1, from coordinate 19,661,701 downwards.
AATCTTTTTTTACTTATTTGTAGGTAATTGATGTTTTCAATATAATAATAATTTTAGTCTAAGAGCATGTTTAGCGAAGGTTGGTTGCACTGGGCGGAGCTCCGTTTGGATGCCGGACCAATTTTAGCCGCCGGAAATGCGGCAGTGGTTCACTGCTCCGGTCGGTTTCGCACCCCCACCTCCGCATTCGTTTTCTTTCTCTGTATCTCTGTGATTCATTTGACTAATATATAGACCTATGACCGTAGTTTTAATTTTAATTAAAAGTGTATATATATAATCATTTATAATTACAATATTTGACTTTTTACTATTCAGATGTTAAAAAAAAAGTCTGAAAATAAAAACTTTAACAAAACTGACCATCATTTAATTACAGAGACTGATCCCTGTAGTTTCAAAAAATTACAACAAGTCAACTAACTGTTTTAGAAATTTTTAAAAAAATGTGAATACTTTTTTTAAATAAAATCTAACATAATTTTAAATGTATTAATATATTACAAAATATTGTTTCTATTTTTATAGTTGTTTAGTTTTGATTATAATTATAACCGTTATAACATCTATACAATAATATTTAAAATTATAAGAATGTTTTTAATAATTATAATAACATTTAAAACTTAATATTATATATATTTTTTAAACTTAAAGTTAAAACAACATCAAATCTCACACAACCAAAAAAACTTGACCCCGACACTCCCACAAACTGAAATTAAACAAACAGATCAAACCAACCGTTAAACATGTTTCTAACAAACATCCAAAAAATAACAATAATAGTAACAGACTAAAAGAGTCCAAATGGCATTGTCATGGTAACACCACTGTACTATTTATTATAACTAACACCCAAATACTAGTGCTACTAATAATAACAGATTTTTACCTGAGAGATGGCATGGTCATCATCCTTTTGATACGTGGCAAGTATCGATTTCTTAGCCCTTAATATATCCTCGAAAGACGCCCCTTCAGATACACCCAGTAGCTTCATCGCGCTCTCCGTCGACATCTCTGATTTGTCCTCTGCGCATGAACTCACCAGCACAACAGCACGGCGGTGGAGAAGTAGCAGAGATGGGAAGGTACGACGGCGGAGGGGAGTCGGGGTTGAGATTGGGGTGCGGAGGAGGGTAGGGCGTAGATACAGAGTAGTAGTCGCCATTAATTTGTTAGAATAAGAGAGTGATGAAATTGAATTAGTATGTTATTGTTTATTATTGTTGGTTATAATAAGTACAGTATATGGTTTGATTGATAGAGTCTGATAAAATGATGATAAGAGAGAGAAACAGGACACGTAAATGCGTATTGGTGGTCCCCACACCCCCCCTTGATTTTACATGATCTAATATAATATTTTACTTATTTTATATTTTAATTTATATTCCATTTACGTGTCCTCCCTCAATTTGATTATTCACAATTAACAAAGGTTTGGTCAGAGTTATGAGATTGAGGAAATACACATCTTTACATTTTCAGATTATACCCTTACCATGGAATGTTGAATTGATAAACCTTCCATGTTTTAAATTAATAATGTCCTTTATGCTTCATTTATACATCTTTAATATTTGTCGTTTATGCTTAATAGTAGGGGGTGAGAACAGTTTGATTCTGTTTCGCCTTGATTGAAACTAAAACCGAAATTTTAATCGGTTTAGTTTATGTTCGTTCTTCATATATTTTAAAATGAAGATTAAATTTGATCAAATTTGATCGTTTTGATTCCGTTTTGGTTTTTTGGTTCTTTTAGAGAATTTTTTACATGGTCATGAGACATCTAGCGACGATCAGATTTACATTTTTATGGTTGACAATAATAATAAACTAATGATTTACTCTTTTTTTTTTTTCTTCTTCTTTTTTGTAATAAAGTAATGATTTACTAAATCATCATTGACTATTATATGGTAAAAACTAAAAAGTAATTCTTTTTGTAACTTATCCAATTGTACTAAGACTTAAGAAAATCTTCAACATGATAAACTTAAAAACTACATTATCTGGACAACAAACTCAAATTTGGCCGTCTAATTATACGGTTACATATATAAGAAGATTGTAATTTGACGACAGGTAAGCAAAACTAAGACGCATAACAAAACTAAGACCCTGAAACACATTTTAGCATACCGGAACTCACTTTTTTTCTTCTAGTGTTAACAAATGACTGGTTTCGGCTTGCCTTGGCCTCATCAGGGGGAACAGTTCCAGTTCCCGATCAGTTTTGTGTATGGATGGCCAACTCCATTTACCTAGTGAATCCAATCACTTACAACAAGATCCTAAAAGACAATAAAAAAAACATGGTATCACATCAATATTTTATGAAATCTAAAAATTTAGCAACACTAATGAAAACAACAAGAGAAGACATCAATTTGAGGGAGACTTACAAATATATACATATCAATTAAATTAATTACAAAAAACTCGCATATGTGTATTTCTTTACAATTAGATACATATACTTATTTACAATCAGCTACATATCATAACAAATGACAAAATATATATAAAAAATAAAAATAAATCGAAAAATTTGAATTTTTTTTAAAAAAAATTTAAAAAATGTGTACAATAGTATCAGGATTAGACATGATTGGACATGATTATATATGATTAATCATGATTCGATATATAAAATTGAACAGTATTAGACATGATTAGACATGATCACACATATTTTTTTGTATAAAAATGTATTTTTAAAATTTTTAATTTTGGTTTTTAATTTTTTAATTTTTAAATGTTTTTTTTCGTTTTTTTTTTTTTTTGGATTTTTTAATGACATATGTACCTATTTATAAATAAGTTCACAAAATATTTACTTTTTTGTAAAAGAGTAATCAATTTCAAAACAATTGAGTTTTTTATAAATAAATTTATAAATATATATTAAATTGTTATTTTACCTTTATAATAAGCAAATAGCAAGACTGAAATCATGAAATCAAAACGCAAAGAAAGAAAAGCTAACAAGCTTTGTTAAAGGCACCACCTACCTCTTGTTCTGCAAACATCATGTGGTTTGATCTAAAAGCAAAATCATTCCTATTAACTGCCAAACCAACAACCCATAAAATCAAAAAATAAACGATCCTACCCCCATATATGGTAATAATGAACTATATAACACGTTTCAGAGCAAAGCCAAACTAAAACCCAACTAGTAGTATGTTTTTACTAATTCATGAACAAAACAAAACAAATTATTTCACAGGCCATTAATCAGTCAGCAACAAACCATGTATCCTAATATATATGATTTAGTTTTATATATGAATCAGCGACAAACAAAGATATCAATTGATCGTATAATTAATGGATATGATAAATGATAAACACTTTAATAAGTAGTGAAAATACATTTCAAGTTGAAAATTTCACCAACAGAACAAAAAAAGTGGTATTAGGTTCCACCAATGATAACCATGTCATTAACTTACGGCGTTCATCAACGCATCATTTAAGCACATTAATGAGATATTTTTTTTAAATCACAGAAAATACAAACTAGAAGCTTAAAAACCATTACTTTCCCCTCCAAAAGGAAAGGAAGAAACACAATCTAAAAGAAAATTAAATAGACATGCAAACTGGTTTTAAAAATTGTTTTAAGGACTTCTGCTAAAACTACTTACCACATATATATAAAATCGGTTCTGTATCTACAAAGACGAGAGTAAAAACACCAAATTTTCGAAAAAGATTAGTCCAAACTAACTAACCAAGACACCATAGTCCAGGAAAAACATCATTACTTACTCTGAAGTAGGTCGGAACAAAACCAACCCAGACACCATGTAATCATACGAAATCTGCCGACATATAGAGTCACTAAAATGATACTTCCTTCAAGTGCTATTTCTTTTTGAAATCAAGAAAACAATTCAAGACAAGTAGACATTGAAAGAGAACCTAAACCTGAAGGACCATACACATACATAACGGTAAACAACATACTCCATCTTGAATACATGATCCGAGTACTCTTGAAATCATCAGCTGCAAGTAATACCAATTCAATAAGATAATCACCAAAAAATAGGGTAAACAGATAATCAAATAGGCTTTGAGCTAGTTATAACCATGACGTGCCAACGAAACAATCGTGGAACTTGATTACCAGGTATTCGACAAAAACTTCATCCAGTCAGTCGATATAACGACAAACCTTAACTTCCGAAACAGTAATTTATATCTTGTAAAGAACCAATTCTCAACCCTAGAAGAAAAACATCACAAAACTAACCATACCAATAGAAGAATCTTCAGTTAACATTTTCACTTCAGATCGACAAATGGAAAATAAACCGAAAGCATAACATTGATAGTGGAGAATCAAGAGACACTACCAAGAAACAAAAAGCTTTTATCAAACCCAAATTTCCAGATATATACAGCAACAGATCAGAAGCTTACTATACACACCAGAAAACATCATTAGACATCAAATAAGAAAGGTCAAACCAGCAAAACGTCTCAACAAACCAAAATCGTCCTCAAAGCATATCCACAAACCTGACCAACATTAGCCACCGCATACAAAAAGAATAATATCTAACATGAAGATCAGCAAGAGGAAACTTACTGGAATCCCAGTTAGAAAAACAAACGAGCTGCCAAACTGTATTAGAAAAAGTGAGAAAATAACAAACAGTGATGCAGCAAAAAAAGAACACCATGATTAATCTTGCTAATGGAAATTGACAACAATAACGAAGGTAAAAAATCAGCTTATTCTGATACAATGAGAAATTGATTAATGTGAACACCTCCAATCCATAAACCACATATGCAATTAAAAAAAATAAGAAAAATTAAAATCTTACAATATCAGTAAAAAACAAGAGTGCCAACAAAGCCCTTAAAGATTCATGTCCTGTATACCACAGGTCCACAAGCATATAGGCCCAACTTAGATTTCACTTTTCAGCCAACCCTATATCATTGAGAAAAAAACAAATTGACGAGGATAAAACCATAAGAAAAGTCAGTCTACAAGATTATATTTATAAAGAAAACTCAAACTAAGTAGAGGAGTTTAAAACTAGACACAACTCCAAATAACTTTCCTTTTAGACTTTGTTAAGAACATCAAGTATTAACCAAACAAAAAACTTAAACAAACAAAATAGAAAAAGGAATTTTTTTATAAATAAGAAAAATTCAGAGTTACTTGAATCAACATAATATAATATCCAGTCAGAAGACCAAGAAAAGTATTTTGCACCAAAGAGATGAAATTGACTCGTAATACTGAGCGAAAATTTGCAATCAGATTCAAAGAGTTCCAGGAAATTGTTTGAAACAATTTTAAATTTATACATAATACTGATTTGTTTCAATTATTAATAACCATCCAAAGACAGTTTTCTTCAAAACAGTAACAATATAGCTAGTAAAGGGTTTAAAAAATAATTCGAAAAAAAGAACAATTAGCATGCTCTCAAAAACTATTAAAAAGTTTAAAGACTTCAGAGACAACAAACAATTAGGCAAAAAAAAAACAGACAACAAACGAACGTGTCTTCAAATAAATAATTCTTAGTAACTAGAAACGTTTTATTATATAAATATATAATAATCAGAGCCAAAAGCAGTTAGCAGAAATTTACCCAGAGAATAAACAACTAGCAGAAACTTTTTCAAAATATATTTATGAAGTCAATTTAACGAAGAAGTAGTTACAGCCTAGAAACTGGACCAGATGAACAATAAAAAATAACATAAGACAATATAACGCCCAAAGAATAGTTGCCAGTTTGGAAAACGAAAAGGAGAAACTATACAAAAAACAAATACGATAAATGTGAATATTTTACAAAAATTCAGAGATTTACTTGGAAAGAATAAGGATAACGGGAATCACAAAGCGAGAAACGCGGTTTCTACTGTTAAGAAAAGAGCTTCCTAATAACTATGACTGAAACCCAATGGGAATTATAGTAAAAAATTAGTGAAGTTACCTGGTCTCATTACCAAAACGCTAAATAAAACCTGGTACCTGATTCTTGCTTCCACCCCCCAAAATCTTCACATAGTCTTCCACTAGTGCAACAATAAAATATTAGCTTCATACCTATAACTTGATATGACCGTAACACATTTAACCAAGAATACATGATATATTCATAGATCCAATCCAGAATGACATCTAAAGCTAGTTTTTGCTTACTTGCCATATTGCCTAAAAATAGTCTCAAACGAAACTTATCGCTCATTCTGTTTCACTGGGAAAGAAATCTGGAGGAAAGCATCTTTTTGGAAAAAGGGTTTCTTCTTTTTTGAAGATTATATTGAAAAAGGAAATTAACTTCGTGTAAAATAGTATATGCCCCAAGTTTTTAGGTAACTTACTAGTAAGTTATGCTCCATTTGCATGTTTCTTTCAACATACACGTTACTTTTCAAATTTACCTATGAAATAAGCTTAAAAGTTACCATTTAATGTTTAAGTTGTTAGTTATAAATTACAAATTTATTTACAATTGATTAGTTTTATCGATGATGATGAATATATTAATTAATGAGCTTGACCCATGTTTTCTAGCTCAAGAATCAAAGATGGGCCGAACCATTGTTGGTAAGAGTCTGGCTGAGGTCCAAACCCACAAAAGAGAAGTCAAGTGAAACACCAAACAAAAAGCATTGACAACCATCCATGAGCTAATGAGTAACCGCACATGTTCCAGATTGTGGGTAGAGTGACAGTTACATCTATCAACTATCCACTACCCTAACTCATGGGATGGATGATATATGAAAGTAACCTTCACGAACCTAACTATAAATAAAGAGACAAGACCATCATAGGAGGGGTTGGACAAAATTATTCTCTCTACTAATTTTTCTTGACACTTAAATATCCAAACACTTAACATATTTTGGGGTCTAATATTGATTTACCCATTCATGGTTCATCACCCATCCGGGGTTCGTTACTTGTCTGTGGTTCATCAAGCCGTTCGTGGTTCATCATCCGCTCATACTTGGTCCATCGTTCATCATTGATCTATCGTTTATCCTTAGTCCATCGCTCATCCTTGGTCCATCGCTCATATTTGGTCCATCGTTCATCCTTGGTCCATCACTGTTCCTTGGTCCATCGTTCATCCTTGGTCCATCGCTCATCCTTCGTCTATCAATCCGTATGTGGTTCATCACGCATGATTGGTCTATCATTCATCCTTGGTCCATCGCTCATCCTTGATCCATCGCTCATCCTTGGTTTATCAACCCGTCTGTGGTTCATCACCCATTCTTGGTACATCAATCATCATACTTCAAGTTACACGTGGGGGCATACAGATTGGTCCATTATCTGGCTGACTAGGATTCAAGTTTGTAGAGCTTTAAGCTTCATCAGATGAGTTACCCTTTATTTATGATAATAAGTTACATTTTAACTGTAGCAAGTGCTTTTCCCTCAACTTTTATTTACAAGTAACTTTTTCATGTGATTATAATTAGTAATAGTTTCGTGAAAACCCCTGAATATGAACAGCTAAACAAAATAATAAGAGAACACCTCGCCACCCAATAAAAACAATATCAGAGAACTCGTTAAAAAATAACAGTTTCGTGCAGAGGCATGAGACGGGCAAATACAATTACTTGATGCTTGCTTTATTCTAAATCTTCATTCAGTTGTCCTTTAGTGTGTCTCTGTCTAAACTATTTTCTACCGAAATCAAACAAATAGAATGATAAGTCTCTAGATTGTGGGCGACATACTAGAACTTTAGCTATTCCCATATATATCACCAAAACATAATTTCTTCGAAAAGGTAGCAAGTCCAAAAGCCCAGGCATCACCACCACCACAGATCATGAAAATAAATAGAATCCAACGATCAAACCTAGCAAAGCCATGTACCAAATTAATCCGATTTTTTTTACCAACAACCAACACATCTAAACACTGAAAAAATGATAATCAATCTCCACGCCAGATTGGTAATACCTCTCAAGAGTTACCGATGAGATTTAGGTCAGCAGAGATGCAAATATACAAACTTGGATAGTTAATCTCCTTCCTTAAATACCCTACAGCCTCGAACAGTCGAAAATAATTTCGAAGAAGAAAAGATAACAAGAAGTTCAATCAAGAAAGTCATAGGGTTTAACCATAAAGAACCTTTCTTCTTTATTCCATTCTTCAAATTTTCAATGACTAAACAAGTCCAAGAACATCATAAATGCTGGATCACACGGTTAGACAACAATAATCGCGTACAAGTCGAACCACATAGATAAACTACAATCGTCTTTCAATTTCTAACAGGCCAGATATTTCATTAACAACCAAAAGCTACAGTTTGAAATATTCAATTACCAAGGAAGAACCTGAGAAACCAAGATCTTCCGCGAAATCTACGCAAAATCGAACTTTTGGAGGACACTACAAACCATAAGCAGCACACAGCAAGGTAACAAAGAAGATGATGTAATCAAATCAATAAAGAGATCAAAACTAAACCTCCATAGTGCAATTTCAATGCCCCAATAAGTAATTCCATCTCGAATCTGGATTTAAAAAACGCAACCAGGGGACCTACCCGGTAACCACAAACAAAAACCATTCCAGAATTAATCAAATCCCAAACGAAAAACTGCTCTATAATAACCTAATAACAGATGGAACAAAAACTAAACCGAGATGAAAACAAGAACACCACAGCGCAATTCACATAAACTAACAAACTAATGTCCATCTTGATCTCTATCAAAACAAACACAATCAAAGGCAATAGCCATCCACATTAGGCAGTTAACAAAAAACTGAAAAACATAACCACAAGGGGATACTAGAGAAGACACACTAGTAGCGTAGAAGTATTTTTTCACAACAACCTAAACTTACCCCCCAAAAAATAGATTTACGTTTAAAATAGAACTCACAACCGCAAAAATCCAGGTCCAGGTCCCTGTCAAAATGCTTAAATTAGTTGTCATTTCATAATGACAAAAACCATGACTTCTCTTTTCATAACGCAGTTACGTTTAGAATAGCACTTACAACCGTCAAAAAGCAGATTCAATGTTCCCTTCACCTGAGTTGAAAAAAATGACAGAAACGAGAAAGGGTAAAACTGCAAAAATTCTCCTCAAAGCCCTACAGAAATCCAACTGCTAGTAGCCACTGCATACAAAAACCAGCAAATAAAATTGCAACGTAAAAGATCGAATTAGATTAATGAGGAGGTAGAAATGAACCTCCAGAACAGTGTGCTAACTGACCAAAAATAAGAGAATAACCCCCAGAATGACTGAAATCACCAAAAATAAGCCGTGAGGGGAATCTGAAAACGGTAAATGAAAAAAAAAGGAGCATACAAAAGTAAATATGAAGGAAAACCAAAGGGACAGATGAAATGTGAATTGTAATAGGATGCCGATTCCCTCACTCAAAATAGCTTTACTTTCACCTATCTAGTACCAACCAAATCAGAGAAATACAAGACAAACCTTTCCAAACAAAACAAAGATCATTAACTCTCAGAATCCATCAAAAAAACATCCATAGAGTACCAAACAACATGCAGTGTATGTATAAAAAAGTAGACTAGTTTGTCCATTCATTAAAGGTACGATTAGGCATCATTATCTTACGATGGGCACACACGATACGTTTTCAAAATACATATTTACTATTACCAAAAGTAAATACTAAATTTCGATCAATCTAATGTAATTTCCTATGTTAGAATACAGTAAAAATTAAAATAGAAAAATAGAATAAAAATGAGGATTGTACCTGTGAGAGAGATAAAGAGAACACAAATAAGAAGTTATACAATTTTAAAATAAAAGATGGAAATATGCAGTGGGTGAATATAGGCAGTTACACTACTTTTACAATTTCAAATTTCAAATGATGTCAGTTATCTACGCAAGGATAATTTTGAAAATTTTAAAATTTGTCAGGGTATTTTGGCAAATAACTTTGCCGGCTTCATAAGCACTCTTGACATAAACTATTAGTATAAATACTTGCATTATAAGACTTTGACTTCTTGAACAACTAATACCAACCAACGACCAAATAAAAATGTGAGGAAAAGAAAGTAGAGATGAGCGGAAATGTATAAGTTGTTCTTTCGCTCTCCACCTTGATTAAACACTGGAGAAAAACTTAGCAAAAACAAACACATCTAGACAAGACAAAAGGAAAATGAAAGAAATATATTTAGAAGTATATACCGAAGTACAATCCTGCAGGAGTATCTTAAATAGTGTTATATTGCTCACAGTTGAAAAATTATATTATGAATCCGCCTATAATTCTTCTTAAAAAAAAAATCCTCCTATAACAACTCAAGATGAAGTAAATGAAAAAATTCAACGCAATAACAGGACTAAGATATGAGGTTAGAATCTACGAATTTCAAAAAAGTAAATATTCTGCTTTCTCCTTTTAATACTTACAAGAAAGTCCTAATGATGTACAACTAAGATAAAGGGGAAAAAAGAGAACTGCACCACGGCACTAGCACATAAGAACAAATCAGATAAATCAGTAAAAAATATACCGAGTTTCATGGCAAGGTAAGAGATAGGAAAATAAATTAATAATCCCCCTAAAGTCTTCATAAATCCATACATTAGTGTCACTTTGGCCAGATTATCTCCTACCGGTAGCTTGAACGGAATCAGATTCGAACAAATAGCATGATATGTTTGTAGATTGTGTATGACATACCAGATAAGTATATTCCTCTCCATTAACACCATCACCACAAACATCAACTACTTACGCAATATTTCCCACAAGGTTTACGCAAAAACACATTGTTTGTTGCACTGCACACAATAAGAAGAGCACCACAACGAAGAAGATGATGAAATTAAATCAACAAATATATCGAAACTGAACCTCCATAATTAAACCCGATAATCCAGTTCCCATTTTGATTCCTGACTTATAGAAACACCGAAGGACCTAAACGTAACCACAAACAAAAACCATCTCCAAATTAAGCAAAAGAAACTGCTTCATCATAACATCATAAAAGATGGAAGTAAATCAAAACTGCGATCGAATTCATGCTCTTACTTCACACACTCTTCAATGTAGATTGTGGCATCTGAATCTTGATCCTATATCCCAATCAAAGGAAAAGCCTTCCAAATCAGGCAAATTTCAAAACAAGAATTTGCTTCATAATCCTAATAAAAGATTGAATCAAAATCGAAACCGGGATCAGACCAAAACTCCCGTAAGCCCAATTCATATGATTTCAAACGCTAATCCCAATCATGATTCTCTATCGAAATAAACGCAATCAGAGGAAAACACCACCCATATTTATGCAATTTCATAGAAGAAAATATCCTTTTAATGACAACCTAGTAAAGGTGGATTCAAAATTGAGAAGATCAAAAAAATACCTTCCATTAACACTCGATCTCTGATTATCTAACCACAAACAAGATCCATCTGCAAGATCAGAGCAGTATCACACAAAAGAATCCACAAGCAAAATCTAAAAATAGATTATATATACAGAGAAAAGGAGTCACAAAACAATCTCTGAACGCTTAATGGAAGGCGCTGCTGAATAGTGCAACTTATATAACCCAATAATCCAATCCCCATCTTGATTCCCGACTTAGCAAAACGCCACAAAAGGACCTAAACACAATCACAAACAAAAACCATCCCCAAATTACGCAAATCCCAATCAAGAAACTGCTTCTCAATAATCTTATAAAAATATGGAATTTAATAAAACTCCAATCAAGTTCACGTAAGTTCCCATGCTCTTCAACGTACATTCACAGCGCATCTCCACCTTGATCCTATATCGAGACAAAAGGCAATCAAAGGAAAAGCCTTCCAAATTAGGCAATTTTCAAAATAATTCCTTCGCAGAAACCTAATAAAAGATTGAATTAAAATCGAAACTGGGATCAGACCAAAACCTCCGTAAGCCCAATTCATATGATTTCAAATGCTAATCCACATTGTGATTCTCTTTCGAAATAAACACAATCAGAGCAAAACACCACCCAGAATTATGCAATTTCATAGAAGAAATATGCTGCTTAAGAAAACCTAGTAAAGATGGAATTGAATCGAAATTGAGGAGATTGAAACAAAAACTCCGTATCACAATTCACATATCTTAAATTAGCGAATCTGCCCACCCGATGGGTGTGAATCCAAAAAAATATATGTAACCCGTTATGGTAGAATCTTTGACGAAGGGAGGAACAATTATGGTTGAGAGAGAGAGGTGATGAATTTGATGATTTGTGAGAAAATGAAGTTAATAATTAGATGGCAGTTATTTTTGTTTTAATTCTCCTGTAAAAGGTGTCTACTACTATTTTGTAATTTTATAAATTAATAGCACTATTTTATAAATAATTGTTTAAAGGCTTCATAAACCCTCTTCACATAAAGTAATAGTATAGATAGATATAGATTCCGTCTTTGATTATCTAACCACAGCACAATTCACGTCAACTCAGGTGATACACACTAATCTCCATCTCGATTCTCTATCTAAATAAATGCAATCAAAGGAAAAGCCACCCAAATTAGGCAATTTCAAAACCATACTTCATAAAAACCGAGATTAAATGCAAATAATCTCTATGATTTGAAATGCTGATAATCTCCATAATTTATACGCTGATAATCTCTATCTTGATTCTGTATCGAAATAAACGCAATCAGAGAAAATAACCACCCGTAATTACGTAATTTCATAGAAGAAACATACCTCTTAAGAAATCCTACTAAAAAATTAATTAAATCGAAATTGAGGAGATTGAAACAAAAAACCCTCGTTAGCAGAATTCACATAAATTTCCGTATTTGATTATCTAACCACAAAAAAGACACGAAAGAATCCATAAACAAAATCTACAACATATACATATACATAAACAAACAAACTCTAAACGAGTTTTTGACTTTTTAATATGATGAAGGATTTTATTTATAGGGGAGTGCATGGATAATGGACGGATGTGATTTGACGATGGAATTAGATCGTACGGTTGTGAGGAATCCTGGTTGGCGGTTGATTTGGTCAAATTAAAAAGTAGTTGAGTCGGTTAAATATTTAAATAGAATTCTTATTTCTTTTTTTTTTTGGAGTCCAGCGCACGTTACCAATTTACCATATAAAATTTAGAACAATTCAATTACACCGCCAGTTACCATTCTATTGACTATTATCTGTTCAGGTCTCATAGTTTCGAAGATTCAAATTTATTGTGGCTCCCCGATTTTATTGGGAGGTACACCCTTTTTTTTTGTATAGTCCTACCGAAAATTTACTCGATTACTACCATGCAAAATTTAGGACAAATTCACGATATCAGTTCTCATTCTTTTGACTATTATCGGTTTAGATCTCATAGTTTTGAATGATTCTTGTGTTTTTGAAATATCCTGATTTTGTTTTACTTTGTGCGATTTTAGCCCGTTAAGATGGTTACTTGTAGTGTTAAGGAGTGTGATATTTTTTGGTCAAAAATCAGATTTTAAAAATATGTTTTGACAATCCACTAAAAAAGTTATATTTTAAAATTCTGTATTTTTTTAGCTTTTTAATCATAAAAATCAGTTTTTGTGAACCTGAATAATCTGACTTGTCAAACACGCACATATTTTTAAAATCTCAAATCCAAAAATCCCAAAAAAAAATTGGTGATCAAAACGGATCCATAGATATTATAAATAATGATTTAATTATTCCCCAAACGGATAATTTTTTTAGACTATATAGGCCGTACTGTCCTAAGGAGTCATCTACTATGTATTTCTTTTTAAAATATTAATAATTAATCTTCACTTTGGACAATTCATATTTTTTAAAATATTAACTAATTAATCTTCACTTTGGTGGGACGGTATAGTACTAATCATACTGGAGAACCCCATTTTGCTCTCCCTATTCTTTATATCATCTATGATGATTAGGAAAAACAAAACATTTATGCGACCTACTATTTATACATGTAAAAAAAAAAATTAGATTACTTTCTATCTTTATAAATATATATATTTAATTTTTTCAAATAGATATGTAATTAGTTAAATTTTCTTAAATTCATGAATATGCTAGTTTCGTGACTTTTCAACTCTTTTGCGTTTATGTGTTTGACTTGTTACATATCTATGTATTTGTCTCTTGAATATTTGTATTAATTAGTTAAATTAAATACACGTATACATTTTATTATGCGAAACATTTATTTAAGTATTTTTTTATTTTTTTATATATCAACATCTACTTCCGAATAACCTCATTATAAGAATATTTTCTCCCGGTTCCGATGTTATTACTGTAAAAGAGGTTATTCCCGAGATTCTACTATAATTCTTTCCCTTTCCTCTTCTATATTGTCTTTTTTATACTCTTAATTATATTTCATTAACCACACAATAAGTGGAATATGAATGTTTACATATTTATATACACATACAAAAATTACTTAATAAATAAAAGTGAAATAAGTAGGACCTTAGTAAGAAATTAAGGTCTTGATGTTTATTATACTAGTAATCGTACCCCCGTTACAAAATAATGTTTGATTTAGTGAAAGTCAAAAGCTGTCACAAACAAGTCGCAAATTGACAAAACTGTCACAAAACCGTCACAAATTGATTAAACTGTCACAAAGCTGTCACAAAAACCGTCGTTAATAAGCTCTTAACAAAAAATAGCGTCACTAATCCCGTCGGCATTTGAGTATTTTTTTTGTAGTGCCCACGTGCGACGTGTGCGACGTGTAATGCAATAAAAATATAGAAAATATATATAGTTATGATATAAATACGTGGATAATACAAAAAAAACATAGTTTAAGATTTAAAACAATGTTTGGTTATTAAAAAGAGATAAATAGTTTTATTACTTTTTACTTTTTATATTTTTTTGTGAGTATGATATTATTGTAATTAATATAAAGGTGTAGGTGTATTTTTGAAAAAAAATGCCTAAATTTGGTAGACTCGTTTGACTTGAGTTGACTTATTATAATAGAATGATAGTACAAAATTGGCTGGTAAATATGATTGTTTTCGTTTTAGTTACCATTTTTTAGACGGGATATGTTACCCGTAGTTGACATGACAACACCTTTTCATGACACATTAATGATTCTCTAAATGAGTGGTGAAACGGTAAACGAAAATACAACGTGAACAAAATAAAATAAAATTCTAAAATCAATAGTGAAATAATTGGAAACGGGAAGCACATGAAACGCTATTTCTGAAAAGGAACAACAACATTGTTACCTTAAATAATATTTGTTATTTCTCATGGTGATGTATATATATTGCATTGTAAGGAACAACATTGTTCCCATTACAAAATTTGTTAATATGGTATTAGATTAATAACGCTAGTACAACCACAAAACAGCCTGAGTGATAGAACAAAAGTGGTCCAAACATATAAATAGTCTCGGCTTAAAATGGTGTCCTCGTATTTATTCACCTAACAACAACCCTTGTTGTATAAGTTGGAAGAAGTTGTCTCCCTACTTGCCAAAAGAAGTTGATCGCCCTATACTTAATATACTTGCCAAAAGAAGTTGATTACCCTATACTTGCCAAAAGAGAAAAATAAATACAAATATCAAGACCATTTTTATATATATTAATACCATTTATACATATAATAGATGACATACTATTTGGTCTTTTTCAAGAACAGAAATGTCTGTTTTAGTTCCTCTAGTGATTGGTCATTCAAAATCGACTGAGATATAAATAGGACTTAACCAACGGCTGACACATAAATAAATTGGATGTGAGAACGAGTAAGAAGTTACAAATAAAAAGAACTTAAAACAACTCCTTGACGGACCAATTGGTCATGTGGAGTACCAAGCCTTTTAACCCACTTGTTAGTTCCCATGGAGACGCACCCGTCCTCCGTTAAAATGCTATTTTGAAAATCTTATTTTTCCTAATTCGTGGTAGCAAGTTGTGTAACTTCAATCAAATCCATTTACACGGCCACAAGACATCTAGCGACCTGTTTTACATTTCCGAGATTATATATACATTTCATTATTTCTTTCAAAAGTCACTAAGAAATCTCTAACTTCCATTATTATATACAAGAAAGCTTTTAAGCTCAAGTCTTAAGGTACAACCATATTAGTATATTCTTGAGAGATCAAATTGTAATATTTACATTTATTCAAGGCATAATTAAGCATTATTGGTGAGAGATTTTCACATGCAAACATTTCTAAGGAAACATTTATGAAGTCAATTATGAATTGAGTGTTTGGAAAAGAGTTCTAAGCAAATGGTTAACTTAAAATTTTAGGGTCGACCCACTTTCTTACTCATATATTGAGAGAGAAGTGTAGTGGACTTCTAAATGTGTACGTTTGTACGTACATGTATCAAGAGTAGAAGCATTGAATTGAGGGGGACCAAATCATCTCGGTGAAGTGTTCGCTTGTATTTCCAGCAAGAGTTAATCTTTGGTTCGAAGATTATAGTAATAATCATATATCCTACCTTCATAGTTCCAGGATGAGAACTAGTTTTGGATTGATTCATATTTCGTATATCATGGTGTCATATTCCTGCTCTTAACTCTTTACTTTGCGCATATTTATTAGTATTATTTGTGTATGCTTTAATTTCCATATCGTTTGATATCGCACATTTGCATATTGTTTATGGACAAATTAGGTTGACACACACTTGGATTTTAATTTCACAAAAAAACATTCTTATTGAACAACCAGGTTTAACCAATCTATGATCAACAGTAATCTATCAATTCATTGGATTGAGATCTTTATGCCAAATTACATAGAATCTAAGTTGATAACTAGACCTTAAATAGGTCAAATGTTATGTCTACTCAAAATTCTAATTCAAGCACTTTTACCAAGGGGAAATAAAAATAGAGGATTGAATATGTTTTAATCAAAAGTTATACTATAACTTAGGAGTGTATGTGATACAAAAGTCCCCATTCGTGTAATTTATGGTATATTTTCACAACCAAATTTATGGTATATTTGCCAAAAATAAAAACAGAAAGAATCCTACTATTCTTTCTTTATTGTGTGTGGCCAGTATACATTCACTTAAATAGCAAGCCTCTCTACATGTTTTCTATTCTTGTTAGTAAAAATCTGAAGAAAGGCGATGTTTGGCGTAGTTTATTATCATGTGACAATGACTAAAAATTGGTAACTATTTTGTATGCAGATGAGATCTCAATTTAAGTGATCGGTTCTAGAAGAGCACACACTGCATGCCATAAAGCAATGGCACACACGAGCCAAAGTTAAAAGAAAGACGGAATCAAGGAAATGTGTCTTTAGATGAATATGTGTATTCAGTAACAATTTAACTGGTGAGACAAATCATGAAAACCTTGAAGAATGTGAGGCAAATTCATTAACAATGTCGTCTATCGATGATATAATTAAGGATAGAAATTTCAGAGACAAGCTAATAGTAGGTTAATAGCTAGAGACCATGCATTATGTTAACCGTATCAAAGAAAACGTCAAGTAATTAATGGAACTGCTACAGAAATAGAAATGCATAAGTTTATCATAGTAGTTCCGTGTAGTTAGTTTATATTTACCGGTAAATGCATGGTTAGAAAGCCATAAATAAACAGTGGATAAATCATTTCTCATTGTTATGCCCTCTCAGCTGCAATGCTAGCTACTATATATCCATCATCGGAGAGACTAGTTGTTTTTTCGTCATTTACTTTATCAGTTTTTTTTTTACTTCATAGACCTGTTGGATTTTTTTATTCTTTAGAGATAAGTAGGATAATTAGAATGAACTCTCAACTTTTCTAATAAGTCACTTTTCGTCTTTACTGTCATCGTCGATGGACACATACATCGCCCACTTACATAGTTTATCAGAATACAAATTAAATTTATTTCCAGAGTTTCTCATAAAGTTCACATATTTTTCAATTCCCATTACAAATTATTTTAACAAAGCACCCGAATTGACAGTCATCCCCAACTCAAATGCAAAATTTATTATTATACTTTGGCAAACCTCTATTTTTATCTTATTAAACAAAAGAATTCAATACCAACAAGCTCAAGATCAAGTAATTGAACTTGAACCATTTAACTCTTATACAAATATATGATCTTATTTGCATTTTACTGACTAGACAACTAGCTAGCCATTGCCAATAACCTAGTTGATATTATACCAACAGTAATCTGGATCCTTTAGTTTAACAATTTACCAAAATAATGCTCAATTTTAAGCAGACTACTATTTCTTTTATTCTGGAAAAAAAAAGACCAAGAAACTTGTGAACATTATTACGAAGATTGCACAGCAAGGGTGGGTAAAGAAAAACCGTGCGAGATCGAAAATACTTGTGTCACAGGGGTGCAAAAAGACCTTCTATGATTGTTTTTATGATCCAAGTCATCATAAGCTTCATTCGCGGAAGTGTATAATTTTAGTTAATGACTAGCAAAGCAAAGATCATTTCAACATTTGTCCACTTATATGCTTTGATCGCAATTGAAATAGTATACAGTTTGGATACGCACTGATTAAAAAAAATTTAAAGACCGGTACACTAAATAGATAATAGCATATACTTTAGTGTGCATAACTATAATTTCCTCATAGTATAATTTGTATGTAAAAAAACACAACTTAAGAGAAATCTAAAACAGTCTCAAGTTATTATTATTTTTTGTCTTTTTAAAAATGGGTGCAAAATGAGTACTTCCCATGAGTCACCCATGCTAGTACTAAAAACAATCTAAGTTATGTACAACAAGATATGGCCGTAAAACTCGTATGGTAACACCGTGATGCACAAGGTCAAAGATTTATTCATCAAATTTTAAAAATAAAAGGTAAACACGAGAAGTGCATATCAGACGTGGAGTTAATGGTACATATTTAGGTCCTTACCGTTAGGGATGCGAATGAAAACGCAATTTAGTTGCACGTGTTTTCGTATATGACATATAAATTGATACGGAGGGAGTAATAGTTATATTTAGCATATCTTTGTAAATCCATCCAATATTCAGGGGCAAAACAGAAAATTCATTTTATACATACAAAATTCGATTACTTTTCTTCATTTGCCCTCCGCTAATATCTCTCTCTCTTTAAGCAATTAAATTGGACTAGATATCTTATTATTTTGTGTCACTTGTTAGTTAGGAGATGATTTTTTGGTCACATTGAACTTGATAACACACTCATTAAATGTCATTTTGCCAATCACTTGTTAAGTTTTGTGTTAAAATTAGTAATCACACGGTGAGGTGATAATCATTTTATCATTTTATTTTATTTTAAATTATTTAATAATTCTAGGTCCAACTTATCACATTATCGGGTACCAATATATTAATAAAATATAGTCTTACTAGCCAAAATAAGTTAATTGTACACAAAAAATACAAGTTAAAGTTAGTTTGTATGAATATAAGTTAGTGAGTGTTTTTTTTTTTGCTTATTTAACAATATTTAGCTAACCAAATTTATCAAGTGCAGTGTGAATGTTCTAAGTTCATCTCTACTCCCTATATATATGTGTGTTTTTTTATCGATTATATATTGGTTGAATTATTAGTGTTATTCAATTTTGTTGTTTCTAGATTATCTTGATTCTTGTGAGTTTATCGATATATGTAATTTATGTATCATTTTTTTACGTCATTGTGTGAAATTCTTATACATGCATTTTGTTAATTAGTTGAGCTTATTAGCTATGAATTAAAACCACATGTTACATGTTTAAGACGCTATATAAAGGACTGGATCAAGTTTAGACATCTTTTAAGTATTTGAATATTTTTCTTTAGGTATCTTCCATATATTATAGGATCTGTAGTTGTGAATATATATGTATTTTAGCTTATTGCATTTGTTGAAATAGATTGGTCTGAATTTGCTAGATCCATTTTTTTTTTTTTGATGAAAGGAATTGTTTAGTTAATATCCTTTTGATGAATAAACATTTAAAAGTCTCTTTGTAATAAGCGAATCATTCATTTTAAAATAAATAAATAAAATTCATATGCAAATTTTTAACTCTCCAAAAGATTGATACAAAAGTTCTTTTTGTTAAGTAAGCTCATGAAATTGTATAGTTAATTTTCTTTTGATGAATAAATAGTTATAAGAGCCTTGTAATAATCTGATCAGTCATTCTGTATAATTTTAAAATTCAGCAGATATTTTTAATTTTCCAAAAGATTGTTTGACTCTGGTTCTTGTTTGAGTCTCTAGGTTTTCTAAGAAATAATCCCGCTTATAAGCTCAGAGGTTGAGAATCACATTAATTTTTAATATGATGGTCATCGGTTCGACCCTGATAGTTGGCTTTTAATACTTGACCTTTAGTTTGGTATTTTTAATTTTTAATAAACACTTAAATCACTAGCCATGCCACTTTTGATGTAATGATAGTTAAGTCAACTGACAATTTTAATCAAGTAAAAGTATAATATGATTATGCTTGGCTGTTTCTAAATTTTTTGGTTTTTTTATGGATGTTGGCTTAGTATATTATCGTGAAACTCGTTTTTTTTAGAACCTGTTTTCTGTTTCCTTTTATTTCATGTGTAAATAGTTGAAAATAATTTTTTTAATGTTTCTCATGGCAACTATGATATATTTGTCTATTAACCAATTTCTTTTACATAATTATTTGTAACCCTTTTAAATATATATTTGAATTTGGACTGCTGTGTTTGACTTCGTTATGTTTTATGATTTGATTTTGCTCAAGGATAGTTTAGACTTTTGTTTGTTTTTTCAATGTTCTATGATTTAGCTGGAGACACTTTTAACTCATTGCCAAGCATAGAAAGTCAATATTTTTTGGTTATGACTTCTTTAGTTTTTGTTTGTTCTTTTAATTGGTTTAGTTAATTTGAAAGTTGAGTAAGAAATCTGTCCCAGTAAGAAATCATTTTACAAATCTTAATATTTTTCCTTAATCGTTAAACCTTTTTAGCCGACAGCAATGAAAGTTTAAAATGAAACTGAACTAAAAAGAAAATCTAGAATTGAACAAAATCTGTGCTAAACACAGTATTAGAAGTTATTACCTCATCAACCGGTAATATTTATTAAACAAAATTCTAATATGGAATTGAATAAAAAAAAAGAGTACAGTTTAAGGCAGTCCATTCTACTAACAGCTAAAAAAACATTAATAGAAGGAACTGAGAGGCGGTTGTTGGGTGTCAATTAGAACTTGTAATTAAGAGAAATACTATCTAAAGGATTCAATTAGAAAACCCTATAATTATGGTACTAAAAACAGCAGTCTCCATTTTATGCAGTCATTGAGTTATTCAGTTAGATTGTATAATGTTCAGTCATCTTTATAACCATTACATTAAAATATACAGGGTTAGATGATAAGTTTTTAATAACTAATTTAATTTTTCAATTTTTATTATATATTAGACAAATTAGTATTTAATAAATTAAAAACAAATTTTACAACACAATAAAAAACCAAATAAAAATATAAAACCGTAGTGGATACTATACTAAATTTAATTATTAATCAAAATTTGAAAAAAAATAACAATTGAATATTTATTTTTGAAAAAGAGATTTTGTGCCGTTCAATTGATTGACTGACTAAAATAAAAATCCGTAAAAAAGTCCCCATTTTAGTTATAGAATGTAATTAAGAGCAGTTTATAAATGTAACTTGTGAGGAGAGAGATAAAAATACAGAGAATTAGAAATGAATGCCGGATCAACATGTGAGAGAGCGTTTATTTAGTTGTAAATAAAATAATTGAAGTTAGCTCAACTTTGAAGAAATGTCCCCGATAATATCTGCAGTAACGCTATAGAGCTAGACTGGCTCAACCAGACTGAATACCAGACAGCCCTTTATGTAATTTTTAGAATTTTTTTGACAGCCAAACAAAACAAAAATAAAACCTCAAATATAATAGTTATGGAACTCTAGTTGAGACTACCATAAACTTAAATATTAATTAAAAATATTTAAAATTTTAATGATTTTAATATATTTTATTTGACTATTCAACAAAATAAAACCCCAAATATAATATTTATGGAACCCTAGTTGAGACAACCATAAACTTAAATATTAATTAAAAATATTTAAAATTTTAATGATTTTAATATATTTTATTTGACAATTCAACAAAATAAAAAGCTAAATATAATATTATAGAACATTATTTGAAACTACCCTAAACTTAAATATTAATTAAAAATATTAAATATATGGCCGAATAACATACTCTTAAATTTCGGGATGAAAATAAAATTCTAAATTTACATTAAGGACTGGACTGGTGTGTTGAGAGTCTGATTGAGTCTGTCTGGTTGATTAGCATTATTGTAATATCTGTATTGTCAAAAGAATCAACGGTGTAAAAGTGAAATGGTCGACATTTTTTCAAAGTTGATCCAGCTTTTATTATATACAACTAAACTAATAAACTCTGTCGCTTGTTAATTTACAATTCAGTTCCGTATCCGTACTTTTTAATTACTTCCATTACTGTTTTTATTACTAGTCATATGTTGTTTTAAGTTCTCAGGTTTTATGGTTAACTTTTTTTTCCCTCTTAATTATATAAGTTTTATTCACACCCAAAAATCGTATCTCAGTTGCTTCTATTATTGTTTTTTTAAGTTCGTAGTAACATAGATTTTGTTCATATCTTGGGTTTTGTTTATATTTTTTTGTGTATATCTTGGACCTTTTATTGGTACCCAATTGGAAAAAAAAATAGACTTTTTTTTTGTAATGAGGTTAATCCTTGATAAGACTAATAAAGTCGTAATTTACTCCGTTTATATTCAATGATTTATATTAATTGTCATCTTAATTGTACTATTTTGTCTAATATTTTGATTTATGAGTCAAATAAAAGAGTTGCATATAAAGAAGGCTAATTTACAATTTTTGGATAATTTCGGTGCTGTTCATTAAAATAAGCATAAGACGATTCAATATGTTTTAGAATAATGCGAAAGAAGATCTACAAGTTTAAGTTTCGTGTTTTGTGTTTTGAGAGAAAACGACATTACGAAGGCCAAAATCACGTTTTAAGTTGCTGCAAGAAAGATAAAGTGAAATTTAGAAGTAATAATGTCTATCTATTCGGCAGCAACCAAAAGAAAAAAGAAAAAAGAAAAAAGAAAATCATTACAATGACATAAAGAGGATGGATTAATTAACTTCAAATTATCTGTTTAAACGCGTAAACCGTAGAAAAAATCTACGGTTTACAGTGATTAACTGTAAACCGTAGATTTAATCTACGGTTTGTATAAATTAATACAAACCGTAGATTTAATCTACGGTTTACAGTTAATCACTGTAAACCGTAGATTTTTTCTACGGTTTACAGCATTTTTTTGCTTTAAAAAAAACAAAAAAAACTGAGAATTAAAATTAAAAAACTGAATAATTTTTTCAAAATAAATATGATTTTTTTAATAAAAAAACTAAATGCCTTATTTTTAAAATTTTACATAAAATAAATTACCAATATTCTAACAATCTCTCAAAATAAACACAAAATTTACACAAATTTACACAAATAAAGTTGATCTGATAAATTTTATGTTTGATATTTATTGTATAAGTTCAAAATTTTACATGTTATATTTTTGTCAAGTGTATAAGTTGATATTTATTGAATCATTAACTAAATCGTCAATTTTTGTGAAGTACCTTTGGTTTGTTTTTAACACTTGTATAACGTAATATGAAACATTAACTAAGTCGTTAATTTGGTGTCAATCATCAATTTTGTTGAATGAAACAATCATAAATTATATAAATTTTATAAAAAAAATTAACTAAATATGCAAACATGAATATCAAGTTATAAATTTCATAAAACAAATTTATTAAACAAAATTTACAACAAAATTTCATAGAACTAAATTTCATAAAACAAATTTATTAAACATTTGTTTACATCATATAAATTTACAACAACTTGGAAAAAATAGTAATTTACATCAAATTAAAAATAAAGAAATGATTATGGACTTAGGTCTATAGCTTCGTCTTCATTTGCTTTTTTCTTTCCCGATTGCTTTTCCAGCGCCATATATAACTTGAAATTTGGTCGAAAAAGTTCCTTCCATGGCGCAGCTGTCTCAGTGCGCGTTTGTTCCCACCGTGCTATAATTCCTGGCATTGGGAAGATCCCTTCTTCTTTAGGAATAACCTGAGCATAGTGACAACTGTTGACGAACACCATTACAGTCGGGATGTAATTTGTCGTTCCCCGAGGCGGACCAGTATAAAGAGGTAAAAAAGTATTGTTCCACACGTTTACCCCTCCATCATTATTGTGCCATAAGGACAACAATACAATTGGAATATTGTAATGAGAAGCAATTAAAAACCCATAAGACGGAAATCTCATCCATTTGTCAAGAGGTGCGGGATTTGTAGCATGATAAAAATTTAAACTTGATAAAATATAATCATACCGGTAATCAAAGCCAAGATTCTCAAACAGCTCATAATAAACACCTCTCATTTGCTGCAGCTCTTGAAACAACTCACATCTTACCGCATACCAATCATCTTCCCCATGCTGTTTACCCGTCACATTTGCAAGTACCCGGAACCCACAGTTACCATCCCCACGCACATCATAAACCGTTTCGATGTAACTATGTAACATGAACCATATTTGGTCACTGTACAGGAAGGTTGGCCTATTGGGGTGGGTTTAGGGTTCTGGTTTCGCGGCCTCCTAGTTGGGGTTACCCTTACCTCCGGTGTTTCATCAGCCTTGCCTTTGCCCTTGTCCCTACTAGCACCAGCACCATGTTCCTCCTCCACATACTCCCATCCCGACTTATCCCTCTTACTAGATTTGTCGCCTTTTCTAGGTCTCCCCCTATTTACTCTCACTTCGGGGTCACTGATGGATGTTCTGGCTGGTACGGTTATCTCTCGGAGTTGTGTTTTCATACGCCGTTTTTCAACATTACTTTTCCTAGCATAAACACTTTTAAACTCTTCTAGATCACCCTCTACCCCATAATCATCGGTGTTCCCATTATCATCAATTACGTCTAATTTTTTCCAGAATGGATGAATATATTCTAGAGGAAGAGGCTTCCCGAATAAAATATGTTCACTCATAATATGATGACAAGGTAAACCGTGAGACAATTTGAAACCGCAAGAACAATTCTCATCAGCCTGGCCACTACATTTTTTATGTTCTTGAAATAATAAATCAAAGGCATAGTGTGTGATATACGACCTAAGATTTATAAATAGAGGTGTTCGCTCAGAATGTGGAAAATAAGACTTGCATTTATCCAACTTCATCTTAATATCCTCAAACTGTTTTTCTAGAATTCTATTCACATCTACCCAAACAGTTTCAAGCGTGCCAGTATTTGTGGAAAGGGATCTTTTCAGCTTAGCATGTTGTTGTTCGGCTCGATTGCTAGTTCTGTTACCTAGATGTGTTGTATGGTTGGTATAGCATGCAACAAACTTTTCAGCATAATCATTTAAAAGCTTGTCTACATACTTAATCACAGCAGGGTACGATTTGTAAGAGGAATTGAAATAAGTTCGGTTATGATTGTACTCCTCTATCGACTCAGAATCAACCAATAAACCCCAATCATCTAGAAACGTTTGCCACTCCTCATCAGGGATCTTTTTACGGCAGTTTTTCAAAACATTTTTTGCAATATGAAAAGTGCACAAAATATGATGAGAATCGGGAAAAACAACGGACAAAGCATTTGATAAGGCCATTTCCCTGTCGGTTACAAAAATCCTAGGTAGTATACACCCCTCCAATGTAACTTTAAATTTTTCCAATGCCCATATATAACTTTCCTTTGTCTCGTCACTCATGAAAACAAAACCTAAACAATATGTTTGGTTCGTTGATGTCATTCCTACGACTTCTAGAAATGACATATTAAAACGGTTTGTTCTATATGTACAATCCATTAACAAGACATCAGGAAAAGCTTTGAACATCCTTATAGAATCGGGGTGTGCAAAAAACAAGTTCTCAAGGGAATGGGTTGATGGGTTCATATTATAGTAGAACGTGTAGCGATGGCTATCCAACAAATTAAACAGTTCCTGTATCGGGTTTCTACCATCTCGTTCTTTAAATTTCAGTCCGGCCAAAAAATTATGTATCGTTTTAGCGTTTGATACATTGTCAGGATTTCTATTTTTTATGGCCTCTAATATTGCACCAACTTTAAAACTGCTTTGCCTTAAAGTTTTAACAATTTCTTTTTCATCTTGAGTTAAACGAGCACGTCGTGCTTGCCCTTGGAGGTAAGTTGGAGGTGGGTGGTTATGTTGTCCATTTTCTACGTGACACATCCATTCACCATTAACTACGTAACCTTTAATGAAAAATGGACAATCTTTTTTCTTTGTACCTGATTTTACGGAAGATGGTTTCTTTTTTTCGTAAACCCCCGATTTATCACATACAATATCAACATACGGTGTTCTGCTCCCATCACCCCCTCCAGACCTACGAATCGTAAGAATGAAACCCCAATTTCCAGCCACATCAGCAAGATCAGCAAGCATTTCATCCCTTGTTTCCCAAGTCAATTCATCGACTTCAAAGTGCTCCGAATAACCAGTTAGCTCATCGTTTGAGCCACTGGATGAATTCGCATTGTTGTTGTTATTCCATTGGTTGTTGTCATAACCATAGTTGTAATTCATTTTCGAAAAGTGTTTGTTTGTATATTTTATTGGGGAGAAATGAGGATTTTTTTAGAGATTTCCGAAATGTTTTTGTGTTTGATTTTATGGTTTGTTATAATTGGCAAAATTGAGTCATATTTATAGTGTAAGTTTACACTGCAAACCGTAGATTACTTTTACGGTTTGTAGTGAATTTTTGGTGTAGTCATTTTCAAACTTTAATAATGCATTGAGTAGTCATTTTCGGATAGGGTTGTCAAATCATAATAATTCAAAAGTGATAAGGTGTTGTCGGAATTATTTTGATAGATATGGTATCCAATGTAATTTACACTACAAACCGTAGATTACTTTTACGGGTTGTAGTGTTTTTTTTGGTGTAGTCATTTTCAAACTTTAATAATGCATTGAGTAGTCATTTTCGGATAGGGTTGTCAACTCATAATAATTCAAAAGTAATAAAGTGTTGTCGGATGCATTTGATGGATATGGTATCCAATGTAATTTACACTACAAACCGTAGATTACTTTTACGGTTTGTAGTTTTTTTTTTTTTACGTTGTTTACGGTGATTCAGTGCAAAAAGTACATTCGTAAAATGGCGCTGCTCAAATCAGGGGTGCAAACCGTACATTACTTTTACGGTTTGCACAAAATACATGCAAACCGTACATTTAATGTACGGTTTGTATGAAATCTGTACAAACCGTACATTAAATGTACGGTTTGTATGTAAATTTCAGAATATTTAGGGTTTTTTAGGATTTAGGGTTTGTAATTTAGGGTTTAGGGTTTTTAATTTAGGGTTTCATAAACCAAACAATAATAATTCAATTTTTTAATGATAACCAAACACACATTTTTTCCATAAACCAAACAATAATAATTCAATTTTTTAATGATAACCAAACACATATTTTTTTATAAACCAAACAATAATAATTCAATTTTTTAATGATAACCAAACACACATTTTTTCATAAACCAAACAATAATAATTCAATTTTTTAATGATAACCAAACACACATTTTTTCATAAACCAAACAATAATAATTCAATTTTTTAATCATAACCAAACACACATTTTTTCATAAACCAAACAATAATAATTCAATTTTTTAATCATAACCAAACACATTTAATCATAACCAAACACATTTAATCATAAACCAAACAATAATAACTCAATTTTTTAATCATAACAAAACACATTCTCAACAATTCAAATTAACCAAACAAAATAAAAAAACATGCAAAAATGGGACAAATATAAACAATTATTATAATTTCTATAATTAATATAAACAAACAACAAACAATTATATATAGCTAAGTGAATTATGGTTTTGCATATTTTATATATTTTTTCCTATTTTACAAATTAAAATTACAAAAAATAAAAAAACATGCAAAAATGGGACAAATATCAACAATTATTAAAATTTCTATAATTAATATAAACAAACAACAAACAATGATATATAGCTAAGTGAATTATGGATTTGCATATTTTATATATTTTTTCCTATTTTACAAATTTAAATTACACAAAATACATAATAAATTAGAGAATAAAAGATATACCCTTGAATTATGGATAAGTTTGATTGATGATTTGGGGTTTTTTGTTAATAAAGTTGATAGTTAATGTGGTTGATTGATTTGGGTGATTTTTTGGGTTGAAAATTGGGGGTTTTTGAGAGAAAGAGAGAGAGTGTAGAATAAAATTTAATTTTTTTTAAAAAATCCGTAACTTTCTGTTTTTTCCAGGGACTGTCTGTGTAATTTTTGCAGGGACTGACTGTGTAATTTTGAAAAGCAGGGACTGACTGTGTAATTTTGAAAAAAATTACATAGACCGTAGATTAAATCTACGGTCTCTGCGTAAAAACAGAAAAAATGCTGTGTATTAAGTGCACCTCTGACATAAATCATTACATCACAGTTCACACATAAAGATTTTTGAGTGGAGCCCATGGAAAATAATGCTATGCCTCTATATACAACGGTAATCGTTGTACATGCGTTACGTGTATGATACGTAGTGATATAGATATGATCCCGACAAATAAATTTAATATATTTTTTTTAAAATTTAAATATCAAATGATTAAATATAATTAATTAACAATCGTATATAAAGAGTAATATAATATTTTACTCTTATAAAAAATACATAATAATTTTGTTTGGAATATAAATGTGTGGAAAATAATATTTTTTAAGTTATTTATATATTTGAATTGAGTGATGATATTTAAGAGTAATTACAAAATTAGAGTGAGAGTATTTTTGGAAAATTTGGGTAAAATTGGACCGTTTCAAAATAAATGTTTAGTTGTATGATATGATATGATACATAATTCGGTATACCCATTCGGCCGAATACCCACCCTCTCTATATTTATATAGGAAAAGTATCCGTACACATATCATATTTATACATCAATCACAAACTTCCATTTACTAACTTTTAATGGTCAAGATTATGTGTTTATTCTTGTTATTAGATGAACTAATGTTGACCATTAAAAGTAAGTAAATGGAGGGTTGTGATTGATGTGTAAATATAATGTGTTTTTTTATGTGTGTATATATTCTTTCCCATATTTATATGAGGTGCACTTAATACACTGCAAAATTTCTTTTAGAACACTGAAACCGTAGATTAAATCTACGGTTTACAGTGAATCACTGTAAACCGTAGATTTAATCTACGGTCTGTGTAATTTCTGCAGAAATTACACAGTCAGTCCCTGCTTTTCAAAATTACACAGTCAGTCCATACGCGAAAATTACACAGACAGTCCCTGAAAAAACAGAATGTTACGTTTTTTTTTTTAAAAATAAACTTTTATTCTACTCTCTCTCTCTTTCTCTCAAAACCCCC
Organism: Primula vulgaris; assembly: GCA_963920805.1. Classification (NCBI taxonomy): domain Eukaryota; kingdom Viridiplantae; phylum Streptophyta; class Magnoliopsida; order Ericales; family Primulaceae; genus Primula; species Primula vulgaris. The sequence goes on along the minus strand of OY987217.1, from coordinate 19,632,084 downwards.
CAATTTTCAACCCAAAAAATCACCCAAATCAATCAACCACATTAACTATCAAATTTATTAACAAAAAACCCCAAATCATCAATCAAACTTATCCATAATTGAAGGTATATCTTTTATTCTCTAATTTATTATTTATTTTGTGTAATTTCAATTTGTAAAATAGGAAAAAATATATAAAATATGCAAATCCATAATTCACTTAGCTATATATAATTGTTTGTTGTTTGTTTATATTAATTATATTAATTATAATAATTGTTGATATTTGTCCCATTTTTGCATGTTTTTTTTTGTTTAATTTTAATTTGTAAAATAGGAAAAAATATATAAAATATGCAAAACCATAATTCACTTAGCTATATATAATTGTTTGTTGTTCGTTTATATTAATTATAGAAATTATAATAATTATTGATATTTGTCCCATTTTTGCATGTTTTTTTTTTGTGTTTGGTTAATTTCAATTATTGATAATTGTTGATAATGTGTTTGGTTATGATTAAAAAATTGATTTATTATTGTTTGGTTTTATGATTAAATGTGTTTGGTTATGATTAAAAAATTGAGTTATTATTGTTTGGTTTTATGATTAAATGTGTTTGGTTATGATTAAAAAATTGAGTTATTATTGTTTGGTTTTATGATTAAATGTGTTTGGTTATGATTAAAAAATTGAGTTATTATTGTTTGGTTTATGATTAAATGTGTTTGGTTATGATTAAAAAATTGAGTTATTATTGTTTGGTTTTATGATTAAATGTGTTTGGTTATGATTAAAAAATTGAGTTATTATTGTTTGGTTTTATGATTAAATGTGTTTGGTTATGATTAAAAAATTGAGTTATTATTGTTTGGTTTATGATTAAATGTGTTTGGTTATGATTAAAAAATTGAGTTATTATTGTTTGGTTTTATGATTAAATGTGTTTGGTTATGATTAAAAAATTGAGTTATTATTGTTTGGTTTTATGATTAAATGTGTTTGGTTATGATTAAAAAATTGAGTTATTATTGTTTGGTTTTATGATTAAATGTGTTTGGTTATGATTAAAAAATTGAGTTATTATTGTTTGGTTTTATGATTAAATGTGTTTGGCTATGATTAAAAAATTGAGTTATTATTGTTTGGTTTTATGATTAAATGTGTTTGGTTATGATTAAAAAATTGAGTTATTATTGTTTGGTTTATGATTAAATGTGTTTAGTTATGATTAAAAAATTGAGTTATTATTGTTTGGTTTTATGATTAAATGTGTTTGGTTATGATTAAAAAATTGAGTTATTATTGTTTGGTTTATCATTAAATGTGTTTGGTTATGATTAAAAAATTGAGTTATTATTGTTTGGTTTTATGATTAAATGTGTTTGGTTATGATTAAAAAATTGAGTTATTATTGTTTGGTTTATGATTAAATGTGTTTGGTTATGATTAAAAAATTGAGTTATTATTGTTTGGTTTTATGATTAAATGTGTTTGGTTATGATTAAAAAATTGAGTTATTATTGTTTGGTTTATCATTAAATGTGTTTGGTTATGATTAAAAAATTGAGTTATTATTGTTTGGTTTATGAATAAAAATTTGAGTTATTATTGTTTGGTTATAATTGAGTTATCATTGTTTTGGCTATTATTAATTGGTTATCATTGAGTTATCATTGTTTGGTTATCATTAATTGGTTATAATTGAGTTATCATTGTTTGGTTATCATTGAGTTATCATTGTTTGGTTATCATTAATTGGTTATTAATTGGTTATGTTATCATTGTTAGGTTATCATAGTTAGTATGGCAGACTCAGGTCCACATATTAAAGGCAGGTTGGGTATTTTACGACAGACCAGTCACATTTCTAATCAGACTTGGGATGCTGGACGAGAAGCAGGTAGAGGAGATGCCAATAAGATTAGGGTTTATAATTATAGTTGGCAGATACCGACGCCTGAAAGGGTAGTTCAAAATATGATTAGGGCTGGTTTTTACGGTATTTACAGTATAGGTAATTATACCGTAGACCGAGGCTTGGTTACAGCCTTAGTTGATAGGTGGCGTGATGAGTCGCACACGTTCCATTTTGTCGGTGGAGAGTTGCGGATATCTTTACAGGATGTAGAGATTATGCTTGGTCTCAGGGTTGATGGTCTTGCTGTTACCCGGTCGGAGCGGAATGACACCAAGGCGAGCAGGTTGGATATGATTGAGAGTTTGTTGGGTGTTAGACCTGCTGACCATAAAGTCGATACAAACTGTTTGACAGTTAGACTTGATTGGATGTTATACACCTTCGGTGAATTACCCCCCAACCCTACTGAGGATCGTTTGCTATATCAGTCTAGGGCTGCCATGCTATTATTACTGGGGGCACATGTGTTTTCGGATAAGAGCAGTGATCAGATTCCACTCCGGCCTCTGCCATTTCTGGAGGATTTTGACACATGTGCTGAGTATAGTTGGGGATCAGCTCTTCTGGCCTGGTTAGAGGCTAATCTATGCAGGGTGGTACGTTGTAAGACAAGCGGAGTAAGCGGGGCGGTGATGTTTCTGGATATGTGGGCGATTACCAGACTACTGCCAGTTAGACCATATGAAGAGCTGCCGGAAGATATCGAGCCACCTGAGGGCTGGCCTAGGTTCCCCCTCGGTTACATGTATGATATTTATTTAGTTTTTGAATTGGATTTGCGTTTTTATATTATTGTGTCATCTATCATTTACTTAGCTGCCGGTTATATTTATTGTTTATCGGGTTTTGTTTGTATATTACAGATGCAAGATGTGGAGGCAAACTAACCTTACGCCATATGTCTACGGACATAATGTGGTCCACATACGTGACCAGTTTGACAATATGTCGCCTGAACAGGTAAATTTTAACTTTCGTATTATATGTAACTTACGTATTATATGTTGTATATGTTTGCATTGGTCTTATGTTCGCAGAATTTATTACTAGTATTTTTAAACCATTGTTTATATATTCTAATTTTGCTGATTACAGATAGTGTGGCAACCTTACGGGAATCTCAATCAGTATCCGGAATACTGCACGCAGGGCCGTGATATGTGGCATTGTTCTGTGCCTCTCATTTGTAATGAGAAGATTGAGTACCACCCCGCGGACAGGTTCATGAGACAGTTCGATTTTGTGCAGCGGGTCCCTACATATATTTGGAAACCCAGACGGGGTCACGGCAAGGATAGAAGATATGGGATTGGGCAAAAACACGACTGGCCTTTACTTTGTGGAGAGTTTATAGCCGTGTGGAATGACCGCCACACCCGTCTTATTAACGGCGAATTTGGCACGGGGACATCACCGGATTACATGAGATGGTATAGAGAGAGGACCCGCATCTTCATAAACCCACCTGAACTTGCCCCGCCATCTCACGGTTTCCGGGAGCATACGGGGTTGTTCAATAGAATGGTAACAACTAATTAAAGTTCATTAATATTTGATTGTTATTTTTCTGTTTGTATATTTCAATACTTATAAATTGTTTTTTTATTGGTTTTTTTTTTCAGAAAGCGGTATTGCGCCGCAATTTCAAATCGTTCAGATGGGCAAAAATGAAAACGGAAGTGGACTTACTACGAAAGGACTTCGCTGAAATGGGTATGAATCCGTATGGGTCAGCTGATGAACAGTCGGAAGAGGAGGATGACGATGACGACGACGACGACGATGGTGATGACGACCTACGTTACGACCCAAGAACTTACACTAGGGCTTCAAGTTGTCGGCGTCCCGACGAAAGAGGCAGAGGGGAAGGCGAATCTAGTAGCGGCGGGCGTAGCGGGGGTAGAAGATCGACTGGAGGTCGACCCCCGACTACAGATCAGGGTCCGGGTCCGAGTTCAAGCGGTCATCGTCGTCGTTCTTCTTTTGCTGGGTCGGACTACGTTCAGACCGATGTTCCGTTCGATCATCATAGACAATCATTTGGGTCGTACGAGCATCATCCTAGTCATCAGTCAACCGACAGTTGGAGTCGAGGGTTGACACTTACATCCCACGAGCGTGCGCCGCATCCAGAATCGCAGCAGCGACAAAGACAGCGTACGGAGCTAAATGAAATCGAAGAGTCTGCTGAGCCGTCATCGGATAGATTAACATCGGCGGGAAAGATGCTCCCTATGTCCAACTTTAAAACATTTAGTCGTTACAAAAAAAAATAAATGCACTGTTTTTGTATTTGATTTCTATGTTTGATTTGTACGTTATAATTTCCTAAGTTTAATTTGATTCGTATGTTTGATTTGTATGTTTGTAAAAAATATTCTGTATTTTAATTGATAGGACCAATATTGTGTTTTTACAAACCCTAAACCCTAAACCCTAAATTACAAACCCTAAACCCTAAATTACACACCCTAAATACCAAACCCTAAACCCTAAATTACAAACCCTAAACCCTAAATCCTAAATTCTAAACCCTAAACCCTAAACCGTAAATTACAAACCCTAAACCCTAAACCCTAAATTACAAACCCTAAATTACAAACCCTAAACCCTAAACCCTAAATATTCTGAAATATACATACAAACCGTACATTTAATGTACGGTTTGTACAGATTTCATACAAACCGTAGATTAAATGTACGGTTTGCATGTATTCTGTGCAAACCGTAAAAGTAATGTACGGTTTGTACCCCTGATTTAAGCAGCGCCATTTTACGAATGTACTTTTTGCACTGAATCACCGTTAATAACGTAAAAAAAAAAAACTACAAACCGTAAAAGTAATCTACGGTTTGTAGTGTAAATGACATTGGATACCATATCTATCAAAATAATTCCGACAACACCTTATCACTTTTGAATTATTATGACTTGACAACCCTATACGAAAATGACTACTTAATGCATTATTAAAGTTTGAAAATGACTGCACAAAAAAAAACACTACAAACCGTAAAAGTAATCTACGGTTTGTAGTGTAAATGACATTGGATACCATATCTATCAAAATAATTCCGACAACACCTTATCACTTTTGAATTATTATGATTTGACAACCCTATCCGGAAATGACTACTCAATGCATTATTAAAGTTTGGAAATGACTACACCAAAAATTCACTACAAACCGTAAAAGTAATTTACGGTTTGCAGTGTAAACTTACACTATAAATATGACTCAATTTTGCCAATTATAACAAACCATAAAATCAAACACAAAAACATTTCGGAAATCTCTAAAAAAATCCTCATTTCTCCCCAATAAAATATACAAACAAACACTTTTCGAAAATGAATTACAACTATGGTTTTGACAACAACCAATGGAATAACAACAATGCGAATTCATCCAGTGGCTCAAACGATGAGCTAACTGATTATTCAGAGCACTTTGAAGTTGATGAATTGACTTGGGAAACAAGGGATGAAATGCTTGCTGATCTTGCTGATGTGGCTGGAAATTGGGGTTTCATTCTTACGATTCGTAGGTCTGGAGGGGGTGATGGGAGCAGAACACCGTATGTTGATATTGTGTGTGATAAATCGGGGGTTTACGAAAAAAAGAAACCATCTTCCGTAAATTCAGGTACAAAGAAAAAAGATTGTCCATTTTTCATTAAAGGTTACGTAGTTAATGGTGAATGGATGTGTCACGTAGAAAATGGACAACATAACCACCCACCTCCAACTTACCTCCAAGGGCAAGCACGACGTGCTCGTTTAACCCAAGATGAAAAAGAAATTGTTAAAACTTTAAGGCAAAGTAGTTTTAAAGTTGGTGCAATATTAGAGGCCATAAAAAATCGAAATCCTGACAATGTATCAAACACAAAAACGATACATAATTTTTTTGGCCGGACTGAAATTTAAAGAACGAGATGGTAGAAAGCCGATACAGGAACTGTTTAATTTGTTGGATAGCCATCGCAACACATTCTACTATAATATGAACCCATCAACCCATTGCCTTGAGAACTTATTTTTTGCACACCCCGATTCTATAAGGATGTTCAAAGCTTTTCCTGATGTCTTGTTAATGGATTGTACATATAGGACAAACCGTTTTAATATGTCATTTCTAGAAGTCGTAGGAATGACATCAACGAACCAAACATATTGTTTAGGTTTTGTTTTCATGAGTGACGAGATAAAGGAAAGTTATATATGGGCATTGGAAAAATTTAAAGTTACATTGGAGGGGTGTATACTACCTAGGGTGTTTGTAACCGACAGGGAAATGGCCTTATCAAATGCTTTGTCCGTTGTTTTTCCCGATTCTCATCATATTTTGTGCACTTTTCATATTGCAAAATTTTTTTTGAAAAACTGCCGTAAAAAGATCCCTGACGAGGAGTGGCAAACGTTTCTAGATGATTGGGGTTTATTGGTTGATTCTGAGTCAATAGAGGAGTACAATCATAACCGAACTTATTTCAATTCCTCTTACAAATCGTACCCTGCTGTGATTAAGTATGTAGACAAGGTTTTAAATGATTATGCTGAAAAGTTTGTTGCATGCTATACCAACCACACAACACATCTAGGTAACAGAACTAGCAATCGAGCCGAACAACAACATGCTAAGCTGAAAAGATCCCTTTCCACAAATACTGGCACGCTTGAAACTGTTTGGGTAGAGGTGAATAGAATTCTAGAAAAACAGTTTGAGGATATTAAGATGAAATTGGATAAATGCAAGTCTTATTTTCCACATTCTGAACGAACACCTCTATTTATAAATCTTAGGTCGTATATCACACACTATGCCTTTGATTTATTATTTCAAGAACACAAAAAATGTAGTGGCCAGGCTGATGAGAATTGTTCTTGCGGTTTCAAATTGTCTCACGGTTTACCTTGTCATCATATTATGAGTGAACATATTTTATTCGGGAAGCCTCTTCCTCTAGAATATATTCATCCATTCTGGAAAAAATTAGACGTAATTGATGATAATGGGAACACCGATGATTATGGGGTAGAGGGTGATCTAGAAGAGTTTAAAAGTGTTTATGCTAGCAAAACGAATGTTGAAAAACGGCGTATGAAAACACAACTCCGAGAGATAACCGTACCAGCCAGAACATCCGTCAGTGACCCCGAAGTGAGAGTAAATAGGGGGAGACCTAGAAAAGGCGACAAATCTAGTAAGAGAGATAAGTCGGGATGGGAGTATGTGGAGGAACAGAGTGCTGGTGCTAGTAGGGACAAGGGCAAAGGCAAGGCGGATGAAACACCGGAGGTAAGGGTAAACCCAACTAGGAGGCCGCGAAACCAGAACCCTAAACCCACCCCCAATAGGCCAACCTTCCTGTACAGTGACCAAATATGGGTCATGTTACATAGTTACATCGAAATGGTTTATGATGTGCGTGGGGATGGTAACTGTGGGTTCCGGGTACTTGCAAATGCGACGGGTAAACAGCATGGGGAAGATGATTGGTACGCGGTAAGATGTGAATTGTTTCAAGAGCTGCAGCAAATGAAAGGTGTTTATTATGAGCTGTTTGAGAATCTTGACTTTGAAGCTTACCGGTATGATTACATTTTATCAAGTTTAAATTTTTATCATGATACAAATCCCGCACCTGCTGAGAAATGGATGAGATTTCCGTCGTATGGTTTTTTAATTGCTTCTCATTACAATATGCCAATTGTATTGTTGTCCTTATGGGAAAATCAAAATGGAGGGGTAAACATGTGGAACTCCACTTTTTTACCTCTTTATACTGGTCCGCCTCAGGGAACGACATATTACATCCCGACTGTAATGGTGTTCGTCAACAGTTGTCACTATGCTTAGGTTATTCCTAAAGAAAGGATCTTCCCAATGCCAGGAATTATAGCACGGTGGGAACAAACACGCACTGAGGTAGCTGCGCCATGGAAGGAACTTTTTCGACCAAATTTCAAATTATATATGGCGCTGGAAAAGCAATCGGGAAAGAAAAAAGCAAATGAAGAAGCTATAGACCTAAGTCCATAATCGATTTTTTATTTTTAATTTTATGTAAATTACTATTTTTTCCAATTTGTTGTAAATTTATATGATGTAAACAAATGTTTAATAAATTTGTTTTATGAAATTTAGTGCTATGAAATTTTGTTGTAAATTTTGTTTAATTTTGTTGTAAATTTTGTTGTAAATTTTGTTTAATAAATTTGTTTTATGAAATTTATAAGTTGATATTCATGTTTGCATATTGACTTAATTTCTTTTATGAAATTTATATAATTTATGATTGTTTCATTCAAGAAAATTGACGATTGACACCAAATTGACGACTTAGTTAATGTTTCATATTGCGTTATACAAGTGTTAAAAACAAACCAAAGGTACTTCACAAAAATTGACGATTTAGTTAATGATTCAATAAATATCAACTTATATACTTGACAAAAATATAACATGAACCAAAAACATAAAATTTATCAAATCAACTTTATTTGTGTAAATTTGTGTAAATTTTGTGTTTATTTTGAGAGATTGTTAGAAAATTGGTAATTTATAATATGTAAAATTTTAAAAATAAGGCATTTAGTTTTTTTATTAAAAAAAAATCATGTTTAATTTGAAAAAAATATTCAGTATTTTAATTTTAATTTTAATTATTAGAATTTTAATTTTAATTTTTAATGTGTAAATTTTTAAAAACGCTGTAAACCGTAGATTTAATCTACGGTTTACAGTGAATTACTGTAGACGTAGATTTAATCTACGGTTACTGCGTTTTAAAAGAAATTTTGCAGTGTATTAAGTGCACCTCTATTTATATCTATATTTATATTTATATTTATTATTTTGTTATGGCCCTGGCTAATCTTTTATTTATTATTCGTCTACCGAAACGAAGATCTAGTTTGTTATAAGTAGGGGTAATTCGCTATAAGTAGCTCATAACAACTTATATTCCTCCTAAATATCTTGATAAGTTCACATTTATCATAGGTATCACTTTATAATTATTTAGTTTATTTACTAAATTGTCATACAAACCAATATCTTGATAAGTTCACATTTCTCATAGGTAGCACTTTATAATTATTTAGTTTATTTACTAAATTGTCATACAAACCAAAATATAATAGACATATTTTATCTTTCTACAACCCCAAAAAAATAGTTTTAAATTACAAAAAAATAAAAAAAACACAAAAAAATTATAAAAATCACAAAAATCACAAAAAATATAAAAAATAACAAAAATAACAAAAAATTATAAAAAAAATGAAAAAAATCACAAAAAATAACAAAAAATAACAAAAAATAACAAAAAATCAAAAAAATCATTAAAAAAATACAAAAATCACAAAAAAAAATTAAAAAAATTACAAAAAAATTACAATTTTTTTTTGTCAATATAACACTTTTTATACCGAAAAATCAAAAAAATATAAAAAATCACAAAAACTTATAAAAAATACAAAAAATTATTAAAAAAATCAAAAAATCACAAAAATAAAAAAATAAAAAAATAAAAAAATCATAAACTTTTAAAAAAATTACAAAAAATATATAATTTTTTCTTGTCAATATAACAACTTTTATACCGAAAAGTGATTTTTATTATACAAAAAAATGGTATTTCCAGGATAAATGTGCATTTTTTTAATCTAAATGAGGTGAAAGTGCATCTAGTTCAGTCAAAAATACATATAATTCAGTCAAAAGCGTATATAGTTCAATAAAAGTGCATATAGTTCAGTCGAAAGTGTATATAGTTAGTCAAAAATACATAAAATTGAGTCGAAATTGCATTCAATTCAACTGAAAGTACATCTAGTTCCGTTGAAAGTGCATACAATTCAGTCGAAAGTAAATATAGTTTAATAAAAGTGAGTATGCATATAGTTCAGCTAAAAGTGCATCTGGTTCAGCTGAAAGTACATCTGGTTCAGCTTAAAGTGCATCTAATTTAGTGGAAAGTACATATAGTTAAGTCAAAAGTGCATATAGTCTAGTCGAAAATGAATATAGTACAGTCGAAAGTGCATATAGTTCTGTTAAAAATGCATCTGATTCAGCTAAAAGTGCATCTGGTTCAACTGAAAGTGCATATAGTTCAACTGAAAGTGCATATGGTTCAGCTAAAAGTGTATCTGGTTCAACTGAAAGTGCATATGGTTCAGACAAAAGTGCATCTAGTTCAATAAAAGTGCATATCGTTATGTAAAACCTGCATCTGGTTCAACTAAAAGTGCATATGGTTCAGCTGAAAGTGCATATAGTTCAGCTAAAAGTGCATCTGGTTCAGTCGAAAGTACATCTAGTACAGTCGAAAGTGCATAAAGTTCAATAAAAGTGATTTTTTTTGTGATTTTTGTGATTTTTTTTTTATAATTTTGTTATTTTTTTCATTTTTTTAATCATATTTTGTGATTTTTTTCATTTTTTTATAATTTTATGTGATTTTTTTCATTTTTTTATTTCCTTTGTGATTTTTTGTATATTTTTTTTTCATTTTTTGTGATTTTTTTTTATAAAAATACATTTTTTTTTATTTTTACAATTTTTTGTGATTTTTTGTGATCTTTTTTGAGATTTTTTGTATTTTATATAATTTTATGTGTTTTTTTTTTCATTTTAAATATGTGTATGACGTTCTGGTAAATAAAGTAAATAATTAAAAAGTGGTACCTATATGGAATATGAACTTATGGAGGTAGCTATGAGTAATATAAGTTCAAAAATGGTACCTATTAAGCATTATTTGTTATAGGTATTCCATTTTTGTTTTGATTATTAATTGTTCTTCTGCATTTATTTTAATTATCTATTCGTTTGATTGCTAGCAGTACTACTTAGTTTTTTAATCATTGCGATATACTGTTAAGTTATATATTAAATCCGTAATTGTTTAATCCTTCTAGCTTGCGAAACAAATAAGGTTTAATAACTATCTGGTTTTAAATTATTAGATTTTATGAAGAACAATCAATTAGATTAAATACTTCCGCTTGTCTTTGTATTGTTTAGCTTTATCGATCCCTCTTAGGGGTGGGATTTTTTACCGGAAAACCGAACCGGAAAAAACCGTTCGGTTCGGTTTTGTTTATAAAAAAACCCAAACAAAAATCCCGTTTGGTTTCGGTATATAGTTTTGGTACCGAAAAACCCCCGAATCGAACCGAAAACCGGAAAAAAAGCCGTAAACCGATTAAAAATACAATTTTATACACTTTTATTTATAAATAATTATGTTTGATGTTTCAAGTAAAATCTTACTTATTTCAGGTATATGGAAGAAAAGTAAAAAAACAAATGAGTGAGAATTTTATTTTTATATTATTCCATTATTTTAAATTGTAAAAATTATATAAAGGTAACATCTAACATGGTATATGCATCTAACATGAATAGGAAACATAAATTATATTATTCACATTTTATTCGTAGCAAAACATATTTTGAAAAATTATATCTTTACAATTGATACAATTTTTTATTAATAATCCTTAATTTTTTTCACATAAATATTTATTTACTATATATATATCATAAAATTAGTTTTTAACTTTTAAATATAAATCATTTTGACTATTTAACTTTTGAATATGTATCAAAAAATCGTTTTCAATCGAAAACGAACCGAAAATACCGGTTCGGTTCGGTTCGGTACGGTTTTATCTTTGAAAATAGCCAAACCGAACCGAAACCAAAATTATTTTCGGTTTGATTCCGATTTTCTTCAAAACCGAACCGTACCGAATCAGTACCATCCCTAATCCCTCTAATTATCTAAGCTACAGTAGTATTAAATCTTAACCGCTTATTTAGGGTTGTTTGATAGTAAGGGTTTATAAGATCGGTGTTTTCTAATAAGTTATAATTAAGGAGAGATATGAATATTATTCCAAGGGTAAATATTTGAAATGTTAATTGATATATTTTTGCATCCATGATGAGGATTAAATTCCAATGGTGAATGTTAAATTAGACCAATATTTGTTGATTATTTCCAACTATTATTATTTTAAAATTGTTATTTCTTGTTTTTAGTATTTAATTATTTTATATTTCAAGTTACATAAAATTAGACTAAATACTTTATTATACTTTATGTGGACACGATCATTACTTCCCGCTAACTAGATATTATTTTCATAAGTTAAGGTTTATTTTTGATTGATTGCCATGGCACATCAATCCTGCTCTTAATTACCTTTAATACTGTTTTTTTTTAGTTGGTAGGAACATAGATTTTGTTCCATTTTAGGGTTTTTGTGATTTTGTTGGTTTTATTTAGTGTTTTTTCTGTATTATCTTGGACCTTTTATTGGCACCCAATTCAAAAATAATACGGAATTTTCAAGTAACATGCTCTTTAATTACTTCTATTACTGTTTTTATTACTTGGTTCGGGTTCTCCGATTGAGCTCCTTTTTATTTAGTATTTCTCTTAATTATAGTAAGTTTTATTGACACCATATAGCCGCCTCTCTGTTACTTCTATTACTGTTTTTTTTCCGGTATGTATTATTTTTTTAGTTGGTAGGAACATTAGTAACATGGATTTTGTTCAATTTTGGAGTTTTTTCTGATTCAGTTCCATGTAATGGTTTTATTTATATCATCTTTGTATATCCTGTACCTTTTATTGGTACCCAATTGAATTTTTTTTAGACTTTTCTTGTAATGAGTTTTATTTCCTTAAACTATACGGTTTTTTTATTCAGTTCCACATTTTTTTTAATAAATATTACTGGTTGAAAACAAGTACCATTTGATGAGGTAATCCGTGCTCTTAATCACTTCTAAATTCTAATACTATTTTTTTAGTAGCTACTTGGGTAGCATATATTGTGTTTAATCTTCATTACTGTCGAATATATTTCTTTTATTGGTAACTTATTAAAATAAGAACGGGTAAAGGGTTTATAAGTAAAAGTATTAGGATTTTAGAAAGATTGCAGTAAGTCCGCTTTACTTGTAAATCGGTTAAGTTTCGATGAAAAATAGAGTTTTTGGAATTGCTCCCTTTTAATTGGAATCAAATTTGCAGTATTCGGCTTGTGATAATAACTAATTACTTAAATTTGTCAGTTTTAGTATTATGTTATGGAGATAGTTCCACAATAAGGGCTTATTTGATTGCAGTTTGTTGTAACTTTGAATTATCTTATCGGAGTATGATACAACCAATAAGTTTAGTAGACTTCAGTGGTTGATCACATACATAAACTATAAAATAAAAACAATATACCTTTAGCTGCTATTGCGTTGATATTTCGGTCGGGAACAACTATGTAAAGGCTTTTTTTGACAGTTTTTTATTTAAGCCGGCAGAAACTTTGAACTTTACTAAAATATCCCTTTGTTGTACTAAAATTAATTTTTAACAAAATTCTCTAATGTGTCAAATACACGTTCTCAAGTCAGTTTACATAATTGACAAAAAAAATTATCGCTAATAAATTTTACGGTTCCGAAGATATATCTACTTGTAAACGTTAGATTGATGGGCTAATCTCTTCTAATTCGATTTTTTTTTCTAGCATGTTGGTAATTCTTTTCTATTACGAGTTTTTGCTGGATATAGAAATATATGATCATTTAATTTAAAGGAGAACAAATCAATGTATCATCTGATTTTTCTTCAATTTTGTATTGTCATTTACAGAAATTCGGCACACCAACCGCTTGACAAAAGGCCAAGCGTATTTCTCAAGGTATGTTATGTTTCATTTACACATACTTTGTTTAAGTTTCCTTTTCAATCAAATGCAAGTGTATATCATAATTGGATGTATGCTTAAAAGCCTTAATTTTTTTTGTTCCTTTACAAAATTGCTATTCTTTTGTTTGGTTAACAGACCCTGAAATTCTTGCTATTCTTTTGTTTGGTTAATAGACGATATGAAATGATTGATACATATACTTTATTTATATTGTGTCAAAATGAGCAGCCATAAATCAATTACAGGTGTTTGCTGGTTTATTCCGTGGAGATCTGCTTATGATCTTATTATGTTAGAATACTACTTTTTCATACTATTTTGTCACTATTTTTATCTTTACTTCTATTACTAATCTAATCTTGTGTACTAAAGGAAAGTGAGCAACTACAGTTTCATAATACTCAACATTCGGCTATAGTTTATTTTCTTTAATTAATAATGTCGAGATTAAGTGTTCATTAAGAGTAATGATAATTCTTGGCGGAACGTCAAAGTAATTGTGAACTCATACATGTATATCGCCAACTCTTGCTTTTTTGTAAGTTTTCACCGTTTGGGTGATTTTGGTATTGTTTTGGGTATTTTGGTGTGTGTTTTTTGGGTGATTTTTTTTTGTTTCTTTTCATATTTTGATGGATTATTTTTTTCTTACGAATTAATGGATTGTGTATTTGAGAACTTCTTGAATAACTGACTTTCTTCCAAATCCGGTCGACGACTAACTACACGCTGGGTACTTTTTTCTCATATTTAGTGATACACAACTATGAATTCGCATTTTAGTTCTGAATTAATGAAGGGATGAAAAATTCTCAAATTTAGCATTTGTTTGGGAAGTTTGTTGGTTAATATTTCTATTACATTGTACCATTTATTTTGTTGATATTGGTTTGAAAAATGTTGAATCACACGGTTACATATTGAATGGTTTAGGATGATGTGATTATTACTTTTTTTTTTGTTTAATTGGTAAAAGGGTTGTATGTTTATGGTCATAAAAGTTTACTAGAAGTATAACTATGTCATTTTAAAATGAAAAACATATTTGCATAATAAGATCAGGGAAACGAAATTACAGATTCCGATTGGTTTTTCTAAGTTGATCGGTTGTATAAAAGAAGGAAAGAAAATGAATTGCTATCTTTTCAGGAATTATTTTGCACACCTTTATTTGGTTTATGAAGCAGCATGTGTTTGATTATTTGTTAAAAGTGGATGAGAATCTGCTCATGTTGTTTTTTATGTCTTATTTTATAATGTTTTGTCAAAAGGATGTCAGTTACGTACAATCAAATTTTAATATGTATTATTGGTCAGATATCGATTTAAACAAATATGATTTCATATTGACTTTAGTTCCACTAAGTTTTAGGGGACAATTTGTTCCAAAGTTTTTGTCAATCCTACTTTACTTCGTAATAATATTGCTTATTTGGAAGTTAACTGCGTATATGTTTTTATGTTTATAATCTGCTATGTATGGTGTTATGTTGGGGAAATCATAGTACAAGACTTGGTTTAGAACCTATGTAAGTGAAATAGTGTTAAAAAAGCATAGGGATTAACTAACTTAATTTTGCTCTCCATGACATTGAGTTGAAAATCCGTAACGGATAAAAAATATATTATAATGATAATCCATGTATGTAGTTTGTTACTTTCCACACTTATGCTCTGATGAGGAGTTGTGTACCATTCTCTTTTGCTTTTTGTTGTTAGTTTTAAGTTTTAACATATTTGTGGCTGATAATTATGTTCATTCCACTTTCTTTTAAGTTTTAATTAGTTTTGAGAGGCATATGGAGCGTGAGATTTAGTTGACGTGACCAGCCTAAAATCTTATAGACTCTACCCGCTGTTTCGAATAAACGTGTAATATTCCGATTAGAGAAAAACAGGTGGGTATGACATAGCAAATCCTCAATGTAAGTTATGAACATCTAAATCTGCATTTCTACCATGTGGTGAGAGAAAATAGAAACTAGATAAAATAAATGTTATAAATAGGACATTGAGGCGAATATAAAGTAAAAGTGGTGAACGTAAATTACATATTAGGATTGAATTTTGTACGTTCTCGCTTTCTGTTGTATTAAAGAAAGATAAAAAAATATAAATTACCATCTTTTTTATGGTGATGGGATGTACAACTAAATGTTGTTTATGTGTGAAAAGTATATTTTAATTTCATTGAGGTGTTGATCAAGTGCCTGATTATGATTTCAGATGTTCCCCAAAATAGTTTCATTCCAAAACAATTATTATTTTTAGAATGTACCTAATGTCATTTCATTCTTGAAAGATTTTATCTTCTCTGTTGTCTGAACTCTGTTTTAGTATAGTTTTTTCTTAGGGATCCTTTTTTCCAAATTTACTATGTGTAAAAAGTGTTGTGAAATCCTTTTCTTTAAACAGTTCCTTTTTTTAAGAAAAACTCAGCCCGGTTTTGAAATATCTGTGCTTAATTTGTACAGGTTAAAAATTATTTCCTCTCTCTATTTGAAGGAGTATTTTGTACAACTTAATATGGTTTAACATTGAGGCTAGTAAACTACCTGTCTTATTAGGGTAACTTGGCGTTTGAAAACTTATAGTGTTTCGATTATTGATCAAATTATTTTCAGGAATCGCAGGATCACAGAGTTGTTAGTCATGTCGACCTCGTACCTACCAGCGACGACTGAGTCCCTCGACAAAGTCGCTGAAGCTAAATCACCATCTGAGGGAATCTCTATCCTCTACCATGTACTTGAAAACCCATCATCTTCACCTGAATCTTTACGTGTAAAAGAAAAGGCCATCTCAAACCTCTCAGACCTTCTTAGACAAGAGAACAGGGCAGAGGACCTTAGGAACCTCATCACGAAACTAAAGCCTTTCTTTCCCCTAATCCCAAAGGCTAAAACCGCAAGCTCCATTTCTCCCTCCGAAACCTTCCAAAGGCAAAAGCTTCTCTAACCGCAGCTAGAACGGCGGAAAACACGATCTACGTGCCACCAGACCAGCAAGGTAACATAGACTTACAGAGCGGTATTCTACACACCGAAGAAAAGGATTACAAAACTGGGTACAGCTATTTTTACGAAGCGTTTTGAGGCATTTAATGCCCTCGAAGACTCAAGAGCTGTATACAGTCTTAAATACATGCTGTTGTGTAAGATCATGGTGAGCCAAAGCGATGATGTAGAGGGGATATTGTCCTCGGCCAAGGTGGAGTTAGGGACCTGAGGTAGATGCAATGAAAGCTGTGGCTAATGCTCATGCCAAACGCTCACTTAAGCTCTTTGAGACTGCTCTCAGGGACTTTAAGGCACAGCTTGAGGAAGACCCAATAGTGCATCGCCACCTGTCGTCCCTTTACGACACCCTTCTTGAGCAGAATTTGTGTAGGTTGATTGAGCCGTTTTCGAAAGTTGAGATTGTTCATATTCCCGATCTGATTGAGCTGCCAATAGACCATGTGGAGAAAAAGCCCTCTCAAATGATTTTGGATGAAATTTGCTGGGACATTGGATCAAGGAGCTGGTTGTCTTGTTATCTTCGATGATCCTAAGACAGATGCGATATACCCAGCTACATTGGAGACAATTTCGAATATCGGTAAGGTTGTTGATAGCCTCTATACGAGGTCTGCGAAGATCATGGCGTGAGGTTGTGGCTGCTGGACCCACTTTCTTTTTTCTACACTGCTTCTAATTTTATGTCATCCATCAGAACTTTATATTTGCCTTTTGAATTACAGTTTGTGCCAGCATGGTGAAAACCCAATTTATCTTCCCTTTTTAGTATCTTTGAGAACTTATTGTGTGTCATTCTATGAACTTGTTTATTTCTCTTATGACCGGTAAACTTTTTCATTTTATGAAAGTTGTGTTGTTTGGGGGTGGTTGTTACTTCATTATAAGTTGGGCTAATTGTTTGGACATTACGTTCCCGTTCTTCTTGTGCCGATGCATTTTGAGTTGAAGTTTGTGCCGATGCATTTTGAGTTGAAGTTTGTGCCCATTTGGTAAAGAAAAAGTAACATTTTTCTAACACGAGAGCATATTTGAGAACTACTTGTGTCGTATGAACTTGTTGATTGCTGTCATGATCGGTTAACATCTTTAAAAGTCTGCCCCTTGTAGGAGCTATGTTTCCTTTGTTTTTTGTGTGTATGGCCTTTAATTATGAATTTAGCTACTTGTTTGGAAACCTGGTTACCTTTGTGCTTATCGGAAAGAGTCTGAAACTTGCTACGATAGCTCATTGTCATTGACTATAACTACAACTACAAAGATCGTTTAAGAAAAAATGAATCCATTTTTGAACAACTTTTTTCAATATTGCACAACTGTATATTGCTTAAGGACAAATTTGCACAGTTATGTTATAACAATTAGATTTTAATTCACAAAAAAGCGTTCAAATTAAAATCTTATTGAACAACCCACAGGTTTAACCAATTCGGATCAATATTAGTCTTAATAATTGGAATGAGATCTTTATGCCAAATTACATAGAATCTAAGTTGATAACTAGACCCTCCTTAATAGGTCAAATGTTATGTCTTCTCAAAATTCTAATTCCATCACTTTTAGCAAATAAGGAAAAGAAAAATAGAGGATTGAATGTGATTTTATCAAAACCTATCTCCTACATTTATGTGATTCATGTTAATTTTCACAACCAAATTGAAAGAATCCATTTGTCAAAAAAAGAAAAGAAAAAGAATCCTACTATTATTTCTTTATTGTGTGTGGTCAATATACGTTCACTTAAATAGAACACCTATTTCAAGTTTTCTATTCTTTTGGTGAAAACCTCAAGAAAGTATTAAAAAAACAGTTGTGAGTTCGTTAGAAATTCTGTATAGAATATAGAATAGAATATAGAAAGAGGAAAGAGATATGCTAGCTAGTTTGAGACTAACTCCTCTCTTGTCAAATGAATATGGAAAAAGAATAAGAAGAAGTTTCACTTGCAGAGCTGAGGACGAAACTGTAGGTTTGGTACCTAGTAAGACCAAGAAGAAGGTTTTGGTCGTCGGCTCGGGCTGGGCTGGCCTCGGCGCTGCTTATCATCTCTCTAAGCAGGTCTCCGTTTTTCTTAACCTTTATTTTTTTGGTGTTATCTAGCAAGAAATATCAACTACTAGTCTACCACTATAATAACCGACTGTTTATGATTAATGAGATGTTTAAATAGTGACAGTTTTTATTTGTGACGAACTGTTGAGCGACGGTTTTTATGACAAATTAGTCGATTTGTAACACCTTTTCGAATTAGTGACAACTTTAGGACAACTTTTGACACTCATGCCAACTATTTTTAGCAAAAGTTACATGTCCATGATTTAGCAAAAAGTACAAATCCTGATGTTACTTAGAAAAAGTTACTGCATGAGACAAAAGCAGGAAACTCCACAAGGATGATATATGTTTTTTTATAAGGGGGCTCAAAGCCTCAAATGCTAATTTTCATATGTTTTAGTAAAAACGCAGTGGAGATAGTTACTTTTTATTTTGTCAACTTTTTTATGAAAATAGGAAGGACTACCCAGTCCGTAGTCTCTTCACCTAGTCCTTAGGTTAGTGCTAGATGTGCAAACTGATCAATCTTGTTGCTTAATTTGCTAATTTGTGGTCTTTTGACTCCTTATAGAACTGTTTTGTACATTTTAGTAGGCTAATCGTTTTAGGCATGAGTCGCTTGACAGTCCAGCGAGATCCAACGGTTTTTCATTCTTGGATCTTTTATTTATTTATTTTACAGTTTTAGTAAATCCTTCTTTTCTGTACATTCAACTGAACAACTAGCAGGTTTTTAATTAGGTTCAAACAATTAGTATGTGTATGTGTGTGTCTGGAGATATCTGAATTGCAACTCAAAATGAAATAATTGCGATTGTCACATTATTGAATGAACATAACCTGCATGCCTATCATTTTGCTCAAATACGATAATGGGTTGTTAAAAGTGTTTTTTTCCAACTTTGTTTAGGGTTTTAATGTGTCTGTGGTGGAAGGAGGCTATGATTCTGCGCCTACTAGGTTAGATAGCAGTCCTGATGATTTCGGAATAAGAGGTATATCGCATTAAAATACTTTAATCTGTGAATATCTATATTTTCGTAGTAGTGCGTGTTATTTTGGAAAATGAAGTGATGACTAATGGAAGTCCTCATTTCTCTGTTGTTTGCTCAACTCTTTCCCTGTTCTAGGTCGAAGAAGCCCTTCTAACATCATTACACAGTTCGTAATATCATTTAATAAAAGATGTGGTGTGCTTCTTGTATGTTTAGATACGTACAGTTATTCATCTAATTTAGTTGATGAGGTTGGTATTCATGAAAATCTGTTGGTCGAATGATTTAGTAGGCTTTACATGGTTCCAACAGTTATCTTTTCATATATTATCATTAGCATTAGCATAAATGAAAAGAAAATATTCTTTTTGGTTCCTTCCATCTGTTTAAGATTTTAGAGTTGTTGAGTTATAGGTTTTGTTTTAAAGTTCTGGCTTATGCTGTTGCGGAAATAAATTTTCTAATTAATATTTTCCGCTATAGCAATGTGGTTGTCCCTGAATTTCTTGTTTATGTTCAGTTTTTTGTATCCCTGCCGGTTTCGGAATCAGAGGATTTTTTTTTATGAAATATGAGTCTCACAGGGTTCTCAACCTTGTTTGCAAAATAAACTTGATAATATCCACATAAAGTTGTTAATTAGGAAACAAAGCTACGTTAGGGAATTTTCCAGATCAGACTGCTATTCTTGCTCTTGTTTAGGTGATAAGGGAAGTTTATTTCTTACTTTTCTACTAATAATACTGTGTTCTGTTCTAATTGGATTTACGGCAATCTTAATTATTTCAGCCATGCTGATCATTAATTCCGGTGTTAGTGATCATTGTTGTTCATTTAATTGGTTTGTTGCTCAAAAAATGTCAAAGGTAATTTGGTTGGCTTGAGTTAGCCTTGATGCTTTTGCAAATTTGTGGTCTTTGCGATTCCTTAACAATTTTTGCACTGAAATAGTTTCTGCTTATAAGACATTTTGGACTTCTTTTACATGCTATTATGTCTCTATAATTCCCATGGTGTCGCGCATTCTCATGGTGTTACGAGTTAGATTTTTGAATCTACATAAATCCAGTGGTGTCGAGCATCTAAGATTGGTTGCGTGAAATATATATCTGCCAGTGGTTTAACAATCTTTTTTAAGCTACCTAGCAGCCCATGTCCAATCATTTTTCATTTTATTGACGAGGTTGGTCACGGAATCACTACTTATTTTATCTTTTAATTTAGGTTTTTGGTATCCATTTCGAAATATTTTCAACCTTGTTGAAGAGCTTGGCATTGACCCATTCACGAAATGGACGAAATTTGCACAATATTCAAGAAAAGGCTTGGAGGTAAATGAATCTAAAATTTTGGATCTGATATTGTTTTTGTTTTACATCTTTAACAAACTATGTGATATATTGGCTTGGCTTGCCTTGTGTATTCCTGCAATACAGGCAAGTGCATTTGAAGTTTGTTTTCTTGTTTTTTTCCCCATGTATATGTGTTTTTTTTTTTAATGAAAGCTTAGTGTTAGCTATTGATGTTTGATATTCCCCCCAAAAGTAAGTATCATAGAGAACATTTAAAAACAATGTTGTTAACATTCGATTTTGGGGGCTGTGAGATAAGAAGTTACATTTTGGATCATTCTCTAATATAAATCTGAAGTGGTTCAATAGGGGGACAATATAGATTTACTTCCCAAAATCTTAGTACTTTGTTGATAAATTCACTTAATTACTAAAGTTATTTTCAGTTTTGAAAAGGAACATTCATATCATTTTTTTCCTGAAATTGTGCCCAAGGACTCGAAATTTGAAATTTGTGAGGCCTCTGTTTGTGTTACTTCATATGATGCAATTTCAACTCCAGTGTGTCTTGTTGCAGGTGGAATTTCCAATATTCCAGAATACACCAAAATTACCTGCTCCATTTGGCACTTTACTCTACCCTAAGGTATGAGTTATAGTAAATCTTAATCTAATGTATTCTTGTCGGAAATAGGAACAACTCCGGTAGAGGAGTAGTACCTAACACACATAAATAAGTTTTTAAAAGTTGTTTGTAGTTCACTCGGCTTTCTTTGGCAGATCGGCTGTCTTCCCTTCCATTGATGGCTTCAGGTTGCTCTCCGCTTTATTTTAAATATAATCAATATGAGTAATAATTAAGCAACCAGATAACTCTCTCCTTTTTTTCTTTCTCAATTGAACAATAGCAAGTGTTTTTGTTTGTAGTGGTGGATTTCGACAACACCGACTCGTCTTGGAGAAAATATGATGCAAGTAAGGACCCTTTGAACTTTGCAATCTCTCCTGGGGTGTTCAAGAGTCATATTAGCGACAACCCAAAAAAATGAATTATTGCAGTAAACATTTTGGTATTTTCAAATCATCAAAAGTGAATGGTTTTGTTTTCCCAGTGAGCTATATATGGAAGAAAAGTAATATATACTACATTAGTATCGAATATGTAACTTATTATTTAATAACCATATTTCAAGTGGCTTGATCCATGACCTTTCAGTTACTGCAAGGGAGCTATTTAAAAACTTTGGATGCTCAGAGAGACTCTATCAGGATGTGCTGAATCCGCTTCTTGAAGTAGGGTTGTTTGCACCAGCAGAGCAATGTAGTGCAGCTGCCACAATAGGAATGCTTTATTATCTTGTCCTCGCCCACCAGGTTTCATTTTTTATTATTTTCTCTTTCGGCGTAAGCTTAGCTGCAATTTCCTGCGTATTCCAATTTCCATCTTTTTTTAACATTTCTTATTTTGCTTGATCGGACACGTTTTGCTGATCACTGGGCAGTATAAATATAGTACTCGGAGATACAGCCAATTTTGTGTGGACAAATAGAATAAGCGATTTGATACACAGAGTTCAAATGTTATTTTTGTTTGTGGCTAAAGTATAAACTACACCGTCACTTGATAGCGGAATAAAATTTCACCAACTCTGCTGTGTATGGCAACTTTTCCCACCAAGTGGTTGCCGTAGCACCTTTTCTTTTATGTGTAAACTCATTTAAAAAGGAAAATCCTTTTTAGGTTGTTGAGGTGAGAATTTGTCTCTCCATGAACCTACAGTTAACGCCCTTCTAACTTAATTATATGAACATAGTGGTTGCAGAATGCTAATTGTTTGCGTTGCTATGGTTTCCATGTTAATGTGGCCCTCAGTCAGAAATTTAGACAGATTTCATTTGCAGAAAGATTTTGATATGGTGTGGTGTCGTGGGACAGTTAGAGAAAAAATATTCGAGCCATGGAAGGATTTAATGAAAGCGCAAGGCTGTAAATTTCTAGAGGGAAGAAAAGTAACAGATTTAGACTTTAACGAGGAAAGTGGGTGCATATGTGGAGTGGTTTGTGGTAAGGAGAGTTTGAAAGCTGATGCGGTAGTTTTGGCTGTTAGTGTCTCCATGTTGCAGGACATTATTCAGAACAGGTATGTTTAAAACCAATGTCTCTAATGCTCTTTTCAGTTAATTTGATTTTTTACTTTAGTTATATCAGAAGAGCGTATTTTTTTCCCTTGTAAATGGTTGCAACTTGGGTCTATAGAAACGGTTAGTTGTAATTAGGAAAAGCTAATTTGGGAATGGCGTGAAATAAAGAGTTTGGCACTCTTGTAATCTAGGTCTCGAATCAAAATATCTCCTTTGCGGTAAAGGTCTCATCAATGATGGTTTATTTCGAAATGTATGTCGGATTTATGGTTGGAGTTTGGTATCGTACACCATTATACCTTTTTTTTGGCATCTTAAATCCGTGTTTCTCTTAGAAACATCTTAAGAGCGTCCAAATGCCATTTTTATTGCCCTCCTCCTTTTCTTTTTTGTGGGGTCTAAGAATGAATGCTTTTTGGAGTAAAGATTTCCCCCCTTTGTTTTCTGGTTTCTAAACCAATAAAGGTATGTGTCACCTCTGTTTTAAAATTCGCGCTACGTAGCGCTACGTAGCGCGAAATAGCGCTTTTTTGGTAAAAAACGCAACGAAAAATCACGATTTTGGGTGGAATTGCGCTAAAATCGCGCTATAGGGGACCAAAAGCGCAAAAAGCGCGAAATTCTGGACCAAAAGCGTAAATAGCGAGTTAAAAAAAAACAGTGGATCTAAATAATTAATATATATTGTGTAATTTTCATAAAAGTGTCTGCAGTCCAGATGGTTGAGACAGTGCTGTGTTTTCCAACAAACCCAGGTTCGAAACTCAGCAACAACAAAGTTTTTTTTTTTTATTATTATTACTATCTAATATAACTATACATTTCTTTTTTTTTTTTGTTATATATTCTAAAGTTTAATGCATATTTAGGCAAAAAAAAATACACCGCAAAGCGCTACATAGCAACGCTATTAGCGCTTTTAGCGTTTCTCTCGAAAAAACACTACGATAGCGATAACGCTATTTAAAACACTGTGTGTCACTGAGGACAATGAGTTCCAAAACTGTATATAATACTGTATTTTGGGTTCTTTTCACTTTACTCTAAAGTCCTTAATATTCTCTTAACCATTTTATTCCTTCGTAAGCGTGAACTACAACCAAAAGGAGTAGTCAATTGGATACACTAAAAGCCTTCGCAGTTTAGGTTCTTTTCCGATCCTGCTCCCTTTTTTTAACTTGCTATGATTTTGATTTAGTGCAGCATTATGTACAAGGGATGAGTTTCTCAAAGTTTTAAACTTGGCTAGCATTGATCTTGTCACAGTTAAGCTGCAGCTTGACATAAAGGTAAACAATTTAAAGCTTTTCACCTTTTTTCTTTGCTAGACACATAATTTTTCATTTGCTCTTCGAGTCTAGAAAATATAAGCATTTTTCTGTATCTCATATTTCAAACTAGACTATAAAGGTTCGAGTTTCATGTTCAGTTGATTATGATGAGACGAGTTTTCATTAACAGTTCAATAAAACAATTGAGAGAAAGTACAAACTATGAAAACATAAAAATGGTCAGTTTTCTTATTTGCTGGATTAAAAGCGCCTGTTAACTGCATTTATTCTATGCATATGCGACAGATATACTTTTAAGAAAAGGTGCAATGCTTTTCTTTTGGAGCTGTTTTGTACCATATTCGCATTTTAATGGCGTGGTTCTTACAGATTAATTCGAAGAAAACATAATTTGTGTGTACATTTATAGATAGCATCACATAGCATTGCCAGTATTAAAGTGATCATTTTGATTGCTTCATCATTGAACTATTGATTAAGGTTTTATAGGTCCCAGTTATAGTTTTCCAGGCATCATTTATGTAATAATCCTGCAAATAAATTATAAGTTCAAAATACACTTGTCAGCATGTGGAGAACAGAGTTAATAAGCTAAAATTAAGCACACTTATGCGGAGTGAGAGTAGAGCTTATTGATGTATCTATTCAATATATCTAATCGCCCTCTTTTCTTTAGTAGTCAACATGAAAATACTCCTCTACTAAAACGTCTTGCATCTAGTTGTTTGTACTTTGTATTAAGGCCTTAATGTTCTCTTAATTATACTATTCCTTTTGGTTTGTTTTGGAAAAATAGAGGAAAATACAGAAGCTATTTTGAGTCTCTTGGTTTTTCGTTTCTGAAAACTTCAAATATATTATGGTTATGTGCTGTTGGTAGTACTGCATTTCTTTGAACTAATTATGATTTTATGTGTAATTGCATAAAACCAGGTTAATATTCCAAATCCCGTTAATGCGTGCTCTGGATTAGACGATTCAAAAGGCTGGACTTTCTCCGAGTTGAATGCAATTTATGATGAGCATAAAGAGAACCCCACCACAGTTGTTCAAGCTGACTTAGTAAGCATGAACTTGACCAATATATCCCCCCAAATTGTAGATTAAAATACACTAGTTCTCTTTGCTGATCTGTGTTTGTCTTGTTTTATTTTTGTTTTGTAGTTTCATGCCAATGAATTTTTGCCGATGAAGGATGAAGATGTAGTTGCCAAAGCTATGAATCACCTCTCCAGGTGTATCAAAGGTTTAGAGAACGCCACTGTACTTGATAAGGAAATTGGAAGATTTCCAAGATCTCTCACTCATTTTTTCCCAGGTTGACAATGTGTCTTTAGCAAGTTTTTTTTAATATTTATTTCCCCCATATTCTATCGTGCTGTTGGCGATTCCTGAAGCTCTATGACCATATCTATAATTTGGTATTGTTTGCAATGTATGCATATCGATGCTCTCGTGATTATGATTATGCTCTTGTTAGTAATTAGTTATTCGTTTCTTTTGAAGGTTCATATAACTACATGATGCGTGGATCTACATCTTTTCCTAACTTGTTCATGGCCGGAGACTGGATAATTAACAGGCATGGTTCGTGGTCACAGGTTGGAACTCCTCAACTCTAATCTTGAATTAAGTATTTATTTTTATTAAAAGAAATAAATATGTTGTTTTAGCTCTATATACCATTTACCGATACATATCATTCTTGTCTTACAATGAATCAGGAGAAATCATTTGTGACGGGACTTGAAGCAGCTAATAGAGTGGTGGACTATCTCGGGGAAGGCACTTTTTCTAAAATTATACCAGTTGAAGAGGATGAACCTCACATTCAAGCTTTACGCTCTCTCAACCGAAACTTGAATGATGTAATGTCCCAACTCCCATGGTCGGACTACTTCATACAGTAAATTTCCCAAATAGAATAAAAGAAGCATTTGCCAAACAGAATATGTTAATATATCTTTTTATCCTCTTAAATAAGATTTAAAAAAAACGGAAAGATTTTATATTGTAGTACTTGCCTTAATATTCTGTCAAAAATCGGCTACTCTACCGTAGAGAAAAACTCTGTTGTAATTAATCTATTGTAAATCAAAACTTTGGTGTATATATCCCTTTTATACTTCTTCTGTTAAAATAACTAATTCTGTCAGAAAATGCATTGTGGTTTGTTCAGCAATTGTTGGCAATTATAAAATGGCATGGGTTCAAAATAAAATAGGAGTTAAAATTTTAAGGGATGTTATTGAAAAGTTGTACAAGTGTAATTGATCTCTTTGTCGCATTAAATTATTATGGGATGTTATCATTTATCGTGTTAGTTATGTCACATTTCTATTCCAATTCTAATTGTTTAAGTAAATGTAGGATGATAATAGTTATGTTCATATATATTTTCAATTTATTTTTCGTCTGTGTACATTTACTACTGTTTTCGTCATAAAATATTTTGGTATTTAATCAATGTAAGACTTAAAGACAAAAAATTTATTTGTCTCGAAATAAATATTGGGAGACAAATTTTGGATGATCTCTCTTATTTCTTGTACTCCGATGAGCTACGCTAACCATGAGATTATAAACCAGATAGTACTACGAGCATACAAAACTAGGATTACGACTTACGATAATTAACGACTAAAATCTAAGTTCACGACAAAGATAAAAAGAAATTAAAGAAGCTGCTATGAAAAAAGCTAAAACACGACAATGTAGAACCCATGAAGGTGAACACCGAAAGCGACCACTACGTCTCCGACTACTAAAATGGAGCCTGAAGGCCTAAGGTTAAAAAAATCCAAACGGGAAAGCATGTTGTTAGCATGGTGAAGACGTAAATAACCTAAAGAAGTATTGAGTCAGGCCATCACGGCCGGCAAGAACAATTCCGTCAATAGCATCTCTCATAGACATGTTATACTACTAATAATATCATAGTCACAAGAATTACATCATTGAAGAATGAAGAAATACATGGGGCGTTGTACATTTAGTTCTTAGCAAGTTTACAAATGATACAAGATCGTGAATGAGGTTTCAATTTTGAATGAAGAACTAATAATTGGGAATCTTCGAGATAATGTGGAGAAGAAGGGATATAATTATAGAAATATAAAAGTAAATTGTATTTGTCGTTTAATCTCGAAGATAGGAGGGGGATAGAAAGTTGTTTAATAAGAGTATAGGGGATGGAATAAATTATGTAGTACAAGGTGATCGGTATAAATTACATACACAATAAAAAAATTAATGATTTGTAACAACATATATATCTTCCCAAATAATCCAGAGTTTGTCTCTAAAACACAAGTTTCTTATAATGCTACCATACATACCATCCTCACTATTAAATTAAAAAACAAACTGAAAATAACAGAAACCCAAATAATCATAGAAAAGACACATAAAATATGACAAGTTGTAAAACAAATATAGGATTGCAATTGGAACTAAGGAACACTTTGAGGGATCAAATAAAAAATATTGAGAAATGGAGGTGGTAGAATCTGCCATTTTCCTCGATTCAAAAAAAGGATACTGTAGGAGTGTATAACACGCAAAGAACCCTAGCAAAAACAAAACCCTAGCAAACTGATCTCTCTTTCTTTATATCATTCTTTCATATATTCCCTCTAAATATTTTTAAGACAAAATTAAATTGTCTTCCGTATGTGATTGTCTTTTAAAACATTTTTTTTTTCAATTTTTGTACCTAAAAGCTAGATTTTTGGAAAAATTTTATTTTTGTGTATAAAATATTATTTTTGTCTCTAAAATTTACTATTTAGAGACAAAATTTGATTGTATCTAAATAAAACGTTCCTAAAACTTGAGTTTTTTGTAGTGTCATCATTTTAAAACTTTAAAGTGGTATCTTTTTAGGCAACTTAGTGCACTAGGTCCTGGTTACATCTGTTTCGTAGTTTTTTAGCAGTTGTTAAGTTTTATTTGCTAGTTTTTGCTGACCTTTGTCGGAATACCTATCGTGGGGGCTTGGTCCATGAATGAATAATTTTTTTGGCTACGTTTAGCAATAATAAATGGACCGGATATTGATTAAAAAAAAAGTTTTTTGTAGTGGCCTCCATAAATAAGAATTTGAGGCGCCCTTGCACGACATAACAGATGAAGATGGAGATTAATGATCGTAAGAGGAAACATGAGGCGGAAAAGAAGATATTTATGTTGGTAACAAGTAAGCGTGGTAGCAATTGTGGTGGAATCTTTGAATTCAACATCCAAATAACGACCAACCATGATGATCATGAAGACTCCTCCTCCTTGGTTGTCAAATCATACGATCTCGAATGTAAGCCACATCTCAAACCTGTTTACTTGTTATGCAAGCAAAGAGATACTAGAAATCATGTAGGAAGAGGCGGACACCCGTCAAACTACTTAATAAAGTCGGTCGGTTCGTGTGTTAAGGACTACAAATTGTACATGTTCCTTGATGTCGACAGAGGTCATGTACCCCCTGACATCAGTTTTGTTCGTCGTAATCCCCCTAATAACGAACACACGCTTAAATCACCGTGTATCATATATAACTTGAAAACCGGCAAGGAAGAACCTTTCCTGACTTTTCCCCAGGGGAAAAAAGTCGGGCCCATCGTTACGTTTGTAGGTAATGAGCTCTTTGCTCTCACTGCCTTTGCAGATAGTTATGAGTTGGTCCCCAAACCGTACTTCGAGTCACTCCTCCTCGATGATCATGATCAACTTTTAGGGGGATGGAGCCCTGTTCCCCGATTAAACCCTATCCCTGTTACAAAATCACAGGTCACGCCGTGCTGGGGGGGAGGGGGGGATTTCATACTAGTTTCCCTCCGCCGCGAGTTTAAAAACGTTATCTATTACTCATACAATGTCCGGACCAAAACGTGGAAGGAAACAGATTCTCCTTCTCTACCCGACGACTCTTCAACCGTTTACCCGTGGTTCTTGTATAAAGAAGCTTTAGTTGTCGGCCATGATATTTACACATACCATCCAAATACTCTGAAGCTAAATGTATTCTCCTACACTGTTAACTCTGTGGGGGAAAAACAAGAGCCTCATTTATCTCTGGTGGGCCCTATCCGACCAGTCCGAGGCTTAGAGGGGTTTGAGAAGGAAGCTAGGCCCCCTTATGGAATCCACATTTGTAGAACCACTGCTTTAGCTAAGATAGACGATCATGGCCGGGTTGTTTTGTCTCCATACTCTTTTCCCTGAGTCGACCTCGCAGAACGTTAGTGACACCGAGGAACAATTCCGTGCTTCCTTTGTTCTACTCAAAGACCGCGAGTCGTGTGAAGTTATCAAGTCGTTTACGGGAACCTTGTTCGCTGGGACTGAGCTGGAGGGGATACTTTTCGAGTCATGTCATGTCCTTCCGTAAGTACCCTTATATATTTTTTCACTTTTTAAATGCCCTCAAGTAACTCCTAACTCGTTACTAGCTATTCTTTTCTCAGGGGTGGCTCTGGCCCGAGCCATATCAGTCATTTGCCGATAGACTATCAGGTGGGCTGATAGGTGAATTTTTTTTAAAAAATAGTTTTTTGGGTAAGGAAATAGGTGACAAAAATTTGACCCGACTGATGTGTTAAAAAAAGAGGCCGCCACTGCCTTTCCTACTTGTCTTTACTTCCCTGCTGTTATAAGGATGCCGCAAAGAAATAACCTTAAGAAATCTCATAGGCCATAGCTATTAGTAGCAGTGTTTTAAAAAGAGAAAACTCAGCTAAATCGTTTTTGCAAGAGCTGCTTTGCTAAATTTTTTTTAAAAAAAAGTGTAAGATTTTAGCGGCTTAAAAAGGGGAAAGGTGAGTTTTTTAAACTTTGAGTTGAGCTTTAATTGAGCTTTGAATCGAGATTTTGTACTACGAAACCAGCTCTTTGTACTGGGAACTACTAACTCAGCTTAACCATTACTGTACGCTCCTTATACTGGTAACTAACTCTTTGTGATGCCTTGAGAATAGGGAAAACGAAGTCAAGAATGATAATTTCTCTTGCATGTTGAGAACATGCCCATCATCTTCTAATGATCAGTTCAATGCTAAAGTTTAATTTAGTACTGGCCATCTCACTTTAGTGTACGTGTAAGATAATTTTCTTATTATTCAGTACCAGTACCAATTACGACCGAGGACTTCGGTTCCAAATAAATTTCAGCAAGCACCCTTTCTGGGAATGTTATATGCGTGAGAGTAGTGATGGTGGAGGTGTTTCCTTTTTCTGTTATTTCGATGATTTTGTAAGATCTCATTAGTAGTACTAGTGAGAAGACAGTATCTCTTTCTCTGGTTTTTTTTTTTGGTGATTTGGCTATACCCATAACAAATTAAAGTTGCTTTCAAAACAAAAATACAGGTGTACTTCGTTTGCTTTTCTTACGCCCAAATCGCAGTCTTTAATCATTCAGTTGTAGTCAACCACTATTCAAAGCTAGCTATTACCTTTATTTTGTTTGTATACTATTAGATTTATTCATCTATAAATACAGAAATTATGGTGGTTTTGTTGTTGTTTCTTCTTTTTTTCAATTCTTTAAAATCGGGTTCGATTGCGTTGTGTCACCTTTTTTTTTACCTGTTTAGGGTTGATATAGATGAGAAACAAAACCAACATCGTGGCAAGCGAGCAGCAAAGGACGCTGATGACCATGATGCAACTTCCAGAGACCAAAATGGAGATGGACTGTGATGGTACAAAAGAAAGTTTGGTTGCGTCATAAGGCGAAGCTGCCATATGATGTGATGACTACTACATATGACCTTAGATGTCTGGTGATGTTCTTTTTCCTTGTGCCTTTTCTTTGCTAAATTACTTCTGAAAGTGTCAATCCGGTTCCCTTTATGAGTTGAGGAGAATAAACAAGACCAACATCGTCGGGAAACAAACAGTATATAACATTGTTTACAAATATCAGTAACTTGTAAATCTAACTCGGATTGCGCTTTTTCTTTACTAAATGTCATCTATTTCCCTAACCCACTAGGAGTAGCCTACTGGGCTAGAACCCGCTAGGAATAGCTTAGATACAGGGTTCGAGTCTTGTTAATGGGGGTAGGTGTGAAATCTCTTGATCCTCTTTAATTTGATTTAAATTTAAAATAAAGTCATCTATTTCCCTAACCGGTAGAGGTCAGAAATTTGGAGACAAAATGATAAATACTGTATCATCCGTAACAGCAGGGGTACCCTGAGCCGGCCCAAAAAGAATATTTTTTGTGGGTTCGCTAATTGAAAAAATAATTGTTTTGTCCATTTAAATAAAACCTAGAAAAAATATAATATACATTGTACTTTTTCGGTAAATTATTTGCCTTTGGATGGGATGATCAGTCCACTTGGACTATTCACATCCCAGACCTGCCCGGGGTATCATATTTTCTTCCTTTTTTTGATATACTTCAAGTAAAAAGAACCCTAAGGGAGGATTGCAAATGATCGCACTTTAGATAATGTATCTGTCATCAGGACAAAATTGTTTACATTTACGATGCACGTGATCAGATTAGGGAATCGGTCCGTTCCCTCAAGCCGACCTCTCCAATATAATGAGCCAATTGGTCCAACGAGCAACTTTTGTGATGTACCCAACAAATTGTAAAATATACGATTAGATTTATTTGAAAATTTTGATAATCTATATGTTAGTTTGTCATTAATACAGTTGGTTATTTTATTTGCTTTCCAAGTTAAGGTGAATTTTGTTGCACAAATAGATACGAGGGTTTTCTAGTATGATGGTTGATTGGCTTGACAAATTAAGAGTAGCAGTTTTTAATTTATTTTAATTTTTTTAAAATATACATACCTATTTGGAAAGAAGTGCACATTACAAATGAGGTTTTTTATATTTTATTAAAATGACGCTATGTACTTATCTTGTAAGAGACCCCTCCATGACCTTCATTATAATTGCGGCTTCTAACTATGGATTCAAAAGATATTACGACACAAAGACGTCCCATTAAATGTGCAAATATTAGTAAATACATATACAAACATAAACACTTTTTAAGATCTATTATGCATGTAAAACATTCCTGAAAAGAAATTAAAACTAAATCACACGCATTTTTCGGTTTTAAAAGTATTACTACTTAGTACACATCCCGCTGAAAAATCTCACACAAAATCCTACCACCACCTCGTTTTAAATTGAAATTCTCTAAAGTACATAACGCAATCAAATCTTACAGAGTTCAATCTAACGAATAAAATAAACATAATACAATGCTCTACATTTAGGTGCTATTTTTATAATTTTATTTTTATATAATTTTAATATATAAAATAAGATATCTTCAAATCATTGACTTTTTTTTAATTTTTAATTAATAATATAGTTTAGATTAGTTTCAACTAGTGTCTTATAATTTTATTTGAGGTTTTATTGTGTTGTAAACTTAGTTTTTAATTTACAAAATTATAATTTGTATTTTATATATTTAAATTATATAAAAAAATTACAAAAAGTCACGCCTAAATTTAGACAATTGGAATGTTTTTAATAAGCATTGAACTATGAAGAATGTGAGTTCATTAGGTACTCTTCAGAATTTGAATCGGCTTGGTTTTTTGGGCCCAAAGCTTAATTTAATCATTGGTCCAAATAATTTGAAAGAATTATTATGTGGTCCCTGCTCAAACATAACATTAAATGCAAACTATGGTTTTAATTTAAAGAACATGTTGTGGTAAATCTGAAGAAGACGATATTGAATACCATAGACATGTTGACGATGTTTATAAAGAATGTGGGAGACTACGTAATTGTCTATTTTATATAATATATCAGATTCAAAAGACAACCAAATTTCGTGCAACCAGGTAGCGATCGACCTCCCCTTTTCATCGGAAATGACTATCTAATTGGTTATATGAAGATTGAGTAACTTAAAGTTAAACAGTTATTCGAAAAAATTATTGGAAAATGCAAATGTCATTATGTATAACTCATTTCGTTCCAATTTATAAGTAAATTACATGAACTCCCCAAATTTAATGGACTCTCATTATTATTCTACTTTTACATCTACTTTCTATATTTATCCAATATTTTTTCACACATATTTTACTAAAGCTAATGTTAAAAAGACAAATATGTAAAATTACCTAACAAAACTTTCTATTTATGAAAAGTGACATATGAACTGTAACACCGAAAAATCATATACTAGACTTATATTATGAACGAATTGAGTATTTTGGAGAAGATAGTAAAAAAATATGTTCATGATATTCGAGATATGCATAGAAAAACGAAACTTCGTGCATTGTTATGAAATGACATTGGCTACATAAGTCATAAGTCGGGAGGGGAATTTTTATATTATTATAAGTTCTACAATTGATGTGAGAGATTTCAGTTACGAAGAAGTAGTTGAATATCAAAGAAATGATTTGTTAGGCTTTCTAAAATTTTTAATAAACCACGATCGTGATGTGAGTGACGACTGGTTGGAGCTAGAGAATCTAATCAATAACATTGGAAATAAAAATCTTGCACATTAATGTAAATTCAGAATCATCCACTCTTCAATAATAAAAAAACGAGGATTAGGTATTATCGAGCCGCTCAGTTTTGGGTTGGTGGCAATTGACTTGTACCGGCTTACTATAATGAAATAAGTAAGTTTTGGAATAATTGCTCGTACCAATCTGAGTACCATTCTTCGACCTCGATTAAGCTATTAAATCCAAGGACAAGTTTATACAGATTGGATTGTGACCACATTCCCCTGAAAGTGAAGTATAACGAATTGTTTATTGGAAATCTTATTTGTTTTAGTAGAGTTGCGGCTGAACATTACAAAAAAAATAATTAAGAATAAACCATTTCAGTAATTCTTAAACTTTCTTAATTAAATTTTTAAGAGTAAACTTATCTTTGGGAAATAAGTTGTGGAATATAATCTGAATGTTCCACCATGATATATAGTTTTAACTTTGGGCTCCAAAGAAATCACAACACAAAGACGTCAATTACGAATATTAGTTACCATTACATATACGAACATAAACACCCTTAATGTCTACAATATTTGGTTTGCGGAAAAACATATCGGGAAATAAATTAAAATAAAATCATTCATTTTTTTTGTTGTTGTAGAAGTATTACTTCATAATACATATCCCGCTGAAAAATCTCGCATAAAATCCCACCACCGTCGTTTGTTGGGCCGAAACATTTATTTAAACATTGATCCATATAATTTGGAAGAATTATTATGTTTCTGCTCAAACATCAACATTAATGCAAACTATTGTTTGAATGCAAAGAACAAATGGGGGTAAATTTGAAGAAAATGTAGACTGAGAATCATAAATTTGTTTACAAAGAATGTGGGAAAGTACGCATTGTCAAATTTATATAAAATTACCAGTTTAAAAAGACAACCAAATTCTGTGGTAATTTTTTTGTTCTCTTAGAGAATTCCCTTTTTATTATAGTACTTGAACTTTTAGCCTCTAGGAGATCCTTAAAAATACCTTAAAGACGAGTCATTCTATATTTAATTATTTTAGATACATGATAATGAAGTTAGTGAAAAGTATCAAATGTCCATTTCGACTTGTAATTTAAATGGTTCAACTTTTATTTTAAGATACAACCTGTATAAATGTTTTGTTTGAAAGTTATTTCTAATCTTGGTATATTACAACAAAATATCACATCGGAGATAAAGTAGTAACTAATGAGAGTATGAGACCAATTGAATAGATTAGTGCTAACGTTTTTTGTTTCCTATATGTAAAGTGCATACTATATTTACACTAATTAATATTTCTTTTTCATTAATTTCTATTTATTTACTAATATTTTTTCTACTCTATACGAGTTAAGTACAAATTATAACTAAATACATTTATCTGATTGCTGTGGATATAAAGACTTTAATTGGGTTGGAGTGTCTTGTTACTATGGTGGTCAAATATATATCAGGTGGAGACGACTGCAAGATTAAGTTATATCGTTCCCTCGACAACAAATTTGTGATTTTGACTAAAACATCATTTTGAGTTGTGATTTGTCATCCTTGCCACCTCATTTGTACTTTATGGTAGCGGGAATTGTTTTCACCCCTTATTTCACCTGAGCTGCAACTATTTATCATATTTTTTATACCCCCATTACAAGTGGCTATGAGAGTTTACTTGGTTGTCAACAAAATGAGTGATTGCTGAAAAGGGACTCGAGCCTCTATGATTCATTCCGTAAAGGCAAAAAGAATAAATTCAACCATTATCAGGTAATGAATCTACATCGTATATCATGCTAAAACTCGATAATCATCTAATTAAAAGAAGTAACATACATATGTCAAGACTAAATCTATATGCATGAATAAACTTTTATGTCACACTATCAACATTACATAGGAAGTAATACAATGATATACCTAATTTCATGATGTTGCATACGAAAACGGATTGTGAACTATTGGTCTTCCACAGACTAATTCTCTCTCTCTCTATGAATCTCTCTATTGAGGATCTCTCTATTGATGAGAATAGATGAAGAGAGCTATTAGAGATTAGTGTTGTAGACCAAACCCTATATTGTTTATATAGTAATACTCATTAGAATATCATAAAACCTAATTAGTTTACTATTGGGTAATACACATTATAAAACTCATACAATATTATTAGTAGATCACTTAACTAGCCCATTTAAGAATATTAACATTAATTAATTAACCCACGTGTCAGGTGTTATTAAAATAAGCTAACAACATAATCTATAACTAATTAGAATTGTTAAGCACAAAATAAAATAAAATTACCATGCATGCAAAGCACATTTTTTTGGTAGTGCAAAAAGTTTCCGTTCACTCTCTGCTCAAGACAAACTCGAGAATACAAACAGTCCCTATTTTGCGCATCTTCTTAACACTACAAAAAAATACTCAAATAGCGACGGGATTAGTGACGGTATTTTTTGTTACGAGCTTATTAGCGACAGTTTTTGTGACGGATTTGTGACAGTTTAGTCAATTTGCGACAGATTTGTGACAACTTTTTAAATTAGCGACAGGCTTGTGACAGCTTTTGACTCTCACTAAATCAAATATTATTTTGTAGTGTAACCTATTACCATTATTAGTGCCTTATGGTTTTACTGACAGTGTTACACTGGTGACCTATTGGTAATAAGCTAAGAAATTTTGTTAGTCATGTATGTATGTAATTAAGTAGCATGATATGTGTATATTTGAACTATTGATTTTGCGCATATAACTTGAGTTAGCAACCTATGCTAACCAAGTCGCTTGCTATGCATTTAATGCTAGATACGTTGGTTTTTTGATTAATCATATGCTTACCTTCCAAAAAAAAAAAAGAATTGTTATATGTATGTGCAAAGCTTGAACTATTTACATTTCGTACCAAGTCGCTTGCTATGCATTTAATGCTAGATACAAGTTCTTGCACTTAAAGTAAGCATGCATATAATCAAATACTAATTCTTAGGTGTATGCGCATGAAAAATGAAAATTGAAAAATGAACTGTATATGCACAATGTGCGAGATTTTGCAAGCTTACGTTTTTATCTAAAAAAAGTAATGAGTAGGTAACTTTTCACCTTGAATCTTTTTCTCAATGCATATTTGTTCCCAGCTTATGTGATATATGCTTTTTGTAAAGTCAATAGAGTCCAAATTGGCTCGGTTGCTATTCTACAAACCCCGACCGAGGAGCCATATGCAAACTGACATTTAGGCAAGATCCGAGATTTAGTAGGACAAGGGGTTGCCCCACAATTTTCAACAATGCTATCTTTTCTATGGAGATTTTTTAAAATATTGTGTTTTGCAACCCCTACAAATAAAATTGTATATTTTGCAACCCCATAATAGGAATTCTGGATCCGTCCCTGCATTTAGGCACATGGTGTATTGCTCCATCATCTGCATTGTCCTCCTCGTTTGTCTCTATTAAATCTTTGTGATTTATTCTAATAAAAAGAAACTTTGAAATTTAATCACAAATACTTTGCTCCTGAGGAATCAAAAGAGCTTAAAATGATGAAAATACGAATCTTAATGATGAAAATGCTCTAGGAGAAACTGTTGGAACGGTAGATGTTGATGTCATGGGCAAGCCTAATTCATCTAGCAGAAGATGGCCCTTCAACAAAAAGATAAAAGCAAAATTGTCGTAAAGAGAGACGTGAAAGCTCGGAGGAAGGCGATAGTTTCGAAAGAGCTCTTATGATTGTCAATAATATTTCCGAAGTGTTGTGCAGAAACTTTAATAAATGGTAACAAAACTATAAACCTAAACGTGAACTTAAAGACGCCCAAATAAGAAGAAAAATAGACGAACGATAATGAAGAAGGAACACAAAAATTTACGT
The DNA here is from genome assembly GCA_963920805.1 of Primula vulgaris. Lineage (NCBI taxonomy): Eukaryota > Viridiplantae > Streptophyta > Magnoliopsida > Ericales > Primulaceae > Primula > Primula vulgaris. The sequence goes on along the minus strand of OY987217.1, from coordinate 19,594,283 downwards.
GTGTAATCATTTGACTTACATGGCAGTCCTACTAGTATGTGATTAGATGGAAGATTCGGACCTCTAAAATTTGCTTGTTAGTTGTTAGTGTAGAATATGGGGTCTACTTATGTAATACCAGATGTGTATTATGTTTAGGACCCAATCCGTAAACCTCAAAATGTCCCGACAAAAATAAAATCCTCATCATTATCCGACAAAAGTCAATAGTCGTTTTTTTATCGAATTTTCGGGATCTCATAGGATCGAGACGTATTTATTCCAACATATATTTTTATTTATGAGAACGTCATTTTTTGATTAAAAATAGTAGGATAAAAGAATTTTGATTTTGATTTATTAATGTTTGTCTAGACATGTTAGACTAATGAGAATCACAATCTTAAACGGTACTAATAAATGCAAAAAATGAATTACCACTAAGTTAAAATAGAAAGAGAAAAAAATAAAAATGAATGATGAAAAAATCTAAATTTTAATATGCTTTGTATTAGTTTTTTTAGAGTTTTGTTTTACTCAAATATCCAACAAATATAGTATTAAACGGGATAAATGATGCATTTAAACTTTTATAGTGGTAAATGTTGCTCATTTTTCTTTCTTAACATTTTTCTTAAAATAGAGAAAATTAGTTTTAAAATTGAAGTAGATTTTTCATTTCACTTTCCTCTTGTATTCAAAACTACGAAGGTATAAATTATGAAACTTATTTAGCATACATAATTTCAATACAATAAGCTATGTAATAAAAAGTAAAATGTAAAATATTGATTATTATTTATCATTTTCATCTCTTGAAATTATAATATTAATTTATTACTCTATCCGTTCCCAATTAATTGTCATTTACAAAATTACGCACAATTTTAACCAGCTTATAACATGTATCAAAATTGTCGAAATGAAAAATTTCAAAACTAAATCATATAATTTAATATTTGAACTATATGATTAACTTTTGAAAATTTTCATTCCGAAAATTTTGATACTAGTTATTGGCCGGTCAAAATTGCATATAATTTCGTAGTGGATAATTAATTACAAACGAAAGTGGTATTAATTTGCCTAGATTTTATAAAATAAATTTCTACACCTATTATTTTAGTAAATCTAAAGTTACCAAAAAGAGCAACTAATACAACTATTGAGATATTCATGTGACTTATAAGGAAATTCCCAACAATTTGTTATTATGGTAATAAATTTTATTTTATTTTGAAAAATCGAGTCGAGTCGGTATTCCCATCAGGAAAAGTTCGTGTCGGAATAAATAAGGATTTTCGGGTGGCGACGACTACGAGACAACTTGGTGTCGGAACAATTAACTTCGAGTTTTTTTACCCACCTTATTAAATAGTAGTAATACTGTAAAAACTTGCTTTTTTCCAGTATTTGTTTTCCAATCAAAATATCAGATCAATAATACATAATATAGTTAAATATTTCTTGTTTAAATTTAGTTATTTTGAAGAGCACCCATTCACCATCTCCCCATCAGATCTCTCTCTCTCTCTCCAACGTTCCATCTCAGATCAGCAAACAGGTAAATTCCCATTTTATTCTCTCATAATTATCCTCTTTCATTATAACGTATTTGTATGCATGTATTTTTTGTATTTGCATAGCCATTTTAATAGTAATAGAATGATAAGTTATCTTTTATATGGTACATTTAGTGGTAATTAAGTTTATGTTGATAGGTTTTAGGACAAACCCATATTACAAAAAGGGAAAAAGTGACTTTATTAATTTATAAGTATGTTGTATTTCAACACCTAAAGAATCATCTTTCATAATAACTTATTTGTATGTAATATGTATGTGTTTTTTGTATTTGCATCGCTATTATAATAGTAATAGAATGATAAGTTATTCTTTGTTTGGTACATTTAGTGGTAATTAAGTTCATGTTGATAGGTTTTAGGACAAACCCATGATACAAAAAGGCAAAAGATAACATCTTTATCACCATATTTTTTTAGTGTGACATGGAAATTATAGAAGATTAGCCTCCATTAATATATAAGTATGTTGTTTTTATATATAATCCCGTCGTCTGAAGATATTCTGGAATTATAACTGTATGTACATATGTATATATATAAGTATAATATTTTAATTATCTATGTTTTTTTTGCCCTCTACTTTCACTCCATTTCGGTTTAGTCTCTACCGATTATTCTTTTTGGTATCCTTGACCTCAACAATCTCACAGTTTATATCCGACTGTTAATGGTTGGATGAAATGATGATGTGTCGGTGATGTCATTACCGCCACATCACCTATTTATGTTGGATAGATTGGTATTTTAGCCGTGTTTGTCACTGCCACGTCATCATTTCATCCAATAATTAACGTTAGGGTAAAAAACCGTGAGATCGTTTAAGTAGAGGTACTAAACAAAATATTTGATAGTACATGGCACTAAAATGAAATGAAATTGAAGTATAGGATACAAAAATATGAAAATCCCTATACTATTTGGGTGTAGTTTTGGTAAGAGAAATGAAATAATACAAAATTAAGTTTGTTATGATGATATGACACTGCCATGTCCTTAGCTTTGAGTCATTTCATGGGTATTTATTTGGAAAAAAGGTAGATGGATGGGTGCTTGCCAACTAGATTATGTACAATTCCTTACAAATATTCTATCTTTACGGAAAAATGATTAGTGATAAGCATACAAAAGTACATCTGAACAAAAGGATGGGTAGATGACATGCCTGTTTCTTTGAAACAAAACGAAAAGTTTATTTTTTCCTAAGTAGATTAGACGATTAGTGCTTAAAGACTCGAGTATGCACCTTCACAATTTGGTATTCATAGTTTTTCTTGGTGATTGGATGTTATGGGATTATTTCGATATTGGAATGACTGTGATTGTATCAAAGTAAATTTTATGGCAATTACTATAATTTATGTGAAAAAAGGTCTCCACAGTATATAGTTCCACACACACTTTTCTTATAATAAGCATGTATAGACAGCTAGTCATAGTTTCAACTGATCTCTGGAAGAAAAAAAAGGTGTATATTTTGAACTTGATGACCGTAATACACTTTTGATTGATAATTTAAACTGAATGGTGTTTTCTTTGGGATTCACAATGGACTTTTTACCATCGTGTTATGTAACAAACACGACTCTTGTGATCTGACTGAGTAAAAGTTCATTGTAGGGGCCACACAACTTATTCTTGTGAATTAAAATTTGCATGCAGTGTGTACATATTGGAAAAATAGGATCTAATTTTAGTAATACAATGACTGTCGGGGGCTAGCAACAGATAATATCTATCTAAATCATCATGATTCTGTTCCTTAAAATAGTATTACTTTTGCACTTAATTGTGTATTTACGTTTAAGAACTTGGATGTATATGCAGATTGAATATGGTTGCGGTGGCAAACAATCTTGACATGGAGGAGGGAACATTGGAGGTCGGCATGGGTAAGAAATCAAATCATGAATTGTAATCGGGTCTTGATTCTTTTTTTATAATGGCATATATGGATGCTCACTGATCGGACTTTTTTTCGTAATTGAACTAGTTAAGGCCTAAGATGCTTATCTAACAGTTGCGAAGAGTTTTAGAGCTGGACTATTCTGCAAAATGTCATAATGGGGACAAAATTATGTTGGTCTTTAGAATTTTTTTTTCCAGAAGCACAAAGGGTTTATGTTTTCATGGCATTTCTTTTACTAAAATATCAAGAGATTTAGTAACCGTCTTTATAACATTAAGGGCTCTACGTCAACCTCTTGATTGTCAACATTTTTTTTAATTTATCTTATTTTATGTATATAAGTTTAGCCTCTTTGGTCAATAGCTTTTTGAAGATGGGTATGAGCAAGCATCTTTGTCATTTTTTTGGCAATGTGGTAGTCACTATACACATCTTTTCACCTCTGTTTTTTAGTTGAGCAGATCTTCTTATACAGTGTACCAACCCACTTAGTTTGTCTTGAATTTTGAATTTCTTTGATATATTGAATTTATCAAATAAAGAAGTATGTGTGTACAGTCTATTCGACATATGGGGTTGAAAGTGTCTGGATATGCGGGTTATTTGAGAGAGAATAAATCAAAGAGTTAAGCTCGTCGTCTTGCTCATATTACTTCTTGTTTTGCAGAGTACAGAACTGTTTCTGGAGTTGCTGGACCTCTAGTCATTCTTGAAAAAGTTAAGGTAGGTACTTTCTTCTACAAATATTGCTCAACTTGTTGTCCTGAAAGTTATATTGGTATTCATTAAATCTAGAACACCTCTGTATGACAGGGACCCAAGTATCAAGAGATTGTCAACATTCGTTTGGGAGATGGGACAACACGACGTGGTCAAGTTCTAGAAGTTGACGGGGAAAAGGCTGTAGTTCAGGTGATTATTTTTGTATTTTATGTTGAATGTTGTTCAAATGGTTTGCTATTGCTGCTTTACAGTCTGGTTTACAATAAAATTTCATGTTAGTGATATTTTCTTATCTTCTTACACGAATATGTTGTCCTCAAGCCGCATATGTTATAAAAAACATGTTACTTGGATTTTCTAGTCAAGGTGTGGTTACCCAATACTCATTTATTTCAAGTACTTTTCTTCAAAGAATTACCTCTTTTGGCTAATTTTGTTGTTGAAAACAGGTGTTTGAAGGAACCTCTGGAATTGATAACAAATATACTACAGTGCAATTTACAGGAGAGGTATATTTATATTTAGACTCTAATTCTCTTATGAATCACGAAGTACTTTGCTCTACCAAATAATTTTTTTGCCTCTGTTGTTTTTAAATACCAGGTGCATGGCTCAGTTTACAAACTTCTAGAAAATTTATGTTCATATTAAGATGCTGGCGTTTTAATTGTTCGTGCATCTATATAAATGCTATGCTCCCTTTTAAAATTGCAGTTTGAACTTTTTTTACAGGTCTTGAAAACTCCTGTTTCTTTGGATATGCTTGGGCGTATATTTAATGGATCTGGGAAACCCATAGACAATGGGCCTCCTATCTTGCCTGAAGCTTATTTGGATATTTCTGGTAATCGTTTTGTCACAAGGGTTTTGAACATTTATTATTACGCTCGTCTTTTGCTATTTTGTTCTGCATATTTTGAATTTCCCTGCATCTTACAGGTAGTTCTATCAATCCGAGTGAGAGAACATATCCGGAAGAGATGATACAGACAGGAATTTCAACTATTGATGTGATGAATTCTATTGCTAGAGGACAGAAAATTCCTCTTTTTTCGGCTGCAGGTCTCCCACATAATGAAATAGCTGCCCAGATTTGTCGACAGGCTGGGCTAGTTAAGCGATTGGAGAAAACTGAAAATCTTCTTGAGGTATAGTTGACAAGTTTTTCTTCTGATACTGATAGTGATTATCTGTCATTTGATGACTGAGTAGAGAGTAGACCTGGAAATTAACAACTCCAGAATAAGTTGCCTTTTCTTTGAATAGCTTTCACTGATGCATTTTAGATTCACTTCTTCAATATAGTCATATAGATGTACACCTAATAGTTTCAACTGCATTTTGGGCCTTCCAGAGGCCTGTTTACAATTTTATTTTTTTAATTCTAAATATGCGGTTCTGAATTATAAATTATAAATTATAAATGTCACACCATCCGAATACGATTTGGATTAAAAAGGGTAAAGGCAAAAGACATTCTTCATATAATGAGGGGGTACACGATACAACAATCTGTGGGCATCTTATAGAAAAAGAATTAAATAAGAATTAGAATTTCATTTTGGACCACTGACACTTTCCGAACTGTTTCTTATAAGAACTTTTTTTTATTTTTTTTTATAAAGTGACAGAAATGCTGTTGTAGTTCAGCTGAAAACTTCTGACTGGTCGGGCTTAAGGGTTTGCTTGCTGGATTTTTTTATTTGCTCTCCTTGCAATTTGCAAAACATAATCATTATAGATTTCTCAATTCATCCAAGTATTATTTAGCACTATTGGTTTGTCCTCTTTTTTAGGGTTGATTTATTATGTTCCTTTGAATTATGAGTCAATATGGGGAATTTTTATGCTTGAGCTATCTTTATGCAGGATGTAGAAGACGATAATTTTGCCATTGTGTTTGCCGCAATGGGAGTCAACATGGAGACAGCACAGTTTTTTAAACGTGATTTTGAAGAAAATGGTTCTATGGAAAGAGTTACCCTTTTCCTGAATCTGGTAATTCATAAACTAGATTTCTTTAAATCAGAAATAACGTGTTAATGCTGACTTGTTAACAAGGAAGCTGTTAATTTGCTTTTTGAACAGGCTAATGATCCCACAATTGAACGTATTATTACTCCTCGAATTGCCCTGACCACTGCAGAGTATTTGGCTTATGAATGTGGGAAACACGTTCTTGTTATATTGACAGACATGAGTTCTTATGCTGATGCCCTTCGTGAGGTACTTTAATAGTTTTATTTTTATTTTTAGTTTGGACTACTTGCCAGTGTCGTCCTTCCAACCTCTCTAATGTCGCCTTGTGCTTTGTTAATTTCAGAAAGAGAATTGTATATATATTAGCTTGATTATATAGCTTAACTGAAGTTATCAACTATTAATACTGAAAGTTGATATGTGAATTAAAATACTTAAATGGAGTACGTTGGACAAAATGTTATCTGTGAGGCACTGTGGGATTGTCTATTAGTTTTGTTTTGATTCATTAGATTGATGGAACAGCATTAGTTTAACACTGTAAATGGGCTTAGCAGACTGTTATATGTTCTTGTTTTTTCTTGTACAATCTAGTTCTTGCAAGTGGGAGGGAAAGCTTACAAAAACAAGTAATGATCTCACATAAAAAAATTATGCTCTATGCATATGTAGACTTGAGTTTGCAGACTATAGAATCCTTCACAATAAACTTTGCGATTCATAATTATAGTACTATTCCAGGTATCTGCTGCCAGAGAAGAAGTTCCCGGAAGGCGTGGATATCCTGGGTATATGTATACCGATTTAGCCACAATCTACGAGCGCGCTGGAAGAATTGAAGGGAGAAAAGGCTCCATCACTCAAATTCCAATCTTAACCATGCCTAATGATGGTAACTTGGATTTATCTAAGTTCCCCTTTTATAGGAAAACCATGTTGAAAAAATTGCAAATTACTTTTTTGTTTACAGCTGAACTTGATTTTATGACTTGTCAGATATCACACATCCCACACCGGATCTTACGGGTTATATCACTGAGGGGCAGATTTACATTGACAGACAGCTCCACAATAGACAGGTTTGTCTTTAAAAGTTTATCCAGTTCTATCATTTTTCAAGATGTCAAGTGGTAGTTGGTTTCTAGATAATTTATCATCTTCTCCAAATCTCATGCCTGCCAAACTGTCAGGCTTTGTGATCTGATATGTCGCATATGATTCTATGAATATCTTTATGCAACTTTCACGGGATAGTTCTATTCTAACTTGATTTCCAGTAACTATGTTCTTTTTAATGGGGAAAGGGAATCAAACCTATATGTAGTCCCTATTTTGAAAAGATAGGTTCAAGCCCACTCTAGCCCAAATAGTATGTTTATTGTGTCTGTTTTTGACAATTCTAAAGAATTTTAGATGCTTATGGGTTTATTAATGAGTGCCTTGGTGAACATTTTGGATCCATGGAAGAAGTTCTTTACCAGTAAACAGGGCACACTTGCTTTTGAGCCTTTATTATTGCTACCTCCCCTTATTAATTCTGTGTTTGTATGATGACAGATTTACCCACCAATCAACGTTCTTCCATCTTTATCTCGACTGATGAAGGTAACCTTTTAGATTTTGAAACCTATGAATTATCATTTATAGTTGTTATGATTGTTCTTTACTACTGATATGTTAAATCATATTGACACGTCATATGATGGTTATATAAATTTTCAATCTTGTATATCTTAGGACATGCATTATATTTGCGATCTTTTAATCACAGAGAGCGCTCTTGTGAAAGTAACCAGGGAATGGCTTTCAATAGTATAGTCATTAACAAATAGAATGCATAAAAATATTACTTGGTCACGAGACTATACCTTGGCTCCATTAACTACGTTTTCACATCATACTCTGTCTGAGGCAGTTGGTTTTCTATTTTTTTCAAATATTCTCTACGATTCATCATATTTATGGAAGCCTTATTTAGCAGTGAATTTAATAAGTTAAGTGGGCAAAAGAAGTATGAGTATTATCGTTGGCTTGCTTTGAGTTTTGTTTTGTATTCACAGAGTGCCATTGGTGAGGGGATGACTCGTAGGGATCACTCTGACGTGTCAAACCAGGTCTGTTTTTACACCATCTTGTATATACTTTCTTACCATTTGCCTGTATATTCTTTTAATTTCTAATAATTGTTCTTCAGTTGTACGCAAATTATGCCATTGGAAAGGATGTCCAAGCGATGAAAGCCGTGGTTGGAGAAGAAGCTCTTTCTTCTGAGGATCTGGTATCTCACTTGACCTACTTTGTGGTTTCTTACATCTCTCTTTCTACTTCCTAGTTTTACCTTGCACTTCCCTCGTTATTTTCTACTATCATCCAAGTTTTGTGTAATAATATGAAATGAGGCATCAATCCTGTGCATGATTTTTTTGAAAGGAAACCTAAGATATTTGGAAATTTGAGAAGTAGGACCAACATTGTTACGTGGATGCGGCTAAAGTGAAAGCCTACAAAAGTATTATATTTTATACCTAGTTTGGTGTTTCTTTCCTTTTTTTAAGTTATGAAAGTGGTGTGGTAATTGTGATTTAACAGCTATATTTGGAGTTTCTGGACAAGTTTGAGAGGAAGTTTGTTAGTCAGGGAGCTTACGACACCCGCAACATCTTTCAATCCCTTGACCTGGCGTGGACCCTACTTAGAATCTTCCCTAGGGAACTTCTCCATCGTATACCTGCAAAGACCCTTGATCAGTTCTATAGTCGAGATGCATCTCATTGATGAGAAGTATCCTATATGTATCATTTTTTTTCCCGGGTTGCGTCAGAATGAGTTGTAAGTTATGATATCAGGTCTCACTCTTCCAGATCCAAGTAATAAGAGTTGTGCGCTCATTAAATATTTTCATAAACTAAAGCAGTTGAAGGACGATATTCTTTACGAGAGAAATTTAGTTTGATGTGTAATATTATTTATTTTCCTCAGTCCATGTTTTATCTGGTTTTGTTTCCAGAAGTGTCTTTTTAACGATTATGAAGAGGCAATATATAGTTATAACTTTATAATGCATGGTTCTTCTATTTCTGTTTTTTTTTCCAGTTCTGTCTGGTTTGCCATGTAATTTTTGTTTCGAGTTTCTTTTTCTGTCACAACCGAAGAGCTTTTGGATAAATTTGAAAACTTGTTCCATCAGAGCTTAAATTGAGTTGTGATTAAGAACCTCTTGACCAGGGGATGACTAGCATCGAATCAAATTTGCTGACAATATACGGAATGGTATGTCACATAAAACTTTGGTAAACACTCCACCCGTTGTTAAATCAAGTTGATAGATGACACATACGTTATTATATCATAACGTGCATTATTTCTTTTTCTTTTTTTACAGAACAGCAAATTTTCTTAACTACCGTGATTCCTTTATTTATTTGGACCACGAACATAACCATGTAGGAGTGTTGAGCATTATATTTATTACATTTGTCCTTAGTTGTTTACTTCTTTATTACATTTGTACTATAAGTGATAGACAGATGAAACTATGGGGACTTATTTGTAATTTGTAAACAGATATAAAATTAATATCTACGTGTAACAGAATAACAGATTAATCAAAATATATGATTTTTCTCTTTTACTTTCTCTCTCTAAGAGATCTCTCTCTCTTTTTCTTGATAACAATGGTGGTGAAATCACCATTGTTGACATGTTATCAGAGTTTCGTATACTAGTTCCACTGCTTACGAAGGGTTATTATTGTCTTCTCTCACTTTTCTTTGATGTTTCTCATCGTCTCGCATTTCTCTGGTGAGATCAATATAACCTTTCGATTAGGTTTTTTTCGGTGTTATTTCTTTCGCATTTGTTATAAAGAATATAGGTTTATTCGATTCGTGACTATCTGGTTATATGTTGATTACTTAATTGAAGAATTTGGACTATATTTGATTGAGAATTGCAATTAGGGCAAATTTATCAAATATTAGGGTTTATGTATTTCGAATTGGGAATTAAGAGTCGCTAAGATGACTTCTACTGGTAATATATTTGTTTCTCATGGAATACCACCCAGAAGTCATTATATTGGAAATAATGATTTAAATGGAAATAACTTGGTAAATCATATTCGACTAGACCAAATTATCACTCATGGAAAAGGGCTTTTGAGATAGTTGTGGGATCTAGAAATAAAATTGGTTTTCTGAATAGGACTTTACTTTGCCCTGGAGATAGTGACATAATGACTGCTAATTGGAACCAGTGTAATAGGATTGTTATGGGTTGGATATTGAATTCTATAAATGGTGAAATAGGCCAGTCTATACTAAACTGTGACAGTGCTACTAAGATGTTGAAGGAATTATTTGAAAAAACTTCACAAGGAAATGACCCTAGATTGTATGAGTTTTATCAACAATTCTATTGTATGACCCAAGGATTAGGGTCTATATCTGCTTATTTCACAAAACTTGAGACAACTTGGAATGATATGAGCCTACTAAACTCCATTCCGAGGTGTAGTTGTGCTGTTCTGGGTACTTGCAGTTGTGATTTCATAAGCAAGGCTGAATGAGACTTATTCTCATACTAGAGGTCAAATTCTGTTGATAAGGCCTATCCCACCTATTAATGAGCTATACTCAATGTTAATGCAAGAGGAGAAACAGAAAAGTGTGAGTATTTCCGTGCAAGGTATAACTGAGAATATGAATTCTTCTATGGTATTGGATACTCAATTTAAACCTGGAAAAGAGAACTATAGATCCACTGGGGTTAAGTGCTCTTACTGCAATGGAAGTCACCTTAGAGATAAATGTTACAAGCTATTTGAGTATCCACCAGGTTGGAAAAGCAAGACTGAGTTTAAAGGGGGTAGGGTTATTCTTGGATCTTCACCTTCTACTCATGCTAATCAAGTGCTTGGTCCTTTTACTGAAAGCTCATCATCTTCTTCTCCAGTAACTCAAGAGCAGTTTCAAGGCTTGTGTAGTTTCATACAAGCAAATATTAAGGTGGAGTCAAATATGCAGGCTTCTACAAGTGGATCAACTAGTCTTGAGTCACCATTTTCTAACCTCACTTACACTGGCATGACAGGTCTATCTATCTATCCTTTTATTAATGCAGTTTCTATGCATTCTAATTTAAATAATACTCCTTGGATGATTGACACTGGTGCTAGTGAGCACATGATAAATTCAGCAAAATATTATATTTCTCCACCTAAAAGTATCAAAACTCTGGTTAATCTACCAAATGGGCACACTGATGAAGTCACTCAAGTGGGAAGAGTGGTTTTTGAGTCAGGATTAGAGTTGAATAATGTGTGTACCTAACTTCACATTCAACTTAATCTCTGTTGGGCAACTTACCAGATCTTCTTGTTGCAAATTGACTTTTTTTGCCACATATTGTGATACACAGGACCTGACTTCTTTGAAGATGATTGTGAATGCTAAAATACAGCATGGTATGTATGTTCTACAAAATAACAAAGTGGCTCTCCATTCTCCTGGTGATAAAATTCTCTCTAATAAAGATGATGTTCATGTACATAGTACTTCTTTTTCTAATACTATTATTTCAGATATTTGGCATTTTAGACTAGGTCACCCATCTGTACAAAGTTTTAGTAGAATAAAGACTCTTGTTGCTTATCTATCAGCTATAAATTATGTAAAACCTTGTGATGCTTGCCATATGGCCAAACAACACATGCTTTCTTTTCCAGATAGTTCCATTAAGTCTAAAGAGGCATTTGACTTAGTTCATTGTGACCTATGGGGACCATATGCTCTAATGTCTTTTGGAGGTTATCAATATTTTCTTACAATAGTTGATGATTTCTCAAGAACTACTTGGGTTTTTCTGCTAAAGAGGAAAGATGAGACTGGTTCTATTCTACTCACAGACTCGGTTCAAAAAGAATATTAAGATAATTAGAAATGATCAAGGTACATAATTTCACCTCTTCTCCTTTTATACTTCTAAATGAATTATTCATCAGTCTAGTTGTGCTTCTACTCCATAACAAAATGGAGTTGTAGAGTGTAAGCATCAACACTTATTGAATGTGGCTAGATCACTGAGATTTCAATCTAATGTACCACTCAAATTCTAGGGTGAAAGTGTCCTTATAGCAGCATATTTGATAAATAGTTTGCCTAGTGTTTTGCTTGCTTATAAGAGTCCTTATGAAATCTTGTTTGGTCCTATACCTTCTTATGATCATTTTAGGACTTTTGGTTGTCTATGCTATGCTAGCACCTTACCTGTTCATAGGACTAAATTTGATCCTAGAGCCAGAAATGTGCGTTTCTGGGTTATGCTTATGCTATCAAAGGCTATAAAGTTTATGATTTTTCTACTCACACACTCATTATTTCAAGAGATGTGGTGTTTTTATGAGCATATTTTTCCTTACTTTTTATATTCTTCCTCACCAAATATGCCTTCTTTTCCTATCTTCACTTCAGAAAATTTGCCAAAAACTACCTCTTCTTCTACTACAACTTCACCTGAGAATATAGCACCTTCTATTTCTCCACCAAGAAGGTATGTTAGACCAGTAAATACTTCCTCCTACTTACAAAATTATCACTGCCAATTCGCTACTTCTACGTCTTTACCTAATATTCGTAAGAAACACTCTCTATCCTCTTGTCTCTCTTACACCAAACTTTCTCCCAAACATAAACATTTTTGTTTGGCTATCTCTGCTCTATCTGAACCTAGGACTTATAAGTAAGATTCCTTAGATACTAAGTGGCAAGAGGCAATGTAAAATGAGATTACAGTTTTGGAAGGTAATAAGACCTGGTTATTAACCACATTGCCACTTGATAAAACAATCATTGGTTGTAAATGGATTTTTAAGATTACACACAATTCTGATGGGTCTATAGAGAGATATACAGCTAATTGGTAGCTAAAGGATATACACAACTTGAGGGTATTGATTTTGAAGCCACATTTTCTCCAGTAGCTAAGAGGACCACAGTGAGATGCTTCCTTGATCTAGCAGCAGTAAATAATTGGGTTTGAGCTCAATTAGATGTTCATAATGCTTTCCTTCATGGAGATCTAAATGAGGAAGTCTATATGCAGCCACCACCTGGTTTTTCTGTACCAAATCCTACATTGGTTTGTAAGCTTAAAAAGTCTTTATATGGTCTCAAACAAGCAAGTCGCCAATTGTTCTCTAAGCTTAGTACTTCACTTTTTGCTCATGGTTTTGCACAATTTCAGTGTGATCACTCTTTATTCATCTTGAGCAAAAGATCTCACTCTCTTTATCTCCTTGTGTATGTAGATGATATAATAATAGCTAGTTCAGATAATCCCTTGGTGGATTCTGGCAAGCTATATTTGGAAACTCAATTTCATATTAAGGATTTAGGTCAACTGAAATATTTTCTGGATCTAGAAATTGCAAGATCCAAAGCTGGTATCACTGTTTCTCAAAGAAAGTATGCTCTTGAGCTATTAGAGGGAGCAGGGCAATTGAATGCCAAACCTTTGACTTTACCTATGGATCCAAATCTAAAGTTAAGCTTAAATGATAGGTCTCCTTTAGCTGATGTAAAACAATATAGGAGAATTATTGGTCAATTGCTCTACTTGACTATTACTAGACCAGATTTGAGTTACTCTCTTTATGTTCTAAGCCAATTTGTGGCTTTACCCTCTACTACACATATGAATGCTGCTATGCATATTCTAAGGTACTTAAAGACCTGTCCTGGTCAGGGTTTATTCTATCCTAGTAATTGTCCTACAGTGCTTAAAGGTTTCATTGATAGTGATTGGGCTTTATGCATATATACTAGAAAATCAACTAATGGGTTTTGCATTTTCTTAGGTGATTCTCTAGTCTCTTGGAAAAGCAAGAAACAGAGTGTTGTTTCTCGCAGCAATGCAGATGCTGAATATAGAGCCATGCCTGTTGCTTCTTGTGAAATTATTTGGCTGCTAAATTTGCTCAAAGACTTTGGCACTATTCAGCAAGCACCAGTAGCTCTTTACACTGATAGTCAGTCTACTTTGGCCCTAGCGCATAATCCAGTCCATCATGAGCGTACAAAGCATATAGAGATTGATTGCCACTTCATTAGAGAGAAACTTCACAAGGGTATTCTGCATTTACTTCATGTATATTCCTCACACCAGTTAGCATATATTTTTACCACGGCTTTGGGTTCTCAAACTTTCAAGTCCTTACTATCCAAGATGGGAATTTCTTCTCTTCATTCTCCATCTTGAGGGGGAGTGTTGAGATTATATTTGATACATTTGTCCTTAGTTGTTTACTTCTTTATTTCTGTTGTACTAAAAGTGATAGACAGATGAAACTTTGGAGACTTATTTGTAATTTATAAAAAAGATATATAATTAATATCTGCGTGTAACAGAATAACAGATTAATCAAAATATTTGATTTCCCTCTTTTACTTTCTCTCTCTAAGAGATCTCTCTCTCTCTTTTCTTCTTGATAACAATGGTGGTGCAATCACCATTGTTGACAAGGAGTAATAGGTGCTTGGGATTCATTGTGTATTTTACTTTTTGCTCTCAAGACCAACATACTTTTTTTTATCAAAATATCAGCATGGAGGTCCTCCGCGACCGACGCAGAAGTCAAAAGTTTTAGTGAACAAAAATGTTGAAAAACAAAATTTAAGGAATAATATCTATCAGTAATTATAGAATTATAGTTGATGGTACAATTATTTTTCTACAATATTATTGCAAGTTATTTTACAGAACAACTACAATTAAAAGTCACTTCAGCAAACATCATACCAGTCTCTTTTATCGTTTTTTAAAAGCATTGATTTTGCTTGGGCAAAATCGCCTCTCATCCGCATGGTCAAACCAACAGCTAGAGAGATAAGAAAGTAGAAACACAATGTACCTTACCAACTCCGCCCAGAATAGGATAATTTACCGAAGCTTAAAAAGTTGGAACGGAACATTACTCATAAAAAATTGTACTGAACATGGGCACATTATTCATAAAAGTATTTGGATGGCGTCGAAGCAGGAGACAAAGAAATGACATGAAGAGCTTGATTTAGTTTTGTTATCGGATGGATTTAAGCACGATGATAAATGCATATACTTCAAATTTATGAATGGATATGGAGTTATCATATGTCTTTGTGTGGAAGACATGCTAATTTTTGGAACCAACATGAAATGTGTAAACGGTATTCGAGAATATCTTACTTCTATGTTAAAAATGAAAAATCTTAGATGCTATTTAAAGTGAGAAGGCAAAATGATAGTTACTCTTTATATAAGACTCGTTCTATCGAGAAAAATATTTAGAAACTTAATCATTTTGAGAATGAAAAGAAGAAAGTACACCTTATAATCCAAGTGTTAAATTGGTCTATAAATATGGTAGAGCAATAACGTTGCTCGAGTACTTGGAAGCATGATGTATGTCATGCATTGTAATAGGCCGGATATAACATTGATTTGTTGTTTGCAACGTAACCCGTTTCACGAGTTATCCCGATCAGCAAATAAGAAAGCGATTGAAATAGTTCTAAGGTTATGCAAAGAGAGTTGGGATTAGATAACCTTGAACTATTCTATTCCAAGTTTCGTGCAGTTTTAGATTTATACTTACAATTTTTCGGTTTTGATCCATCGCAAGTCGGGTAAAAGTGCAAATTTATTTGGGCCGGGTCGGATCGGGTCAAATTGGGTAAAAGTGCAACTTTACACAACTTAATAGTTGTTGTGTGACATATTAGCTAGATATATAGATATGGAGATACAAGTATAGAGAGATAAAAGAGTCGTCTTTTATTCATTGATAAGTGTAGGGAAGTTACATCAAGAGACCCCCTAACCTTCTTTATATAATAGAAGGTAGGGTTACATATGCTAGGAAAGCCCAATAGAGGCCCAATAGAGTAAGGCCCAAGATGGACAATAATATCCTACAACACTCCCCCTTTGGACGTCTTGAATTCTTCGTCTTCATGCAGTCGATCTGAATCGAGTTCATTCGCAGTGCTAAACACATAAAAACCTTAGGGCCGGAAAACCCAGTGTGGGACAAAACCGGTACCTAGGAGAAACTGTGTAGCCGAATGATATAGGCCGAAATATCATGTAAGTAACTAACCACAAAACAGTGTGCCTCATCAAAACCTTGACAGAGCAAACCCAATGGGAAAATCTCTGATCGAAGGAAAAAGAGTGCAACAGTGGTAGTAGTAGGGGATCAACCACAAAACAGGTGCCTCATCAAAACCTTGCTAGAGTAAACCCAGTGGGAAAAACCTCTAGTTGAAGGACAAAAGAGTACACAGTGGTAAGAAGTATACAACCGGATACTCCCCCTAATTTCGGCAATCTTAAGTGAGATATGATGGGAACGTGTCTCGCTAAAAACCTTGCCAAGGAAAACCCAGTGGGAAAAAACCTTGGTCTAAGGACAAAAAGAGTACACGAGCATGCGACTGGATGCTCCCCCTCACTTGCACACGACAGGGTGCGAAGATTTCGACTAAGTAGTAATTAGTGCAATAAGCATTCACTTGGATGCTCCCCCTCACTTGCACACGGCTGGGTGCAAAGATTTCATATTTAAAGAAAGAGTACGAGCATTCGACTGGATGCCTCATTTACTTACATACGACTGTATGCAAGAAAATCTAACGTGGAATAGAACGAGCATTCAACTGGATGCTCTTAAACTTCATTTGTGAAGATTAATTTCGGCGAGAAATGCTAAATAGCATAATGTAGTCATGTCTCTCTTGATCAATAACAACAAGTTGTCTTCTATGACAAGTGTTTTATCTGGATCGTGAGACAGAACATATGTAATTCAAATATGACTAATACTAGCTCGAAGTCATATACACTCTCTAGTCGTCTCATAGAGCACGAATAGATCAGAGTGATTCACTTGGAGTCATTCCAAGACCTCCAAGATGTCGCCTTATTCCTAATGGTAAAGACATACCATGTTAGAAATATCCCTTATGCGGGTCTGATAAGTAACCGGCATCGGTATAACCGAAAAAGGGTTGCGTTAATTCGAGTACCGAAGGGGGTAGGTACACTCGATGACGCAAATGGGATAAACTAGCCCACTTCCAAAATTACCATAAGGTAAGGGAATGTGTCTTTAGTGCCATTTCGATGGCAGCGTGTTAGCGCGATGCTGTGTCGAGTTATACCATTCACAGCAGACAAGATGTTCGTCCTAGCACATTAGACCAAGTACAATAATGCGCTTATTGTACTTAGATATGAACATCATGGTTCAATATCTCTTCATCGTCACATCAGGGACGGAATGGGTCTATATCAATGTCTAGTGATCGAACGATCATGGGAGAATCTGACGACTTAGCGTCATGATGAATACAACGTCATAACACCTTCTGGGTGTAGTCTGAATCATGGACTTAGATTCAATCTTTACGGGAGTCGATCATCAGGCCGAGTCACTATCGTTTCTTCCCAAGATCCTTCATCTCGAAGGCAAATCCAAAAATGGATCGCGTAATAAAACACGCAAGGGCATAATACTTGTTCAAGTATCCCAAGCTAATCAAGTACTCACTTAGGCGGTATACCACATCCGCTCGGATTATATTAATCCATATAGTGAACGTCTCAGTCAATTGAGATCGTGTTCCGTGGTCAGAAACTACTTGATTTAAGCACATGAAGTCACACAGGGACCTTCATCTATATCTCTTTGTCTAAATCCCCATAGAGATAAAACCGTGACCACATTCATGGCTGCATACTCAGTTTTCCGGAAACTACTAATCTGGTAAAGTAGGGGACTGTTATAATGTCCATTACGAGGAAATCAACCATCTCGTAATCAATTCCAAGATGTGAGAGAAGCCTTGCGCTACTAGGCGAGCATTCTACAATCTCATTATTCTCATCACTTTTCCTTACGAATAACCAAATAAACAAACTCGTTTAACATTGGTGGTGTTGGAGCTACAGGTCCGAACACACTTTCGCTAAGGAGTCTACTTGGATTGCAAGTTTCCATTAGTACAGTCTATTCTACGTTGACTTCAGGCAACGGTACATGGTTCCCTGTCATAATTTGTTCATATTATCAGTCGTCACCGAATATATGAACAAGTAATCAATGACAGTCTCGTTTCGCTTCAATATCGTCTAAGATATCATGATCGACAGATATTTCGAGATTCTTAGGATGAAGAGGAATCACACATCTCCTAGATCCTTTATAATCTCATGCGACGAACGAGTTTCAGTTCACCACCTCTGGGGCTGAACGAATTAAGAACCGGTCAACTTCCTCATATCTTAGGAAGGATGACAGACTGACGGCCGACGGCAGCGTCCTTTGCTTGGCGGGTTCGGCCAAAAGCAACGTGTTACGACAGGAACACGGCGTCCGACAGGGACGTCTATCCTTGCAAGCATTTTGCAGCAGGTATAAATGATCTCGTGACATCTCATAAAGTCATTAAATGCGTCTGGCATTTAGTTAGACTTGAGGGAGTCTATGCACTTACTTATCACTAAGTGCAGTTTTGGGGATCAAGCTAAGACTGAGTGGGTTATGCCACGTTACTTCACGTCGTTCCTTATCAACGGTAACGTGCAAATCTCCCCCTAACGACGGGGAGAACAGTCTTAGCGATGTCACTTTCGCATATCATGCGGTAAAGAGATCGCTTGCCAAGGTTACTCTATCAAATGATAGGCAGGAGATTCATAATCGACTTATGTCCCCTTCAGAGGTCCATATTTTGAACGCTAGAACGGCTCAATCAAAATATTAATTAATCACTCTAAACACGCGTTATTATGAGACTTCTGGCTCATAACCAGTAACCAACTGGTACGCATATGGTGTTTGAGTGTCTATGGGCCTCATAACGGACCAATACAGCAAAATAGCATAACCCACACGGAAATATAAATCTTGGTGCGCAAGACCAAGATGTGCGTGCAATCATTTGCAGTCGCATCAACAAACTTTCCGTGAGTCCATTTGGGTCTGAACATAATCGACAGGATGTTCAATTTGAATTTCCAAACTCAAGTAATTCAAATCGAAATTTCGATTATTACTCTTCGGAATTATCAAGTCGGCTAGACTTTTCAGGATAATCCGGATCATGAGCCATCAACTTAATGATAGGGCTAAAAGTTTGGGAAATGCTGCATTTCTGTGGACAACAATAAAATGTGACCTTATTGTCGATGCATCAACCATAACCATTTATATTTATGGTCCGTTTTATGGTTGGATAAGTCCACAATAACTCCTTCAATTCTTTACCAGAATTCTACGAGTTCATTTCGTGATCTTTACACATACTAGTCTTTCAAAGTGAGCATTAGTGGCATGAATTTCGGATTAATCGCGAAATATATTCTCAGAGAGAATCCAAATGCTATGCGATTATAAATCAAGCATCGTCTTTTGACCCGGGAATATCTCATCCGGTCAATGCCATAATATCAAAATGCTCTTATCAATCGACGACAGGCGAATGATAGTACAGACAATCATGTCTTAGCATCTAAATCATTTATCATTCGACGACAGGCGAAATGATAAGGTAACTTTGAATGCTTTAAAGAATGTGGTAGCAACCACTTGAAAGACATTTCAACTCCTCTAAAATACGTTTTTGAGTGGAGGCTATGTAAAGAAATTTCATTTCTTTCATGAGCTATTACCAGATAACACTGGTTTTCTCGAATATTTTATAACTCAACAAGGTACGACAGGACCTATAGGAGTATAACGCCTCATATTTGACAAATCAATTTGGCTTTACCAAAGATTTCGATTTGGAACGACATGTCCAGAATCGCTGTCACTGAGTACACTTTTAGGCAAGTAGTTGGTGAAATTATGTGGTACATTGTTACCCACTATTTCAAAAAAAAACCAACTACACCACAAGTATTGCCTAAAATTTCATAATTTAAAGTTTGGTCACATTTGTCAAAGGAATTTGCTCAAAACACTTTAAATTATTTCGAGAAATTTCGTAAAACAGGCAAACCATAATCCAAAAGTATGTCCAAATGGAAAAATAATATTCCAAATGGAAAACATAATCCAGATGAGCGAAAAAATGGCTCAATGATTTATCAAAATCAATAAAGAAAGGTACCAAACTCATTTGAGCCACAAAATCGGGGGTCTCAAGAGTTTCCTTTCAGTTAGCTTTAACCACATTAACATCGGTTTTTCCACCTTTATAATAGTTGTGAACTATTTAAAGAGTAACCGTGCATGACATTTGTCTTTATAGCATAGAGTTGCCTCTTTGAGCATTATCTCTTGCTTTGTGACAACGGCCCATATTGTTCCTTTCAATTACTGTCTTGGAGCCACAAGTTTTCGATTTTGACGATTGTCTAAAATCTCCCTTGGCTAGGCGATTCATCGGGATCGCGACAGTTCGAGACAAATAACACTTTTCTCGGTTCTCGATTCGTGGAAAACAAAATGTACACGAAGAGCATTAATATCAGGCAAACAATTCGCCATTGACCCAATAGGATTAAAACTACTCACCGGGGTAATTTTCTTATCCAATAACAGATGGGCGATAAAGGAACATGGTGAATATAAATTCACGATACTGCTTATGGAATGCAATTTCCAAGCTAGTATTTTGGTGAAGGATTGCTCCAATATGTCAATTTCAGACATTTGTTCACCATAGACGTCATCACGTCTCAAATGTGGCGGCGGAATAAAATCAACGCCTTAGCATTCATCTCGAGGGTAACAACAAACTCGTGTTTTACTCATCAAAGATGACATCCAAATAATTTGGGTATCACATGCTCACACATCAGGGTGACTAACATGTGGTGACGGAATAACATCAACGTCTAAACAGTCATTTCGCAAGTATGTTTTGCGATTTTTCTCATCATAGATGGCATCCAACATGTGTTGGGAGTTCTGGATTATTTTTCATATAAAACGACTGGTTTATATGTTTATGGTTTGCACAAGCACAAACTTTAATTTCGAAACGACAGGTTCGAAAATAGTTTTGCTTTTAATGTGAATTGGTTCTCATTGATCGAACGACGGGTCGATACTGAGACACCAATTCGGCGAAACATACATCACTATATAAACACATTCGGGGAAATTATTATTTAGTCAACCCCTTTCGGTAGCTCTACTTGAAAAACGACCAGGAAAGACGGTGAGGGTGGAGGGCACGAATGCCACTTAAAACCCGACCTCATTAGGATATCGACTTCCGCCTATATCTTTCCTAGACATCGTATCCAAATAGGTGAGCCTATTTAGGGAAAGTTCATAATTTTTCCAACTTAAATGTGAAAATATATGATTTCGCAATTCTACCATTCATGGCAATAAATAACAGGTATATCTTTTCTAGATAACAACATATATACAAGGCAGTATAAAATATATTCATGATATATATCTAATCATGCAGTAGATTTGGTGATAAACTAAATCAATTCAGGATTATCAATCACACAAATTATATCATACCAAATCAAATCAAATCAATTAACTGCCATATGGTATATTTATATCTATGGTAATATCAAAAGATATGTTGATTATACTAATAAGATATCAATCAATTATCTACGGTTTATTGCCATATAAGTAATTCTATACATGGTAGTTTTAACATGCAAGCAAGAAATATATTTTTAATTACCAATCAATTCTATATATGGTAAAAAAATATTTTAACATGCAAAAAGGTTAAATTTACATGGAAACATATCAATTTATTCAATTAACATGCAATTTTTATTCACTTGCCTTTTAATAAATATAATTTATGCATGTGGGTGAATCTTGACCGAATATAGCATTTTTATAACACATATATACTGTTTTTATACATGTAATATACTACAGGGACTATCCGTGTAATTTCAGCAAACTATATATCTATTTACAGAATTATTACAGCTTCAGTCCATAATTTCAGACAAGTTTCAGTTTAGTCCTTTAGTAATTAACAGCACAATCCACAATTTCCAGCGCCTTACAAACTGGTCCTACTGTTTTTATTATGTTACAGATTCAGGACAAACAGAGTAATACATATGTATTTATGTCAATTTACAAGCATGCTTTATTGAGGATTACACCAAATATTAATTAAGCATGCAATATTATATGTTATCAACCAAGGGTAGTAAAACCAATTTATCATAGTAGTTGAATGTTACGTACATATTACAATTGTATCAATTCATGCAATTTAACAGAGGTTCTGTTATTGTCCTATTTACATACAATTTGTTAATATATTCACTTGGCATAACATACAATGTACGTCCGACAAATCCATAAAATAATACGTGCGATCACATATACGGAATAAATTAAGTTTTGAATTCGGTACCTTACGCACGGTATGTTGGTGAAGGTCGATATAGCAAAACCCTAAAAACCCGGATAAACCTCAAGGTTTATAAATACCCAATATCCGTGCGTTTACCAAAAAACTCCAATATCCGCGAGCGTATATCCTATTCTCCACGAGCATCGTGCTGATAACGTGTTGTGTGACATATTAGCTAGATATATAGATATGGAGATACAAGTATAGAGAGATAAAAGAGTCGTCTTTTATTCATTGATAAGTGTAGGGAAGTTACATCAAGAGACCCCCTAACCTTCTTTATATAATAGAAGGTAGGGTTACATATGCTAGGAAAGCCCAATAGAGGCCCAATAGAGTAAGGCCCAAGATGGACAATAATATCCTACAACAATAGTCTCTTATTTTTTTCTCTTTTTCCTAACATTAATTTCTCTATTTCTCGCGTATCTCTTTGGAACAATCAGCTTATTTGACTGTTTATGGTACAGTCAACTTAACCACCGTTAGATTAGAAAATTGATAGTTAGATAATGTTTTTCAATAACTAATTTATTTTTCTATTTTCAACAAATTAGAATTTGATAAATTAAAAACAAATTGTACAACACACTAAAAACTCAAATAAAAATATAGAATCCTAGGATGGCCTACCCTAAACTTAAATATTAATCAATATTTTTTTATCCATTTGACACTTTTTTATGCAAACGGGTTGTGAACCAGTCATATAGGCTGATTGTTCCCTACTAATTCCCCTATTTTCTCCTATATATAGTAACAGTATAGTAATACATATACATACATTTCGATGATTTATTAAATAAATCTTCTATACATTAATTAATGATATCTATGGTAAATATTGACGTGTTAATTAATTTAGTGATACATTGTCGTAATTATTTTTAGAAGAATTTACGAAAAAAAATATCATCATATCAATCATATACATTTATATTACATTTTTACATATAACAATGTTTTAGTTGACGAAATTAATGAGCCCAAATTAATTCAATAAACATGGAAATGTCAAAAAGAAGATTGCAAAATTTAAATCAATAAATTAATATGAAAGAGTTTTTAATGTCAGATTAGTATTTATATATTATATTTCTAATCAAATAATTTTTTATTTTCCCATGTGAGTTTTTAACAAATTATCTTTCAAATCTTGATATTTATGAAATTTATTTTTAAAATAAAAAAAAAATGTTATAAAAAACGGGTCAAATGGATTAAATCCGGTCAAATGGGTAAAAATACAAATTTGTATATAGATCAGGTCGGATCGGATTTTGAATGACCCGTTCTAATCCCTATTTATACTCATGTTAGTTGAATTAATAGTGCAACTTATAATTTGTCTATCTCTGTTATTGGTGTGTGGGGCATATCTTCGGATTTAAAGACACAAAAGGTGGGTTATTTATGTTTTTGTTACCTCTATTAACACCTCATTTTATTTTTTAGCTTTTTATTATCATTTTTTTTCTTTCGCTTCTCTCTCCTTGCAATTCTTATGTTTTTTGGAAACCATGTGTGAAATAGTTAACAGAATTGACAACGCGTGCTATCACGTGACCCATTTCCATTAAAGCGTTAACAATGGGTCTAAATTATGGCTGGTCCGACGTCTTTTTACACCTAAGACGTACTTTTTTTGGGAGCTTTTTTTAAGTTTATCCAACAATTTTTTTAAGTTTTCTCCTTAATTGACAATATTTGCCCCTGCCGTTAACGGAAATGGGTCATGTGATGACACGTGTTGTCAATGCTGTTAAATATTTAACAACTGGTTCCCAAAAAAAAGAAATATTATAAGTAGAGCGAAGCGAAAGAAAAAAATGATAATAGATGGCTCGGAAACAAAATGGGATGTTAGTACATCTAATAAAAACAAAAATAACCCCCCAAAAGGTTATCTACCATGTCACTGTTGGTCAATGAGTTTATATCATATTCAGTGGCTCAAAAACATGTTTGATGTACATTTGTAGGCATACTCACTAGGAGTTATCTCTTTGCATTTTGATGGTGAAGCTATTATGGCAAAAGCATACAAATCCGTGTGTAAAGAAAAGTCTAGACACCTTGGTCTACGACATGAGTACATTAAGCGAATATTTTTTTATGGCGCCATAACAATGGTCGAAGCCTATTGGAGGGGCATAAGTGATTTATACTAGATAACCATGTGAAGAGTTACATGTTATCAATACCATCAAAATGGGTATTAAGATCCTAACATAAAAAAATTGCTTGCATTCAAACCAATAAAATACTAAGGTTTTTTCAACAATCCCCCATAAAAAATACAATTAAATGAAATCTAACATCTATTTCTTAAATGTAGTCGATAGTATCACGAAAAGTTTATTACATAAAGTCAGGTAGCTTGCGCCTCGGTAATAAAATACCTTCATATAAAATTGTCAATAAATAAACGCGATGCTTTGAACTCTATGAATTTTTGTGTAAATAGAAATAATATCTATATAGTGCATTCTATACACCATTTTTAGTCTCTTCGGTTTTTGTCAATATATGACCCTAACACAGTGAGTTTAAGATAGTGCATTTTCGTCTGATGTCTTGGAAATTTTTACTACTACATCACCCACACTCGAATCTTTCATTTCAAAATTAAAATTCAGGTGTTTGATAGAAAATGTGTAATATGAATACGAAATAAGATCAGATGTGATTGGATACAGTCCATTAGGTATTTTTTTTTTAATAAATAAATTCATATACATTATAATCATGATCAAATGAGAGTTTTCAGGAATAATATTCAAAGTGTTTCCAACAATCGGTACCATACATCATAATGTGTATGTATTTAAATTAATATGCTTATGATTGATGAATAGTTATCTAATATATGGCTTTTATTATATTTTCAATATGTTTACTACAACAAACTTAAGAATTAGAGACATTATTTTTAGAGACAATTAAATTTTGTCTCAAAATGGTAACTTTTGGAGACAAAAATAATATTTTAGACATAGAAATAATTTTTTTGTCCACAAATCTAACTTTTATGTGCATAATTTGAAAAAAAATTGTCTTCAAAGACAATCTCATACGAACATAAGGAGACAATTAAAATTTATTTCCAAATACTTTTTGAGACGAAATTAAATTGTCTCCTTATGTTCGTATGAGATTGCCTTTGGAGACAATTTTTTTTTAAATTATGTGCCTAAAAGTTAGATTTTTGGACAAAAAATTTATTTTTGCGTCTAAAAGATTATTTTTGTCCAGAAAAATTATCATTTTGAGACAAAATTTGATTGTCTCTGGAAAATATGTCCTTAATTCTTAAGTTTGTTGGAGTGGTTATTTGAGTTTTGATTTTGAATATGTTACCGAGTGTATACATATACATATATAATTGTTGTTTGTGGTATGCAATTACTAAATATTGTTTAGAGACCTACTAATCTGTTTGCTAGTTGATTAATCACAACTAGATTTAATTAGTAAGTTCATTGAATTGTGTTGAAGCAGATTATAAAAGTAATGCATTTAATTTCACGTGTAGATTAGCTATACTAACTTCTTTCATATCACATGAAATTAATTACGGATCAATAAGTATAATTTGTAACCTTAAAGTTTAAGGTACAAATAACTAAGTGTAAGAGAATTTCTTTCGTAAAAATTTCATGTTGTGCATCCGTAGATGAATATAATGTAAGTGGTGCACTCTTGAGTTTTGTATTGTGTTTTACTGAAAAGTGAAAAATGCTATACTAATGTTTATATATTAATTAGCATGACCAAGTCGATCATTATATATTGGATTTAGTGAAATGGCCTGTGGAATTTTTACGAGAAGCTTGTATTTTCTGGGACTGGCCTGCATTTTATGCCATTTAAAATAAAATAAAAGCTAGCTGATGTAAGTAGAGACTGGCCTGCATTTTATGCCATTTAAAATAAAATAAAAGCTAGCTGATGTAAGTAGAGCAATGCTGATACAACTCGAAATTAAAAAGGTACGATACCCATTAGTAGCTATCGTCCTTGATGATTATTAAACATTCACTTCAATTTGTCAAGTAAATAAAGGACAAGCAAAACCTTTTTTGGGTAAATAAAGGACAAGCAAAACCTATTAATTGTATAATTATTTGCGGTACTCGAACCTTTTAAAGAGGAAAAGACAACATAAACCTTTTTAGTTAGTGTCTACATTTTTTAAATTTTTTTTGTCAAGAGTAAGTGTCTATATAAAGGAAGCCCTTACGAGGTAAAACATAATATCAAACGTAAGGATAAATATAGCAAGTATCAAAATGAAGTGTTCAATATTTGTGGTTTTTGGTATTGTATTTGTAGCTTACCCTTGGCTAGCGATGGGAGAAACATACTTTGTTGGAGACGGTGCTACAGGAGGCTGGAATTCGAATGTCGACTATTACGATTGGCTTGATGGTAAAACTTTTCACGTCGGAGATGTTTTAGGTAATTCTCTAACGATTATACTACTACATGTAATATTGGTTATGTAAACAAAATATATATAATTGTCTTCTAAGAATTTAGATAAATGGTTTAATAATTTTACACAGACTCGTGCTTAATAACAAACCCAAAGCTGCAATATTTAACATTTAGTTTGACACAAAACGTGAAAATAAGTTCCATGGTCTGTATAACTTTATGATGGGATACTAAACAATTCAAAAAATATTAATAGCAAATAAACACAATTTTTTTTCTTTTTAACATAGTCCCATTTCTTTAGCTCCTGATATTTTATGCTTTCTACTCTTCAGTTTTTGATTTTGATAGTAGTTCGCACAATGTCGTGTCGGTCGATGAAACGGGATACGACAATTGTGATGTGTCATCAAGTCTCGAAATATCGGATACTGGACACTTTGAGGTAACTTTATCAGTGCCCGGAACCTACTACTACATATGTGAATATCATTGCAACTACTCTGAGCAAAAGATAAAAGTGGTTGTAGAATGATGTCAAAGCAAATTATCTATGACTTCCCCCATGCATGAAGTCGGATATTTATAACTTGTCTACGCTTAAAAATATAACATTATCATGTACCTTTAATTACTTGTTATATTTCGGTTTTGCTTAATAAGATGAAAGATCGAGTTTAATTTTGATTCCATTGAGTTATGAAATTGCACAATGTATATATATATAATCTTAGATTGCCAAGTTTTCTTTTCTAGCCCGTACAACTACTTCTATACAGTGGCATAAACTACTTGTATACAACTAAAAAGGTGATAGTAAATCGGAAGGGCCAAAATTCACATAAAACAATAATTTTCAATACAAAGGGGAAAAAGAGAATCTCTGAGAAGGTGTTAAACTATATGATCGAAAACATAACTTTTTTTTTAATTGCAACTCTTTTTAATTATAACTATATGATCGTGACGTGCCACCTTACAGTCACCGCAAAGCTATGTCACCGCTCATATATGACACGACAATTATACGAAATTGTGTATCTTTTGCTTTCGAGTCTACAAGTCTGCCATTAACTTTCACTTGTTTACGTACTGAATATGCCTACTAGTAATTAGCTGAATGCATTTTGTCGAGGTTAATTGGAAACTTCGATTCCAAAGTTTTCCAAACCTTTTCAATCTTGATTTCTACTTGTCATCTAACTTTGAATTCCTTCAAATTTATTAATTGACTCAGTTTATTTCAATATATTATAATTCAGTGCAGTGGCAGAAGTAGGAGTTATTTATTTTTGGTATCATGAGGTCTTCTTGTCTAATTAATTTAACGGTATTATAATACATATGAATGCAAATTCCTGATTAATACACATCAATGTCAATCAGAAATCTCAATTTATTCACACATGACAAATGATCATGAGAACACACAAGGTTTCTATTTCTCATCATAAAGTACGTTATCAGCTATTCGTTATCACAAGAGCGTACGATAGAACCAATCAGTAGAATAACGACGATCATCAAAGAAACCGAGATCAATTAGTCAACCGAGCAAACTCCTGCCAAACTAAATGATATTTTAGTTCAGTGCTTACAAACTACTGTGTAAGCACTGCTAATTACTAAGGTATGATGAAACCTTGTGCTCCATTGTATGAGTGCTTATAACAGCAAAATTCAGCACCATACTACATTTTAGCCTACATATTAACAAAAATAGTTACATTACTTGACCAATCAGTTTGTCTACACAGGATCTTCTAGATCCAAAATTAAAATAAAATTATAAACCCTGTAATTTTAATAACTGGAAATTAATTCAATTGAAAAAGGGCATATCATAATTAACTTTTTTATTTTTACATAACTTTCTTATTCAATTTTGTGAGCATCTGTTAGGACCGGTTGTTGAATAGTTTCTCAAGAATACAATTTTAAAACTGAGCAACAAATTATGTTTTGGTATGCAAAAATAACAATAATTAAGAAGAATAGTGGAGCGATTTTGGAATAGAATAAAAGAAACCAGTAGAATTATGCTTTGAAGGCGTCGGAAAAGCCGGTTCAACCATTTTAGTAGTGATGTGGTCAAAAAATAACAAGTTGGGATCTAAGATTAAGCATACATGAATAACAGCCAAATTCACAACAGTTGAAAGTTATAACAGCTACTGATTACCAATAAAAAAACCCATCATTTCAGCATATGATATATGCAGCACTTGCGCATATGTGATTTTACATCATATAAAGCGACTCAAAATTAGAATGCATCCAGACATTATCTGCATTCACAATCTAAAGGCACCAATTCTATCTACAATATCTGATTGCCAACAACTGTGTAAAATCTGAGATCTCACAATGAGTATCAACTTATAACAAATTATTCAGCTCCACCTACATTTATATTTGAAATTTTCAACTAAAAATAAGCAGCATTTTCAGAATTACCAAGATCAGATGCTTTTGAAAAAATCCACACTTCTTCCTGTGTTCATACTTCATCATACCCCCTGTACAAACCTATTACAGAGCCATTTCTGATGTGGGAGAATTTACTGCGACTTCAATCAAGAATTTCCTAAATTACTAAGAGTGGTATAGAAAGAAGATGACATTCTACTTCATAATTATAAAACTAATCTAAGATCAATATAAGCTACTGTAAACCGACTTGGGCTAGCCTAGTGTGCCAGAACCTGCACACCCAATAGATGCAAATGCAAGGTTCAAGTCTGAGGGGTAGGTGTCATGTCCTTTGATCCTCTTTAATAAGGTTTTCTTAAATAAAAAAAAACTAGTTTATCCATATTATATACTTTATCACAAATCTTCTCTGTTACTTGCTTCTAAGTTCTATACTAGGAGTGTGTTGCTATTTTTATTCTCTCATCAAAACGCAATAGACTGACAATAAGTCCTAGTTTTTAGAACCATGCCAAAGGTAATTAGTTTCCCTCAAGCTCATAGGTAAACTTCATTGCCCATGTATGTTATTATAGGTGTAGAAAACTCGAGCAAACCCATCACACAAACCAAGCCTGAAGATTGTACTCTGGTTCGGCATTTTCGTTCCCAATTCTCATATATGCATAAATACTCAACAATTTTAAACCAGTCACAGTAAAAGAATTTTGCTCGACATGAAGCAACAATTTGGAACTGAAAACTAGACTTGGAAATTGAACATGCTATACTTTTCCTGGTATGTTACTCCATAATAAACAATGATCCACAGAGCAAAATCATTATGGGGACTTTCTACGCCATTACAAAACCATTCAAAAAAATAACCCCAAAAAAACTAAATAAATAAATAATTTAACGAATGAATTTACACTCATCCTGCTTTAGATGTTCTAGCTACAGGTGGCAATACAACTGAGTCTAAATCTCCCGGATAAGGTGTCCACAACCCTAATCCTCCTCTAGTTTCTTTTAAATTGGTATTCTTTCCCTTTAACTCATCCAAAGATTTCACCCATTCGATTTTTGAAGAGTGTTCACGTGTGTGAGGGTGTAAAATAAAGATTGAGTTGTACTCACAATTTGGAAACATAAAAAAATTAAATGCGGTTCCTAATCTGTAAACAACGTATCCAAAACTTAGCTGATCTCTTGGTGTAAAAAGATCAACCTCGTTGAACCACAAGCAGCTAAATAAATTGTTTATTGCGGTGTGTTCGCGGATAATGATAGCTCCCTCGGGCACATCTGCATTTGGAGAAAACTTCATCAATAAAAACACCAAAAGACAAGCACAACTTTAAAGATAAGCATATTTAATTAAAGAATCAATTAACTAACATCAAAACTACAGATGCCACATGTGGATGTTTTTTAACAATTGCTGGCTAGTTCTGAACCCAAAAATACAGCAAGAACCATGTTTGCAAATTGGCTGTAGAAAAGATTATCAGAGATTTCCGAGTAAGATTTAGATTAGGAACTTGCAAAAATCTATTTACGTCTGCAAGAATTTCTTTATATTCAGACTTATATCAATGAAGAGAGAAGAAAACAAAAGACAGTATTCTATGGTACAACCATAACATGCTTATAGCTATCGGGTGTATATAACAATATATAATATATTGCTATTTTAGTCTAGATAAGTTTACTCATAAACAATTCTCAACTTCGGTGTAGGTTAGAACTTGAAAAATCAAGACACAAATGTGAACCCAAAAATTATAGAACTATCATCAGCAATAAAATATAAGCAAAAAAAATACTTACCACTAACAGTTCTCTTGTTTGGACTCCATGGCTCCATCCCTTCGTAACGGTAAATCTTCATATGAAGATCAATCAAAGGTCGTGCATAACGCTTCCTCCTTTTGTTAGAATCAGCTTCCTCGTATACATTTCTGTGATGCTTGTGCTGAGCAATTGCGAATGTCTGTTTTCCTCGCCACAAGTATCTGTGGAACGACAATCAATAGTGTCATTAAGCCACCACGAAAACATGCTTTTGTAAGGTGTAAATGGAACTTGATGAGAGTTAAGACAAGGAAAAGTGTAAGAATTTTTGTAAACTTTTTGTTTGCTCTCCAAGATGGTAAGAAGCATTATGAGAAGAAAAAAAATAATGTCCTTATCGTAGAGAATATGAGATGAACATTCTATATTCAAACTCATTTACCTAGTAGCACCCAACAGTTACAAATTCCAAACAAGGAGGAAACTTCTCCAACCTATTCTTCCCAGGATTAACTCTTTGCAATTTTTTAATAATAGACAACTACATTGCAATTATCAGATCCCTCGCTATACTCTAGTCCATGTGCATACATTCCCCTATCATTTGAACAGTATGGTACTTATGCATTGAATTGCTGTGAAACAATGTCCATCTTCATATACACATTAAGACTGCAAGGGTCGGTACAATTATATCAACAGCAAATTGCAGGATGATGAGAGCAGGGAGATATTTTACCTTTCGAGCATGAGCAATGGATCCACTGTTAGCTCCATTTTACCATCAATCCAGATACTGTACTGAGCTTGAGGAAATAATCTGTGTGTCAGTATCTTAGGGACCTTCCCGTTTCTCCTTGGTTCATCATATGGTTGATGCTTTAAAAGAATAATTCTCCAAATACCTATCCAATGTCCCCCTTCATTGTCCTCTCTCACTGTAACATTTTCCTTAATGAAGTCATTAGATATTTCATCCATCACCATAAGAAAACAAAATAACTTTTGAGAACGCGTGCTGATATTTGAAGGCTGATGTGGCGTGTCATATCCATCAAAAATACCAGATGCAACCACAAATCTACACTTCTCTACGTATTTAACATCTTTAGCAGACATTTCTGCTCCACCATCTTGGATGAAACCACATTTCACCTACAAATGAAATAAATAACTATTATTAAACTGCCATACAAACACGACAACATAAAAGCTTTGTCATAAAACAAAAACAAACAAATAAAACAAGCTTTTGTATTTAGTCTTCACGCAAGTATGCCTTATAAATTAAGAAAAGTAACCAATGATGTATGCACACAGACACAAAAGGTACGAATATTTTTCTTTGGAACTGAGTCTAGAAGGTCATAGTCGAAAAATGGAAAGAAGCAGTTCTTCTCAAACAACTTCTTGAACCTTAAGGCATACTTGCTGGGGTTTCATTCAATAAAACTGTAGCACTATTTTCTGAAATCTATCTGCAAAATGTCGTAAGAGTTCCATTAAAAATTTCATTTTAATAAATACACAATCTTCCTGGGGTTTATTAAGTTCAGTTGTTTGTCAAATTACATCTTAAAATCATAAAACAAGAGATCAAAAACTGCTTCAATAACCACCTAACTGCGACCTGGTATTGTGTACGAGTTAGTGGTTAGTCATACAAAATTAAGAATGTCATAAATTAACCTACCAAAGATCCACTAATAAGTAAGCTATTAAATATTAAGCTAAGAAGACATTTTCCGATCACAGTCTGTACCCTGTAACCAAACAGTCCTACATACTTCCTAAGGAGACCCTGCCAGGATATTTCCGAGCAAACCATAGATTTAGAGCTTACATATAATCTTTAATATATTTTGCCTTTATATTTTGGAATCTCATAAGTGTCTGAAATGGGTGCAAATGATCCAGGGTAACTTTGAATTAACCAAGTAGTTAACAACATATGAACTAAAAATACATTTACCTTCATATTTTTTTTTAATTTAAAACTATCTTCTCGCTGCGACCAGGTTTCATTCCCTCCAAATAACGGAGGTATGTGAAATCTATTCTCATCCTTTATAATATACGATAAATGCTGGACAGTTGTGTCAGGGGTTCTTCTCTTTGGGACGACTATCTTCTCTGGGTCATTAGCAAGAGGAATAGAACAACCTAATATATCATCAAATTGCAAAAATGTCATTTCATTCATCACTTTCTAACTGAGCAAAAGATCAAAATATAATATTGCAAGAGATATGACAAGATCTTACGATGCCCTGGTTTTGGTACAAGTCCCATCGTGTCCAACATAGTATACACTTTGCTGTCTCTGTTACAGATAGCTGTGCATCAAACAAATAAAGAGATCATTAGTTCAAATGTTCACCAAATCAATTTTAGGTTGCATCTACTGCAACGGCAAGCTATTATTATTTTCAATCATCTGGTGATTGCTTCACTAAGACAAATTCACAGAACTGGTCCAACTGGAAACTCTCCAAGGGTTGTGAATCAAATTCTCACAAGGAATACTTCATTCTTGGAGCTCATTTCCATATATTATTCCTACCTACATAAAAGAGGGCAGTCGGGATTTGAAGCCCATACATTGTAATTTGTAAACCAGCTCAAATCACTTATGTTTTCAAGCATTATTGGTATCACAAAAAATCTAGTATTTTTTATATCCAAAAACAAAAATTTCCTATAAAATTTATTCCAAATTAAAAAACATACATAACTATGTATAACTATTATATCCTAGCTATACAACAGTGGTACTGAAAATTGTTTCGAAAATTACCTGAAAAGAAAGCTAAGGAAGATTGGCAAGACCAAACATGAAACAACAAGACGATGAGAATTAACATCATCCATAATATTCCACCGACCAATATCAACCGGATGAAACCTTTCCTCCAAATTATCCTCATCGGATATTCCTGAGAGAACCTCAACCCCTCTTCACTATCTGCACAAGTAAAAAAAAAATTGGTTAGTAAAGGGTGCTGAAAGAATAAAACCTGTAAATTTTGTTAAAAACCATTTGTAAAAAAACATTTTTTTACTCTCTTTAAAGAAATAAACAGATATTCTTAATATAGAGGGTGCTGCAGTCCACTCCAACCTACTATAAGCAAAAATAAACCTGCAGACCCTATAGTTTACATACATATATATCCATGACCCTATATCTATATGTAAGATTGCAACAGCGAGAGGATAAAGCTTCGAGAAAAGTGGCTTTCGGTTGATATAATTCTAAGCATGTCAATTAAAATTACTACTTATGTTATTAAATATCGAAAATTTCATTTTGGCAGTTTAGATACGGTATTTTCGCAAGTTAAAAGTCACGTGGTTTCAGAATGACTGATAATTTAGCGAAGAAGGGAGTGTAGAAAAACAAAAAAGACTTCAACTTTTTGATTTCCTAAATTGATTTTAAGTTTCTAGCTTTATACAAATTGTTCACCAGCTGTTCTGAATATATAATTTCTCACTCTTTCAAAATAAACTTCTGTTGTACTCCGAAAAATATAGGACAAAAAGTTAAAAGAATTTAAGAATCAGTGAGATACACATTTCACATTTGAGTAAATAATCTCAAATTCATCGAAAATGGTATAAAACCATATCAAGTGACACATAAGTGCTTATTCCAAAAGACAATCCTTTTCTAATCATCTTCATTTGGTAACTTATCATGTTATACAACCACACCAACAATTTCGACATTACATAACATACTATGAAAAAAAAGGTCCAATTTGTATTGTTATTATTTTTTCCTGAGAAAATAGTTAAAAGGGAAAATAATGTCGATAATCATGTTCCACATACTATAAGAATCAGTGAGCAATAGTTATATTTTTCACATTGAGTAAATAATCTTAAATTCATCTAAAATGGTATAAAACAATATCAACTGACACATAAGTGCTTTTTTCATCTTCATTCGGTAAATTATCATGTTATACAACCACACCACCATTAATACAATTTTGATACTACAGAACATATTATGAAAAAAAAAGGTCCAATCTTTGTTGTTATTATTTTATTTCCGAAAATAGAAAAAGGAAAAAGAATGTCCGTAATCCAAGTTCCACATACTAGATGAATCAGTGAGCATTAGTTACATTTTGCACATTGAGTAAATAATATTAAATTAATCTAAAATGGTATAACACCATATCAACTGACACACACGTGCTTTTTCATCTTCATTCACTAACTTATCATGTTATACAACCACACCAACATTAATACAATTTCGATACTACAGAAGAT
This sequence comes from Primula vulgaris, assembly GCA_963920805.1. NCBI lineage: Eukaryota > Viridiplantae > Streptophyta > Magnoliopsida > Ericales > Primulaceae > Primula > Primula vulgaris. The sequence continues at coordinate 19,558,770 of OY987217.1, read as the reverse complement.
ATTAATGGAAAAGAAGGTCACATTTTTGTTGTTATTATTTCCTGAGAAAACAGAAAAAGGGAAAAGAATGTCGATAATCCAAGTTCCACATGCTAGAAGAATCAGTGCGCATTTTACGTTTTTCACATTGAGTAAATAATTTCAAATTCATCTAAAATGGTATAAAACCATATCAACTGACACATGAGTGCCTTTTCATCTTCATTCGGTAACTTATCATGTTATACAACCACACCAACATTAATACAATTTCGATACTACAGAACATATTATGAAGGGGAAAAAAAGGTTCAATTTTGTTGTTGTTAATATTTCCTACGAATATGTAAAAATGGAAAAGCATGCCGATAATCCATAATCCACATACCGAAAAATCAAAATTACATCAATAACTTTTTCTAATCATTTTCATTTAATAACGTATCATGTTAAACAACCACATCATCAAATACTATATTACATAACATACTATGAAAAAAAGGTCTAATTTTGGCTGTTATTAATTTATTTCCTGCGAAAATAGAACGAGGGAAAACAATGTCGATAATCCATACTAAACATACCAAAAGATCCAAATTACATCAATTTAGCTGTACACAGTGTTTCATACAGTATAAATTCTTTAAGATATTACAGAAAAAACATGGAAAAAAAGAAGACAAAATGTAGAGATTGGAGGGTAAATAATTGCCTTTAAAATGGTATAAAAAAAATGATAAAATGGTACAAAATGTAGAGAATTTCTACAATCCAAATTCCACAAACTGAAAGGTGAAAATTACATCAATTTAGCTTCAACCCAATATTTCTTATATAAATTCTTTTAGAAATTATGAAAAAAGCTAGAAAAAAAAAAAAGGAAAAAAAGTAGAAATAAAAAGAGGGTAAAATAATTGCCTTTAAAAAGGTGAATATGTTGAATATTGTTTCTCCGAGTAGCACGTGAAGATACGGCACGATTAAATTCGTTTTCCATACCACCACCGATCTGATTAAATTTAATTAATTAAACACTCATTTATTTCATATATATTACTTATGTATGTATAAATTATAAATACTCTCTCTCTCTCTCTTTTGTGAATCTGAGCTTCAGTTCTGTTCTATAGTAAATGGGTAAAATTGGAGTCTTTTATTTATTTACTATAATAAAAGAAACTAATACTCGTAGTTTTGATTACATAACTTATTAGTCCTCATATTCCACATAGCCAAATAGAATTATTATATTCCACACACCCAAAAATAAAATAAAAAATTATGAGGTGTAGTGGAGTTTGATTCTAAAGCGATAAAAATCAAAATAGATTTGTACCCGCTTCTATATTTATGAAAAAACAGCACCTAGATGGAATGAAAAAAATTGAGGTACTGTTTATTGGAATATTGTTTGAAAAGTATAGTTATTTGGTCATGATGTTTTTGTTTTGATCAAATAGTGTTAGTCATAATAAAATATATTTATATTATTATTTTAATTAATATTTAAGTTAATGGTACTAACCAACTACTAACTAGTGTTCCGTATTTGTATTTGAATTTTTATTGTTTTAAAGTTAATTTTTAATTTACCAAATTAAATTTAACTAACTAAAAGGTGTTCCGTCTAACAGAGTGACCGGACAAAACGGACACTCGGTTGTCCAACAATGATGATCATTTGCTTAAAAAGATATTTTAAAGTATTAGAAAAGGTGGACTATTACTGTTGTATTTCAAATTATAGAACTAATAAAATCATTGTTAAAACAATGATATCATTGATGTAAAAAGACTATTAATAAAGCACATGTAGTACGGAAGGGGGTGTGGTGGTGGGGTGGCAGCCATACATCATCAGCAATTCTTGCAGCAATGTATGAATCATGTTCGTTGATATAAATTGACTGGCATACATTTAACAAAGTATCAACTTTGAAATTTCTACCTAGCTCTTCTCTCTCTGAAGGTTTTTCTTTCTTCCTATCTTTCTTCCTAGCTCGTAACTCCTCTATCAAAGACATATTTTTTTTTATAGAATCCAATGAGACGAAATTTAAAAATCCTAACCCTCGTCAAAATCTTTTGATGGTTATGAAACAAATCGGATAATATTCAATTTATTTTTTTAAAAATAAGATTGTCAAAAAAATAAAATTGGATAACTAATATCACTGAACTTCCCAACTCAGTCAAAGATAACAAATTTCCAATCTACTAGTCGACTTAGTTGAAAGATTGGTCTCCACAACTTTTGTTTTTATTTTGATAAATTGAAATTATTAAGAACCCTGAGGCATGTTTGATAAAGTTATAAGGAGAATTGTTAAAGAAAAGGAAAAAAATTAAAAGAATATTTGGAACAGATTTGGAGTACATATTTTCAATTGGGTTTTTTTAACTTCGAATTAATTGAAAGATGCAACTTTGCAATAATGTATTTTAATTTGGAAGAAAACGAAGTAAGAGGTGAGAGGGCGTAGTAATTACAGGAAAGAGGAGGGGGACTTAATAAATAATTACTAATAATATGTAGTACTGATAGAACATAAAAATTGGACCCGAATATGTCTATTCGGGTATTGATCGACACACCCGTTATTAGAGGGTATCCAATGCTTAGACCCAAAAACCCATGGATTATGAGAGCTTTCCTAACATGCCATTATCTATAAGGTTCCTAGCCCAGTTATTAAAGGTGCATAAGGGAAAAGCCCATGAAGTGACACCTAAGATGGCGACATTTGTCAACATCTTAGGAGGCATAATTGCCTATAAATAGCCAAGTACCCCCCTAAAACCAGGACCAGAAAATAGACCTCAAAAATATAGAGAGAAGGAGGGAAAAGATAAAAACTTGTCAGAACTTATCACATCAATAGTCAAACCGAGCAAGGTAAAGAATCGAGCACCGAAGAGAAGAGAAAAATCACGTTCATGATCAAACATCGAATCCGAGCATAAGTATAGTGATAGAATTGTAGTCCGAACAATGGCAATTGCCGAATAATAATAAAGATCAAGAAGTGTTCATTGTTTATTGTCAATTCATTATGTAACATTGTTGAAAAGCCTAACGTCACCGACTAAAGTTATGGCTTTATCAAATGGCGCCGTCTCCGGGAATCATCTAGTTCCCAACTAGCTTCGAAATCGAACACCAACATTCTACCAGACGAGCAACAAATGGCAAACACCAACGAAGAAACTCGCCTAGAGGAAGTAGGCACATCGACAAACCAGGAAATCCCAGTCCACAAAGACGTGTTAGCGCATCTCCTCAACATCAGAGACCGCTACGAAGCGCTTCAGTTTGGATCTCGACCAACCGTCTCTAATGTCCAAACAGAACAACAAACCGACCATCCCCCTCAGGTCGACGGTCTTGTCGACGAAAACCCTACGAACACGGAGGCGGAATGAGCGCCGTCCGTGACTAGGCATGCGGGGGCAACCTTGCCAGACAACCGCCGTCCTAACAACGCGGGGCCAAGCTCAAAGGCACCTCAGCCAGCAGCCTCGGTCAACTCCAGTCCCCAACGGGTTCGTTTTCAAACGAATGAAGCCAACCAATACGGCATGCCCGACGACCCCGTAATAGAACAGGTAGTCCCATATCCAACCCTCCCACCGCGGATAATTACGCCGTACACGGTGGAACTACAAACACCTGTTCACGGAGATAGGACTACGGCCGCACTGGCACGGGCCGCCGAAAAACGTAATGTCCAGCTACAAGCCCAGCTGGGGGCATGCATGTCGGCCATGGCAGCGGCCGGAATCACAATGCCGCCCATCCTACCGGCCAACACGCATACCGATCCCCGACGCCAAGCGGAAGATTCGGCTTACCGAGCAGCGATGGCAGCGACAGGCCGACCTCATGATACGAGGATACCAAGACAAGGAGAACCCGTATCGAGGGTATCCCCGACGGTCTACGATCACCAAGGCGCGCCTCCTATACCCGACCCCGGAAAAAATCCGAACGACGGGAGGTACGACGACCACCGGATCGTAATTGGTTACTATCCACAACCCCACTATGGGGGATACGCCCCACACTACCCCGCGCCGGATGAAGCGTTCCAACAGGCTTGGGACGTATGCCAAGAGACTCCATGTATCGATCAGATAACTCGGTACCGTAATCCTATGGGATTTGTCATCCCCGAGTTCAAACTATATGATGGAAGGAGCTGCCCCATCGATCACCTCTGACACTACAAAACGAGGATGGAGCTGTGGAGTGATGACAGTGCACTGATGTGCAAATTTTTTAAGAACAGCTTGGGCCAGGAGGCATCGTCGTGGTATCATAATCTACCACGGGGATCCATACGAAGCTGGGCGGAGCTCCTCCGCGCATATTCCACCCGATACGCCGCTCATAGGAAGAAGAAAGTTAACATTGAAACCCTTCTAAAAATGGCTATGTTGCCCAATGAGAGGCTCCAGGACTACTGCATACGCTTCATCGACGTGGCGAACCAGATCCCGCAGTATGCCAATAACATAGCCATCCAGAACTTCATCAACTCTATCCCTAGCGGCTATTGGGCGAGGAGGAAGTTCATCGGCAAGAATTTTCCGACCACTGACGCCCTTCTGGCCTATTGCACCCACCTTACCGATAAGAATGAAGAGATGCGCGTCCTCAACCGAGCTCCACCAAGAAGAGAGACGGTCCGGGAAGCGCAGGTGGACCGCAAGAGAGCCAAGAACAATCATGGGGAACCAGTCCCCCAGTCCAAACGGGACAAGGGTCCCGAGGTTCAGCGAAGGGAATACCGACCCATAGAGCCCAAACCGCTCCAAATCGCCTATCCAATGCCACCCAAACCACCTCAGCAAGGTCGTGGGCCAGAAAGGAAACGCCAGAGGCGTTATGAACCGGTCGAGTTGAGGTACACTTTCAACCTGTCTGCCGAAGATATCCTAAAGGATATATGCAGAGAAAGCTGGTACTCCCGACCCGAACCAATCCATTCCCCCCTGATTCCCGAGACACCAAGCTCTTCTGTGCCTATCATGAGGATCACGGCCATCTCACTGAGCATTGTCGAAATCTGCGATGGAAGATGAACACGTGGGGAGACGCGGGATTCCTCAACAGGTTCATCAAAAGCGCTAGGGACAAAGGCAAGCAGCTGGTCATCGAGGGAACTGACAACCGACAGGGCAAAACGATCAACGTTGTCCACTTGTCGAGGCCCAAGAGCACCGGGGGGGATCGATCCCAACAACGACAACTGGCCCACATTTTACATACTTTTGTCAACACTTTGAACAGTGAATTCACAGGCCTCGACCTCAAAGCGGCAATGCATGCCGCAGCGACACCCGCCCATTTCTTTCTCAGATCTTGATGAAGAAGGGGTGATATACCCCCACGGGGACGCCATTAACGTACGAGTCCAGATTGGCATAGACACCGTCAGCAGAGTGCTTGTCGACCAAGGAGCCTCTTGTGATATCATGTACAAAGAGCTCTTTGACAAGATGGAGCTCAAATTGCAAGATCTATAGCCCACCGATGTTACACTGATCGGGTTCATTTCGGAGACGACCAAGCCGTTGGGAAAGATCGTCCTAAACGTTACAACGGGATACGTATCTGTCCCCGTGGAATTCTTGGTGGTCAATGATAATTCCGGCCATAATGCAATCTTGGGCCGACCGTGGCTTCATGCTATGCGGGCAATACCTTCCACATACCACCAGAAGGTGAAATATCCTAATGCCAAGGGGGAGATCGAGACAGCCCAAGGATGTCAGGAGGATTCAAGACGCTATGAAGACATCACCGCTACTCTGAAGAGACAACTTGTAGTTGTCGAATAGCCCACCAGCGCAAGGAAGCTGATCGACCAAATAGCCAGAGCTGAGAGGGTTGTTGAAGAATAGGTCGGAGAAATGCTCCGGAAGGTGTATATCCCGGATATAGACGAGGAGCACTACTTCCTCATCGGAGATAGCCTTCCTAAAAAGGAATCCAAGGAGCTAGAAGCGTTCCTCTTCAGCAACATCGATAAATTCTCCTAGAGCCCCAAGGACATGCCTGGTCTAGACCCGAAGACCGCATGCCACCACTTAAGCGTAAACTCCGAATACAAGCCTATAGCTCAAAAGAGCCGAAAGGTGTCTGTCCAACACAGAGCGGCTATAATTGCTGAAGTCCGAAAGTTGTTGGCAGCCGGAGCTATACGGGAAGTGTTCTACCCGAAGTGGCTGTCCAATCTGGTCGTCGTCCCAAAGAAGAACGGGAAGGAAAGAGTCTGTATAGACTTCACCAATCTGAATAAAGCTTGCCCGAGGGATCCATTTCCCCTACCAAGGATTGATCAACTGGTGGACGCCACGGCAGGAGCAGAAAGGATGACCTTCCTCGACGCATACTCGGGATATCATCAAATCTCCCTCGCCCCCGAAGATCAAGAAAAGTCCTCGTTCATATCGCCTTTGGGAAACTATTGCTATACGGTTATGCCGTTCGGCCTACGAAATGCGGGAGCGACATACCAAAGGATGATAACGAAGGTATGCCAAAAACATATAGGGAAGACAATGGAGGTGTACATAGACGACATGGTCGTCAAGAGCGAAAGGGCCACTTCCCACCTCCAGGACATTAAAGACGTCTTCCAAACATTGGGCGAGCACAAACTAAAGCTTAATGCTAGCAAATGTGCATTCGGCATCAGCAAAGGGAAGTTTTTGGGGCATATGGTCAGCCAGAGAGGAATAGAGGCTAACCCCGATCAGATAACGGCTCTGCAAAACCTAGCAGCACCAAAGAATAAGAAGCAAGTGCAAGAGCTCACGGGGATGATGGCCGCACTAAGCAGGTTCATTAGTCGATCCGCAGATAAGGGACGACCGTTTTTTGAGACCCTCAAGAAGGATAAAAAGTTCGTATGGGACCCGGCATGTGAAGCGTCATTCAACAACCTCAAAGAGTATCTAAGGACGCTGCCACTGCTGGTGAGGCCGAACAAAGGAGATATTATGGCCTGCTACCTAGCAGTTTCCACTACAGCTGTGAGCGCAGTCATCCTAAGAGAAGAGGGACGAGAACAGTTTCCGATCTACTTCGTTAGCAAAACTTTGGTCGAGGCCGAAACACCCTACCTCCCTTTGGAAAAGTTGTTTTTGGCGTTGGTCGTTGCTACCCGGAAACTCCCACACTACTTCATAGCTCACAAAGTCCAAGTTTACACGAAGTTCCACGTCAAAGAGTCCCTTCGACGGACGGATATCAGCGGTCGGGTTGCGGCATAGGGGGTTGAGCTATCCCAATTCCATATCGAATTTGCACCCCGACACGCCATAAAGGGACAGGTGTTGGCTGATTTTGTCGCTGAGTTCACCGAAGGGTATGACGAGCCACTGACCATTTCGCCACAGTCACACTGGGAGATACATGTCGACGGGTCGTCCACCAAGGACGGATCGGGAGCAGGCATTGTCCTCAAATCCAGAGAAGGAGAGATCATCGAGAAAAGCATCAAGTTGGGCTTCCGAGCTACTAACAACGAGGTGGAATACGAAGCCATGATCAACGGCATGCTCATCGCCCGATCCCTCGGATGCACCCACTTGATTGCTAGCTCCGACTCCATGCTAATCGTCAACCAGGCTACTGGTGAATACCAGGCCAAGGACGACCGAATGATCCTCTACCAAGAGAAAATCCAGAGCATAATGGTCACGTTCGCACATTGCGAGCTAATAAGAATCAATCGCACCGAAAACGCACATGCCGACGCCTTGGCGACCCTAGCCTCGACATTAGCGTTGACCAACACTCGGACGATCACAATGGAGCTTTTGGAAACCCCGAGTATAACCAAAAGAATAGACCGAGTGACGTCAGTACAATACGAGCTAGGGTGGATGGACGACATGATTCACTATCTGCGAAACGGGACGCTCCCGGCAGACAAGATAAAAGCGTTGAAAATCACAAGAAAAGCCCCTCGGTTCTGGCTATCTGAGGACGACAAACTGTATAAATCCAGTTACCGAGGACCTCACCTTCTGTGTGTCCGGCCCGAACTGCAACAACCTGTCTTAGAAGAGGTCCACGAAGGGTCCTGCGGAGCACACATCAAAGGGCGATCCCTCGCCAACAAGGCGATCACTCAGGGATATTGGTGGCCTTATATCAAACGAGATGCAGATGTTTATGTCTAAAGATGCGACAAGTGCCAAAGATTCGCCGAAATACCTCGTCTCCCATCGTCTATGATGACCCCGGTATCGGCACCCTGGCCATTCGCACAATGGGCAATTGATATAGTCGGGAAGCTTCCCAAAGCACCAGGCAGCATAGAATATCTGATCGTTGCGATAGACTACTTTACCAAATGGGTCGAGGCTAAGCCTCTCCGAGAGATTAAAGCTAGCAACGTTAAACAATTCATCTGGGAGTATATCATCACTAGGTTTGGCATACCATACGCCATTGTCGCGGACAACGACACCCAGTTCAAGGAAGCCAATCTGCAGCTTTGGTACGAAGAACTCGGTATCCGAAAGTTCTATTCTACCCCAACGTACCCACAGGGTAACGGACAAGCCGAGGTATCAAACCGAACTATCCTAGATGGTATCAAAACGACCCTCGAACAAGCAAAGGGAAGATGGCCTGAGCGACTGCTCAACGTCTTATGGTCGTGTCGAACTACGCCAAAGACGGGCACCAAGGAAACCCCGTTCAGTTTAGCGTACGGCGTCGAAGCCGTCATACCGACAGAAATCGGGCTACCCACACTCCGAACTATTTTAGTCGAGCAGGGAAACAATGAACAAAGAATGAGAGAAGAACTCGACATGCTAGACGAGAAACGAGAGATAGCGGCCCTTACACTAGCAAAGTACCAGCAAAGCGTCAAGCAAACCTATGACAAAAGGGTGAAAGGGACCAAGGAATTTATGGTAGGAGAGCTGGTGTTCCGGCGAGTAACGGTCTATACCAGAAACGAGATACATGGCAAACTGAGCCCCACCTGGGAAGGCCCATACGAAATCGTCAAAAGAACAAGCCTGGTGACCTACAAGATCAAAAGCATTCTGTTCGACAATAGCCGAGGAGAAAAGAATTCTTGGAACTTGGCGAATCTCAAAAAGTACTACGTATGAACTGGCTTCCAATACAGGTCACAACGTACCTCTGCTTTGTCATCACATTATTTATGAATTCATAAGATATTTTGCTATTATCATGATTGAGGAATACTAAAGTCCTCCAACGTAACCGGAGGCATAGGAATACTAAAGTCCTCCAACGTAACCGGAGGCATATGAAATTCTAAAAGTCCTCCAACGTAACCGAGGGCATAAGAAATTCCCAAAAGGCATGTTTGATTGATTGCCTAGGAATACTAAAAATCCTCCAACGTAACCGGGGGCATAAGAAATTCCCAAAAGGCATGTTTGATTGATTGCCTAGGAATACTAAAGTCCTCCAACGTAACCGGAGGCGTATGAAAGTCTAAAAGTCCTCCAACGTAACCGGGGGCATAAGAAATTCCCAAAAGGCATGTTTGATTGGTTGCCTAGGAATACTAAAAGTCCTCCAACGTAACCGGGGGCATAAGAAATTCCCAAAAGGCATGTTTGATTGATTGCCTAGGAATACTAAAGTCCTCCAACGTAACCGGAAGCATATGAAAGTCTAAAAGTCCTCCAACGTAACCGGGGGCATAAGAAATTCCCAAATAGCATGTTTGATTGATTGCCTAGGAATACTAAAAGTCCTCCAACGTAACCGGGGGCGTAAGAAATTCCCAAAAGGCATGTTTGATTGGTTGCCTAGGAATACTAAAAGTCCTCCAACATAACCGGGGGCATAAGAAATTCCCAAAAGGCATGTTTGATTGATTGCCTAGGAATACTAAAGTCCTCCAACGTAACCGGAGGCGTATGAAAGTCTAAAAGTCCTCCAATGTAACCGGAGGCATAAGAAATTCCCAAAAGGCATGTTTGATTGATTGCCTAGGAATACTAAAAGTCCTCCAACGTAACCGGAGGCATAAGAAATTCCTAAAAGACATGTTTGATTGATTGCCTAGGAATACTAAAAGTCCTCCAACGTAACCGGAGGCATAAGAAATTCCCAAAAGGCAAGTTTGTGTGACTGCCTAGGAATACTAAAGTCCTCCAACGTAACCGGAGGCATATGAAATAATAGCTCAGTCCCACTTATGCAGGTACCAACTCCATCAAGGAAAAAGGGGCAAACAAGAGAAAATAATAGCTCAAGCCCACGTTATGGAGGCGATCAAATATCGAACAAAGAAATCAGCAAAGAAAAATCAATCCAATCAATGAAATATCAGTACGATAATGAGAAGATCCGAACACAAGAATAAAGAAACAAAACAAATAATCCTCGCCCGCATTACGGAGGCAACAAGATACAACCAACGATAAAGAAATTGATTTAAGAAGAGCTACTACATGACGAGCACGACGGCAATTGACCGAGCTCAACCTCTTCGTCATCCGTCGCCGTATCCCCATCGGTCTCCTCGCCATCAAAACGCTCCTCAGAAATGAGGGCATCAAAGTTGGTCGTATGAGCACCAACGAATGTCAGCGTCTTAAGCCACATGGAGAACTCGACTCCTTTAGCGATCTCGTGAGCATCCGAGACCGCTTTACGGCGAGCATCGTCGAAGGGAAGCTTACGAGCTTCGATCATAGCCGTAAAAGCATCGTATCTGGATCGGGACAGACGAAAATACTTCACCAACATGTTGGCTTGGGTTACCAACGACTTTAGTTTACCAAGTTATTTTTCCTTTACACGCCAATATCGATCTAAACGGTGCTCCTGAACCTCGACAACATGCTCGGAACGACTAGCGTACTCACGGAAAGAAGACACCTGAGTTTTCAACTTGGCCTTAAGTCGAGCGCACTGATCGTTGAGCTTGACGTTTTTGCCCAATAAAACGATGTAAGGCCAATTGGCATGCACTTCACTAGCTACACCAGATGAGACTTCGGCCCGGTCAGCACCAGTAGGTCCTAGCCCCGGACTAACTAGGCATGGAGAACCAGCCTGGTGCGACCTAGTAGCATGTGCCTATAAAAAAGAAATGGGGAAGAAGGGAGGAGATGAATATTCACCCGCAAGAAAAAGAAAAAGACGGAATTAGAAAAACGAAGACTAAAATACTAGATACAAATAAAATGACAATACAAGCTACTCCATCATTAATCCGATAACTCATCAACAGACGCTGAGGTCTCTATGGCATCAGCAAAATGAATATCTCGCAGCGAGACAATTTGCGTCCCCAAACGTTCCTGTACGACCGCATCCACTTAGTTCAAGGCAGCCGTGGTATCAGTTACCCCGGCCATAGCATCAACCATGCGCTCTGCCCGTGCAACACCACGCATCCCTTTTACATGCTCGAACACCTCTAATGCGCGACTTCGGGCCCAATACGCTTTGGCGAAGGATAGTAACAGGTCCGCGTCTTCGAAAACGGCCCCTAGAACCAAGTTCAAACTCGTCACCCGGCCTCGGGCTTCATCACGAGAGCGCCGAAGTGCACCAAGAAGCTCTTTGGCCTTACCCTTGTTTGCCGTATAGTAGGCGGTCTTCTTGCTGAACTTATCTCCTAAGTCACGTAATCGAATCGACAAGTTTGAAATATGAATATTCAGACCCTCGATTTCGCGACGAGCAGAATTCAATTCAGAAGTTAGGGACGCCTTAGATATTTCAAGACCATCTATAACATCACCTACACTACGACTAGGCGAGGTCCAGACCACCATGGTAAGGGGGTTAACAGGTACCTGACAATATTTTGTTTTTACATCCTTCAAAAGACGACAACCCACAAACAGGGAAATTAACTAGGGAAAGCCAAACAGAAAGAAAACGGAGCACCTATATTATCACTTCCCAAAAGAATATCTTTCTAGATACAAAAGAGGCCCACAATTCGGATACCAAAAGATCCTACACTAAGCTATACAGAAAATACAAGTAAATGGTCAAGGCTCCACCTGAGGGGATGCGGGTGGAGGAGTAGCAGCAGCAGCAGATTGAGGAGTAGACGGGGCCGACACGGAATGAGGACGGAGCGCCGTCGAAGTTGTATGTCCCGGCAATCGGGGGAGCTCCTCCTCCCGAAGATTAGCCTAGTCTAGAGGTTTCGACGGCGCACATTGAGGACAAGGATACACCAATTCCGACCACGCCCAGTCCGACAAAGGTACCTTCGCAAAATTTAGGGCACGGACATGAGCGCAAAAGACGGAAAAGTTAGCAATCATTGCAAACTTTGTCCGTTCCTCCACTTGTGCCGCTTTCAGTACAGCAACCTCAGATTGTTCGGCCTCCACATCCTCCGCCATGAGCAAATTATCGGCCTCTAACAGGTCGTACTTCTCGACCATAAGCTCTTTTTCGGCCTCCAACTTCTCAATCTCCTCGGTCAGGGATTGATTATCCCCCATCATCTGAGTTTTCTCCTCTGCCAGTGCTTTATTAACAGCAGTCAGCTTCTCTTTCTTAGCTTCTATCGCTGTCAGCTGATCCCTTATCACCACGGTACCCACGAAAGCCTGCAATCAAAAACATTAGATACCAGCCAACTAAGGGCATAACCCACTATATAACAAAAGCCGTGCGAAACATACCCGAAGCACATCATTGTTGGCCCGCTCAATGACCGACACTATAGGCCGAGCAGTCATTTCCTTTGCATCCTTGTACAGAAGGGGCTCAAGAGCAGTGTACCCCATCCTTAAAGCTCAGGGTTGCTCCAGCAACTTACCCTTACACCGATAAATGTAACGGGTCATAGTGACCCCGTCCACCAACACCTTTTCAGGTCCCTCGGGAACCTCATCATCACCACCCATCACAACTTCCACGGCAGTCTCTTTGCCGGCTTCCACCTCTACCTCCTCCATCACCTCCTTCTCCGAAGGACCAGTCTCAGGGGCCCTGTGCTCACTCACATCCTCAGCACGGATGGGCAATATGACAGGCAGGCTCATTGTGTCCTTGCTCATGTTCACCAGGAGGTTGAGATGTCCGAATATGTTATTGAACGACCCATGAAACACAATAATACCCATAGACCGGGCAAGAGCAAGGGTAACCAATGAAGAAGTCAGTAGCTGAAACAAGATAACAAATAAAGCAAAGAACAAGAGAATCAAAAGACAACAATCAAAAGACAACAAGAGAATCAATATATATACACGTACATCGACATGCGTAGAAGTCTCCTTGGTGGTATCACCTTGGGGAGAAGCAACCAACCCCCCACCCGTGCCAACATCAGCAACCTCCTCGGTGACCGATGTCTCTGTCCCCCTAGCCCTCTTCGTTGTCCCGGTAATGGGGTCAGATGCTCGGTGCTTAGAACGGACGGGCTTTTTCCCTCCACGAGAAGCGCTTCGAGCCCTGACAATTTTGAGGAATTCTTCCTCAGGCTCTTTGGGAATCTCGGGTGCAGGATTACCCTTGGTCACTGGCCCCGCAGGGTAACCTAACAGCATGGGAGCAGTACAGCTTGTCGGATCCTTCGTCGGTCCAGGCCCCCACCATTTCCACAGGGCTAAGAGAGCTTCCACATTGGGAGCACCGAGGTCTGGAATATCGGGAGCCATGGTAGCAGGTACATGAATCTGGTGTCCCGCACAACCCCACTCACCGGAAGCAATCACGATACCAAGGTTGTGCTCCTTGTTGGTATCCGGCAAACCGGTGCAAGACGAGAGAAGGAGCACATTGTCTTCAAATAAGAACTGCGGCGCTCAAAACTCAAACTATAGACCCCGAACACATCCTTCAGTTCGACGTCTATCCCCGATATCTCCGACAACCTTTTAATACCGTTCAAGGTACGGTAACCATTCAGAGCCAGTTGAGCCGGAGCAATCTGGACGGCCTCAAAGAACGAAGCCACCCACTCAGTAAAAGGAAGTCTAAGACCCCCAGTAAAAAATGGCGAAGAACGAACAGCTACTTCACCGGCAGGAACAAATCCCATCAACTTCTCGTCAGAGACAGGCAGCCGAATGTGTATGTCGGCGGGTATCCCGACAAGCTTCTTAAAGTCCTCTTCCACAAATGGGCCAACTTGGGCCAGACATTGGGTTAGAATTTCCTATCCAAACATCATCAAAACTCCATCAATATACTAACCAAAAAACACATGACACGACGAGAGCCCCCCCCCCCCAAGTACCAAAAACCCTAAGTTCTACCACCAACCCAATAAACGGAAATCCTATACGTAAAGAAAAACCATCAACCCCCAACCTAGATAGACATACACAGGCAAACAAGACCATATATCAACGCCACATACATAACCACAACAACAAATCAAATACAGACCCTAAGCACAGAGGGGTACACAAAACCCTATAAAATAAGAAAACACTTACAGTCATAATTACGAGAAAAAAGGCGAGAACAGTAGCAAATCTATCAACAATCAAACGAAACCCTAGATAGAGAGGCAGAAAAATTTTGGCGGGAAGAACAAACCCTGGAGAGAGAAAATAAGAGATATTTTGTTTCAGCAAATTATGAGATAAGAACAAAAGGGATTACTTAGCACAGTTAAAAGGAGTGAAGCCACAGAAAGAATAAAATAATAACCGTCCTTTCGTGTGACAGAGGTTTACCTTTTTTCCACCCACAGAAAAATACACAACTGCTGCTATTTACAACAAATCAACGCTCCAGATCTGGCCACGTCAGATAATGTATCCCACCAACCAATGCAGTTCACATCATTACACCTATATAAACGGCCAGTGGACCCTACCACGAAAAGCTTACAACATATGCTACCAATATTACTACACCGAGTATGCTCCCCGATTAAGTTCTTCGACGAATACCGTTCCTAGCTCGACAGCTTTTAAGCAACCAACCTAGCAATGCTCTCTGGGGGGATAACCACTGTGCCCTGCACTTTGTTCGGTATGGTTTCAACATGTTGTTCGGTATGATTTCAACATGAAGTCAAATTAAATAGCAAATGAATTGTGAAATTGCGAAAAGAGGGTACAACTTTTATTCATCCACAAAGGGGAAGCCAACCAGTTACAACGGGAAAAATAAAAATTACAAAGACATCAACAATAAAGTACTAGTTCTGAACCCTAGAACTACCCCCTTCCTCGGCGTCCCTCTTGGCTAAGAGCTCTTTGAGATGATCCCTCTCCTTAATCAAGCGAGAAATACCCATCTCAGCCTGTTGCAAGGCATAAGACTGAGACTTGCATTTCTGCTCGGCTTCAAAACGAGCAGTACCCTCCTCATTCCAATATTGTTTAAACCTCCTAACTTCAGTCCGAGCACACTTGAGATCGGATTTCAGCCACGACATCTCAATTTCTTTCAACTGAAGAGGAGTCAAATCCTCTTCCCCGAAACCAGGGGGACGGGGCAGCATGAAAGTGGGCTCTTCAACAAGGGTTTTCCTTTTGGAGGCAGATCTAGTGATGGGAGCCATCTCAGACAAATGCTAATTACAAAAAATAGGAATTGTAAACAAGAGAGAGAGAAAGGAAGAATTGATACTGAGGTACAAAACAATAGGGAGCATTTATAAGGAATCAAAGGGCACAAAGTACGAAAAGGTGCCAAGAACGAGGCGTTGCAAACGGTTCAATATACAGAGATGCACGGAATACGAAAAGGTACAACTTACCAGAAACAGAAAAAAGAATACAAATTACAAAACGGGAAATACATCAGAAAACTAGCCCAATCTAACTAAGGATCAATGGGCGGAAAAACCGAACTACCAGACCGAGAAAAAGCTACCCGAGTTGTGCCATTTAACCGAGCTTGGTAGGAATCATTCATGACAACCAAGCACTCATTCTCCGTGGAGAGGTCGGCGTTCTCTCTAGTAAGAACCTTGATGCGCCCCTCAAGCCGAGCATTTCTGACTGTCATGCTAGCTAGACCTTGAGAAGAGTTATCGAACTCACCCTGAGCATGGTCCTAAATCTCCTCGGCATCATACCATGAGTGGGCCAGATGATTTCTCTGTAGCAACAATTTATCAACCTGACGACTCAAGGCCGAAATCTCAGTCCACTTCATTGTCTCCTCGGGATGAGAGTCGAACAGACTCAAGGCCAAGGCGCCATACTCCTTCTCGAGTCTGGCCATTCGATGACGGACCCGAGATACCTCAGCATCCAAGCCTTTCATCTGAGCATGATATCTCACCACGGGCTCAGACATTCTGGGGAGTTGTTATAGTGCAGAAGGAAATAGGGAAAGAGGGAGAAGCAAACAATAAGAGTGTGAAAAATGATAATTACTTAAGAAAAGATGAGTATTTATAGAGCAAAGGTAGTAAGGCATTGACTGACAATGTTGGGGAACGTGCATATTCGCCTGACAAATAATGGGGAACATGCATATTATCTGACATTGCATGGGAGCCTGCATCCGAGACAGGCCTCAGACGTCACTCGGCTACAGTACGGCAGGAAATAAAGATGCAAAATATTCAAAGATCCACATTCCAGCAAAACTACAAACCACAAACGCAACATAAAAATAAGGGCAATGTACAAGGGCAAAGGTAATTTTCATTAATAAAGATGGGATACATCACTGTTCATTACATCAGAGGACAACAGCAAAAGAAAATCTATTACATCAGAGGACAACATCAAAGGAAAGTCTATTACATCAGAGGACAACGACAAAAGAAGATCGACTATATCAACGGGCCGAGCGAACAGGAGACGCGAAGGAAAGAAGCATAAAAGAGGAAGAGGAACATAAAGAAGAAAAGAGAAATACAAAGAAAAGAAACATAAGAAAAAGAAAAGAAGAAGAGTGCAAGAAAATGAAGAAGAGAAGGTGGTGAGACCGAGGATGAAGAAAGAGAAAAAGGAAAAAAGTAGAGAGAACAAAATATAAAAGAAAAAGAAAAATGACAAAAACCCTAGGGTGAGTACGAAGAAAAGAAAAACTGAAAGGTATAGAAAGAAAAGAGTGATGGGATAGAAGATGAAGAAAAAGAAACAAGAAGCAGAAGAAAAATATAACAAAAAACCCGAGGGACTCGGGGTTGATTGTTACATCATAATGGTGAGAAAAGAAGATGAGGAAAAAGAAGATGAAGAAAAAGAAAGGGGAATCGCAGAACAAAAAGAAAAAGATATGAGAAAAGATGAATAAATGAAGAAAATTGAAAAAAATAAAAAGAAAGAAAAAAGGGCGACGCTGGGGGGAATTCGATCGGTATCGATGAGAGGGCTTGGCAGAGACATTCCTGTCTCGAAGTGTCGGGTTCCCCCTCAACACCTCATTCTCTTCGACCAGAGCCTGACGAGCACGTCTGCAATAATCCAGTTCGGACCTTAGCCAAGTTAATTTCCGAACCATCTCGGTATGGTGATAACGCATCACCTTTAAATCCTCCTCAGCATCCTTCAACAGTTTTAGTGCATGGCCATATGAGGCTTCAAAAGCCTCCACTTGTAAAACCAATGCAGATTTGGTGAAAGAACCAGCCATTTTTAGAGAGTTATGGGATAAAATTCTATATATGGTAAGGAGAGATAAAGAAGAGATTATGAATAAACCCATATCTTGAGAAGGTATTTATAGAAAGATCAAGGATGGTTTAATGTGGGGAATTGCAACCGTTCGTCAAAAGACTCTGGAAAACAGGGGTAATTAAAAGATGCGTCTGTTGAGAAGAAATTAAAAGTGGGGAGTTGCAACCATTCGTTATTAAAAGATGCGCCTATTAAGAAGAAATGTTTGGATTCATGCCCGTATTTAAAGAGGGTAAATTCCAAAAAGCTTCTGCATGTGTCTCTCTAGGAAAGTGCAACAGTGTTAAGAGATAAAGGATAAGATTTGTGCACAGGGCTCAAGAAATCCTATTAGTTCCAAGATACAGAGATTCAGAAGATACAGTGGATAAGGTCAAGCACAAGGTCCAAGAAAAATCATTAATGAAGCCACAAGCATGCGCAGTCAAAATTAATTGCATTGGGAGAATAATTCAGATAAAAACAAGAAAAAGAAGTCTTTATTGATTGATTGAAACTTCATTACAGAAGAGGCAGTCAACATAAAGGAAATACAATAAAAAGAAAAAAAATCATTTCGTAGAAGGGCCTGCTCCATCATTCGGCTTCCTCTTCGACCGAGCATACACTTCCTTAAGGCCCAGCTTGTAAGCCCTCTTGGAAGCAATGTGCCTGTCTCTAGAGGCTTTGAGCTCTTTGATCCGAGCACGCGCCCAAATGTTATCAATCAAAGACCTCTGATATTCACTCTCCATGGCGTCCAATCGCTCGTCCATTTCAGCAGCCCGACGAGCTTCCATGGACAAGGAGGCAACCTTCCCCTCAAGAATACGCGCTTTTCTCACCTCCTCCTCGAGATGGGCAACATACTCAGAAAGGTTGTCACCACTAGTTTCACGAGGAGAAGCCATTTTTATTCGTTAATAAGGGGAGTTATACAAAAAGATAGGTACAACCCCCTTTTATAAGAAGAAATAATGGAGAAGATCAAAGGTCACCTCGAAGAAAGACTAACCCTGTTGAACTTCCCAAAGACATTTATGGCTAACTAACGACAGTTCAAGTCCAATTGAGTCATCCAATGAGGTATTAAGGAAATAAACAGACAGGAATGAAAATAGGAAATATTTTATTAATATTTTCAATAATTCGATTACAACTTGGTAATGATATCCAATACAAAAGAAATCACAAAAGCTGATTATTCCGATGAGGAGCTTGCTTCATCGTCATCCGACCCCGGCTTGGACCGATCATGCAGCTCCTTAAAAGCAAGCTTATAGGCCCTTTTTGCTGTCTTTTGCTTAGCCAAAGAAGCCTCGAGCCTCTTTATACGTTCAAAGGCCCAATCCAGGTCAGCCATCGTCAAGTGATGAGCCGCGTCCATATCAGACAACCTTTTGGTCACGTCCGCCAGTTTCTTCTTCATGACGCGAGCCTTCTTGACCTCATTCTCCAAGTAAGCGATGTAATCTGAAGAGCTGTCTCCAGTAGAACCATTGGGAGAAGCCATTGTGTCATAGTCGAAGTAATAATAAATGGGATAATGGGGGATGGGGCGCTTCCTTTTATAATAGATAAATGTTGGGAAGATCAAGGGTTTTCCTCGAAAAAAAGTATCAAGATAGAACTTCTTAATGACCTCAAATGGGCCCCAGGGAACAGTCATAAATCTATCGCGTTTCTCGATGTAGCCTTGGGAACAACAAGACCGAAGCAATATCCTCGACAGACCGATCATGACTCCCTCGGTCCGGAGACCACACCGAGAAAGTCAGGGAGCACTTGATAGAACATAAAAATTGGACCCGAATATGTCTATTCGGGTATTGATCGACCCACCCGTTATTAGAGGGTATCCAATGCTTAGACCCAAAAACCCATGGGTTATGAGAGCTTTTCTAACAATACATTATCTATAAGGTTCCTAGCCCAGTTATTAAAGGTCCATAAGGAAAAAGCCCATGAAATGACACCTAAGATGGCGACATTTGTCAACATCTTAGGAGGCATAATTGCCTATAAATAGCCAAGTACCCCCCCTAAAACCAGGACCAGAAAATAGACTTCAAAAATATAGAGAGAAGGAGAGAAAAGATAAAAACTTGTCAGAACTTATCACATCAATAGTCAAACCGAGCAAGGTAAAGAATCGAGCACCGAAGAGAAGAGAAAGATCACGTTCATGATCAAACATCGAATCCGAGCATAAGTATAGTGATAGAATTGTAGTCCGAACAATGGCAATTGCCGAATAATAATAAAGATCAAGAAGTGTTCATCGTTTATTGTCAATTCATTATGTAACATTGTTGAAAAGTCTAACGTCACCGACTAAAGTTATGGCTTTATCAAGTACATCAATAAATGGGACAATCAAATCGTGACCTTTGATTAGTAGTGGACGGTAGAGATGAGCTATTGATGCGATTATTGCTGTAAAAAATTGTTACCACCCCGCTTCTCATGTACGACACGATCAGTGTTCTTGAGCCGACAATTTTTAGTTTTGAGCTATCATACCATTCTGAACTTTGTATTTAAATTGCCTTTTTATCTCTACGTATAGGTATGTGAAAATATTTAGTTAACCATCCCTCTATTTTAGATTTTTTATCTTTAAAAAATTTAAAATTTTAAATATATTCAGATTTGGTATTCACGGGTGAAGTGAAGAGCCAATCTAGCTAGCGCTCTCCATATTTTTTTTTTCACGCTCAACTGTTGTATCAAAAAGTAAAACGCTGTATATTTTTTCTCACTTTCTCTGTTTTTTTTCTTGGAGTCCTTTTTTCCCTTGTTAACTGCTCTCTCTCTCCCTATGATCTCCTTTCCCTCTCCATTGAAGACCAAAATTTTTAGCGTTTTCCACTTCTCCTGCCTCCCGACAATCCCACTAGTAAGTTTTTGCAACATCTTTTGACACTTTGTCTTTATAATAAATAACTAGATCTGCTATTTATTTATTTCTGTACAAAAACCTTTCAATTGCAAGGTTTATTTTGAAATCTTAGCATCTAATTATAACAATTAGAATGATTGGTTGTCAATTGGAAACACTTATTTGGACTTATATTTGTTTTTTAGAAACATGTCCCTTTGCCAGATTGTAGAAAAAACTCTTTTTGAGATTATCTATACATCTATCTTTATAACCATTTGTTAATATATTTGTTTAATTACTTTACAGTTGCCTCATGGTCTATAATAGTGAATACAAAGTTTCGGATTGGGGTTTTATTTAGGGAATTTCCATGCCACTTTGAATGGTTAAAAAAAAAATCAACGTCAATTGTGTGTATATGTACATCGTCGGAAAGAAATAGATTTTCTTATTGTAAAGATAGAAGTCTTAAGAAAAAAAACGCGATGTTCTGAAAAGCAGATTTGCATGTGTGTTTGTTTTAGTTTTCATTTGTAAAAAAAAAAAATTTCTGAAACTGCAACTTTCAGAATAGTCTGCTAGTTTCTCAATGAGAATATTTGATTTATCATTCAATTGATGACAACGATACAAAGATTATATATGCTCTACATTTTTGTGTTTTGTTAGATTACTACGCCCGTCGGGGAATCAGTTCTGCTCTTCCACAGACGCCAGAGGATCAACTCATACGGAGAAGCTCTGCACACTCCGGGCTCAACGAATGCCTTCAAAGTCTGCAACAAATCTGCAATAAACTTGACATTCGATCTTCAAGAACGTTTAAAAGCAGCAAGCAAGACGTTTTTATGGATCAAAATCTTCAAGTTCTTCACAAAATCTGAAGAACTTCTGCAACAAATCTGCTTTCGATCTTCAGGAACGACTACAAGCAATAAGCAAGACGTTTCTGGAAATCAAATTCTTCAAAATTATTCACCAAATCTGAAGAATTGCACCCAAAAAATCTACAACAAGCCGACATTCAATCTTCAGGGACGACTACACAAATGCAAAAACACGTTTTTCTAGATCAAAATCTCCAAGATCTTCACCAAATCTGAAGAGCGTCAAAATCATCAACGAAATCAACAAAACTACAAAGTTCTTCATCAAATCCGAAAAATTCTACTCAAGTTCAGTAAATTTAACAAAGTTCATCAAATAGTCTACAACAGCATTTCGAGCCATCACAAATTGTTTGAATAGGAGAATCAAAGAACTTTCATTTTTATATTTTCTTTTAGAAATTATCATAGATTGTACTCGCAAATTAATTGATAAATAAAATTTATTTTGCTTCGCATTCATTTTTTCGGTATTCAGCACTTATTGTAAATTTGTGTGAAACACATGTATGCATTTTCATCTATTTTTAGAGCGGTATATTACACTCTCCAAATTCTAATATATGCTGATTATTCAATACATGTCTAGAAATATAAAAAAAAAAAACTTATGAAATCTTTCGGAAAACCTATATTATACTGAGCGAATAATATTTCCGCCATCGAATTTGGCAACATCCTCGTCTGTGTATCTTTAGATACGGTCGATCTCATTCTTTAGAAAAGTTTCTTCGTGTTCCGAACTTCTTTGTAATTCAATATTCCCCATCATTTCACTCAGTATCTCTTATATATTCTATTACACTCTCCAAATTCTAATATATGCTGATTATTCAATACATGTCTAGAAATATAAAAAAAAAACTTATGAAATCTTTCGAAAAACCTATATTATACTGAGCGAATAATATTTCCGCCATCGAATTTGGCAACATCCTCGTCTGTGTATCTTTAGCTCTTTCCCATTCTTCATGATATGGTCGATCTCATTCTTTAGAAAAGTTTCTTCGTGTTCCGAACTTCTTTGTAATTCAATATTCCCCATTATTTCACTCAGTATCTCTTATATATTTGGTGCATCCCTCAGTTGCTATGTGTCCAAAATTGCCACGCCATTACTGTCTCCTTTCCTAACCTACACCATGCAACGATAAACATGCTCTTAGAACTTTCCCACAAGCTGAAGTCGAGTCTAGTCAGGATTGATGCCAATGTGCCACATTATTAGGTTAAAATATACTACATTCGTCCCATATTATTTAGCATATAGGAAACCAATTCCAAATTTGTTCCATAAAAACATCATACGTAAGCATATGAAAAAATAATTTCTTAAAAGTTATTCACATAGATTAAACAAATTTCTATTTTTGATAGTTCGGGTTTCTTATGGTTTCGTATAGACCAATTCTTCCTCCATTTCAAAACTTTTTGTATTTGAAATGTAAATGCTAGAAAGATAATTTTATCGAGGTGGGCTTAATACACTACATAATTTCTGAAAAAACGCACAGACCGTAGATTAAATCTACGGTCTACAGTGATTCACTGTAAACCGTAGATTTAATCTACGGTCTACAGTGATTCACTGTAAACCGTAGATTTAATCTAGGGTTTACAGCGTTTTTAAAAATTTACACATTAAAAATTAAAATTAAAATTCTAATAATTAAAATTAAAATACTGAATATTTTTTTCAAATTAAACATGATTTTTTTTTAATAAAAAAACTAAAAATGTCTTATTTTTAAAATTTTACATATTATAAATTACCAATATTCTAATAATCTCTCAAAATAAACACAAAATTTACACAAATTTACACAAAAAAAGTTGATTTGATAAATTTTATGTTTTTGGTTCATGTTATATTTTTGTCAAGTGTATAAGTTGATATTTATTGAATCATTAACTAAATCGTCAATTAAAACAGTTAAGACTGTTTTTTTAAAAGTTCAGACTGTTTAAAAGTTCAGACTGTTTTTCATATAAAAGTTCAGACTGTTTTTCATATATATATATAAAAGTTCAGACTGTTTTTCATATATATATATATATAAAAGTTCAGACTGTTTTATATATATATATATAAAAGTTCAGACTGTTTTTATATATATATATATATATATAAAAGTTCAGACTGTTTTTCATATATATATATATAAAAGTTCAGACTGTTTTATATATATATATATAAAAGTTCAGACTGTTTTTTATATATATATATAAAAGTTCAGACTGTTTTTTTTTTTTAAAGCAAAAAACTGCTGTAAACCGTAGATTAATCTACGGTCTACAGTCATTGACTGTAAACCGTAGATTTAATCTACGGTTTACAGATTTTAACTGTAAACCGTAGATTAAATCTACGGTTTACAGTCAATGACTGTAGACCGTAGATTTAATCTACGGTTACAGCGTTTTAAAAGAATTTTTGCTGTATAAACAGCCAACCTCAATTTTATCAAAGATTCTTTTACTAAAAAATCAAAATGATCAATTATTTAGCTGCGTCATAAAATACATAGAAACGAACGAGTAATAAATTAAATGAAAATAACTTATTTGTGAGATTAAGTAGAATTTTCAAACAAACAAATGGAGCAATCGAGGAATAAAAAAAAAAACCTTGCATAAAAATGCGCTCTCTCTCTCTCTCTCTCTCTCTCAAATAAACAAAACAAACACTACACAGGAATAATAATAATAATAATAATAGTCCGAAAACACTAGCTGAAAGCTCTTCGTCGGCGTTTCTCTCTAGAAATCTTTCCGATCAATCTCAACCGTTGGATATGGAAACAGCCACGTGGCAGCCACAGGAGGAAGGGTTTAGAGAGATCTGTGGTTTGGTGGAACAGCAAATATCTCCGACTTCGGATAAGGCGCAGATTTGGCAAAACCTACAACGTTTATCTCACTACCCAGATTTCAATAATTACCTCTCCTTCATACTTTCCCGTGCTGAGGTTTTGTTTATTCTTTTTATTTATTTAATTATTAACTAACCCTTTTGTTATTACTATTATTAAATTAATTACTACTCCATGTTGTTGTTGTTGTTGTGCTAGTAGTAGTGTTTATTTGATCATTTTATTAATGATTAAACATCTTTTAGTGTTCTAAAAAGCAAGCCTAGACAGAAATTAGACTGATTCTACTAGCCTAGCAGATTAGGCAGTGATTAAGCGGAATTAGGCGCTAGGAGACCTATTAGAGTCTTATTTGATACCTTTTTACCCTGATTTCAATAATTACCTTTCCTTCATACTTTCCCGAGCCGAGTTTTTTTTTATATTCCTTTCTATTTAATTATTCTTTAAATTCTCCATGCTGTTGTTATGCTGTTATATTGTTCTAAAAAGCGAGCTTAGATGGAAATTAGGCAGACTCTAATAGCCTGATTTTAATAATTACCTATCCTTCTCGAGCCGAGGTTTTTCTTCTTTTCTATTTATTTAATTATTAACTAACACTTTTGTTATTATTTAGATACTCTATGTTGTTGTTGTTGTTGTTGTTCTTGTACTTTTGCTTTTTAAACAGTGTTCTAAAAAGAAGATTATGGAGTAATTAAGCGGAATTAGGAGGGATTAGGCGACCTGTTTACGTGTTTTAGAGTCTTATTTGATCATTTTCTAATTACCCCTCCTTCATACTTTCCCGAGCCGAGTTTTTTTTTATATATTGTTTTCTATTTATTTGTTTATTAAGCCGTTTTTTATTACTACTATTAAATACTACTCCATGATGTTGTTGTTGTTGTACTAGTAGTGTTTATACTCTTACTGTGTTCTATTAAATTATTAACCCCGATTATTACCCAGTTTTTTTATCTATTTTATTATTCAACCAGTTTTTTTTATTACTGTTAAATACTACTCCATGTTGTTGTTGTTGTTGTACTAGTAGTGTTTATGCTCTTTAAACAGTGTTCTAAAAAGCGAGGCTAGGCAGAAATTAGGCAGAGTTTAATAGCCTAGCAGATTAGGCTGGATTAAGCAGATTAGGCACTAATTAAGCGGAATTAGGAGAGCTATTTACGCCTATTAGAGTCTGATTTGATCATTTGCAATGATTAAAGATTTGTTGCTGCTGCTACAATTAGGTCGTAAATAAAAAAAAACATTTTTCTGTGTTCTGACAAATGGCAGGTGCTCTAGCGTAGGAGTGGTAAGTTACTAAGTTGCGTACTTTTATTTTTTTAGTTTTCTATCATGTGAGTTTCCATTGGTTGGAGATGGTTCTATCTCGTGTTTATCATTGGTTGTACACTATTTTTCTATAATGCGTAGTTGCGTACGTGATATAAATTTCCCTTAATTGGCTTAGGATAAACATAGTAGTAGTAACTGTACCTTAATGCTATTCTCTTTTGGTTCATGCTCTAGTATAGGAGTGGTAAGTTGCGTCCTTTAGTTTTTTAGCTTTCCATCATGTGAGTTTCCATTGGTTGTAGATGGTTCTATCTCGTGTTTATCGTTGGTTGTACACTATTTTTCTATAACGCGTACATGATATAAATTTTCCTTAATGGGCATAGGATAAATGTAGTAGTAGTAACTGTACCTTAATGCTATTCTCTTTTGGTTCATGCTATCTCATCTCTTCTCGTGTTGAATATGTCCTAACTCTTTGAAAACCTTTTCAGGGAAAGCCGTTAGAGGTTCGGCAAGCTGCTGGTTTACTCTTGAAAAACAATTTAAGAACTACTTTTAAGTCGATGCCTGCTCCATACCAAAAGTATATAAAAACTGAGCTTTTACCATGTTTGGGGTCGCCTGAGAAGAGTATAAGGTCTACTGTTGGTACTATTATAAGTGCCCTCGTTCAATTAGATGGAATTACAGGGTGGCCGGAATTGCTAAATGCGCTTGTCACATGTTTAGATAGTAATCAAATAAGTCCCATGGAAGGTGCTATGGATGCTTTGTCCAAGGTATGTCTTGCTCCTGGCCCATCTTAAATTTTTGGGGTAATTACAGTTTTGTGCACTTTCATATAACCTAATTTCCGTTTCGTATACCAACTTACAGAAACTTGCCATTAGTACACTAATGTTACATTTCTCGGGAATGTAGCATACCTAGTGTACCAAATAGAAAACAAATCACAGGTTGAGGTGCTAATCTAGTAAGGAACCAAATAACTTGTACACTCTTTTATCACTTTTTCCCGCTTTTTTACACTGGTCTTTCATTTATTTCCTACTTTCGTCCCCAAACTATGATTATTTTCCTGAGCAGTCTACAAAAGTCGGATAAAGTGTTAAGTTCGGGTTTTAATTACTTACTTTTATAGGTTGGTGTACACAGTTGCAATGTGATTTTTGTTAGTCTACAATATTGATATTCACCTTAATTTTTTTACTCAGTTTCCTGTGCATGATCGGTCTTTGTGGCTTGTTCATTGCTCGTAGTATCATGTGCTCTAGAACCAGTATTTGTCAAGTGCTTTTTGAGCTTCTTATACGCTGCTGTGTAACGTGTGTTTAACATAGATCTGTGAAGATATTCCTCAAGTACTTGATTCAGATGTGCCTGGACTAAATGAGAGACCCATCAGTGTTTTTCTTCCTAGACTTTTGCAGGTGCGCAACTGTTTCGTGTCCTTGGTTTATTGTTCTAGCCTTATAATTTGGTATACAGCTAATGCGTGTGCATTCTATTTTTTAACATGTCCTTCCGACAGTTATTTCAATCTCCACATGCGTCACTGAGGAAGTTTTCTTTGGGTTCTGTAAATCAATACATCATGTTGATGCCCCAAGTAAGTTCCTTTTATATTTTATTTTTCATTTTTCTGATGTACTTCAGTGCTTAGAGTAGTCTTGCTGAAATTATTGTATTGCTATCATTCACTATTATCAAAAACCATCATCTTTTGAGCTGAATTGAAAAAAAAAGGTTTTGTTTGTCACTTGGTGATTATTTAAACCTTGCAGGTTTTATATGTGTCAATGGATAAGTATCTACAAGGTCTCTTCATTCTTGCAAACGATTCTTCTGCGGAGGTCCGCAAATTGGTATGTTCTTTTGTGCAATTGGCTACAGGTTTTTCAGTTTCTGGTATTGTTAACATTCCCCTCACTTGACCATATTGTATGGAAGTTTTTTTTGACTCCTAATGCATTTTGAATATTTTGTTCCCTTTTTAATCAGTGGTTACTAAATTATATGTATCTGGCAGCTATAGAGATAGATCGTGAAGGAGCTGATGCAATATGTTTTCTTGTATAGTTTTTTTTTTGTTTGAAAAGAAACAGGTGCATTAGAACAATGGTCTTGAATCTCTTAATAAACAAACAAAAATGTATAACACAGAGTAACAAACTGCTGTCAGAATTCATGATCTGTAAAGTTGTCTGAAGTAATAAGAGATTAGATCTATTTTCGGCATCTATGGGCAGGAAAAAGAAAGTGACGGCATGAGGTTTGTTTGAAAGTAAGACATGGAACGGACAATATAGTTTACATTACTGTTAATGGATTGGGTTTTGTAGAAACCCGTCCATTCCCCACTTAAAGGCCTATTAGTAAGGAAGGAGAGGGACATATATTAATCCTTGGCTTTATCAATGCCTCGTTCATGTGGGACTATACCAACACTCCCCCACAAGTGAGTTGATCAATTTCCGATAAGCCTAACAAGTGCAATCAACAAATCGGGTGGAGATGGCCCATCATACAAATGGGCTAGCCTTTGACTCTGATACCATGTAAAAACCCGTCCATTCCCCACTAAAAGGCCTATTAGTAAGGAAGGAGTTGGCTTTATCAAAGCCTAAACGATGTGGGACTATTCCACACTCCCCCTCACATGTAAACAACTATTATTCAGAGAATAGAATAAGAATGAATTGGTTTTATTATTTCTGAATAATCTTCACATACAACAAATACATCTCCTTTTATAGTACAAGGAACAAGTAAATAAGGAAAATAATATCTACATAAATAATTACAATGATCCCATAAAATCAGTGCTGTTATCAACCATA
The DNA here is from genome assembly GCA_963920805.1 of Primula vulgaris. Lineage (NCBI taxonomy): Eukaryota > Viridiplantae > Streptophyta > Magnoliopsida > Ericales > Primulaceae > Primula > Primula vulgaris. Next base: position 19,530,452 of record OY987217.1, on the reverse strand, counting down.
AAGCAGCCTGGAAATCTGCCTAAAATATGTGACAATATCATTCTGATATTGTAGTAATAACTTTAGGATATTTCCACTCCCTCTCAAGTTGGATTGTAAATGTTAATGAGATCCAACTTGCAGATGAAATCATTGAAGTTTTGTCTTGGTAGTGCTTTAGTGAAGCCGTCCGCTGTTTGTTCTTTTGTAGGAACGTAAATCATACACAGTGTTCCTTCTTCGACCTTCTCCTTTATCGAATTCATATCCACTTCTATGTGCTTTGTACGATAATGAAAAACAGGGTTAAATGAAATACTGATTGCCACTTTATTGTCACAGTACAAATTTATAGGAAACTTCACCATGATTTGCAACTCTTTTAAGAGTTTTTTTATCCATAAACCTTCGCACATTCCCTTTCCAGCGGCTCTGAATTCTGCTTCTGCACTACTTCTTGACACAACATTTTGTTTCTTACTTCTCCATGCTACTAGGTTTCCCCATACGTAAGTACAATATCCGGTTGTAGACCTTCTATCATCTGGATCCCCTGCCCAATCGGAATCTGTAAAAATTTCTATTTTTCTGCTTTCGTCTTTCTTGAAAAATAGGCCTCTTCCCGGAGATCCTTTGAGGTACCTAAGTATCTTGTAAACAGCTTCTAGGTGAGCTTCTCTTAACGAGTGCATGTATTGGCTTACCACACTTGCTGCAAACGCAATATCAGGTCGTGTGTGTGAAAGGTATATGAGTTTACCAACTAATCTTTGATATCTATCTCGTTCCACTTCCTTTCCAACAAGGCGAGTCCGTTTTCCCGCTTCCATCGGTGTGTCACTTGGTTTACATCCAATCATACCGGTCTCAGTTAAAAGATCCAGAATATATTCCCGTTGAGAGACATTTATTCCTCTCTTTGATCTCGCAATTTCCATTCCTAAGAAATATCGTAGTTGTAAATCTTTTACTTCAAACTCTTTTGCTAGGGTTTTCTTCAATCTTTCCATTTCAATTATATTATCACCGGTCAAAATAATATCGTCAACGTAAACGATTAAAATAACCTGCTTACCATCTGCATTTTTCTTGAAGAACATAGTGTGATCCGCTTGACTTTGGTTGTATCCTTGTCCTTTTATCACCTTCGCAAATCTGCCAAACCATGCCCGCGGTGATTGTTTGAGTCCATAAAGTGTCTTGTTTAACTTACATACTCGACCATAACCATCTTTGCCAAATCCAGGCGGTATTGCCATGAATACCTCTTCTTCCTAGTCTCCATTCAAAAATGCATTATTTATGTCGAGTTGTTGAAGAGGCCAATCTAAATTAGCTGCTAAGGATAAGAAGACCCGTACGATATTCAACTTTGCTACAAGTGCGAATGTTTCTGTATAGTCGATTTCGTAGGTTTGAGTAAACCCTTTTGCAACGAGGCGAGCTTTATAACGGTCAAGTGTTCCATCAGCTTTGTACTTTACTGTGAATAACCATTTGCAACCGACTGGTTTCTTGCCTCTAGGTAACTCTACCACTTTCCAGGTTCCATTTCTTTTCAAAGCGTTCATCTCTTCCATAACAGCTTCTCTCTATTTGGGTATTGTTACTGCTTCATCGATGTTCTTTGGTATATATATACTGTCGAGATCAGTGGTAAAAGCACGAAATCTATCTGACAGATGACTATAAGATACAAACTTTGCAATTGGATGAAGAGTACAAGATCGGGGTTGTTTTCTAAGAGCAATAGGTAAATCAAGAGATTCAGTTTACCATTACCGGGGACAGGTTCTGGAATATTAAGATCCACCATTGGTTCAGACTCTCTTCGTGGTTCATCCGTGATGTTTTCTATGCCCTTTGATTTCGACATCTTTGAGTAAACACTACCAGTTTTCTTATTTTGGTTTTGTTCACCTCGCTGTGAGTTAAGATTTTCCTCCCTACTTGGCATATTAGAACGAAATGGTGTCACCGGTACAGTGTCGAGGATTTGGGGCTCGGCGTTTAGAAGACAAGATGCTGGAATTTCGATACTTGCTGGAATTTCGATACTTAGCGGAGAAGGTGCTGAACTCTCGATACTTGCTGGAATTTCGATACTTACTGGAAAATATGCTGGAATCTCGATACTTGCTGGAGTAGAATCAATGTTAAAGAATCGAGTAGGAGAGGGATCATAACATTTGTAACCCTGAAGTGAGCTCTTCTTATAGAACGGGGTATTTTCAAAAAAAGATGACATCTTGAGCTTACAAAAACCCTTTTCCTAGAAGGATCATAACATTTGTAACCCTTTTGAGTCGGAGAATATCCAATAAAAATAGTTTTAATGGCTCTTGGGTCTAACTTAGTTCGGTTGTGAGAGTGAACATGGACAAATGCGGTACAACTGAATACTTTAAGAACTAAGTTAGAAGCAATACGACTGTTTGGAAATAATTTTTGAAATTTTTGAAGTGGTATTTCGAAATTTAAAACACGACTCGGCATTCTATTGATGAGATAAGCGGCTGTGAAGATGGCATCTGGCCAGAAAGATTTTGGCATGTTGGTAGTAAAAAGTAGGGCTCGAGCGACTTCAAGAAGGTGTTTATTTTTACGCTCGGCAACCCCATTTTGTTATCAGCACAAGAACTTTGATGAATAATTCCATGTTTTTGTAAAAAATCTCCAAGGATATCATTAAAGTACTCTTTTCCGTTATCAGTTCGAAGAATTTGGATTTGTGTTTGGAATTGTGTGTTAATCATAGAGTGAAAATTGATAAACACATTTCGAACTTCAGAATTTTCTTTTAACAAATAGACCCAACTGAGGCAAGTATGGTCGTCAATGAATGTGACAAACCATTTTGATTGAGTTTGATTAGAGATTCGTGATGGACCCCATACATCACTATGCATCATAACAAGATTTAGGAAAAGAGGTCGGTGGTGTTTTGCGAGTTCATATATTTCACACTGGAAATTATGAGAATCTTTATTGGAGAAAATTGATGCGAATAAGCGTTTTAAATACTGAAAACTTGGATGACCCATTCTAAAATGCAATAACAGAGTCATTATTTGGGGGTATAGATGTAAAAAATAACGCTGCTTACTTACATTGGTATCCTCAAAGTAAGAGTCCTCACATTCCTTAGCACTTCCGATCATTTTCCCCAAGGACAAATCCTGAAAAACATACTGGCATGGAAGGAATTTGGCACAACAATCAGAGTCTTTTGTTAATTTGCTAATAGACAATAAATTGCATGACAAATTAGGAACATGGAGTACCGACTCAAGAGTAATAGAGTCAGAAAGTCTTATAGTTCCTTTTCCCTGCAATTGGTGAAAAAGAACCATCCGCAATTTGACTTTATGGTTGCCGGCACACGGCGAATAAGAAGAGAACAAATGATAATCATCGGTCATGTGATCTGAAGCTCCGGAATCAATAATCCATGACTCCTTTTTCTTAGAAGTGGTCATTAAGGCCTTTAACGGATTATTATTATAAGCTAACCAGGTAGATATATGCATGGTTTGGTATACAGCTAAGGTTTAAAACCTTGCTCTGATACCATGTAAACAACTATTATTCAGAGAATAGAATAAGAATGAATTGGTTTTATTATTTCTAAATAATCTTCACATACAACAAATACATCTCCTTTTATAGTACAAGGAATTAGTAAATAAGGAAAATAATATCTACATAAATAATTACAATGATCCCATAAAATCAATGTTGTTATCAACCATAAAGCAGCCTGGAAATCTGCCTAAAATATGTGACAATATCATTATGATATTGCAGTAATAACTTTAGGATATTTCCACAGGTTTTCACACGTCTAGATCATATGCTTATTATCTCCTGGGAGGATGTGTGAAAATTATTTGACTTCTTATTTGGTGAAGTAAATAACTTCTTGAACCTAAATGAAATAGTTTTGACTTTTTTGCAAAAATGGTTTCAATATTACTAGCTCGGTTTATATTCGTGATATTTCATGCCCTTGCCTATGATTCAAGTTGTTGATTTGACTTTTCTTGGGGTTTTCTACATAATCTCGGCCCTCTAGGATCTTCCTGGCTGTTTAGGGAGAAGATTGTGTAATCTTTTGATTCTTCATTTTGGTTAGCTACTAACTTTTAGGAGGTTGTTTTTTGTAATAAACAAAAGGTATCAAAGTGCAATATTTCAGTAAACATGAATATGGGCTTCATAATTTGAAGGGTAACACTTTAATATTTTCCTTTTATCATGTCATTGAGAGAAGAATTTTCTTCTGTATATCATCAGCATTTTATGTTGTGGATTTAAAATATTTGTCAGTCTGTCACTTTTCATGTCACTATCTGTACGGTTCCTTTTCTATCTTGATATAAAGAAATATAGTGCTATGAGAACAAGAAAATGTTAATTATCAGATGCTGGTTAGAAGTCATCACCCATTCTAGAGATGCCATGTAAACTTGATATCTATCTATTCGGTCGAATTATGTTTAGGTCATGAATAAATCCTGTAGGGCCTGATTTCTTTTGAAACCAGATGCTCATTGAGCAGCTTTTGTTATCCTTTCCGAGGGTTTCAATTTATTGATTAGTTTCCTTTTCATGTTTTTTTTTTGTAAAGTAGTTTCCTTTTCATGTTATTATACAGGTCTGTGCAGCGTTTGTCCAGTTGATTGAAGTTCATCCAGCTTTCTTGGAGGTGAGATTTGCTTATTGTATTTGAAGAAGTTATTGTTTTGTTTATTTGTTTTCCTGTTTTTGCATAGTTCTGTATTCAAGTTCTAGGTATAAGTTATTTGAACACAATGCTTTGTGCAGTTTATCCATCTTTACTAACATTACAACATTCGTTAATCTGATGGCTTGTGCATACTTTTTGCAGTCACATCTAAGAAACTTAATCGAGTACATGTTGCTTGTCAACAAAGATGCTGACGAAGAGGTTGCACTTGAAGCATGTGAATTCTGGTAATGCTTTATTGCTAAGTTAAATGTGTGATACATAAACAATATTAGTGTCTAATATATATAGTTAGTTTTACTAATTGCAACAACTCTAAAGTGAGTGCTATGCTCTTTCTTTGAAGATCATATGTTTCTCACACTTGAAGATACTTGTTGAACACTATCTGCTACTCCCTCCTATCCCTTTTTATTATCCATTATTCCTTTTTAGGAAGTTCCCAAATAATTGTGCAATTTCCTTATTTACCAAGTCTATTTTTTTACAATTACAATTGTACCCTTGATCCAGGCATGTGTTAATAAGTAAATGTTTCTTTTATAAGGGTACACTTGGAAGAAATATTCAAAAAATATATCATGATTATGTCCCCTTAATATGAGTGATTCTCAAAGCTGAACAATAATATTGGAACGGAGGGAGTATGATTTTTTTCCCCTTATATATCTGCATATGCCAGGATAGAGCGTTGCATATTTGTGTGACAAATTTTTTCGACTACGTGCGATGTGTTTTCTGAACTATATGTACTTATGTCTAGATATAAGTCTCGCATTTCTATTTGTGATGTGTTTTCTGAATTATATGTGCTTATGCCTAAATATAAGTGTGGCATTTCTATTTGTGTCATGTTGTTCACCTGGTTTAATTTTGATGAGTTCAATTTTTGTAAAGATGTTTCTTGGTTTTCGTCGTAGGAAAGCTTATTTGTGAATTTTGATACGTCTTTGATTGCCAATAATGACTCTTGTATCAAGAAGGAATGTGCGGAGCCTGTTGTGTGTTGATATTGGGAATGCTTACGTCGTTGTTAGTTGGAAATTGCTGCCTAATTTGATTTATATGACATGAATGTTGGGTATTGAGGTTATGGAAGAGTATGAGTATCTCTTATTAGCTCTCCTTAATGGATACTTTTGATTTCCTGAGTACAAGCAATCCTCTTATCCTAGCTTGTCTCTCTAGGATTCGGGTATTTTCGGGTTTACTTAGAGATTAGCAAGTTATTTATTGTTTGGTCCACTTCTTTGGATGTAGATTTGGGTGGGGGGCTCTCTATTTTCACATCTATTTCATTGGGGTGGAGTGAAGTAGACACTTGAGTTATTTATTGTTCTTAATGCCCGATCTTAAATCAAATAATGTCACCACAGGTCTGCTTATTGTGACGCCCAATTACCACCAGAGAACCTACGAGAGATCTTGCCCCGTCTAATTCCAGTACAACTCTGGCTTCTAGTCTTTTGTTTGTTTATATATTTTTTTGGTTAGAAACACCACTTATGGTTTTTTGTACTTTAATTTCTGTAGATTTTGTTGTCAAATATGGCTTATGCTGATGATGACGAGGCCCTTACAGATGCAGAGGTAAGTGCTTCTGCCATTTTTGATTTCTCTCTTCTTACTAGATTTTCTGCAGTTCTGACATTTGCATTAATCTCAGGAAGAAGGTTCTCAGCCAGATCGAGAACAGGTATATATATCTAAATAATCACTCTTCCAGGCTTCCCACTTTAATCTTTACTCGATATCTTATGCGGCACAAAATCACGAGATTCTAACAATTTGACCGAACTTTTTAATCGTGCAGGATCTAAAACCTCGCTTTCATTCGTCACGCCTGCATGGATCGGAGGATGCAGAAGATGATGTATGGGTTGATATACAAGATATTTTCTTCCATAAACTTGATTTTTTTTTCATCGAGAAAAATACTGTCTTTATTCCTCACTGGTCAATTTTTTGTCTGGTAAAGTTAATTTTATTCATATACTTGGAACCTTTCGGTGCAGGATGATGACATAGTCAATGTCTGGAACTTAAGGAAGTGTAGCGCCGCTGCTATAGACATTCTTTCTAATGTTTTTGGCGATGAAATTTTACCTTCACTAATGCCTGTTGTTCAGGTAATGACTGTGGTTCTTGTTATCTTTTCTTCTTGGTATTTCTTTGTCGTTTTTTATTCCTTCCCAAAGCCTTATATTTGTTACTTCTAGTCCATCGCTGTCTTCTTCTTCTTGAAAATTCTTTACCCCGTTTAGTTTGTGGAAGGAGACGTGCAATCTGCTTGATTGGATTTTATTTTTCCAAATATGTTCCCCGTTCTTAGAAATTTTCCATAGAAAAATAGACACAGTTGCACACACTTACTGTCCGATTTGTTTTCTTTCTAGAAAAGTAAAAGTTGGTTATTTATTCTCGTTGCCCTCGTGGTTGTAAAGGACCTGTGAAGCAAATAAGTTTCCTGTTTCCGAGACTGAAGGTAAAGGTTTTTCTTATGTGCCGAGCAAAGCAGACCTGCAAGTTTCAAATGTCATTTTGGGTTATGTTCACTCGGGTTCGGCTAACATATGGCACATGTAAAGACACAATTTATATACTAAAATAACATGATAAGATGATTTATGATGATAAGACATGGTATTGAAGAATAAATGTTTTAAATATGTCTAACCACCCTTTACTTACATTGTTTTAGCATCATTAAATACTTACAAATATCCTTATCACAGTTTTAGATTGCATCTTAACAAGTTCCCCTGGGACAGGTTGTGGTATTTCCCTATTATTATATTCACTCATAGCTAGGTTGTAAAACATCTGGATCTGTCATGATTTTTGCAATACTTTCCTCTTGATTATCTGCAGGCTAAGTTATCCAGTGCTGGAGATGATACTTGGAAAGATAGGGAAGCTGCAGTTTTAGCTCTCGGTGCCGTAGCGGAGGGTTGTATTGTTGGTCTTTATCCACATTTGTCAGAAGTAATTCCTATTTTTTTCCGCTTTTCTTTACACTTCAGTCAAAAAAGTTTATTTTGGAAGGGTTTAACTTATAATTGGTGTGTTTTGTTTCTTCGTTACGCACAACAACATTTTGATTTTGCTTATCTCAGAAGTATGTAAAAAGTTCCTTACTCTAAGAGGCTGGTTATGATTTCGTTTTAAATATTTGTTCGATGCCTGATGTTAATAAACTACCTGTAATCCACTATGGATATAATCTGCAGATTGTTGCATTTCTTACACCACTTTTGGACGATAACTTTCCACTGATACGAAGCATCTCCTGTTGGACGCTTTCACGATTCAGCAAGTTCATTGTTCAGGTACGGGTGTGATATAGTACTGAATATATCCAAAAAATATAAATGTTGTTGAAGACAAGTGCACCAACAGAAACCAGGTGTAAACATTTTTTTTCCATTCATACAAAGAAGGAATGTCTTTGTTACCAACTGAGCTAGATGTGAGCAGTGAAAACAGTTTATATTTTTTCTGAAACGTGCATCCGACTGTATATATATTGTGTTCACATAATTTTAGTTTTGAATCTAGCATAAGTGTAGCTAATGGAACCCTTGGCATTGGCATTGCTAATTTGTCTGTGAGGAAAACTAAGAAATTATATTCAAATTTGTTAGGTGACTGCTTGTCTTCAGATTATAGATAGCAAGTTATGAAGAATGGGATTTCCCTTTTGGTTTTTAGCATTCATGGATTTATTTTTTACTGAGTGTACGGCTTTTAGAATGTACAAACAATTTAAGTGGGCCTTTTACGAAACAGATGGTCACAATGCAATAGTGCATGGAAGCTTTAGTTTGCAATCTGGTTTCATTGGGCAAAGATTATAGTGGCTGTTACTTTACAATTCAGCTAATATTTCGTTGTGATCTTCTTTCCTCTATATATATTTTGTTGATTTGATGATGTAACTAGCGTTGTATGCTTTAAGAGTTGTCATGACATAACAGAATCAGCAAAACAATTTATTCAGTCATATGCAGTTCACGAGATGACAAACAGAAATATAAATGCTTCTAGGCCATTAACCTGAATGTTTGTTCGTTTTCTCCAGATGCACATGGTATCATATCAGTAGGTGGATAACATGACTTGTTAGTGTATTCACAGTAGGACACTGGACATATGTAGATATGTGGAAGGATCTATACACGTATAGTCATGTGGCCATATACTTGGTATTTATTTGCCATATAGTTCTTCCCACTATCTGGATGGCGATGGGCCTTTTTGTTATAGAGATTGATTGTTCCACACCTAAACTAAACTTTTCTTATTTTCAAGAAATTTTCTTTTTAGAAAATATACCAAAATTAACAAGAGTTCGTGATAATGTCAGTGTGTCTATTGATAAGGGATTATTTTATTGGCAACTCAAGTATGACTTAATTATTAGTGTTGATGATGTTATAAGGCAGACTATTATATAGTTATGTTTTCCATGCAAATCTTTTGATAGTATGACTATGGACGCATCTTTGTTTCTTTTCTTTTTAACATTGATAAATACTTAACTTGGTTTTCCACCTTGTATATGCGAGTTGCAATTTTGCTGGCATTAGTTTTCCACTATGGTTTTTAAGGGATTTCTGAATTACTAATTTGTTTTGCCTGTCTTTAGGGAATTGGTCAGCAAGATGGTACCATGAAATTTGATAAAGTATTAATGGGACTTCTGAGAAGGATATTGGATGATAACAAACGTGTGCAAGAGGCTGCTTGTTCTGCTTTTGCAACTCTTGAAGAGGTGGTTATTGGTAACTGAGAGTAGCAGTGATTGTTCTTTTCATTGATTTGTATATATCACATTTGTCATATTTCATTATTAGGAAGCTGCTGACGAGTTGGCACCCCATTTGGAAATTATTCTGCAACACTTAATGGGTGCTTTTGCAAAATATCAGGTCCTTTTTCGTACTATGATTTTCCTGGATTGGTCTTTTAAATCTGTACTTTTTAGCATCATTGCGCGTAAAACAGATCGTCATTTCTTTGACAGTTTGGTTTTAAGTCTAGATTGAAGTGATAGTTACAAAAGATTCTACAGACTTGGGTTTCTGAACATGATTTTTCATGTTAATCATCAACGTATGACTTGTTTACTTATAAAACTTGTGCGTCTCTCGGTTGTTTGAATCTTGAATATATTCTGAACTTAATTAATTCTCTTTCAAAGATATATCTTCTACTCGGTAGTAACCTTATTTCTATAAAATGGGGTATAGGCGCTGTTATATGATTGAGGTGCTTTGTCTTTGTCTCTCTCTCCATTCTTTCTCTTTGATTCACATCCCTGGTGTCTTCCGATGTAGGACCTGTTGCAGATTTAAGAAGCCCCCGCTTAGCTATTCTTTCCTATTTTATTAATTTTATGACAAGGGTTCTCTCATTAGATAAATGTAGTAGTTTGTTACATACCACAAGTCAAGTCTGGCCTGATACGTTCCTTCTCTCTTTCCGGCTGGGTATATTCGAATAGTGGTATCTAACAAAATGTTTGATACATGTATAGAAAGAAACCGTGTCCTTATATTTGTATACTACTGCTGCTTTATCACCTTGAAGTGAAAAAGAAATCCTATAGCTGCTAATCGTTTGTTTGTGATCACTTGCAGAGGCGAAACCTTAGAATTGTATATGATGCTCTTGGAACACTTGCAGATGCTGTTGGAATAGAACTAAATCAGGTATTTCCATTCCAATTAAAAATATTTTCTGATGGCTCGTTCCTCCAAGGGCTTGGTGCTTGTTATAAAAGAAAGTTGCACCAGCGTTTTATTCATTTAACTTTCTATGTATATAATGTGTGTGCTGCAATTGTCTTTGCAGCCGAAGTATCTTGAAATTATGATGCCCCCATTGATTACAAAGTGGCAACAACTTTCAAACTCAGATAAGGACCTTTTCCCCCTATTGGAGTGTTTTACGTCCATAGCACAGGTACTTGCTCTGGTTGTATTGTAATTCTTAAAAGCTCTTTTTAGTTTTTACCCAAACTAAGCTATTTCTATAAGAACGCAGTGTTAAAATTTGTTGTGTACATGTAATTATATCGTGCTTGGCGATCTTTTATTTTTTGAAGGTGTTTTATCTAAAGCTATAAGCTATATCCTATGAATGCAATGTGAATATATTGGATATCTGGTCCTTGGGCTATTACTATCTTGTGTTCCTTCAAACGCTGTTTTATTTAAACAAAATTCAATGCAGTGTTAGTATTTTATCTCACTCCCTTTTTATGTATTGTTTTTGACTAAAAATCATTCTTGTAGACTGATTTTTTTCGGTCCAGAATAAGTTCCATTTAGACAGTTTGGGCATGTAGTTAATATAAGAAGGGAGGAATTTTAATTTCCTGATAAATTGGACCCAAATAATTTAAAGCTGTAATATGATATTGGGATGTGGATTCTATGTTTTGCAGGCACTAGGCACCGGATTTTTGCAATTTGCACAACCTGTATTTCAGAGGTGCACAAATATTATCCAATCCCAGCTATTGGCTAAGGTATCACTGAATACGCCATTATTGTGCTTCCATTTATTTTTTACCTTATAACATTAATAGATGCTTAAAAATTGAGTTACCCATGATTTTCATTGTACGCGTTTCCTATATTGCTATATAAATGGTTAAAAAATATCCCTGTTTTTGCCAAAGGTATGAATGAATATATTTCTTCGTACTTGTTTTCATTTTCTTTAACAATTATAGATTTATATATGCTTAGTATCATCGATCAAAATAGAAGTATAATCTCATGTTGGCTTTGTGCATGGTTTACTTTCATTTGATTTACTACCATTTTTTGGTGCTTTTGTTACAATGTCTCTTATCATTTTCTAATACTTCTACCAGAGTTCGTAAGTACCTGCCGATGTTTGCTGCTTTTATGTTTATTTCTGGATGTTTGTTTCCGAGATATTTGTGTTTGTAGGTTACTGTCTTTCCCAGGATTGGGATTTTTTTAAGATTTCTAACTACATTTTTGTGTTTTCAGTTTTGAGGGAAACTTGCGAAAAGTGTTGATAACTTGTTGAATTAGTAGTTCCTAGAAAAAGTGTCTGATAGTTTTTTGTTACTGGATACCATTAATATTACTGGCGATTAATGTTTCAGGCAGATCCTAGTTCAGCTGGGATTCAATATGATAGGGAATTCATTGTATGTTCATTGGATTTGCTTTCTGGACTTGTTGAAGGTCTTGGTAGCAGTATAGAGAGTTTGGTACTCTTCTCTCTCTTCTCTTCTCTCTTTAGAGTTTTTAGCTCTTCCTAAGTTGCTCATTAGGAAGTGTATGTGGTCTAGAAATTTTTGGTGATATCATTCATTTTACGTATTGTGCTCATTATTTGTGGGGGTATTTGATAAAGCCTTTACATTTCTTTCATGGGTCACATTCATTTAAGGTCTTTATGGATCTTGTGGCACCAAAGCATGAACATGTTGTGATTAACACAAGTTATTGAAGAAAAACATCAATAATTTTTTTCCTTCTGCCTAACACTTAAAACTTTCTCACCTACTGTATCAAAAAGGTTTCTCCAAAACCCTATGGTATGTCTTAAACATGGTGCCTTATACTGGGAACCATAATATTGGCATCCTTTTACCTTCCTTAGTTGATGTTATTATCATTCCTTTGTTGGAAAAAAATGCGTTGCAAAATATCTACAATGATGTTTATTGAGCACATTTTATCGCAACTACTTGAATGTGAACACTGCTTTCTTTGTCTATGATGGGGGAATTTTTTGCTTCCAAATATGCTGTCCAGAACAAAATCATCACCGCATTTTGAAATGCACCTTGGTCAGATTCACTAGTTTTATGTTTATTCAATAATATGCTGATGTGATTTTTAACATTTTATGCGCCTCATTCTGCAGGTTTCACAGAGTAATTTGAGGGATCTGCTTCTACAATGTTGCATGGACGATGCTCCCGATGTTAGACAAAGTGCTTTCGCATTGGTTGGTGACCTGGCCAGAGTAAGTTGAATCTAATTTATTTGATATGTATGTCCATCACAATTTTCTTTTATTTACTACTGTGTCCTTAAAGATGACATTTATTGGCCGATTAGGTTTGTCCTGTACATTTACACCCACGTTTGTCCGAGTTTCTGAATGTTGCTTGTAAACAACTGGTATGTTAAATTGACTTCCTATTTTATAAGCATTTTTGTTGCTGTGGATTACTAAAACAAGCTTTAAACAGAATACGACTAAGCTCAGAGAAACTCTTTCCGTGGCTAACAATGCATGTTGGGCTATTGGAGAATTAGCAATAAAGGTAATTCTAGAATTCAGTTTAATTTGCATTACATCTTATTCAGATATGGTAACGTATCACTGTTATATCGTCTGTCCATATGACAGTAGTTTGGAACAAGTTTTTACCAAAATACAAAATTACTGTTGGTGTTATGTTTATTTTGTCAATTTTAAATCTTTCTGCAATATGAGACCCTTCACTAGACAACAAGTGTTTTTTCCCAAAATTATTCTATTCTTTAGCATTTGTAACTAAATAAATATGCATGTTTACATCATTTAACACATTGTTTAGCATTAAGAATCTGCAAGTGTACATCATTTAACACTTTGGTTACCATAAAGAATATGCAAGAGTACATTATTTAACTGATTGTTTGAGAATATGCAAGCGTGTACATCACTCGAACATTTACCACGAAAGTTAATTAACGAGGCTACACACTGAGCCTCGTAATAGCATGAACTAATTCTGTACAGGCTGTGCAAATTAGTCAGAGACACTTTGCTAAAACTTACTACTTTCAGGTTCGGCAAGATATTTCTCCAGTAGTGATGACAGTTGTTTCATGCTTAGTCCCAATTCTTCAGCATCCTGAGGTGCCTAACTATTACCTTTTCATTACCTTGATATGACTTTTATAACTGTTGTACCTTTTCTCTTCCAACATATATCTAATATTTATCATGATGTCCAGGAGCTCAACAAGTCACTTGTTGAAAACAGTGCTATCACACTTGGCCGACTTGCCTGGGTTTGTCCAGAGCTTGTATCCCCACACATGGAACACTTTATGCAATCATGGTGCATTGCTTTATCAATGTGAGTCCCCCCCCCAACCATTTTAATACTTAATTCATCCAATTCTGTATGATCGTACATGCTGGTGATTGTTATTCACTTGGTGATTGGCTAATCAACTTCAACTTGGCAAAATTCATGATTAATCAGCAGTACATGGTATTGTTGTGTGTGTGTGTGTGTGTGTGGTGGGGGGAGGGGGGAGGAGATATATAACAAAAAGGCAGTCCCAAATTTTGATTGACATGCATGTTTTGTCTGAATATGTAAGGCAAATCAGGAACATGCGGTCTAGTTAGATTAGAAAAGGTCAGTAAAAGTTTAAAGATGCAATCATTAGGACAGAGAGTTATAGAACGACTTCTTTTTCTTCTTTAGCACCCATTATAGATAGAGTTGGGACTAAAATAGGTGGAGAAAGTTGGGGAGGCTAATCACTTCAATTAGTCTTCATGAATCATGATATAAGAGATATTGCAACACTAATAAATAAATTATGTATTACGTTCAGAATGTTCACTCACGCATTACTTCTGCAACTTTTTTATTCTAGTCATTCTTATAAGCAAATTGTAACAGGATACGTGATGATATTGAGAAAGAGGATGCTTTTCGTGGTCTATGTGCCATGGTATGCTCAATTCTGTTTGGTAATTAGATTTAAGCCAATAAATGGGACAGACACTTATGTTCATCAATTTCTTGCAGGTTAAAGCGAACCCGTCAGGGGCTTTGAGTTCACTTGTCTATATGTGCAAAGCTATTGCAAGCTGGCATGTAAGTATATCCTTTTACTTTTTAATTTGTGCAAACTGAAATATTGAATTAATTTGTTTTGAATTTATCTGTCCATTTTCTCTCACAGGAAATAAGGAGTGAAGATTTACATATTGAAGTGTCTCAGGTGTTGCAGGGTTACAAACAGGTCTGTTCTGGGCTGAGTATTTTAATGAGCAACGATGTGCTCAGCTGTAGAATTCTGATGACTTTAGTTAATGGATTCCCTAATACTGCTAATCTTATGAAAATAAAATTCTGAATGTTTTTAGAATAGTTCTCTTCTAAAAGAGTCTCTGGTCTCTAAATATGCAAACTCCATCCATTATTTGTCCTCCGCTGGCAAATTCAGAACTTACAACTATTTACAACTACAAATTGTAAAAAAAAAAAACTTTGATCTCTTTCAGCACATTTATTTCCCCCATCATATATATTACATAAACTAATAGTTGTGTGGTGCAAATAAAGGAACCTGATACTATATGTTTTTCGTTCGTACAGATGCTTAGAGATGGAGGGTGGGACCAGTGCATGTCTGCCCTAGAGCCGCAAATAAAGGATAAATTGTTGAAGTATCAAGTTTGAATAAGATATATCCCTGCACATTAAAAATGTATTTCATTCGAGATTATCAAAGGGGTGATGACCTTTTATTTAATACACGCCGATTTGTCCCCTAGTTCTATTTGGATCTTGAAGCCAAGTTTTTTTGATCTTCAAGGTGTTACATGGATTGTCTTTACAAATCAATGAAGCTTTTTAGACAGTGATTGTTGCTCAAGGTCTTGCAGTAAGAACCCAGCTCAATTGTTATCCCCAAAGAAGCTCTGTTTTTTTTTCTGCGAATGTATTGGTGATCGAGTATTGGTCAGGGTGAAATTTTGATTATCGTTTTTCTTTTATATGGGTGAGTATTCTTTGGTTGGGTTGCCAAAGTCGATTCATAGGTCGTGGTTGGTGGACCCAATAAATCGTGTTGTAACATTGGTTCCGTGATTTGATAGACAGTGTAATTAGTATGTTTTGCGTTGGTGTTATGTTTCTGTAAAATCTCAGCATTGTAATAGCTTCCGGTGCGTTTTTTGTTGGTATATGGCTTATGTTTGAATCTTTTCCTTTTGCTAGATCAGTTTTCTTTTTGATGAATGGGTCAGTTTATAAATTATAGGAAAGAAATACGTTTAGTACATCAACCTATCTGCTTTTAATGTTTTGGGACCGGGTTACTTGCTTTAACAAGGGTGCTAATGTACATTGTTTCCTCTTATTTGGGGTTAAGTTAGTTTAAAGTTCCGATTTGGCTCTATTGTTTAAGTATAGTATTTAAATTCAGTTTCAGATTTTCTGGAAAGTTTGTTTTTACTTTTTAATATACATCTATATTTGTACGTAGCTGCAAATATAAAATATTTAAAAGAGAAATACAAATATACTAAAAAGACAATAGATGTAGCAAATGTACATCATGACTTTAATTTTCAGCTGTATATATATTTTTTGGAGGGTTTATTATGTTTTAACATTTTGTATTATTAATTTTTCTATAATAAATTTTTACAATATTAAGAAAGGAAATCATGTATATGTGCGAAGCTATTGCAAGCTGGCATGTAAGTATAGCCTTTTACTTTTTAATTTGTGTAACATGAAATATTGAAGTAAATTGTTTGAGGTTGGCTGTTTATACACCAATTTTTCTTTTAAAACGTTGTAACCGTAGATTAAATCTACGGTCTACAGTCATTGACTGTAAACCGTAGATTTAATCTACGGTTTACAGTTAAAATCTGTAAACCGTAGATTAAATCTACGGTTTACAGTCAATGACTGTAGACCGTAGATTTAATCTACGGTTTACAGCAGTTTTCAGGTTTTTTGCTTTAAAAATAAAATAAAAAATATGAGAATTAAAATTAAAAAACTGAATAATTTTTTCAAAATAAATATGATTTTTTTAATAAAAAAACTAAATGCCTTATTTTTAAAATTTTACATAAAATAAATTACCAATATTCTAACAATCTCTCAAAATAAACACAAAATTTACACAAATTTACACAAATAAAGTTGATTTGATAAATTTTATGTTTGATATTTATTGTATAAGTTCAAAATTTTACATGTTATATTTTTGTCAAGTGTATAAGTTGATATTTATTGAACCATTAACTAAATCGTCAATTTTTGTGAAGTACCTTTGGTTTGTTTTTAACACTTGTATAACGCAATATGAAACATTAACTAAGTCGTCAATTTGGTGTCAATCATCAATTTTGTTGAATGAAACAATCATAAATTATATAAATTTCATAAAAAAAATTAACTCAATATGCAAACATGAATATCAACTTATAAATTTCATAAAACAAATTTATTAAACAAAATTTACAACAAAATTTCATAGAACTAAATTTCAGAAAACAAATTTATTAAACATTTGTTTACATCATATAAATTTACAACAACTTGGAAAAAATAGTAATTTACATAAAATTAAAAATAAAAAACTGATTATGGACTTAGCTCTATAGCTTCATCTTCATTTGCTTTTTTCTTTCCCGATTTCTTTTCCAGCGCCATATATAACTTGAAATTAGGTCGAAAAAGTTCCTTCCATGGCGCAGCTGTCTCAGTGCGTGTTTGTTCCCACCGTGCTAATAATTCCTGGCATTGGGAAGATCCCGTCTTCTTTAGGAATAACCTGAGCATAGTGACAACAGTTGACGAACACCATTACAGTCGGGATGTAATTTGTCGTTCCCCGAGGCGGACCAGTATAAAGAGGTAAAAAAGTACTGTTCCACACGTTTACCTCTCCATTTTGATTTTCCCATAAGGACAACAATACAATTGACATATTGTAATGAGAAGCAATTAAAAAACCATAGGACGGAAATCTCATCCATTTGTCAGAAGGTGCGGGATTTGCAGCATGATAAAAATTTAAACTTGATAAAATGTAATCATACCGGTAAGCTTCAAAGTCAAGATTCTCAAACAGCTCATAATAAACACCTTTCATTTGCTGCAGCTCTTGAAACAATTCACATCTTACCGCGTACCAATCATCTTCCCCATTCTGTTTACCCGTCGCATTTGCAAGTACCCGGAACCCACAGTTACCATCCCCACGCACATCATAAACCGTTTCGATGTAACTATGTAACATGACCCATATTTGGTCACTGTACAGGAAGGTTGGCCTATTGGGGGTGGGTTTAGGGTTCTGGTTTCGCGGCCTCCTAGTTGGGTTTACCCTTACCTCCGGTGTTTCATCCGCCTTGCCTTTGCCCTTGTCCCTACTAGCACCAGCTCTCTCTTCCTCCACATACTCCCATCCCGACTTATCCCTCTTACTAGATTTGTCGCCTTTTCTAGGTCTCCCCCTATTTACTCTCACTTCGGGGTCACTGATGGATGTTCTGGCTGGTACGGTTATCTCTCGGAGTTGTGTTTTCATACGCCGTTTTTCAACATTCGTTTTGGTAGCATAAACACTTTTAAACTCTTCTAGATCACCCTCTACCCCATAATCATCGGTGTTCCCATTATCATCAATTACGTCTAATTTTTTCCAGAATGGATGAATATATTCTAGAGGAAGAGGCTTCCCGAATAAAATATGTTCACTCATAATATGATGACAAGGTAAACCGTGAGACAATTTAAAACCGCAAGAACAATTCTCATCAGCCTGGCCACTACATTTTTTGTGTTCTTGAAATAATAAATCAAAGGCATAGTGTGTGATATACGACCTAAGATTTATAAATAGAGGTGTTCGTTCAGAATGTGGAAAATAAGACTTGCATTTATCCAATTTCATCTTAATATCCTCAAACTGTTTTTCTAGAATTCTATTCACCTCTACCCAAACAGTTTCAAGCGTGCCAGTATTTGTGGAAAGGGATCTTTTCAGCTTAGCATGTTGTTGTTCGGCTCGATTGCTAGTTCTGTTACCTAGATGTGTTGTGTGGTTGGTATAGCATGCAACAAACTTTTCAGCATAATCATTTAAAAGCTTGTCTACATACTTAATCACAGCAGGGTACGATTTGTAAGAGGAATTGAAATAAGTTCGGTTATGATTGTACTCCTCTATCGACTCAGAATCAACCAATAAACCCCAATCATCTAGAAACGTTTGCCACTCCTCATCAGGGATTTTTTTACGGCAGTTTTTCAAAACATTTTTTGCAATATGAAAAGTGCACAAAATATGATGAGAATCGGGAAAAACAACGGATAAAGCATTTGATAAGGCCATTTCCCTGTCGGTTACAAACACCCTAGGTAGTATACACCCCTCCAATGTAACTTTAAATTTTTCCAATGCCCATATATAACTTTCCTTTGTCTCGTCACTCATGAAAACAAAACCTAAACAATATGTTTGGTTCGTTGATGTCATTCCTACGACTTCTAGAAATGACATATTAAAACGGTTTGTCCTATATGTACAATCCATTAACAAGACATCAGGAAAAGCTTTGAACATCCTTATAGAATCGGAGTGTGCAAAAAATAAGTTCTCAAGGGAATGGGTTGATGGGTTCATATTATAGTAGAATGTGTAGCGATGGCTATCCAACAAATTAAACAGTTCCTGTATCGGGTTTCTACCATCTCGTTTTTTAAATTTCAGTCCGGCCAAAAAATTATGTATCGTTTTAGTGTTTGATACATTGTCAGGATTTCGATTTTTAATGGCCTCTAATATTGCACCAACTTTAAAACTACTTTGCCTTAAAGTTTTAACAATTTCTTTTTCATCTTGGGTTAAACGAGCACGTCGTGCTTGCCCTTGGAGGTAAGTTGGAGGTGGGTGGTTATGTTGTCCATTTTCTACGTGACACATCCATTCACCATTAACTACGTAACCTTTAATGAAAAATGGACAATCTTTTTTCTTTGTACCTGATTTGACGGAAGTTGGTTTCTTTTTTTCGTATACCCCCGATTTATCACACACAATATCAACATACGGTGTTCTGCTCCCATCACCCCCTCCAGACCTACGAATCGTAAGGATGAAACCCCAATTCCCAGCCACATCAGCAAGATCAGCAAGCATTTCATCCCTTGTTTCCCAAGTTAATTCATCAACTTCAAAGTGCTCTGAATAATCAGTTAGCTCATCGTTTGAGCCACTGGATGAATTCGCATTGTTGTTATTCCATTGGTTGTTGTCATAACCATAGTTGTAATTCATTTTGGAAAAGTGTTTGTTTGTATATTTTATTGGGGAGAAATGAGGAATTTTTTAGAGATTTCCGAAATGTGTTTGTGTTTGATTTTATGGTTTGTTAGAATTGGCAAAATTGAGCCATATTTATAGTGTAAGTTTACACTACAAACCGTAGATTACTTTTACGGTTTGTAGTGAATTTTTGGTGTAGTCATTTTCAAACTTTAATAATGCATTGAGTAGTCATTTTCGGATAGGGTTGTCAAGTCATAATAATTCAAAAGTGATAAGGTGTTGTCGGAATTATTTTGATAGATATGGTATCCAATGTCATTTACACTACAAACCGTAGCTTACTTTTACGGTTTGTAGTGTTTTTTTTTGTCTAGTCATTTCGAAACTTTAATAATGCATTGAATAGTCATTTTCGGATAGGGTTGTCAAATCATAATAATTCAAAAGTGATAAGGTGTTGTCGGAATTATTTTGATAGATATGGTATCCAATGTCATTTACACTACAAACCGTAGATTACTTTTACGGTTTGTAGTTTTTTTTTTTTTTACGTTATTAACGGTGATTCAGTGCAAAAAATACATTCGTAAAATGACGTTGCTTAAATCAGGGGTACAAACCGTACATTACTTTTACGGTTTGCACAGAATACATGCAAACCGTACATTTAATGTACGGTTTGTATGAAATCTGTACAAACCGTACATTAAATGTACGGTTTGTATGTATATTTCAGAATATTTAGGTTTTAGGGTTTAGGGTTTACGGTTTAGGGTTTATTAGGGTTTGTAATTTAGGGTTTAGGGTTTGTAATTTAGGGTTTAGGGTTTAGGGTTTACGGTTTAAGGTTTATTAGGGTTTGTAATTTAGGGTTTAGGGTTTGTAATTTAGGGTTTAGGGTTTAGGGTTTACGGTTTAGGGTTTATTAGGGTTTGTAATTTAGGGTTTAGGGTTTGTAATTTAGGGTTTAGGGTTTAGGGTTTACGGTTTAGGGTTTGTAATTTAGGGTTTAGGGTTTGTAATTTAGGGTTTAGGGTTTATTAGGGTTTGTAATTTAGGGTTTAGGGTTTAGGGGTTAGGGTTTGTAAAAACTCAATATTGGTCCTATCGATTAAAATATAGAATATTTTTTACAAACATACGAATCAAATTAAACTTTTACGAATTTATAACGTACAAATCAAACATACAAATCAAATTAAACTTACAAATTTATTTTTTTTTGTAACGACTAAATGATTTAAAATTGGACGTAGGGAGCATCTTTCCCGCCGATGTTAATCTATCCGATGACGGCTCAGCAGACTCTTCGATTTCGTTTAGCTCCGTACGCCGTCTCCGTCGATGCTGCGATTCTGGATACGGAGCACGCTCGTGGGATGTAAGTGCTAATCCGCGACTCCAACTGTCGGTTGAATGCTGACTATGATAATCGAACGGAACATCATCCTGAACGTGCTCCGACCCAGCAAAAGAAGCACGACGGCCAAAACCGCTTGAACTCGGACCCGGACCCTGATCTGTAGTCGGGGGGCGACCTCCACTCGTTCTTCTACCGCCGCTACGCCCGCCGCTACTAGATTCGCCTCTTTCGTCGGGACGCCGACAACTTGCCGACCTAGTGTAACTTCTTGGGTCGTAACGTAGGTCGTCATCACCATCGTCGTCGTCGTCATCGTCATCCTCCCCATCCGACTGTTCATCAGCTGACCCGTACGGATTCAATCCCATTGCAGCGAAGTCCTTTCGTAGTAAGTCCAGTTCCGTTTTCAATTTATGCTGTTTGAACGATTTGAAATTTCGGCGCAATACCGCTTTCTGAAAAAAAAAAACCCAATCAAAAACGATTTATAAGTATTAAAATATACAAACACAAAAATAACAATCAAATATTAATGAACTTTAATTAGTTGTTACCATTTTACTGAACAACCCTGTATTCTCCCGGAAACCGTGAGGGGGCGGGGCAAGTTCAGGTGGGTTTATGAAGATGCGGGTCCTCTCTCTATACCATCTCATGTAATCCGGTGACGTCCCTGACCCATATTCGCTGTTAATAAGACGGGTGTGGCGGTCATTCCACACGGCTATAAATTCTCCACAAAGTAAAGGTCAGTCGTGTTTTTGCCCAATCCCATATCTTCTATCCTTGCCGTGACCCTGTCTTGGTTTCCAAATATATGTAGGGACCCGCTGCACAAAACCGAACTGTCTCATGAACCTGTCCGCGGGGTGGTACTCAATCTTCTCATTACAAATGAGAGGCACAGAACAATGCCACATATAACGGTCCCGCGTGCAGTATTCCGGATACTGATTGAGATCCCCGTAAGGTTGCCACACTATCTGTAATCATCAAATTAGAATATATAAACAATGGTTTAAAAATAGACGAGTAATAAATTCTGTGAACATAAGACCAATGCAAACATATACAACATATAATACGTAAGTTACATATAATACGAAAATTAAAATTTACCTGTTCAGGCGACATATTGTCAAACTGGTCACGTATGTGGACCACATTATGTCCGTAGACATATGGCGTAAGGTTAGTTTGCCTCCACATCTTCCATCTGTAATATACAAACAAAACCCGATAAACAATAAATATAACCGGCAGCTAAGTAAATGATAGATGACACAATAAATAAAAAACACAAATCCAATACAAAAACTAAATAATATCATACCTGTAACCGAGGGGGAACCTAGGCCAGCCATCCGGTGGCTCGACATCTTCCGGCAGCTCTTCACATGGTCTAACCGGTAGTAGTCTGGTAATCGCCCACATATCCAGAAACATCACCGCCCCGCTTACTCCGTTTGTCTTACAACGTACCACCCTGCATAGATTAGCCTCTAACCAGGCCAGAAGAGCTGATCCCCAACTATACTCAGCACATGTGTCAAAATCCTCCAGAAATGGCAGAGGCCAGAGTGGAATCTGATCACTGCTCTTATCCGAAAACACATGTGCAGCCAGTAATAATAACATGGCAGCCCTAGACTGATATAGCAAACGCTCCTCACTAGGGTTGGGGGTAATTCACCGAAGGTGTGTAACATCCAATCAAGTCTAACTGTCAGACAGTTTACATCGACTTGATTGTCAGCCGGCCTAACACCCAACAAACTCTCCATCATAGCCAACCTGCTCGCCTTCGTGTCATTCCGCTCCGACCGGGTCACAGCAAGACCATCCACCCTCAGACCAAGCATAATCTCTACATCCTGTAAAGATATCCCCAACTCTCCCCCGACAAAATGGAACGTGTGCGACTCATCACGCCACCTATCAACTAAGGCTGTAATCAACCCTCGGTCTACGGTATAATTACCTATACTGTAAATACCGTAAAAACCAGCCCTAATGATATTTTGAACTACCCTTTCAGGCGTCGGTATCTGCCAACTATAATTATAAACCCTAATCTTATTGGCATCTCCTCTACCCGCTTCTCTGCCAGCATCCCAAGTCTGATTAGAAATGTGACCAGTCTGTCGTAAAATACCCAACCTCCCTTTAATATGTGGACCTGGGTCTGCCATCCTAAATATGATAACCAAATATAACTCAATTAATGATAACCAAAAAATGATAACATAACCAATTAATAACCAATTAATGATAACCAAACAATGATAACTCAATGATAACCAATTAATGATAACCAAACAATGATAACTCAATGATAACCAATTAATGATAACCAAGCAATGATAACCAAACAATCATAACCAAACACACATTTAATCATAAACCAAACAATAATAATTCAATTTTTTAATCATAACCAAACACACATTTAATCATAAACCAAACAATAATAATTCAATTTTTTAATCATAACCAAACACACATTTAATCATAAACCAAACAATAATAACTCAATTTTTTAATCATAACCAAACACACATTTAATCATAAACCAAACAATAATAATTCAATTTTTTAATCATAACCAAACACACATTTAATCATAAACCAAACAATAATAATTCAATTTTTTAATCATAACCAAACCCATTTAATCATAAACCAAACAATAATAATTCAATTTTTTAATCATAACCAAACACACATTTAATCATAAACCAAACAATAATAATTCAATTTTTTAATCATAACCAAACACACATTTAATCATAAACCAAACAATAATAATTCAATTTTTTAATCATAACCAAACCCATTTAATCATAAACCAAACAATAATAATTCAATTTTTTAATCATAACCAAACACACATTTAATCATAAACCAAACAATAATAATTCAATTTTTTAATCATAACCAAACACACATTTAATCATAAACCAAACAATAATAATTCAATTTTTTAATCATAACCAAACCCATTTAATCATAAACCAAACAATAATAACTCAATTTTTTAATCATAACCAAACACACATTTAATCATAAACCAAACAATAATAATTCAATTTTTTAATCAATAACCAAACACACATTTAATCATAAACCAAACAATAATAATTCAATTTTTTAATCATAACCAAACCCATTTAATCATAAACCAAACAATAATAATTCAATTTTTTAATCATAACCAAACACACATTTAATCATAAACCAAACAATAATAATTCAATTTTTTAATCATAACCAAACACACATTTAATCATAAACCAAACAATAATAATTCAATTTTTTAATCATAACCAAACACATTTAATCATAAACCAAACAATAATAACTCAATTTTTTAATCATAACCAAACACATTATCAACAATTCAAATTAACCAAACAAAATAAAAAAACATGCAAAAATGGGACAAATATCAACAATTATTAAAATTTCTATAATTAATATAAACAAACAACAAACAATTATATATAGCTAAGTGAATTATGGTTTTACATATTTTATATATTTTTTCCTATTTTACAAATTAAAATTACAAAAAATAAAAAAACATGCAAAAATGGGACAAATATCAACAATTATTAAAATTTCTATAATTAATATAAACAAACAACAAACAATTATATATAGCTAAGTGAATTATGGATTTGCATATTTTATATATTTTTTCCTATTTTACAAATTGAAATTACACAAAATAAATAATAAATTAGAGAATAAAAGATATACCTTCAATTATGGATAAGTTTGATTGATGATTTGGGGTTTTTTGTTAATAAATTTGATAGTTAATGTGGTTGATTGATTTGGGTGATTTTTTGGGTTGAAAATTGGGGGTTTTTGAGAGAAAGAGAGAGATTGTAGAATAAAAGTTTATTTTTAAAAAAAAAAACGTAACATTTTGTTTTTTCCAGGGACTGTCTGTGTAATTTTCGCGCAGGGACTGACTGTGTAATTTTGAAAAGCAGGGACTAACTGTGTAATTTCTGCAGAAATTACACATAACGTAGATTTAATCTACGGTCTGTATAATTTAATCCAACCCGTAGATTTAATCTACAGTTTGTATTAAATTATACAGACCGTAGATTAAATCTACGGTCTGTGCATTTTAAAAGAAAAACTGTAGTGTATTAAGTGGGCCTCAAATTGTTTGAGTCTATTACTTGTGTTTTTTCTTTCTATTTTGAATTTTTCCATCAAACTGTGAAAAAAAAGCCATGTACCCGCATTCTTCTTTTCATTGGCTTATTTTCACACAAGTAATGACTCAAATTTCGTGATTATGTTTTACCTACTTCACTAATTTAGTGTCTTAATTAATTGTTATTTTGTTATTGCTTTTGGACCATGTCGCTGGTTTCTTTTGTTATTTTTGTTTGTTTTAGACGAACTTGTTGTTCTGAAATGGTGAGCAATGTTTAAACTTTATACCCATAAAGGAAAAAATAGCAAGCCAAAATATTTTTCTGGGAAAATGTATTTTATGGTTGATTGGTTGATAGGAAAATAAGAAAGTAAGGAAAATATTTTCCATCTCTTAAGGAAAACAAGGAAAATTGTATTACCCAAAAAATGGACGGAAAACATTTTTATTCGTGAGGGAAAACATAACACGAATATATATATTTTATCCTCTTTATCTCGGTTTTTTTTTTGTTTTTTAATAAAAAAAATTATGCGTGTTTGATATATTAGTTTTTTAAAATTTTCAAAAGTTAGCTTTTATGGAAAAACTTAAAATGAGAGAAGTTATAAATTCAGGAATTTATTTTAGTTTTTACACAAAAAATTTAAAATTTTGTAATTAAATTATTTAATATATTTACATGTCACCAATAACTTCAAATAAGTGAAGAATGACTTATTAACAAAAAAAAAAGTTATAAGCCATTTATAGGTAAAAACAAACAAACTATAAGTGACTTATTTTAAACAAGTATTTTTGTCATTGTTTTTAAAAGGAGCTTATTTTATTTTTTAATAAAGAAAATTTGTGAATGTTTGATATATAAGATTTTTTTTAACTTTTCAAAAGTTAGCTTTCGTGAATAAAGCTCAAAATTATAAAACTTACAAACTTAGGAATTCGGGGACTTTTAAGCTTTTACACATAAAAATCATCAAATGTTAAATTTTTTCAATTAAATTATTTTGTACATTTCTAAATCACCAATAAGTGAAAATAATTTATTAACAAAATTAAGTTATAAGTCGTTTATAGGTAAAAAAAAAGAAGAAGCTATAAGTGACTTATTTTAAGTAACTTTTTTGTATTATTTTTAATTTAGCAAGTTGTTTCTCTCAGTAAAATCAATTTTTTGATTACAAAAGTCATGTCAGTCAAGAAATTTCCATGAAAAAGTATTTCATGAAAAAGAATTTTCCTAAATTTTCTAATTTTCCAATGTAAATATTTTACGTCTAAACAAACAAATCCCTTTTGTTTGTTTACACACGGTTTGTTTGTTTGTTTGTTAAGGACGGTTCACTGTCGTTCCTCTAGATTTTCTTGTTTATATCTCGTTTCTCTGTGTACCCCGTGTTTTATAGGTATTTCTTGCTTATTTCGCCACAAAACTTAAAAACCACACGGTTTTTATTTGTGAGTTTTTGATAATAAAATTTCCTTTTTGTATCGTTACTATTCACCTATATTTTTTTAGAGTTTGGAATTTAACAGCCAATCAAACTCATCTCTTTTTATGAAGCCAAGGGCAAAACAAAATTCAGAACTGCTAAAAGACAGTAAAACTTTCTTCAACTGGTTACACAAACACAATGTGGCTGCTGCAAAAACGTGTTCCGTGCGGCATCCATTTCCATTATTCCCCACTTCTCCTCTCTCCTCTCTCTCTCAAGCTCGGCTCCGGAATCCTGTAGCTCCATTCTCATTTTGCACTGGGAATACAAAGTCGGTTCCATTTCCTGGAGCATTTCTTTCACATTCTCTGTCAACTGCTTCACGTTGTCGCTCCAGTGCCATTTCAAGTTCTTTTCCATCCCTTGTACTATCACTGGGAACACATTTTGCTTTGCCTGTGAGACCATTTTCACAAACTGCTCGTTGTTCCATACGTACAAGGCTCGCTCAGCAACCTGTATTGCATTTTAGTATCGCTGTTAGTCGATATTACATGACCAATAAAAAGTATTTGAACCACTTTGCACATTAGACTATACTAGACCACATGAAAGAATAAGTAACTCATGATCTTAATAGCTATGAAGTTGAGATTACAGCACTCTGGAAGAGAAGTATCCCTTTCTTTGCTTATTCCAAAGCTTGAACAAATTAAAAATATAACGTTCATGCTTAGACAAGAAACCCAATATAGTGTTTAAATTTCTTTAACAATTAATGGATGCCCAAAATATTAAATATTTAAATATCCAATTCGTGAAAGACCGGAGTCACGGCTAGATTTTTGTTGTAAAGTTTGTAGAAAAGTCTTATGGAAGTTGCGCAGACGACTTTGTTTTAAATGTCGGGTAGTAAACGACTTTGCTCATCTACACCTTTAACCATTGCCAAGTTCATTTAGCGAAAATTGAATAAGAGCAGTATGAAATCTAATAAACATAATGCGCCTCTAACCATCCCTAAAGTATCGATTATACGCCCCAAGTCAAAAGAAGTCTTGATAATAATAAATAAAATAATGTGCATCTCCTCAACAACTGAAGCTTTTATGGACATGGATGATTTATTACCTGTGAATTCCAACTGTTCAAGCACTTGGTGATTTGAGAACACAAAGGCAAAGCTAAGCTTCTATATTCTTCAGGGTCAATATTGTCCATCAACTCCTCTAACTCCCCCATAAAAGTAATCTCCTTTTGAAAATTAGACACAGGCCAATACCTCAAGATTCCCCTCAAAACAACCTCACTCAAACTAGGTTCTTTTTGCAAAAACTGCGATACACAATAACCCAACTGTCTGTAATAAGCGTGCATGGCTTTCGGCTTATGCAAAGGTATTAAAACCCTCATCAAAACAACTTTATGCTCTTCTTTAAGTGGAACTGCGAATCCGTTTATAATAGTCCCCCAAATTTCTAGTAAATCACCGATCCCACAGGGTTTGTGATCATTTTCAAATATGTATTGTAAAAGAACATCATTCATAGCTTTCCTCATCAATGAACGATGGAAAGTGAACTTGGAGTAGATCCGGTGGTACACATTCTTCACCGCATCTCTCTCTCTAGGGTCGTCGGATTGGAAGAGATTGAGAAGACTAATGAGGAACAAAGGGCTGAGATAAGGTTTGAGCGACTTAGCTTCATGGCTAGAGATCAAACGGAGAAGGATATCATAAATTATTTGCAGATGAGGCCATAAGGGGCTTGGAATTGCGATTAGATCCTCGTCATCTGGGAGAGTGATAATGTATGAGGTGGTACAAGGTGGGAGAGGCCTAAAGAGATTGGTTGATAGCATAGAGAAGAGAGGGTTTAGTATTTGTGTTTGGATCGGTGTTCTAGATGTTTTTATGATGGATAAAAGTTGGATGAGTTTAAGGCGCTTGAGGTCTTGGCCGGAAGGTGATTCTAAAGGGTCTTTGAAGGTGTATAAAGAGTTGCAGTAAGCGATCACAGAGAGAATCTCTTCGTTTTCGGGAGCAAAAGACGATGATTTCTTAAGGATTGTGGTTGTGGTAGAGTTGTGGCTTGAATCAAGATCAAAGAGGTTCTTGAGGGTGAAATGTGGCTTATTTGGAGGGGTTTCTCTTTTAGCACCCATTTTGTAACTTCTCTAGGGATATGTTTGGTGATCAGGGAGAAGTAGGATTGTTTGGTGATACCTTTTAAGCTTGTAACTTGAGAAGAAAAAGGCAAAAACAGCGATGATATAGAAGGTGAAAGCATTGTATTTTCAACTAAAGAGAGCATTGTGATAATCAACATATGGCATTGTATGGTCACTTTTGTTCTTGTTCCCTCGTATGGGTATGCCAAGTGGATGTTTATCAGGACAAAGAATGATAAATAGAAACGCTAACAATGATGCAGGCTGATTAAAATTAGAATTTTAGCAAAGAGACAAAATGGTTATATTTCAATGATATTACACACTAGGGAAAACGGATTTTGTATACAGATTGTTTAAATGGCATTGGGCACACAAAACAAATCTAATAAAACCACTTGGTGTAAATGAAAGTCAAAATGTGTAATCTTGAGAACCTAAAATTGATACAGGCTGGAAAATGGGATTATATGAAAAGTGAAAACTAACAAATAGGTTTTTTTTGTTGTTGTTGCCTTTTTACCTAATAAAAAACATCTTCCATGCGTAATTCATCATCCTTGCCATTTTTAAGTCCTTGCTTTTTAGGAACACATTGTGATTCACATGCACACACAAGCACATACCAAAATACAAAAGAACATAAACAACTAGATACCGAGAAAAAGGGTCACGATTAGAAGCTGGATTAGCCTCTGTAGGACTGGAAGCAAGGATACGTACTTCAATCTCTACACAGACCCGTAATGCAAGAGCTTCCTTCACTAAGTTGTGCACACCCGCACACTCACACATATACATTTTGAAGATCAAAAGGGAAAAAGAGGCAGAGAAAAGATAAGAGGGGAAAAAGCAAGGGAGGAAAAACTATAACCAATTTTTTTTTTTCTTTCTGAAATAGTGACACTGTGTCCTCATTTAACATGTCATTTTTTATTTAGATTATGACTCTTAACTGTGATTCTAAGTTCTAACCCAAAAAAAATAAATGTTCAATTGTCATTGGAGCAAATTACGACAGTTTTCATTTAAAAAAATAAAATTACGACAGTTTATAGTATCAAAGACTTTGTAACTCCTCTTACCACATCTCGATTCCGGACAAATGACGCTCGGAATTTTAACTAATTTGTGGACGAATATCATTTGTAATTGTGATTTTAATATTTGATATCATATGGACATAGAAAAGTATCATCACAACTTCTCTTTCCGAATAAGGTGAAAACTATGATACAATGAAACAATTCATTTATAGTATATCTGGACAAATCCACTCCATAGGAGTTGTAGTTATGACAAGGGCATTAACATGGATCCAAATGAAGCTTACAGCAGCCTAAATTATAAAACTAAAAAATTATCCCATCTTTTGTTGTTTTCTTCCAGTTTTATTTATTTATTTTATGGACTGCCATTTGATAAGTCAGCAGGAAGAAAAACTGGAATATCCTATACAATCCAATGCTTTAGATTCAATAGCATGTCAGATACAATTAACAAAGTATAAGTTTCAGTGATATATTGTTTATATCATTTGCCTTAGTCACTGATGTATATCTAAAAGACTAAATCTAAATCCATTTGACATGATTACAATTATAAAAGAACAAAAGAATGAAACAAAATCATCACCAGTACTCGCCACAAGAACATCGTCCATTACTGAAGTGATGGTACATCTTTGGATCTCCTACGATTATCTCTCTTTTCGTAATCTCCGAAATCTTCTTCACCGCCCCATGACAAGCTTCACATAATCTTATGTTTTTCCTTACAAGAATAGGTTTTCCAATTGACTTGGAAATTAAGCCGAAACAAATAGCTAATCTTACACTGTGGCACTCTGGTGAAGTTGATCTTTTTCTTATCAATTCTAATGGCTTGAACTTCGATAAACTGTTCATAAACACATCATCCCCAATATTCCTTGAAACAATGTCAAGAACATTGTAAACCAGCTCAGACATACTATGTAATTTTTCGAGATTTACAAACTTGTGAATTTTACCTTTGTTCTCAACGGTGCTATAACCATCGGTTCTATTTAATCCTTGACAATTCATACGATTTTTTATTCTTTCTACATCTTCCCATCTGCCAGCTTCAGCATACATATTTGAAAGCAATACGTAGCAACCTGTGTTATCATGTCCGAATGACAATATATGCTTGCTTGCCAGCTCAGCTATTTTTATATTTCTCTTTTGCCTGCTAGCGGTTAAAAGAGACCCCCAGATTCTAGGTGTAGGTTTTAAGGGCATGTTGTCAATAAATTTTTTAGTTAACTCAAGGTTAGAGGAACGGCCGATGATATCTACAATACAACCATAGTGCTCGATTCCAGGGTCAATTCCGTAATTCTTTTTCATCGAATTGAAGTATTCCCATGCTTTATTCACCATACCAGAGTTGCTACAAGTTAAAAGCAACGCAGCAAATGTACTCTCGTTTGGTTCAATTCCACAGTCAGTCATTTGAGAAAACAATTTAACTGAATCCGGGCCAAACCCATGTATAGCATAACCCATAATCATTGTATTCCATGTGACAATATCCTTAAACAAAATCCTATCAAAAATCTTTCGTGCAGTCTTTAGATCCCCACATTTTGCATAGATATTCACAACAGAATTCGAAATTATAGTAACTGAACTGAGATTTAGTTTTATGATATAATTATGTATTTGCTTTCCTTCTCTAAGCAAAGCTACTTCGGCATAGGCTGATAAAATAGTAGCTATTGTTGTAGAATCGGGATTATAAGGCTCATTCAATAAATTTTCAAATAGCAACAATGCTTCTCTATATTTCCCATTATGAACATAAGCAGCGATAATGGCGTTCCAGGATACCAAGTTTGTCTCCCTCATGTTTTTGAAAACGGAGTTTGCAAGTTTTAGGTCACCATATTTTCCATACATGTCGACGAGAGCAGTTTCAAGTACTAAGTGAGGGAGAAGTTGTTTTCTAATGGCAACTCCGTGGATTGACTTCCCCAGTAAAAGATCCTCGATTTGTCGACAAGCTGGGAGCAAATTAACGGCTGTGATCACATCAGGAACCAAGTGTTCATCCCCTTGTAACTTTTTAAAACAAGTAAACGCCTCTATGAATTTCCCATTTATCACATACCCACCAATCATAGAGTTCCAAATTACGATGTTTTTCTCTAAAGTCTGTTCAAACAATATCTCTGCATAATCCACACAACCACATTTTCCATACATATCAACGAGGGAAGTTTGCAACATAATGTCCAGTTTTATTTCGTTTCTAATTACTACCCCATGGATTTCTTTTCCATTCCGTAATGTACGCTCGAGGGAACAAGCCCCGACACCGGAAATTACAGTAAACCGATCAGGTATTAGTCCAAACATTATCATTTTCCTGAGAACCTTCAATGCATTTAAACTATCCCCAACCGAAACAAAGCCACTAATCATCGAATTCCAACTAACCAAATCCCTCACCGACAAACATTCAAAAACCCGCTCAGCAAGGTTGATAAAACCAAGCTTCGCATACATAGAAATTAGCGAATTGCCAACATAAAGGTCCAAATCAAGCCCAACTTTAATCAACCTTGAGTGAACTTTTTGAGCCTCTAATAAAGAAAACAACCCAACACACGCCTTTATCACAAAAAGGTATGTGAAATTATCAGGCCGAACACCCTCAAACAACATTTGGTAATAAAATTCGACGGCTTTTTCAAAGTACCCATTATAAGTTAATGCCCTTATGACAATATTATAAACAAAAGAGTCTCTTTTACTCATTTTATCAAACACTTGGAGTGCATTTTCAATAGACCGAGAATTTATATAATTATTAAGTTCTTTTATCAACAAGCTTTGATGGAAATCTCTAAGTTTATCATTTTTTGTGGGTTTTCGGCTATTTTGAAGCGATTTAAGCTCACGGGCATGGTTTGTTTTTGATAGGTTGGCTTTTGGTGAATTTTGGGAGGGTTTGGGTTTGTAAGAATAGCTAAAAATGAGAATTGAGGCCATTTAGTATTAATGGGTTTTAGTAATTATGGAAATTGATATACATATCTATACACACATATATGTATTATATATATATATATATATAGAGAGAGAGAGAGAGTGGGATGTATTAGATTTTGTATTGATTAGAGTGACAGTTATTATTACCGTTAAGTGGTTTAGCGCGTTTATATTTGAAATTTTTGATTTTCCTAATATTCTTTTACATTTAAATGTATTATTTTTTTAATAAATATTCTTAAACATTTTTTTTTTACTTTAAAGTTTAAAGACATGATTCTGACAAGTGATGATGCTTTTATAAAATCGTAGTGTTTGAACATCCAAATTTTATTTATAAGTGTAGCTATTATTTGAGCTGTCTCTATGAGACTATGACTACTTGAGGAAAAAGTGTTTCAGAACGGAAACTATGAATTGATCTTACAAGTGGAAAACTATCGACTTGTTCAGAAGCTCATGGAAAATTAATGTAAAATGGGCTCGGGAAACGGTTATATGAAATATATATTATAAAGAAAGTAAAGACAGTATAAAAAAGAAAACATTATAAACCACAAAAATCCACTTCGGAAGTTAAGTATACTACTCCCCGATTCTATTAACAGTTACAGAGGTATCTTCTAAACAGAGGCTGATGAATAATAGTTAAATTTCACGGTCTTCATCACCGCTAGACTCATCACCTTCATAGGAAAAGCTATCACAATAGTTGCCATTAAAAGCCAACATAAGCTCTACAAGTTCCCTTCCATCTGTAAAGTTTAATATTTTCATCCAATCCCTCGAATTGACCCTCTGCTTGTTGCAGAAATTGTAAAACCATCACTCGTTGATTATAACACGAAATATCTACAACACCGCTCTAAAAGAAATTAAAATGGCAAACTTCTTTGTTTTAAGAAATAAAGTAAATTAAGTTATATAGCAAAAATAATATAGAAGTACGCTACCCTTTAACTAAATGTCTTCCCACTAAATGACCACTATAATGTGTCATCTATTATTAACATCATCATCCCCGCCATCTGAACCTTCCCCGTCATTATTCTCTTGGATATCGTCATTAACAAGACCATCAGAAGATTCTGCACATTCATCGTCATCATGGTCACTGGAATCCATCGATCTATCATTTCCCTCATTGTCATCCTCATCGCTATCACCGGAACTTCCATAACTATCTTCTTCTTCCCCATTACTGTCTTCTTCATTATCATTATTAGTATCGTCATCATCGTACTCGTAATCATCAACAATGTCGATATAGGGAAAGAATCGGACCCGGTGAGGCATCAATACCTTTACATGAAAAATACAACAGCAGAGATATTAGATCATCCTCCACAGCCAGATTGTAGGTAGAAACTTAAGCAATGCCTCTTGTTAAATAATAATGTCAAATTTACGATACTTGGTAGGTAAAAGATAGGGCTACCAAGGGACTAAAACCAACAAGTTTAAAGTTGTATCATAATAACTATTACTGGTAAATTATTCACTCAAAGCAAAACCTCGAGAAAAAGAAGGAAGCGAGAGAAAGAAAACTTGTACCTTTTTTGAGTTTCAAAAAGATGCCGTTTAAAAGGAGAAATTTTTGCAACTTTATTCAGATGAACTTGTCAAGTCGGAAAATTTATAGTATTCTCGATATGTATGCATTCCCTTAAAAATTATCTTTGGAAAAACAAACAAGAAATCAACCAAACAACCTCGGAAAATGAAGCGTCTAGACCCATTTTCTACGCAAAAAACAAATCTTAAACCAAATGAGTTTTGGGTCTACCTATATAACACATTCCTATAATCACTGGCTGCTTAAGGAAGGCACAATTAAGTCGCCCAAGCGACACTGAAGAAACGTTTCTTTTATGAACAAGAAGAAGATGGGCAGAAAGTAAATGTTGGCGGTTCGGAATTATGAAGGCGCTCACGTAAGATATCATAAATTTTGTGTGGAATAAAAAAAACCTATAGGATTGAATTGACATGTCACTGAGTCAATGAAACCAGAAACCAAAAATAAGCCACTACTCAAATCCAAAAGAAGTCTATTAATATGCTTCAAAGGAAAATCACAACTTATGCTTGAATCGAAAAACCAAGCAAAATTCACAATGGGCCCTCCAACTTGGTTCATTCCAAAGCCACCGAATCAGGATGAGCAGACATCCTTATTAAGTAAGTTATCATGGTCTTGTCCAAACATATAGGAACACACAAAAAGTGAAACAACCCATAGTATAGTACTGTGCATATGCTAATAAACATACCTTTTCAACATTGGTTGGCAAAGTTGCTCCATCACAAGCTTTTGGACTCCAAATCTTTATGTTATTTTCGATTCCGCTACTTGCAAGCACAGTGCTATAAGGGTGAGACTCGATGCAATTTACTATATGCTTATCTGCTTGCATAACACGGATCAACTCCCCACTTTTCTTATTCCAGATAAATATACGCCCACAATCAGATCCGCTAACTATATACTCGCATTTTGGGCCGAAAAAATTAACACCCTTCACGGTTTCACAATTAATGTGACCCTTAAAGACTTGGGGTTCATTTTCAAAATCAGCAAAAGAAGGTTCTGTTGTTTGTTCATCCTTTTCGATTTCACTCACCTTAGTTGCTTGAGATAATAAATCTTGGGTTTCGTCAATAAGATCATCATCATCATCGTCCATTTCAAAAGAAGACGTTGTTTGTTTATCTTCTTCTTTATCACTTCCCATTGCTACAGATCCTTGAGTTAAATCTGAGCCGAGGCCCATTTCCTTTTTAAATAAATAAATAAACTCCTCACTGTAAGAGACAAGTAGCTCGCTCTCATCCGAAAATGCTAATCCTGTAATAGACACAACCTCTTCACCAATCAAATGTGAAGGACAAAAGTTGTCAACGGGGATACCATAATCAGTCGATCCGTTTGACCTATATTTACGTATATCGTATAGTCGGGCATATTCATCAGACCCTCCGACTGCAAATAGATGAGGGCTCCTTGGATCTATCGTAATTGTGTTTAGACGGATAAAACGAGTGGGACCTCGATGAGGTAGAGACTGGCAAGTAAAGAGAGGCGTGCCCACAGAAGTCCTTAGATCAAACTGTAATAAAGTACAGCAATGTCAAATAGCTGGAAGAACCTTCGAGCATAAGGTAAAATTAATTATGAAAACACATAAACAAGCACCAAAAAGATACATGATTCAACAATTTCTAAGATAGAATAAACATAATACCTTGGTTTTCCAAACAAAGAAGAGAAAGAATAAGAACTAAGAGAGAGAAATGAGATGAAAAAACTTACATGTTGAACTAACCCGTCCTCGCCGCAGGTATAAAAAATATGTGGGCTTGCAGGTTCTATACCCAATTTATGAGCTCGGCCTCGATGCCTTCCGAGTAACTTAGTATCCGGTGGGCCATTTTCTACAATTTGAGCATGTCGCACCTATTATTAAAAATAAATGCATTATAACTAAGAAAAAAACACAGGAAGGTCACAATTGAGAAAGGCCTTGAGCCTCTAGAACTCTAAAACCGGCTCTGTAACCTAACCAGCAATAATGATGAAATGACAAAGATATCAACTCTCAATTCCAATACCTGTCCATCAGCGGCACAGGTAACAATGCTTCGATCTTCTGTGTAAGGCATAATCCTGGCTTGAAAAATGTTATTCAAATGACCAGAATGAAAACATAGCTTAACACCACCACTTTGCCAATCCCAAACTATAATCCTCCTATCATCTGAGCCTGACACGAGGAGATCACCATCTCCACTGAAACTAACGGTGTTAACACAACCTTTGTGTCTCTCAAGTCTTTTGTAGACATCAAGGCGAAGCACAAGATCCTGAAAAAAAAAGCTTCTGTAAAACTTAGACTAACTCTTTACTTATGCTGATGAATGATGTATAAACCAACCTCCTGGGAAAATCATAGCTAGCCTAAAATAAGATGCATACTACAGAAGGACACAAATAATATTAGCAAGCAAATTTCATACAAATTTCTAAAACTTGCAATCTTTACCGATTGTGATAGAGAAACTTTCCTGTGCAAGTGTTACAGGTAGCAAGCAAATACATCTCGCCATAACCATGCTCTATTTTGAGTTTTATTCACATTATCTTTATTACTGTATCTGACAAAGAAAAGAAACATTCTATTTTGTAAAATTTGGACGCTATCTGAATGAACAAAAGATAAAGATATATAGTTTCTACGAAAAATAGGAAAGGGAAAACTTAACCTTTAAGTATCAAATCCATTGGATAAACAATTTCAGCAATTTTAAACAGACACAAAAATTATCAATTGAGTAAATACTTGTATAAGAAGATATGCAGACTGAAAGAAAAAACTTATAAAATACTTTCACGTGAAATATGAAGCGATAACTTGCTATACAAATATCAAACCTGTCTACAATCACAAATACACTACTCCACACACATACAGACTAAAATGAGCCAATTGAAGTGGCAATCTTGAGTATGAAGCGACATAATGACAACATAATCATCCAATTCATTGTATCGGAATAAAAGAACAGTCTTTATATATACAGAATAAAAACCATCGACTAATGTGTCAGTTGTGTATATATATATATATGCATACATGCATATATATATATATATATACTTTCAGATGTGTGTGGTTTAGCACCGCAACTTGCTCATATTCAGATTACTACCTCAATATTTGACAAAATGTAGCAATTGAGTGGCCAACCATTAAAAAATTAAATCAAACATAACACTTTTGTATGCCAAGAATCATTTTAAAGCAAGTTTTTTCCGGTATCAAGAATCATTTTAACACAAGTTTTTTTTCCGGTAGTTTCTGGTAACGAACAGTTTTTCTCCATTGCCATGATAATTCTCGTTCTTTTGCTTGGTAATTTTGCGGAATCATCACTCCCCGACACTTATTAATCCATTTTTCAACCAGATTAGGTAGAATTTAGCAACAAGGCACTTATAATTGCAACACAATAAGAAACATCGGAACAACAAAACGGAGAAACGTAAACAGCACACATTATAGACAGCGATTAAACATAATAATTCAGTACTAGAAAACTTAACAGTGATAAAAACCCTTACATTTAACAAAGATAAATGAATGAAGTGAATAAATTCAGCAATAAATAAAAATATGGAACAAAAACCATAAAAATGAAAAGACACATGCATATATGATATATATATATATTTAAATAAAATATATATTGAATTAAATTAACCTGGGAGGCGACAAAGCGATTAGAGAAGGCTTTGGTGTGGATTTGACCAAGCTCTCTTCCCCATACATCTATTATCGCACTCTTCAACCTTCCCCTCTTTCCAACCATCTCTCTCTCTCTCTCTCTCTAACCCGCCCCGTAAAATAAATAGCGGAACGGATTGGGGCGGATTAGTGAAATTCAAATCCCAACCCAACCCAACCCATTATAATTAAAACCCCAACCCAACCCAACCCAACCCAACCCATTATCAAGCGGGGCGGATTGGGTGCGGGTTGTTTCTTGAATTTTCATTTTAGTCATTAATTTTTCATTATTTCGCATAATTTACCTAAATATTTTTTAAAAAATAAATCTTTCAAATAGAAATATAAACTAAAAGTCAACAAAAATACGTTTAGAATGTTCGGAACAAGTAACAAAGCTAAAACAAAACAAAACAAAACAAATTATTCTTCATCAACATAATCAAAATAAAGTTCAATAGCTAATTGAATCCACAAGTTCAATAGATACAGATTTCGTAATAACTTTATATAACTTCGTATTTGGCTATACTTCAATTACAAATAAAGTTTTTAAAAATAAATTAACCACTCATACTAGCTAGACCCAGATTAAAAATTCCTTCTTTTTATAAATACGAGATAATACATTGAATTTATAAGACAATATATCAATCGAATCATTAACCTTAAGTTTGGACAATGCAAAGATTTTTTGTCTATATATATAATTTTTCTTAAATCAATACTATTATAATATAGAAGCTCTTGTTAAAAAAGATCTTGAGAAAATTTATATTTATATTTATATATATATATATATATATGCGGATTGAAACGGGTTGTGGTGGATTAACCCGCGGTTTGGAAACCCCAACCCGAACCCAACCCACGAATTTTTTTACGGATTGGGGCGGGGCGGATTTAACTTTTTTTGACACCCAACCCGCCCCAATCCGCCCCAATCCGCACGAATTGGGTTACGGGACGGGTTTGCGGATTTTTTGCCCACCCCTATTACTCACCACACCCGCTATTGGCAATCCGATCTACGTGGCAGCATTTTTTATTCTTTTTAATTCAATTTAACATGAACTAATAATACTTAGCGTTGATAACTAGACGGATAATTCAATTTAACATGATCTAATAACCATTTAGGACGTGAGCTTAGAAAGTCCGGGTTCTACGTTTATTTTTTTCATCCACTTGTTTATTTATGAATAAAAAAAAATGTTGTCACGGTCTATTATACTGGTGAGTAATATGGGTAATGAAAAAATAACTCTCAGGATCAGAAATTTCGTACCATTACACTACCACACTTACACCATACCACACAAGTTACACCGTATACATTACCAAAACGTGTCATAAAAAAATAATATATTTCAGGTTCGGCATAACAAACTGCAAGTGACTAATATATTAAAATATTTCAACAATCTTTCACAGTGGCACATACAACCAAAACTGTTAACAAATGTTTAAAAAAACATTACTATTAAATTGTGTTAACAATGGTAAATACTTAGTAATGAGTACCACTTTTGAAACCTCAACTGAATTTTCAAACCAAATAACAACCGGTTCAAAGATTGAGTCTGCCTCATTAGTTGTTTGATTATTTATTTCCTATATGAGTTTAGACATGTATGAAACATATGTAAGCAAGTATTAAAATGTAAATAAAATTGATTATTAATTGAACGGTACATCGGTAGAAAATGATAATACCATGGTTTTTCTAAAATACACACCACTACCATACCGTAAAAATGAACGGTGCGGTATTACCGTACCATGGTGCGGTAGTACCGCCAAATGCGGTACAAATGGTACGGTACGTGTAATATGAGCGGTTGGTTGGTACAATATGGTAAAAAATTTCACCACTATGTATATGTATATTCCTATCTATGTATGGGTTAAAGAGTAAAATTTAAAGACACGTAAAGAAAAAAAAATCATATGAACTTGATACACTATTACAACCA
Organism: Primula vulgaris; assembly: GCA_963920805.1. Classification (NCBI taxonomy): domain Eukaryota; kingdom Viridiplantae; phylum Streptophyta; class Magnoliopsida; order Ericales; family Primulaceae; genus Primula; species Primula vulgaris. The sequence continues at coordinate 19,490,200 of OY987217.1, read as the reverse complement.
ATAGTATTTTTTACATATACACAAAGAGATGTTTTAGTTTCCGGTTTGGGCCTGAATAATAGTAATAATAATTTAATAAAAACCGTTCGGTTTTCGATGGAAGGTGGATTCTTGCCAAATACTAAGCGGGTGTGAGCCGAAATAACACGAAAACGTTCTATTTTATTTTCGTTTCATTTAGTTTTGAGTTGCACCGTTATCGTTTTGTTTTCGTGGCGAAACAAAACATTTTGTTTCATTTTTGTATCGTGAATGATATGAAAATTTTCTTTCTTTTCTCATGAACCATTTTTTATACTATATGAGTTTCAAAGGACAACGAAATTTTACGAATCCAAAAGGGCTATGATTATTATCATCTCGTTTACTAGATGAAATGTATATTATATTTCGTTTCGTAATAAATGTAATTGAGCCGAGCTCTTAACGAAACGAATACGGAAACTTTCACGAAAATTCGCCTCATTTTCACCTAATTATGCATAGGTCTAGGCTCGGTTTCGGTTATGTTCAGTCATTGCCAAAACAGAGTTAAAATTTCTGTTCAGTTTTGACAGGTTTTTTGTCTTCTTGGAATATGACCCGAACAGAACCGATTTTCTCGTTTTTTTTTTGGATTTTTTCCAATTCTTTTAAAGTACGGAGACTAAAAAACATGTAATAAACAATACATTGTTTATATTATTTATAACTAGCCCAAGTCGAGACCATACTTTTTTATGAATATAAGAAGTTTATTTTATACGCAATTAGTGGTGTTTTAATAAAATGCAATATGCCAACATTTGTTATTCATTAGGATTAGGATAGGATCTTGCGTTTTAACTTTATCGATATCAGGAAGGGATTTCCGGTTTCAAAATTGAAATGTTTGTGTTATTAATAACGAATATGTGATTTTGTAAATTTAATAGAATTAAACGGATATGAATTGCTATCTTATGAACTTATATGCAGTATAATTGAAAATTTGAACATGTACTTGTAAATTTGAACATTTCAAAATTAATTTTTTAATATCCTGTAATTGATTTTCTTGTGTCTATACATGATGCCCGGTCTGCATCAGAATATCCTCTAAGTTGAATAAAGGAATTTACTGAGAAGAGTAAACCTTCACCTGTATTTCCTTTAAGGTATTTCAGCACTCTAATAGCAGCATCATAATGAATTTTACAAGAATAAGAGCGAAACTGGCTAAGAGAATTCACTACAAAAGAGATGTCTGATCTGGTTATAGTAAGATATATTAACCTTCCAATCAATCTTCTATAACTTGTAAGGTCACTTAATTTGTCAGGTGCATGAGCAGTAAGTTTGAGAGTAATATTCATAGGAGATTTAACTGGTTTGCAAGCTAGCAAACCTGCTTCTTCTATAAGACTAAGAGCATATTTCCTCTGACATATAAGAATACATTTCTCAGATTTTGCTACCTCCAGGCCTAAAAAATAGCTTAGTACCCTTAGATCATTGATGTGAAAATTACTATGTAAGAAGCCTTTTACATGCTGTATTTCTTCTGTATTATCCCCAGCTAAAATTATGTCATCCACGTAGATAAGTAACACCACAAAAGCTTTTTCAGTTTTAAGGATAAAAAGAGAATTATCAGAAAAACTTTGGGTAAAACCAAAATTTAGCAAGCAAGTAGACAATTTAGAAAACCATTGTCTACTAGCTTGTTTCAAGCCATATAATGACTTTTTAAGAAGACAAACTCTGGTATCATTAGGGTCAAGAAGACCAGGAGGTGGTGTCATAAATACTTACTCGTTTAAGTCACCATGAAGAAAAGCATTGTTGACATCTAATTGGTCTAAAAACCAGCCCATAACAGCTGCTAATGCCAAAACCACTCTAACAGTTGTCATTTTTTCCACAGGGGAGAAAGTAGCTTCAAAATCTAACCCTTCTTGTTGTGTATAGCCTTTGGCAACAAGCCTGGCTTTATATCTCTCTAAAGAACCATCAGATTTATGTTTGAGCTTATATACCCATTTGCATCCTACTGTGTGTTTACTAGAAGGGAGAGAAGTAAGAACCCAAGTATTATTTGTTTGCAAAGCTTGGATCTCTGCATTCATAGCATTTTTCCAATTCACATCCTCCATTGCTTGATTATAACTAGAGGGTTCTTTGAGTATACTCACACTATAACAAAAAACAGTATACTCACACTATAACAAAAAACTCTATAGCTAGGTGACAATTTTGAGTAAGACACATAATTGGAGATAGGATAGGTGACAGAAGAACTTGGTGTTTCAGCCATGTAACAATGATATTGATTAAGATGTGAGGGTGCTTTTGAGTGCCTATCAGATTTTCTGATAGGTACAACAACGGTTGATTGAATAGAAATAGGTGAAGTGTCAGGGACTATAGGGAAAGAAATAGTGTCAGAGACCATAGGGGAAGAAATAATGTCACCATTAACAGGAGTAGAAATAGAAGAAGAAGTGGTTGCCCCACTATCAGAACAAAAAATAGGTACACTGGAAGAACTTTGATGAATAGAAATCTCATTTTTGAAAGGAAAGATGTGCTCATAAAATTGCACATCCCTAGAAAAAAACACGATGTGAGTAGCTAAATCATAGAGCTTGTATCTTTTAGTAGCAAAAGGATACCCTATCATGATACATTTTCTTGATTTGGCAACAATTCTCAAATGCTCATAACTAGGTACAGAACCAAACAACTTTTCATAAGGTGTTTTGGTGTCAAGTTGTATAGAAGGTAATCTATTTAGTAGATATACTACAGTTAGGATACAGTCTTTCCAGAATTTTAATAGGAGATTAGATTGAAATCTCAATGCCCTAGCCACATTAAGAAGATGTTGGTGTTTACGTTCCACAACACCATTTTGTTGTGCTGTCTCTACACAAGTAGTTTGATGGATAATACATTCTTTCATATAAAAATATGGCAATAAGAATTATTTACCATTATTTGTCCTAATCACTTTAACAGTTTTACCATGTTGTGTCTTAACATAAAGCACAAAAAACAATCAGTGAAAAACTAGCCTCTCCTTTATTTTTCAATAAGAAAACCCATGTACATCTTGTGTAATCATCAACAATTGTTAGGAAATGACGAAAACCTTGTATTGTGTTTACATGATAAGGACCCCACAAGTCACAATGAAGCATGTCAAAAGATTGAATGCTATGAATACTACTATTAGAGAAAGGTAACATTTTCTGCTTTGCTAGATAGCAAGCATCACAGGCTTCTTTATTATATAGAAACAAACTAGGAATAGAAACTTTCTTAAGTAGTTTCATGCAAGAAATAGATAGGTGACCTAATCTCTGGTGCCAAACATCTTCAGAAGAATGTGTTTGAACATATGAACATAACTTTTCTAGCTTGACAGCTCCTTGCAAGTAATACAACCCTCTAATTTGACCAGCTTTCCCAATTACTTTCCAATGTGTTAGGTCCTGAATTAAGCACATGTTTGGCATAAACACCAAACAGCAATTGTTTGTTTTAGCCAATTTACTAGCAGAAACCAAATTGAAGCCAAAAGAAGGTTTACATTACACTTTCTCAAGAATAATCCCACATGCTAGTACCACTTTCCCTATATGTGTCACATTTGCAGTTTGTCCATTGGGTAGATAGACTGTAGAGTTTATTTCTTGTGGTTTATTCACACAAAAATTAATAGAATTGACCATATGTTCTGTTGCTCCAGTATCTAATATCCAAGGAGAGCTACTATTCCGGCTTGTTGCTTTATTAGAAAAACAAGTAAGAGCCATACCTGAGACATGAACATATGCCATGTTAGAGAGAAGAGATACCATGAAAGAGCTATTTTCAGTGTTGATGTTAGAATTCTCCTTGTTAATATTCTTCATATAAGAGCAAAGTTGTTGTAGTGGAGTAAACCCCATATCATTCTCTTTACCACCATTGGCCATGTTAGAACCAATACCCTGAGCACTCACTTGATGAGCATAACTACTTCCAGCCCCCAATATACTTGGATTACCATTTCCATGGTTCGCATTATTTCCATAAGAAGAGGAACTGGAAATAGAACCAGAACCAAAAGTTTTCTTCTTCCAGGCAAGAGAATACTCATGCAATTTATAGCATTTTTGCTTTGTATGTCCAGTCATATTACAGAAAGAACAATGCAGAGTTGAATTGCCTTTAAAACCCCCTTTCTAGGTAGAAGACAGAAATGCCATATTCTCATGTGAACTTGGGCTATTAGGCTTAATACTCATTTGTTTTTCCTCTTGAGTCACCAGGTTAAAAACATCATTCACACTGGGAGTTGGCTTCATCATCAAAACATGACTTCTTACCTTCTCAAAATTACCATTTAATCCCATTAGAAACTTCATTTTGTTCCATTTCTGTTCTCTTTCACAAAATAACTCGATTATTTTACAAGACCAACTACTAAGTCCCCCACAATTACACCTTGGCATAGGGTTTAGTACTGCTAATTCACTCCACAAAATCTCTAGTTGTGTAAAATAAGCAGTTATTGAATATTATCATTGCACTAGATCATTCAGTTCTTGTTGTACCTCAAAAACCCTAGGTTCACTGGATTGAAAAAATCTTTGGCTCAAAATCCTCCACATTTCAGTGGCAGTTTCAGCATATAAAATAAATTTGAGCAATTTCAGGACTAACTGAATTTAAAATCCAGGATTGTACCACTAGATTACAAGTATTCCACATGTCATATAGAGCATTATCCTCTTTTGGACATGATAATCTCCCATTAACAAAACCTAATTTTGATTTTGCACGAAGGGCAATTTCCATGGATATTTTCCAGGAATTATAATTTCCACCGGTTAAAATAGGATTAACTAGACTAGTATTGATGTTTTCATTAGAACTTAGGGCATAATGACCATTCAATAAATCAGATGAATTAGCCCTATTAACTCTAGTGAAGACTCATTTACTGCATCTACATACGACCCCATTTTCACTTAATCATCGGATATAAGCAAGATAATTTCTCAGAAACAACGATAAAAATCTCAAATATTCCCAATTTATCAGATAATCGAAGAACAATAAGCTTCGCGAGAAAAACCCAAATTTCTCAATTTATTCCAGAAAAATTGCAGAAAAATCTCAAACTGAAAAGAACAAGAAGAAATGCAGAGTAATCTAACCAATAATAGTAGATATCGCAGCGGAAAAGAGCTTTATAAGCTCTGATACCATGTTAACAATGGTGATTTCAGCTGAGATTATCGCAAAAGTAGAGAGAGAGAATGAACCAAGATATCTTGATTAAACCGTAAAATAGTTACAGCGTATTCTTAGTTATAGGCCAACCACTGTATTACAGCTGGCAATAACATACTTCTACACTTACTACCTTCAACTATACAACGACTTACAATTAAGTACACTATGATAGAAAGTTAACAGAAATAACTATCAGAGTTTACACATTTAGTACATAGATAAAATGACATAGCTATTCTGTAGCTTAACAGAAGCGGCGACAGAAAATTAATGCAAAGAAAATAAAGGGTCTAGAGCATGGATAGGTAACTGCTATAAAATCACTAAAACAAAGGCATGAGTTCAAATCCGGAACCCTCCAAGTCTTTTCTTTAACAATAACAAACATATTTGAGCTTCCAAAATCCAAAGTAACCCCCAAATCCGGCCCATAAGAACAAAATGAATATGATGGAGTGCCCGTATCAAACAACTGAAAAATCACAGAACTGAAAGAGTCCTCTTAGAGGTTTCATTGGGGTAGAGCTGAAATTTATGTGCGTTTTACACCACTTTGTCAGTTTTCCAACTAAGTAATGACCTTCTAACTGCTTCCACCACAATTTCCTGAACTCGCGAGTCTTCTTTCCCTGTACCTGGATTTTTTATCAACTCTTGACCCAACCGCCCCTATTAAAGACAGAAGAATGCATTTCATAAACTTGAATTCATTGTTCTTTGTGTTTCAAACTCACAAAAAATTTAAGGAACACAATAATAAGATATAAAAACCAAATCTTAGAAAGAAACTCCAGATTTAAAGAACTTAAGAGTAGGAACACCTAGAATCTGGAATTAATGGAGAAATAACAGTAAAACACTGACAAAAATCCTAAAAAAGAAGTCGTTGGACTTTTCTGCATGATCGATAAATTCCAGTAATCATGTTAAAAAGATAAACACAATTAGATTTTCATTTATTTATACAACAAAAAATTGGGTGGGGGTGGGGGGGACGTTAATATTTTTAGCTCCAAAATGTTAAAGTTATTTGCTTCAGTAGATTAGAACCTATGGGTCCATCTGCAATGATCACAAACGACTAAAAGATAATATCACTATAGGGTGTTTGTTTCTAACAAAGAGTATCTTAACAACTACCAATAAACACGATTACAAAAAAAAAACCTACCAATAAACACTCTTACCTGAATAAAGGTGAACGCATATTTATGGATAGTCTGGTCATTTTGGGATGTATTTGACACAGGTCTGGCGTTGTCTCCATGTGGCACTACCAACGGTAAAGTGCAATATTCAACTTTCTCCTAATTTCACTTAAGCAATTGCATCCCGGCTTTCTAGTTATTATAACTTAAAGTTGATGCGTCACAGTCAATGAATCTAGCCAACTATAACCCAACCAGGTTGCTTTTTTATTTTATTATTATCCATTATCATCCTCACTTCAGCTGCTTCGTCCCACCGTTCAAGATCAGCATACATATTATACAACAACACATACGGAGACGAGCTTTCTGGCTCAAGCTTCGTCAGTGCCTCAGCTGCAACTCGTGCCAACTCCACGTTATTATGAACTCTGCACGCCCCTAATAAGGCACCCCAGACAGCTTTATCGGGCTGAATTTTCATACTATTAATCACAGCCATTGCTTCTTCAACATCCCCATTTCGAGCAATAATATCCACGAGAGAGGCATAATGTTCCACTCTTGGGTCAATACCATATATATCTATCATCGACCTAAAATGCAACTTCCCTTCATTTACCAAACCAGCATTGGCACATGCGTTTAAAACAGATATAAACGTAATAAAATTGGGTTGGACCTTAACCCTTTTCATCACTTGGAAAAGCTCAAGAGCTTCTTCAGCGTGACCGTGAGAGGCGTAGCCTCCGATCATTGCGTTCCAAGAAATTACACCTTCCTTATACTTCATTTCATCAAAAATCGCTTTTGCCTCTAAAATTTCGCCACATCGAGCGTACATAGTAATCAACGAGTTATTCAATGGAATATCAGGAATAACCAATTTTACTACATGTTGATGAATTTGCATACCAAGTTGAAGATCAGATGATTCTGCACAAACGCTAAGAAGCGATGATAACGTGTGCCTATCTGGTTTTACACCCTCGGCTTGCATCTCCATAAAAAGCCTAAATGCTCCTTCGCAGTCTTTATTTTTCTCATACCCTGATATCATCGAATTCCATGAAACTAAGTTTTTATAGCGCATCCTCCTAAAAATATCACAAGCCATTTCCAAGTCACCCGTCTCGGAAAATCCTGAGATAATTGAATTCCACGAAAAGATATCAGGGTTTGGCGTTTTTTCAAACAATTCAAACGCTTCTTTCATATCCAAAACGTTAACATATCCAGTTATTATGGTGTTCCACGTAATTGTATCTCTCTCCGTCATCTGCTCAAAAAGTTCCCTTGCGGAAATAATATCACCCGCTTTCACATAGCACATTATCATTGAATTCCATGCAACGAGATTCTTTTTCAACCCCAACAAAGAAATATTATCAAAAAGACGCTTAGCGTCGTCGACTCTCCCCTTTTGACCATACCCGGCAATCAGAGTGTTATAAGCCTTAACCAAATCCTCTTTACTACCCTTATCCCCAATCTCAATTAATACCTCCGCCGCTCTATCTAACTCTCCATTCTTTATCAAACCCGATATGAGCCCGGAGAGAGAAGCCCCGTCCCTTTCTGGCATTTTCTCAAAATACTCAACTGCGTTTTTCACATCCCCATTCCCAAGAAAACCCGAAACCACCGCGTTCCACGATACTATATTCTTCTCTGGCATCTCGTTAAACACCGCCAATGCTTTCTCCATCTTCCCGCCCCGTGCGTACCCTGTGATCATTGTATTCCATGACACGACATCCCTAAAAACAGATGCATCAAATATCAGGTAACAAGACATAATATTAAAAGGTTAACTAGTAAACTACTATATTGAAACATTCAGTTTCAGAAGGCTGGTTGTCTCTCTAGGAGTGTGCTTCTTATATAACATATTACTAAGGTTTTTGACATTAGGTGTGTGAATCAGATGGTAACAAATGTATGCGGCTTTCTTTGGTGAGAGCATGATATTCGACCAGGCATTCTATTCTACCTTTGTCGAATCGGTATGATGCATTAAAATTGGTGCGCTTGAATTAAAAAAAAAACTTCTACACAAAGGTGCTTGTGTCTAGGCATAGATTAAGAACTCCTGGCTTCTCGTTTATTAGACTTTCAGAAAAAAAGGCTAGCTGCTTAGTTTTGCCTCCTGATCAAATTTTCATGCTAGAGCTTTTGCTTGAATATGAGTAAGAAAGAGGTGTTTCTTTACTTTGAGCCATTAATGTTTGTTTTGTAACTTCTTGACAAAATGGAAGTGAGTCTTTTTTCCAAATTTGTAGTAACGTATTAGTTGCCAGAGAAGTCTGCCATTTAGATTATTCTATACTGTACTGTGGTTTTTTAATGAGCAGTAATGAGTTAAAGATTTATGCAGCTTTTTTTACAGTTTACCTTTTTCATTGTTGACTTTGCGAACTTGGTAATGTTACCTAGTTCTGGCAATGTAGAATTTTAATTCAAAAAAACTATTATATTAACCCATCGACTTCAATAATTTATATAACCTTCTATCAATATACACAATTATATTTGAAGGTACTTGTTTCCCCAAATTTGGTAATCTTCTTCAGAGAAAAAAATCAAAGAAGCTTAGCTTTTAAGCTGGTCATCAAATGCAGTCCAGCTTAAGCAAAAACAATCTTAAAACTGAAGCAAATAAATCCAGCATAGAGCGGCTATTTTCTTCGAGCAAAAGGCTAGAAAGCTCAATAAGCTGATCAACCAATTAGTATGTCTTCTAAGAAGAAGAAAAAAAACAAAAGGGCTAGCTGCAAATCTGAAACCAAAAATCAGCACCTCAAAGCTTCTATCTTTTTATGGCACAAAGCTATAAAAGGTCAGCTTTTAAGTCTTTCTAGTTAATACAATGATATAAATTATGCTTGTTTCCCCCGATTTGGTAACTTTATTCTATTTAATCAGATGAAATATGGTCCTTTGTGTGGCATGCAGGATTTTCATTTCATTATTGTACTGTATGACCCACCTTATTCCATGTTTGTTTATAGAATAAGTAATTTGTCCTAACTGAAGTATAATTCTATTTATATTACAAATTATACCCCTTCGTAGTATTACACTTGCAAACAAACATGACATATATAATCTTCTATGAAACTAACAATCATATTTGAAGATGCTTGTTTCCCCCGAATCGGTAACCTTCTATTTAATCAGATGAATATGATCATTAACTCATTACATTATTCTTATAATTTCTAGATTTCTATCAAATATGCAATGATATATAGTAAATACATATAAACATACTACTTCACAAGTATATAATACTCGAAGATACCCGTTTCCCCAAATTTGGTAACCTTCTTCAGGGCAACAAACCAAGGAAGCTCAGCATTTAAGCTGGTCAATCAAATGCAGCTCAGCAAAACAAACTAAAATCTGAACCAACCAAACCCAGCATAAAATTTCAATCTTTTTGGGCACAAAAGGCGAGAAAAGCTCAACCTCTAAGCTGATCAACCAATAAGTCCATTTTGTAAAAAAACAAAAGCAAAAGGGCACCTAAAAGCTTACTGAAACAAAAAACTGGCACCTAAAAGCTTATATCCTGTTTAGAAAAGCTCAGCATTTGAGCTTTTCTGGTTAACACAATGATACATATTATCCCTGTTTCTCCCGATTAGTAACCTTATTCTATTTAATCTGGTGAAATATGATCCTTCGTGTGGCGTACATCATTTCGCCATTTCATCATTTTTAATCTTTAAGGAATTTTATCAATACACAGAGATATTATAAAATACTTATAAAATACTGTTTTTACCTCTGAGGCTTTTCATATACACAATAACTGACAAAATCCTACTTGTGAGGCAAATCGGATTTTGTCAGTTGGCTACATTTCTCATATCAAAGTTTTAATTAATAAACAAATATATTATAAAATACATATAAACATATTATTCAATGATATATTCCCTCCGTCCCGAAATAAGTGTTCTGCTTCGAAAACCGTGATATTTAAGGATTTGAACCAATTTCACTTCAAATTCAACAAAAAAGTATCAAAAGTCAAAATTTTCGAACAAAAACTATATCTTACTTATAATATGAGATTAAATATTGTAAATTTGGTATGATTTCCCTATCACAAATAGATATTTCAAAAAATAAAAAGAGAAAATTTACTTAAAAAATGAAAGTTGACACTTATTTTGGGACTAATTTAGGACGTCGCAAAATGGGAAGCAGGACACTTGTTTCGGAACGGAAGTAGTAATAAATAATAAAGTAAATAAATAAATAAAATACTATTTTGACCAATAAGGCATTTGATCGAACACTTTGCGTCCCTCTTCGAGAATCCCACACGAGACGTACACATATATAATTTGTCCTGTATGACCCACCTTATTCCATGTTTGTTTATAAGAATTTCTAATTTGTTCTAAATGAAGTATAATTCTATTTAAACTAAAAAATTACACCCTTTTGTATTACACTGCAAACAAACATGCCATATATAATCTTCTATAAAATTTAACAAAAACCCAAGTCAAATTAAACAATGATACAAAGTAAAAACATATAAACATACTATTTTGAATATTTTCACCTCTGAGGCATTTGATCAAACACGCCCCGTCCCTCTTCGATCATCCCACACGAGACATACCCAGAAACCATGAGGTTCCACGACACAACATCTTTCTTCGGAATTTCATCAAACAGCTTCCGGGCATTATTCATCTCCCTTCTCCTAACATAACCCGTGAGAATCGAGTTCCACGTGATGGTGTTTTTATCAGGCATTTCATCGAACAGTGATCGAGCGGTTTTGAGCCTTCCGTTTCGGATTAAAACTGTGATTTTCTTGTTCGAATTGAGTATATTGTGGAATGTTGTTGTTGTTGTTTTGTAAGTGTGTGTGAGTATATTATAAGAGAGTTTGTATTGAGTTTTTTTTAAGACATGGAAAATGGTGGTTTTAAGGTTGAGCATGTTTTATTGAGATGATAAAAGGCAGGGCAAAGCTCATACACTAATTTTCAAAAAATAAAAATACATATGAAGGAGTGTGACTTTTATTTGTCAGTAATGCGGCCTTATTAATTTAGTCTATTCAAGACTTATTATTCTTATATTGCCAAGTTTTGGGGATGCATTTTTTATGCATTGTCTTAAATTTTTCAGATAAGAAAATGTATATTTTGATATTATTTTTTGTTTGAAATAATGTAATTTTGTATGTTATATTTTTGTTTTAATGTTTTATAATCAACATCGAATGATTACAACTACCGTGAATCTAGTTCATTATTATTTAGGGTGTGTCACATACTAAAAACCTAACACATATTAATGAACCCAAAAATATATATCGTAAAATTAATTTAAAATTAAAACTAAAAAATACTAAAAACCTAACACATGTAAAATGAACCCTAAAATATCGACCCTAAAATTAATTTAAAATTTAAAATTTAAAATTTAAAATTAAAAATACTATTGGTTGTCACACCCTAAATAATAGTGTATTTTGTAATGAATATCGAACGATTAACACTATCGTGAATCTAATACACTATTATTTTGATTATGTCACATACTAAAAACATAACATTTATTAATAAAACCAAAAATATATTAAATGGATCCAATTAGGATAGAATTTTGCTGTTTTGAAAATTCAAGACAAACTGCATTGAATTTTTCAGAACAGTCAAATCATATCCCAAGTCGGGTAGTAAAAAACAAACCAAGTTAATCTATTTTTAATCACATGACTAATTAACAGAAGGTCCGATTAACATAAACATAACCTACACCTATTATATTAACAAAAACATACCCTCAAAAGTTAAATTATCAAAAACATATCTTCAATTAATAATTAATATAAAAAAATATGATTCATCTCTCGCAATCTCTTTCCCCCCTCTCTCATCTTTCACTCTATCCTCCTCTCACTCTCTCTCCTTATTCTCTCTCCCTCCAACATCTCTCCCACTCTTTCCCACTCTTTCCGATCTCTCATACTTGCTCTGTTTTTCTGATCCCTCTCTCCATCCTATCTCTATTTTTTCGATTTTTTTCTTCTCTTCCATCTCTCTATTCCGTGAAGATTTAGACGGACACATCTATAGAAATGGGCGGCGAAGGTATAGAGCGATATCGAAAACTCGAGCTTGATGTTGACGGAGATGCGATCGTCGAAGGAGAGGCCTACGACGACGACGTGGTGGTTCGAGATATGAGAACAGGTAAGAGTTGTATTTGTTAATTAATATATAATGTTAAAAAATAAGTGTATGAATTACGTGAATTAAGCTTACGAAGTTGAAAATTATGTATATGAATTATGTAAGTAAGGATATGAATTATTTAAATTAGAGTATGAATTTTGAAAATACAGGTGAACTCTACAAATTTGTATATGAACTTTTGAAATAAGGGTATGAAAAATACAAATCAGGGTATCAACTTTTGGAATAAGGGTATGAAATATACAAATTAGGGTATGAAAATTTAAAATAAGGCTATGAAATATACAAATTAGGGTATGGATTTTTGAAATAATGATATAAACTTTTGGAACAAGGGTATGAAAATATACAAATTAGAGTATGAACTTTTAAAATAAGGATATGAACTTTTGGAATAAGGGTATGAAAATATATAAATTAGGGTATGAACTTTTAAAATAATGGTATTAACTTTTGGAATAAAGGTATGAAATATACAAATTAGGTTATGAAATTTTGGATATGTTTTTGTTAATTAGAAATTTTGGGGTATGTTTTTTGTTAATTTATCCTTAACATAAGGGATTATATTTTACGTCTATTATATTAACAAAAACATATCTCCAAAATTTATATTATCAAAAACATACATTAAATTAATAATTAATAAAAAACAAAAAATAACATTTATCACTCCAAATCTCTTTACTCTCACTCTCTACTCTTCTCACTCTCTCTCCAATCTCTCTCTATTCCTTCTTCTCCTTCTCATTCTCTTTGATCTCTCATCATTTCTCTCTCTTTTCGATCTCTCTTCTCATTTTTCTATCTTTTCTATCTTTTTCTCCTTTTTTCTTTCTCTCTCTCCGATCTCTCTATTCGGTGGACATTGAGACGGAGACATCCGTCGGATTGGGCGGCATGGGTATACAGCGAGATCGAAAACTCGAGTTTGATGTCGACGAAGATGCGATCGTCGAATGAGAGGACTACGATGACAACGTGTTAGTTCGAGATCGGAGTACGGGTAATAGTTGGATTTGTTAACTAGTGTATAAACTTGAAAAATAAGTGTATAAATTTCGTGAATTAAATGTATAAAGTTGAAAATTATGGATATGAATTATGTAAATAAAAATATGAATTTTGTAAATTGGAGTATAAACTTTGAAAATAATGGTGAACTTTACGAATTAGTATATGAACTTTTAAAATAAGTGTATGAACTTTTGGAATAAGAGTATGAAAATATACAAATTATGGTATAAACTTTTAAAATAAAGGTATGAACTTTTGGAATAAATGTATTAAAATATATAAATTACGGTATGAACTTTTAAAACAATGATAAATTAACAAAACATACTACTTTTTAAACTAAATTAACAAAAATATACCCAAAAATTTTTTATTATCAAAAACATACCAAACAAATGTAATGTTGTTTATTCTCTTATTTTTCTCTCTCTCATCTTATTCTATCTCTACGCCATTCTTCTCTCTCTCCTCCATTCTTATCTCTCTCACCAATTTTTCTTTGTATCTCTCTATCTGATCTTACTCTCTCTCTACTCCATTATTCTCTGTATCTTTCTTTCATATCCCACTCTATCTCTCTCCCCTCATCCACCACGAAAACCCGTCACTGACTGGTGAACACCATCTAGATTATATAGACATCCATACATATAAATACAGATATATACATACGTAATACACAAATATTACACTGGTTTATACCCCGTAATATATGAAAAATATATGGAATTTGTGAGATTATTTTCTATTTATTGAGTTTTGAAACTATTGTAAATCTTGTGGGTTTCAAGTTAAAAGAGGAGAATCCATATGTACAGTATTGAGAGAAATCCATATGTAGGGTATGAAGTTTTAAAATTAGGATATGAAGTTGAAATTAGGGTATGAAGTTTTGAAATTAGGGTATGAAGTTTTGAAATTAGGGTATAATGTTTTAAAATTAGAATATAAAATTTTGAAATTAGGGTATGAAGTTTTAAAATTAGGGTATGAACTCTTTTTTAGATATTTGATTGTGATCCAGAACATTTAGGGTATGAAATTTTAAAATTAGGGTATGACGTTTTATAATTAGCATATGAATATTTTGTGAGTTTTTAGTCATTTTTAGAGAGATGAATGATTAGCACGTGTTAGAAAGAGATGCGATTATCGTGTGTTAGAGAGAGATGTGCGATTATCGTGTGTTAGAGAAAGAGATGTGCGATTAGAGAGAGAGGGGCTAGATTAGAGAGAGAGGTTAGATTATGACCTGATTAGAATTAGAGAAATAATAAGTATATATAGGTATGTTTTTGATAATTTAAATTATTAGGATATATTTTTGTTAATATAATAGGGGTATGGTATGTTTTTGTTAATTGCCCCATAAAATAATTTAGTTTCAAAAATATTATGTTTTGTTAATTTATTGTTAATGATATTTTTTTTAGTACCTTTCACCCAACATATACTCTATTCGTTTCATCTTTTTCTTTTTCCGTGCAAAAACATTTTCTTAAAGTATTTAGTTGTGAGTAATTTTGTTTTCTCATATTTTATGTTTTTTTTGGAGCAGCATAAAATTTTTTGAGAAAATTATTTTGAGTGACAATATTAGCGGAAACCATTTTACATAGACTACTGCAGACAGTGACGAAGCCAGAATATTGCATAAGGGGGATCACAATTGTAATCTTAAAACTTAAAACAACAATCCAAAATTGTAAAGCCAAATTAAAGGCGGGCCTCATTAATATTTGTCGCAAAAGATGCTCTCGGTGAAAACAATATTGATACAACTTTCTAAATTATGTATTGGTATGTAAGACAATTTAAATTTATACTAACTCGTGTTTTAAAAGAAAATTATTACAATAAAAAGTATAAGATATTTGTTATTTTCACTTGCCTCTCTTAGGGTTGTCACTACAGTAAAAAAGTTCATTTACCATAAGTTTAATTTTTGAAAACTGTTGCTAAAATGAGTGTCGTTAAATTTTAGCAACATAATAGCAACTAATTATATTGCTAAACTATTGCTGAAATTTAGCGACACTCACTTTACCAACAATTTTTAAAAAGTAAACTGTTGGTAAATGAACAATTGACTGAACTATTATATTTTGCTATTTTCCTAAAATGAAAATATTATTAGTAAAACTATACTAACATTGTAGTCCATAATGTGAATTTTTTTTTCCATCATGCACAGTTTTTAGTTAAACAATAATCTTCCTCATTTTTTTGGTCAAATGCTAAAGTTGAACTAAAAGTCATTTCCAAATGAATATAAATTGACCATTTTGTGATATATTCTGGATTTTATGTTATTTCCTTATGACTTTAATTTGTATAAACTTTTAACTCTAGCATTTTTGAAGTCTTGATGTGAAAGCATGGAGGTACTATTTACTCGAAAGATTATTACTCTATTTTCTTAAAGCTTGGTGACAAGTGCAATTACACTTGAAAATAGTACCCAAATGAAATTGACATAGACATTGAGGACTTCATATTTAATTTGTGCCTAGCAAAAACACATAAACACATAAACACAACTACAGAAGTTTATTGTAATTGATTTTCTACCCTTCTTTTACCCTTCTTCTAGCAATTACATAAAACCCACATAAATGCAAAGTACTAGTATTACTGGTAGTCGATTTTCATAGCTATTAGAACTTACAATTTCAAAAAAACAAAACAAAGTATAAGTATAGCTGTTATTAACTTACTCGTTCATAGCCGTTAGAGCAACCACATCAACATATTTAGAGTAACCATACAAGCCTTTATATTGTGCTAGCTATTTTTATCAACAAAAAGCCACATTATTATTTTTATCTATTCAATTTATATTTTCTCAAAATATTAGGCTCTATCTAATGCTATCTATTTTAATTAAATAATATATGTTTTATTTGAAAAGACATAGAAGAATTTAGTGGGAGGGGAGAGGAATATACATATAATAATACTTTATATGTTTAACTATATATGCTCACTATTTTTAACTAGCATCATAAAGTTAAAGAGTGATGATATTGCAACATTTAAAATCAACCCAAAATATTAATGGACTTGCCCAACTCAACCTAATTAATACTATTATCTCATTAATTAAAGTAAATTAAAATAATAAAAGAGGAAAACCAATGATTATTACAACAATATTTAATTAGTGACCAAATTCTTTCTTTATTCATTTAATTTTATTTGTTTAATAACATCTCAAGTAACTCAATCTTTTAATTTTTTTTTCTAACATTACTAACCGACTAATGCTATACACACAACTTGCACACAACTTACACACTCTATAGGCAAATAAAATACATATTTATCCCTCCAAATATACATAAAATACAATTTATAATTTGATAAACCCAAATATAAATATCCAACATAATAAAAACTCAATATACTAAAAACTCAAATAAAAATATAGTAGAACACTAGTTGAGCCTAACATAAATTTAAATATTAATTAAAAGTAAGAAAATTTGTTAAATCTAAAAACTCAACCTACTAAAAACTCAAATAAAAATATATTAGAAACCTATATTAGACTACCCTAAATTTAAATATTAATTAAAAATAAGAAAAATTGTTAAATGTAGTATTACTAATATATATACATGTATATTAAGAGTTTATGTTGATTAGTGATTGTACATGTCATGTGTGCATGCCACTTAAGCGGATAGAGTTTTTGGGTAAATAAATGTGTGAGTAAAAGCATTTCCCTAAATTTAAATAGCTAGCCTAATGTGACACTTATTTTATGTGTAACTCTTCAAATTTTACATAACATTAATAAATCAAGAGCCAAATGTGAGGGCTCTTGCAATACGATCTAAACTTAAAACAAAAACCACGCTTTATTAGTTTTAGCTATCCACTTTTACAATACAAAAAAATCAATCTTGTTGTGTGGCAACTATTAGCAAACTATCGACATAACAAGAAATGTATGGAGAGAGTGAAAAGTATTCTTATTCAAGTATGAATGTGTATGTGTCAAGGGTAAGACTCTCACCCCTTTATATAATTTAGGGGTGAAGTAAGTTACATGTATCACCATAATGAGAAAAAAGCTAGAAAGCCAAGAGGCTTATCATAAAACACCATAAACATGGAGGTTTGGTATATGAACCATCCATCACTAAATGTATCACAACACTCCCCCTTGGATGTCAAAAACAAACTCCAAGCTTCCTCATCTTCATAAAGTGTGATCAGTCGCTGAGCCGCATTCGCTATTGCTAATACATAAAACCTCAAGTCCGGAAAACCCGATGTGGGACAAAAACCGGATCATAGGACAAAATGGTGTTTCCGAATGGAGTGGGCCAAAACGCTATACAAGTGCATGAATGAACTGACAAGAAAATATGTGACTTATCAAAACTTTGCCAAGAAAACCCAGTGGGAAAAAAACTTGGTCGAAGGACAAAAGAGTACACAACTATTAGTAGGAGCAGAGGAAATAACCATACATGGTGTGTCTCATTAAAATCTTGTTAGAGAAAACCCGATGGGAAAAACACTCTAATCGAAGGACAAAATAGTATACGATGGTTAGAAGTATAGAACCAGGTACTTTTCCTGATTTCGGCAATCATTAGTGAGAACGGGATTAGAAATGTGTATTGCTAAAAAAACCTTGTCAAGGTAAACCCAGTGGGACAAACCTTTAAACTAAGGAAAAAAAGAGTACACAAGTATTCATCAGGATGCTCCCCCTCACATGCACACAACTGGGTGCAGGAATT
Organism: Primula vulgaris; assembly: GCA_963920805.1. Taxonomy (NCBI): domain Eukaryota; kingdom Viridiplantae; phylum Streptophyta; class Magnoliopsida; order Ericales; family Primulaceae; genus Primula; species Primula vulgaris. The sequence goes on along the minus strand of OY987217.1, from coordinate 19,471,798 downwards.
TCGACTAGGTAGAAAATAAGCATACATCGGGATGCTCTCCCTTACTTGCACATAACAGGATGCGGGGATAATAACTAGTGAGAACTAATCATATGTCAGGATGCCCTTTCTCATTTGCACGCAACATGGTGCTAAGCATATGTGAGGATACACACAACAGGGTGCTAAGCATACGTTAGGATACTCCCCCTCACTTTCACACAACAAGGTGCATGGAGACATGTCGTTTAGGAAAGCTCGGAGAGCTTCCTAAGTCCGTTCGTTCTAACATGTTTTTGGAACGAATACTTTGGCAGTGACTTCGTGAACAAGTCTGCGTGATTGTTCTCGGATCCAATATGCTTCACTTTAATCCTTTGAAGTGTTTGTTGTTCATGTGTAAAGAAAAACTTTGGCGAGATATGCTTAGTGGCGTCACCTTGGATGTAACCATGTTTCGCTTGATCAATAACAGCGGTGTTGTCCTCATAAATGACAAATGGTTCATCAGGATCGTAAGTAAGATCACATGTACTTCTAATATGGCCAATAACCTCTCGAAGCCATACACACTCTCTAGTCGCCTCGTAGAGCACGAGTAGCTTAGAGTGGTTTGTCAAAGTAGCCACTATGGTCTGTTTACGAGACCTCCAAGATATCGTCGTGTTCCCGCTGGTAAAGACATAACTAGATTGTGAACGTCCTTTATGTGGGTTTGATAAGTAACCTGCATCGGCGTAACCGATAAGGGTCGCGTTATTTCGAATGCCAATGAGGGTAGGCCCACTTGATGATGCAAATGGGATAAACAAGCTCTTTACCATAGTACCTTTAAGGTAATGGAAGAATGTCTTTAAGGCCATTATCGTGGCAACGTGTTAGCACGATGCTGTGTCGAGCTATATAATTTACAGCACACGAGATGTTCGTCCTAGCACATTAGACCAAGTACAGTGGTGCGCTTATTGTACTCGGATATGAACATCATGGTTCGATATCTCTTCAACGTCACTCCAGTGACGGAATGAGTCTATATCAATGGCTAGTGATCGAACGATCATGGGAGAATTTGACGACTTACTAAGCATCAAAACACCTTATGGGTGTAGTCTGAATCATGGACTTAGATTCAATCTTTACAGGACTCGATCATCAGGCCGAGTCACTACCGTGTCTTCCCAAGATCCTTCATCTCGAAGGGAAAATCCAAAACGTGGATTTCTTCAAAAGACGCAATGGCATAATACTTTTTCAAGTATCCCAAGCTGATCAAATACTCACTTAGGCGGGTATACCACATCCGCTCGGATTATATTAATCCATACAGTGAATATCTCAGTCAATTGAGATCGTGTTCCATGGTCAGGAACTACTTGATTTAAGTATATGAAGTCATACAGGGACCTTCATTCACATCTCTTGTCTAAATTTCCACATAGATAAAATATGACCACATTCATGGTTGCATACTCAGTTTTTCGGAAACTACTAAACTGATAAAGTAGGGGACCATTATAACGTCCATTACGAATAAGTAAACCATCTCGTAATTAATTCCAAGTTGTGAGAGAAGCCTTGTGCTAGTAGGCGAGCACTTATACAGTCTCATTATTCTCATCACGCTGCCTTACAAATACCCGAATAAACAAACTCGTTTAGACATTGAGTGGTGTTGGAACAACAGGTCCACACACACTTTGTTTTGCTAAGGAATCTGCCTTGGAATGTAAGTTTCCATTTGGTCAGTCTGATCTTCATTGACTTCAGGCAATGGTACGTGGTTCTCTGTCATCGTTTGCTCATATTATCAGTCGTCACTAAATATATAAACAAGTAATCAATTTCAATCTCGTTTTGCTTCGATATCGTCTAAGATATCATGATCGATAGATATTTCAAGATTCTCAAGATGAGGAAGAATCACACATCTCCTTGATCCTTTATAATCTCGTACGACAAACGAGTTTCAGTTCACCACTTTAGGGGATGAATGAATTCAGAACCAGTCAACTTACTCGTTATATGGGAAGGACTACCGACTGACGGCCGATGGCAACGTCATTTACTTGATGGGTTTAACCAAAGCAACGTGTTTCGACAGGAATACGACATCCAACAGGGACGACTATCCTTGAAAGCAATTTACAGCTGGTATATATATGATCTCGTGACATTTCATAAATTTCCAAGTGCGTCTGCCACTTATTTAGACTTGGGGGAGTCTATGCACACACTTATCACTTAGTGCATTTTGGGGATCAAGCTAAGACTGAGTGGATTATTGCCACGTTATTTATTGTTATTCCTTTTCAATGTTGATGTGCAAATCTCTCCTAACAACGGAGAGTACAGTTTTAACAATGTCACTTTCACATGTCATGCGATAAAGAGATCACTTGCCAAGGTAACTCTATCATTTGATAGGAAGGGGATACATAATCGACGTATGTCCCCTTTAGAGGTCCATATTTTGAACGCTTTTGCGACCCAATCAAAATATTAATCAAGCACTCAAACACGCGTTCATATGAGGCATCAGGCTCATAACCAGCTACCAACTGGTACGCATTTAGTGTTTTGAGTGACTATGACCTCAGACGAACCAATGCAGCAGTGTGTAATATATCGTGACCATACATAGAAATATATATGGGTGCGCATCACCAAATAACGCGTGGAATCATTTGCAATCGCTTAAATTTTATGTGAGTCCATTTCGGGTCTGAACACAATCAACATGATGTTCAATTTCAATTCCCAAAGTCAAGTAATACAAATCAAAACTTTGATCTTAACTCTTCGGCATTATCAAGTCGACTACACTTTTCAGGATAATCTGAGTAATAAGCCATCAACTTAATGATTAGGCTTAGAGTTTGGGAAGTGCTGTATTTCTGTGGACAACAATAGAATGTGACCATATTATCGATGCATCAACCATAATCATATATATTTATGGTCCGTCTTATGGTTGGATAAGTCCACAATATGCGAATGTCAAAATGTCAAAATACTCGGGTATATCTCATCCGGTCCGTCTTATGGTTGGATAAGTCCACTCGGGTATATCTCATCCGGTCAATGCCATAATGTCAAAATACTCTTATCAATCGACGATATGCGAATAATAGTATAGAAAAACATGTCTTAGCATCTAAGACATCTTATCAATCGACGTTAGGCAAAATAATAAGATAACTTCAAATGCTTTTAAAAACGTGGTAGAAACCACTTGAAAGACATTTTAACTCCGCTAAAATGCGCTTTTGGTCGTATTGAGTGGAGGCTATGTAAATAAATTTTAATTATTTCATGAGCTATTAGCAGATAACACTGTTTTTCTCGAATATCTTATAACTCAACAAGGTACGATATGACCTGGAGTATAAAATCTTATTTTAGACAAATTAATTTGGTTTTACCAAAGATTCCGATTTGGAGCGACAGGTCCAAAATCGTTGTCAGTTAGGATTCTTTAGGCAAGTAGTAGGTGAAATTATGTGGTACACCGTTACCCACTATTTCCAGACAACCAACTACCCCACAAGTATTGCCTAAAGTTTCATAATTTAAAGTTTGGTCACATTTATAAAGGAATTTTGCTCAAAAATACTTTAAATTATTTCGAGAAATTTCATAAACAAACAAACCATAATCCAAAAGTATGGTCCAAATGGAATAATCATAATCCAAATGGAAAAACATAATACAAATGAGCAACAAATCGGCTCAAAATTTAATAAATAAATGTAGCAAACTCATTTGAGCCACAAAACTGGGGGTCACAAGAGTTTCCTTTCAGTTAGCTTTAACTACATTAGCTTCGGCTTTTCTACCCTCATGATAGTTTTGAACTATTTAAGGAGTAGTCGGGAATGACATTGATCATTTATAGCAGAGAATTGGCTGCTTGAGCATTGTCTTTTTATTTGGGACGACGGGCCCTTATTATTTCTTTCAAGGACTGTCTTGACTAGGAGAGCGTTGGACTCGTGACAGTTTGAGACAAATAACTCTTGTCTCAATTCTCGATTCGGGGAAAAATGTCCACGAAGAGCATTAGTATCATGCAAACAATTCGTCATTGACCCAATAAGATTAAAAAAATGCTCATCGGGACAATTTTCTTATTCAATAAGAGATGGGCGATGATCTAAAGGAACATAGTGAATATAAATTCACAATACTGTTTATGGAATACGTTTTCGAAGCTAGTATTTTGGTGAAAGTTTGCTCTAATTGTCAATTTTAGACAAAAAAGTTCACCAAAGACGTCATCGCGTCTAACATGTGGTGGCAGAATAAATCGAAGCCTTAACCTTCATCTTATGAGTAACAACAATCTCATGTTTTACTCATCAAAGATGTTATCCAGAAAAATTTGGGCATCACATTTTCACACATCAGGGTGACTAATTGTGGTGACGAAATAAAATCATCGTCTAAACAATCATTTCGCAAGTATGCTTTGTAATTTTCCTCATCATAGATGGCATCTAACATGTGTTGGGAGTTCTGTATTAATTATCATATAAAACTACAAATTTATATGTCTATTATGGTTTTCATAAGCAGAAATTTTATTTCGAAACGGCAGGTTCGAAAAACACAAGTTTTTCTTTTGTGAATAGGTTCTCATTGATCAAATGACATGTCGATACTGAGACACCAATTCGGTGAAAAATACACCTATATAAACACACTCGGAGAACTTATTATTTACTCAACCCCTTTCGGTAGCTCTACTTGAACACGACCAGGAAAAACGGTGAGGGGGTGAGCACGAATGCCACTTAAAAACCTACCTCATTAGGAGAGCGACTTCCGCCTTTATCTTTTCTAGACATCGTATCCAAATAGGTGAGCCTATTTGGGGAAAATTCATAATTATTCCAACTTAAATGTGAATACATGCATATACCGGATTTCGTAAATTTTCAACTCAAAAGCTACATCTAAATGTTTAAGATTGAGGAAAATTTCTACTCAAAAGAGATACATTGTAAAATGTTCAAATTCGAGGCAATTTATAAGCTCATATAACATATAAATTTCTATGAGCTTTTATGTGACAAGATAAATAGCATTCAATAATATCGTAATATGAAGGCATGCCATACTCATGTAAACCAGTCCTAACATAGAGTAGTAATATTAAACCACATGAGTTATTATTTAATCCAACAATAAAGTGTGACTTTTACCATTTTCTATGGGTAATTAATACATCGCATATGTTATATCAATTCATACGCAATAAATGGTGGCATGCTAAGAGGCTAAATTTAGTTAATGTCGCACAAGAAATTAATAATATCATGCAAGAGGTATTTTCTACAAGATTTCTACAAATTTTAGAAGTTGTAGCAATTAAATCTTAGATCATTTGCATGTAAATAAATATTTTCGGTCTAAACATTTGGTAAACTCGTACATTCATACTATTATGTGTATAAGGAGTAACTACAAGGACTACGAGTGTAAATACAAGAAACTATATGCATTTTAAGGGTAATTACAGCTCTGGTCGTATAGTTTCAGGAGTGTTATAGAGAGAACCTAAACTTTCAGTTAGTTACAGATTAGTCCTCCAATGTTTTAAAAGTGACAGTTTAGGTCCGACAGTTTATTATGTTATAACTCGTTTTATAAGTGACATACATGGGTTCCAATAGCAATTTTTCATTAAAAAAAAAAGCATCCATCATGTGATATAAATTTTAAACATGAAATTTCCGGTTCTATTCTTGATTGATCATGCAATTTCTACGTTTTATTACAAGTAGAAATTGTGTACCTTTATTCGGTAATGCGAAATGATGATTGATATGTAATCTAACAAACCAATAAACCCTCTTCCTAACTTTTCAAGTAAGAAATAGATCTGTATACTCCCATCTAATGAAACTATCTAGCGATTTCTTGACTCCGTATTTAAGCAAAGTGTCGATAACGTGTTGTGTGACAACTATTAACAAACTATCGACATAACAAGAAATGTATGGAGAGAGGAAAAAGTATTCTTATTCAAGTATGAATGTGTGTGTGTCAAAGGTAAGACTCTTACCCCTTTATATAGTCTATGACTGAAGTAAGTTACTGTATCCCCATAATGAGAAGAAAGCTAGAAAGCCAAGAGGCTTATCATAAAACAACATAAACATGGAGGTTTGGTATATAAAACATCCATCACTAAATGTATCACAACAAATCTATCTATTATCACTCTCTATTTTTATTTTAATATTACATTTAATATTTTGGTTACATATTTTCATTGTTGTTGGGTTCACATAAAACAAGTGTATTCAATAAATAGATCTCTATACGGATGCAAACGTTTTTTAACTAATGTCTTTGCTACTTATAAATAGATAGCATTTTATACCATATTACATAAACGGTTGTCATGCTAATTATAGTTCGTTAAAATTAACTAACTTGAGGTATTTTGTTAAAATTAACTAATACTTGGGTTATTTTGTTTTTGTCATGCTAATTATAGTTAGTTAAAATTAACTTTTAGCTACCCAAATGTGTTTGTTCTTAGATCAATGTATATCAAGTCAGATCAATAACGCACAACGAGTCTGTGCAAGAGTTTATGTAAAATAGTCTCTTTTTATATCGCCACTGATTTTTTTTAATGATAAAAATTGTTACTGTAATATTTAGCAATACTTACAGTTACTTTTACATATTAAATAAGTTATATTCCAAAGTTGTTTTTTATACATAATACTACAGGTTACTTTTTACATATTACTATTTCTTTCTACATATTAAGTTAACTTTTACATATATATATATATATATATTGATTTTATCTTATGCAAAAAAAAAATGTTGGTTTCAACTTAAAAATTACTCTCAGTGCTAACTTATAATTCTTGTTAACTTTAAATTTTTATTTCAAGAATTCTAAGTTGAAGATAAATTAATTTCAACTAATATACAATAAATTATTATTTTTACTATGAGATTATGTCTTACAACAATTATTTCCTGATGTACAAGTGTTATTAATTTAGAGATTTTTTTAATGGTCGACATGGCATTAAACTACGGGTAAGATGAATGACACCAAATATAAATCATCATTTAGACATTTAAGCTACTTTATTTCATAAATAAAAATATATAACTAAATATTTTATGTAAGTTACTGTTTGTGATTTGATGTTAACTTATTTCAACTAGCAAAAAAATCCCCTTTTAGTTAATTTACTATGTTTTTCATTTATAACTTGCCTTTTAGCGTTGTATGCGTTAAGTGCAATTCACTTTTTTCTTAACTTATCATGGATTACTTTTAAAATTTGAACTTGTAAATTATTTTAAGTTATTATTTATTAGTTAAATTTAACGTCGTTTACACTACAAAATAATGTTTGATTTAGTGAGAGTAAAAAGCTGTCACAAGTCTGTCACTAATTTAAAAAGCTGTCACAAATCTGTCGCAAATTGACTAAACTGTCATAAAGCCGTCACAAAAACCGTCGCTAATAAGCTCGTAACAAAAAATACCGTCACTAATCCCGTCGCTATTTGAGTATTTTTTTGTAGTGTTAATTATTTTCATCATAAGATATCTTTTTGTTATAATCAAGTTCCGGAAAATATTTTTAATATTTTTAATATTCTTATCACCTTATTTAAATTTAAACAGAGATGACCTACCTCTTTTATTTCGAAAGTTTGTTTTTTAATTAAGATTGAGCGCCTACTAACAGATTGCACAAATGAAGGTTGGATAGAACTTGGCTTCAAATCAAATTAATTTAAATTTGTCACAGGTATTAATTAGTTAGACATGGCATTCCCCGGGTCTATAAATAGGACCTCACTTAGCTTTGAAAATCACACTCAAATTAACAATACCTTATTTAAACTAAAGCTATTCTGATCTCCAACGATACTTATAAATTATAATACAGTGAGTTCTTCTTCTCCTTCATTTATTTATTCTTTTTCTTTTTTTTTTTGGAAAGTTTGTAAACCCTTTCTTTTCTCTTTTTGAAATGAAAAAAGTACTTTTTTTTATGTACGCCGCTACAAAAAACTTAAGAATTAATGACAATATTTTTAGAGCGAATTCAATTTTGTCTCAAAATAGTAACTTTTCGGTACAAAAATAATTTTTTTCAAATCTAACTTTTAGCACATAATTTAATTTTTTTTTTGTTTACAAAGACAATCACATACGAACACAAGTAGACAATTAAAATTTGTCTCCAAATAATTTTTGAGACGAAATTAAATTGTCTCCTTATATCTGTATGAGATTGTCTTTGGAGACAAATTTTTTTTCAAATTATGTGGCTAAAAGTTAGAGATTTGGGGACAAAAAAATTATTTTTGTGTGTAAAATATTATTTTTTCCCAAAAATTTAATATTTGGAGACAAAATTTAATTATCTCTAAAAAAAAAAATTATAACTAATTCTTAAATTTATTTTAACGTGCATAAAGAAAAAAGTTTGTAAAGATTGTTTCCTATACTGCAACAACCATTTTTATGTACGCATATAATTTTGATTGCTTTCTTCCAGAGCAAATAAAACAAAAAAAATACTCATCAACTTGATTTTGGTGATCAAAGTGGTTGTTCAAGTGCTTGAGACCTGAGTATATCATAATCAGAGTTTAATCACTGATGTCTGTGAAGTAGATTATCTCGGGTTATTAATTATAAAAAAAAATTGCTTTTGGTAACGTACATAAACATTTAAATAAATGCGAATGACTGGTTTTGCCTCTCGTTTCTTTCGTACCTTTTCTTTCTACCCACTTTTTTTAATGAAACCTTTTGTTTATAAAGAAGTAATTTCTCATGACTTAAACTTGCTAAACAAAGGTGTACAGTATTGCAGTGATTTTTCTTTCAAAGCAGAATTGGGTAGCTAGCTTTTTACATGGCCAAAAGGAGAACTTTGCATGCAAAAGCTTGTATTCACTTTAAAATGGTAACAAGTCTCAATACAAAGATTACTTACCCCTTTTGTTTAATTTGGTTTCCCCTTTCAGTTATTTTTTTAGGGCATACGGACATGCTTTGAGTCGAACCTACTGGGACTCTAGTAGGAAAGATAGTATAAGTGTTATTTTGGTTGAGAGTCATCTCGGCCTCAAAAAATAAACTTATTTGGTGGTTGCGAACCCCCTTTCGGATGATTTAAAGGTTCCTCTGTATCCACTATTAGTTTTCCTTAACAAAGTTTTTTCCCCTTCTTTTTGTACCTGGTGAGTTTACTTGTATAAACTTAAAGTTTATACCATTAATAAAGCTTAACAAAAGTAGTAGAACTAAGGATTAGTATGCTATATTACCGCGTTGTTTTCTTGAGCTAGATAATTAAAGCACCTAGGACATACGAAACAATAGGTGATTGGCCATCTCTTCCAGTCTTTGTCCGTTCAATATGTAAACGGAAAAGTCATGCGAATAAGCCTGTTTCTACAAAGTCATTGCCGGCTTGGTTTTGACTTAGGAAGACCCGAGATTCAACTCGTCTCTTCAGAGTCCTCGTTGGCTCAGTTTCGTCTAAGGAAGACTCGTATTCACCTATGGAGAACTGTTCAGTGCTTTGGTCCTGCAATGACCCTTTTTTCAAAACACTTTCAAAGTTATCAAGCTGGGATGTTCTCACTTACAAAATTTTCTCATGAACTAAAATTTTGAGATGACAATTTTTCTTATGGACTCTATGGAAAAATTTGAGAGTTTTAATATTATATTTGGTCATGTTGAAGTTTGGAATACTATGTTGTTCCTAGATTTGTACTCGTATACTTTTTTTATATCGCTTTGCCCCCTTTATTTATTATGACATTTTTTTTAATAGTTAATTATGGTTTAGTAAATAAAAACAGTGATGATGGCAATAAATCAGTCATTACATATCATGATAAAATGAAATCGCTTATTATTTCTCTTGTACTAACCGTGAGGAATTAAAGAATGTACACACAAATATTACAAATATAACGGACATTTATTATTGTCGTTGTCTCATGCTACGACATCCTGTGATAGTCGCTCATTCAATACCCTGCCCAGAAATTATTTGTGGAGAAGCGAAATGGGGTTTCAATGTGAATGTACTTAGAAAATTTCTTTACATACCAAAATATTGGGAGTGGGTTACGATATTCTTGGGTTCAAGTGTGTTTTCATTTACAAGATTTCCTTTATAATATAAGCATAATTTTTACTTTTTGAGCATTTTGTGAAACCTAGTGCTCGGACACCAATTCACTTTACAATTTTGTGAGAGAAGTATCTGATAAAGCCATAACTTTGGTCGGTCGCGTTAGACTTTTCAACAATAAAATAATGATAAATTAGCTGTAAATAATGAACACTTCTTGGTCTTTATTATTGATCGGATTATTACACCCGTTCGGATTGTTACACTTGCTCGGATTATTATTAATCTACTACAATTGTGCTCGATTTGACTATTTAACCTCTTATCTTGGTCGTTCTCCTTCTTCTTCGATACTCGACTCTTTCTCTGTTCGGTTTGTTTCTTAATTGGATAAGCTTTGACTAGTTTTTCTCTTTTATCAACTTCTCTCTATATTTTTGGATAGATTTTTCTGGGGCGTTTCCAGGAGGGGTAGTTGGCTATTTATAGGCAACTACGCCTGTTTGGATGTTGACAAGTGTCTCCATCTTAGGGGGTCTTTTAGATATGGGTCCCTAGTTAAATGGGCTTGGGCTTTTATTAGTATCTACCTCTATTTTCTAGAAAAGGCATTTATGAAGTGTGGGTCGATTACTACCCGAATAGAATATTCGGGTCTAGTTTTTATGTTCTATCAAGTGCTCCCTGACTTCCTCGGCGTGATCTCCATGTCGAGGGAGTCATGATCGGTCTGTCGAGGATATTACTTCGGTTTTGCTGTTCCCAAGGATACATCGAGAAATGCGATAGATTCAAGACTGTTCCCTGGGGCCCATTTGAGGTCATTAAGAGGTCCAATCTTGGTACCCTTTTTCGAGAAAAAACCCTTGATATTCCCCACATTTATCTACTATAAAGGTGCCCCATCCCCCATTATCCCATTTATTATTAATTTGACTGTGACACGATGGCTTCTCCCAATGGTTCGACAGGAGACAACTCTTCAGATTACGTTGCTTATTTGGAGAATGAGGTCAAGAAGGTTCGCGTCCTGAAAAAGAAATTGGCGGACGTGACCAAGAGGCTGTCTGATATGGATGCGGAGCACCATATGACCATGGCTGATAGGGATTGGGCCTTCGAGCGTATAAAGAGGCTCGAGGCTTCTCTGGCTAAGCAAAAGGCAGCAAAAAGGGCCTATAAGCTTGCCTTAAAGGAGTTGCATGCTCGGTCTACACCGAGTTCGGATGATGATGAAGATGGCTCTTCCTCGGATTAATTAGTCTTTTGTGATTTCTGTTGTATTAGATATCCTTTCCCTGTTGTAATCATTATCGAAAATATTAATAAAATGTTTCTTTATTTTCGCTCTTGTCCGTTTATCTTCTTGATACCTTATGGGATGACTTAATTGGACTTGAACTGCTGTAGTTAGCCATAAATGCTCTTGGGAAGTTCAAGAGGTTGTCTTTCTTCGAGATGACCTTTGATCTACCCCTTGTTTCTTTTTATAAAAGGGGACCGTCCCTGTATTCTTGGTGCAACTCATTCTTTATTATCGTACAAATGGCTTCTCCTCGTGAAGATAGTGGTGACAACCTTCATGAATACGTTGCCCATCTCGAGGAGGAGGTTAGGAAGGCTCGTATCTTCGAAAAGAGGGTTGCCTTTTTAACCATGGAGGCTCGCCGAGCTGACGAGATGGACGAGTGCTTGGAGGCCATGAAGAGTGAATATCAGAAGTCTCTGATCGACAATATTCGGGCTCATGCTCGGATCAAAGAGCTTGAGGCTTCTAGAAATAGGCACATTGCTTCCAAGAGGGCTTACAAACTGGCCCTTAAGGAAGTGTATGCTCGGTCAAAGGGGAAGCAGAATGACGAAGCGGGCCCTTCTATGAAATGATTTTATTATTTTTATTGTATTTCCTTTATGTTGACTGCCTCTTCTGTAATAAATTATCAATCAATCAATAAATATTACTTTTCCAATGCAATTTATTTGACTGCGCACGCTTGTGGCTTCATTAATGCTTTTTCTTGGGTTTTGTGTTTGACCTTATCCACTGGACCTTCTTAATCTTTGTGTCTAGGGACCACTGGGATTTCTTGAGCCCTGTGCACAAATCTTATCCTTTATATCTTAGTTGCTGTGACATTTTCCTAGAGAGACGTGTAAGAGCTTTTCGAATTTCGCCCTCTTTTAAATACTAGCGTGAATCCAAGCGTTTCTTCTCAAGGGACTCAAACTTTTAATAACGAATGGTTGCTCTTTCCCACTTAAAATTTTCTTAACAGACGCATCTTTTTAATTACCCCTGTTTCCAAAAGTCTTTTTGACGAACGGTTGCAATTCCGCACACTAAATCATCCTTAATTTTTCTATAAATACTCTCTCAAGATATGGATTTATTCATAACCTTTTCTTCATCTCCCCTTACCATATATAGAACTTTATCCCATAATCTTTTTAGAATGGCCAGTTCTTTCACCAAATCTGCATTGGTCTTGCAAGTGGAGGCTTTTGAAGCTTCATATGGCCATGCATTAAAACTGTTGAAGGATGCTGAGGAGGAGTTAAAGGTGATGCGTTATCACCATACCGAGATGGTTCAGGAATTAACTTGGCTAAGATCCGAACTGGATTATTGCCGACGTGCTCGTCAGGCTCTAGTCGAAGAGAATGAGGTGTTAAGGGGGAACCCGGCACTTCGAGACAGGAATGTCTCTGCCGGCCCCTCTCATCGATACCGATCGACCTCCCCCTAACCTCTCCATTTTCCTTTTTTTTCTTTTGATTTTCTTCAATTTTCTTCATTTCTTCATCTTTTCTCATCTCTTTTCTTTTATATCCTTCTTATGCTTCTTTTTTTTCTTTTTTATCGTGTTCCTTTTACTTTCTTCATCCTCTTCTTTCTCACCACTACGACGTAACAATCAATCCTGTGATCCTAAGGATTTTGTGTTACTTCTAGGATTTTTGTCATTTTTCATTTTCCTCTTCTTGCTTTTCACTTCTTCTTTATGTTTCTCTTCATCTTTTTCTTCCTCTTTTTTTATGCTTCTGTTCTTCGTCACCTGCTGTTCGTCTGGTCTGCTGATATAGTTGATCTTCTTTGGCTACGTTGTCCCATGATGTAATAGATCTCCATGTAATAGATTGTCTTTCGATGTAGTCCTCTGATGTAATAGTTTTTCTTTCGATGTAGTCCTCTAATGTAATGAACAGTGATGTATCTCACTTTTATTAATGAGAAGTATTTTTGCCCCTTTATTTTGGCACTTCTTTTCATGTCGCACTTGTGGTTTGTCATTTTTCCGAAATCCAGATCTTTGAATATCTTTTCTATTTTCTGCTGTACTGTGATATCAGATGTATGTAGGTGTACTGTCGATCATAGGTGCACCCTCCCAAGCATGTCAGGAAATATGCTTGCTCCCAAGTATGTCAGGAAATATGCAAGTTCCCAAGCACTGTCATAAAATATGATACTATATTTTCTCTATAAATACTCCTCTTCTTTTCTTTAATAGCTATCCTCTTTCATCAGCTCTTAATTGTTTGTTTTTTCTCTCATCTCCTACTTTCTCTTCTGTACTATAACAAATTTCTAGAATGTCTGGACCTGTGGTGAGATATCATGCTCAGATGAAGGGCTTGGATACTGAGGTATCTCGGGTCCGTCGTCGAATGGGAAGGCTTGAGAAGGAGTACGGCATTTTGGCCTTGAGTCTGTTCAGCTCTCACCCCGAAGAGACAGTGAAATGGACCGAGATTTCGGCCTTGAGTCGTCAGCTCGATCACTTGTTGCTTCAGAGAAATCATCTGGCTAACTCCTGGTATGATGCCGAGGAGATTTGGGACCATGCTCAAGACGAGTTCGATAACTCCCCTCAAGGCCTAGCTAACATGATGGTTAAGAATGCTCGGCTGGAGGAGCGCGTCATGGTTCTTACTAGGGAGAAATCCGAACTCTCCGCGGAGAACGAAAATTTGATTGCCATGAATGATTCCTACCAAGCTCGGTTGAACTGCTCTGCTCGTTTTGCTTTCTCTTGGTCTGGTAGTTCGGTTTTTCCACCCATTGGTCCTTAGTTAGATTGGGCTGGTTTTCTGATGTATTTCCCGTTTTGGAACTTGTATCTTTTTTTTCCTTTTTTTTTTTTTGTATTTGAATCAGATGTATCTTTTCGTATCTCGTGCTTTTGTCTTGTGAACCGTTGTGACGCCTCCCGTTTTGTGCCTTTTGACTCTTTATAAATGCTCCCTATTGCCTGTACTTCATTACCCAATATTCTTTTCTCTCTCTTGTTGATAATTTTTGTTTCCTCTAACTTTCTTTTATTTGAGATGGCTCCCATTACTAGATCTGCCTCCAAAAAGAAAGCCCTTCTGGAAGAAGAGCCTACCTTCTTGCTTCCCCGTCCCCCTGGTTTTGGGGAGGAGGATTTGACTCCTCTTCAGCTAAAAGAGATTGAGATGTCATGGCTGAAACATGATCTCAAGTGTGCTCAGACTGAAGCGAGGAGGTTTAAACAATATTGGGATGCGGAGGGCATTGCTCGTTTCAAAGCCGAGCAAAAATGCAAGTCTCAGTCTTACTCCTTGCAGCAGGCTGAGATGGTGATTGCTCGTTTGATTAGGGAGAAAGAGCATCTGGAGGAACTCTTGGCGAAGAAGGATGCCGATATGGGGGGTAGTTCTAAGAAGTAGGATGGGTGTATTTTCTTGTAAAAAATTTCTCTTTGGTTGTATTTTTTGTGTGTTTTTCCCCCTTGTGGATGAATAAAACTTTTGCTTTACGCTTGATTCTGTCTATTCTGTTTTATTTCTTGTTCGCTTTGCTTTTATGTCAATACAGTCGATGATGTTTCAGTACACACCGAGCAATGTGCCCGGTTATCCCCCCGGAGAGTGTTGTTAGACTTGACGCTGAATGCCGTTAAGCTAGAAACGGTCTTCGTCCACCTTGTTCGGTGTGTCCTTTGGGTAAGATGTGATAATAGTAGTAGGGTCTCGGTGTGATAATAGTAGTAGCGTATGCTGGAAGCTTTTTAGTGGTAGGGTCCACTGGCCGTTTATTTAGGTGTAATGATGTGAACTGCCTTGGGTAGTGGGATACACTCTGACGTGGCAAAATCTGGAGCGTTGATAAGTTAAAAATAGCAGCGGCTGTTGACTTTTCTATGATTGGAAAAAAGGTGAACCTCTGTCACACGAAAAGGTGGTTATTACTTTATTCTTTTTGTGACTCCACTCCTTTTTACTGTGCCAAGTAATCCCTTTTGTTTTTATCACATAATTTGCTGAAGAAAATATCTCTCTCTCTCTCTAAGATATATTCTTCCCGCCAAAAAGGAAAATCGTTCTGTCTCTCGATCTAGGGTTTCGTTATATTGTCGATAGATTTGCTGCTTTTCGCGCATGCTTGCTCAGAATGACAACTGTAAGTGCTTTGTTATTATTATGTTCTTGTTGTTTTAGGATTGGTATTTGATTTGTTGTTGAGGTCGTAGATGTGGCGTTGGTAACTGGTCTTGGTTGTCGATATATGTCTGACGTTATTTAGTTATGTACTGGATTTACGTTGATTGGGATGGTAGTAAAACGTAGGGTTTCTGGTGAATTTGAGTGGGGGGGGGGCTTTCTTTATGTTGATGTGGTTTTGGTTTGTGTGTTTGGTTAGTATATTGATGGAGTTTTGATGATGTTTGGATAGGAAATTTTGACCCAATGCCTGGCCCAAGTGGGCCCATTTGTGGAAAAGGATTTTAAGAAGCTTGCCGGAATACCCGACGACATACATGTTCGGCTGCCGATATCTGACAAGGAGGTGTTGGGGTTTGTGCCTACAGGCAAGGTAGCTGTACTTTCCTCGGCATTCTTTACTGGGGGTTTAAGACTTCCTTTCCGTAAGTGGGTGGCTTCGTTCTTTGAGGCCGTCCAGATTGCTCCGGTCCAACTTGCCCTGAATGGTTACCGTACCCTAAACGGTATTCAAAGGTTATCAGAGTTGTCCGGGATACCTATTGAACTGAAGGATGTGTTCGGGGTCTATAGCTTAAGTTTTGAGCGCCGCAGCTCTTATTTGAAGACTATGCGATCCTTCTCTCGGCTTGTCTTTGGTCTGCCGGATACCAACAAGGGGGATAACCTTGGTGTTGTGATTGTCTCCGGTAATTGGGGTTGTGTGGGACACCAAATTCCCGGACCTGCTATCAAGGCTCCCACTATTCCAGACCTCGGCGCTCCCAATGTGGAGGCTCTCTTAGCTCTTTGGAAATGGTGGGGGCCTGGACCGACGAAGGATCCAGCTAGCCGTACTGCTCGCATGCTGCTCGGGTACCCTGCCGGGCCAGTGACAAAGGGGAATCCTGCGCCCGAGATCCCTAAAGAGCCCGAGGAGGAATTCTTAAAAGTGG
Organism: Primula vulgaris; assembly: GCA_963920805.1. Taxonomy (NCBI): domain Eukaryota; kingdom Viridiplantae; phylum Streptophyta; class Magnoliopsida; order Ericales; family Primulaceae; genus Primula; species Primula vulgaris. The sequence continues at coordinate 19,455,267 of OY987217.1, read as the reverse complement.
TCCGAGCTCGATGTGCTGCTCGGGTAGGAAAAAAGATCGTTCGTTCGAAGCGTCGTGGATTGGACCCCGGCGTTTTAACAACAAAGAGGGCTAGGGGGACCGATACATCGGTCACCGAGGAGGCTGCTACCGTTTGTACGGGTGAGGGGGTGTTGAGTGCTTCCTAAGGGGATACCACCGAGGATGCCCCTACGCCTGGCGAGGTATGTGTACGTGTATATTGATTCTCTTGTCGTTTGATTGTTGTTTTGTTCTCTAGTTCTTTGCTTCATTGGTTATCTGGTTTCAGCTACTGACTTCTCCATTGGTTACTCTCCCTCTTGCCCGGTTTATGGGTATTATTGTGTTTCAGGGGTCGATCGATAACATATTCGAACATATAAACCTTCTGGTGAATATGGACATGGATACGATGACCCTGCCTGTCATCTCGCCTGTGTGTGCTGAGGATACGAAGGTTCTGCCTGTTACGTCACCCATCCGTACTGAGGATGCAGGCGAGCACAGGGCCCCTGAGACTGCTCCTTTAGGGAAGGAGGTGGAAGTGGAAGTTGACAAAGAGTCTGTCGTGGATGTTGTGGTGGGTGGTGAAGATGAGGTGGCCGAGGAACCTGAGGAGGTGTTGGAGGACAGGGTGGCAATGACCCGTTACATTGACCGATGTGGGGGTGAGCTGTTGAAGCAACCCCGAGCCTTGAAGATGGGGTATATTGCTCTTAAACCCTTCGCTTTCAAGGATGCAGAAAACATAGCTGATCGGCCTACAATGTCGGTTATAGAGCAGGCCAACGCTGATGCGCTGCGGGTATGTTGGGCGCGTATTTGGTATTATATGTCATGATGCTCGTATTTTGGCCGAAATTTGATGTTTTGAAGTACAGGTTGTCTTGAGTACCGTGGTGTTGAGGGATCAGATGGCAGCGCTTGAGGCTGATAAAGAGAAGCTGGTGGCCGAGAAAGAGAAGCTCGTCGCCGAGAATAAAATCGTGGGCGATAATTATGACAAGCTGTCGGCGGACTTCCTGCGTCTGACAGAGGATGTCGGTAAGTTGGAGGATGAAAAAGAGAGTATGGTCGATAAGTACGACCAACTAGTGGCTGAGAATCTGCTCATGGCGGAGGATGTTGAAGCCGAAAAGGCCAAGGTTACTGCTCTGAAAGCGGCGCACACGGAGGAGCGGACAAGGTTCGCAATGATGGCTAATTTCTCCGTCTATTGCGCTCATGTGCGTGCGCTTAATTTCGCGAAGGTTCCTTTGTCGGATCGGGCGTGGTCGAAATTGGTGTACCCCTGTCCTCATGGTGCCCCTCCTAAGCCTCAGGATTGGGCCAACCTTCGAGACAAGGAGCTCCCACGGCTGCCGGGACATACTACTTCGACAGCGCTCCGTCCCCATTCTGGGTCGGCTTCAACGACTCCTCGGTCTGCTGCTACCGTCATTCCCCCACCCGCATCCCCTCAGGTGGAGCCTTGACCATTTACTTGTAGTATTTTCTCTGTATCTTAGCGTAAAGTCTTTTGGTACCCGAATTGTGGGTCTATTTTGTATCTAGAAACGTATTCTTTTGGGGAAGTGATAATATAGGTGATGTGCTTGCTTGTTGTTTGGCTTTTCCGAGTTAATTTCCCCCCCCCCCTATTTTTTTTTTTTTTTTTTTTGAGGGTCATCATATTTTGAAGGATGTGAAAACAAAATATTGTCAGGTACCTAATAACCCTCTTGCCATGGTGGTTTGGACCCCGCCTAATCGTAGCGTAGGTGACGTTATAGATGGTCTTGAAAGGGCTAAGGCTTTCCTAACTGCTGAATTGAATTCTGCTCGTCATAAAATCGAGGATCTGAATGTTCATATTTCAAACATGTCGATTCGGTTACGTGACTTGGGAGAGAAATTCAGCAAAAAGACTGCATATTATACGGCGAACAAGGGTAAGGCGAAAGAGCTTCTTGGTGCACTTCGGCGCTCTCGTGATGAAGCCCGAGGCCGCGTGACGAGCTTGAACTTGGTCCTAGGGGCCGTTTTCGAGGATGCGGACCTAGTGCTATCCTTTGTCAAAGCGTATTGGGCCCGAGTTCGCGCTTTAGAGGTGCTCGAGCATGTGAAAGGGATGAGTGGTGTTGCCCGGGCAGAACGCATGGTTGATGCGACGGCCGGGGTAACTGAGACCACGGCTGCCTTGAACCGAGTCGATGCGGTCGTTCGTGAGCGCTTGGGGACTCAAATTGTTTCACTGCGAGATATTCATTTTGCTGATGTAGTAGAGATCTCAGCGTCCGTTGATGGGTTATCAGATTAAGAATTGGGTAGCTTGTTTTGTCGTTTTATTTGTAGCTTGTATAAAGTTTTTTTTTTTTTTTTTTTTTTTTTTTTTTTTTTTGTTAGTCATCTCTTCCCTTCTTCCCCATTTTTTTTATATAGGCACCTGCTACTACGTCGCACCAGGCTGATTCTCCAATTCTAGTTAGTCCGTGGCCAGGACCTACTGGTGCTGCCCGAGACGAGGTCCCATCTGGTGTGGCTAGTGACGGGCATACCAAGGTTCCTATCTTTTTATTGGGTAAAATGTCGAGTTGCTCACTCGGTGTGGCCGACTTAGGGCCAAGTTGAAAAAACTCAGGCGTCTTCTTTTCGTGAGTACGCTCGTCGTTCCGAGCATGTTGTTAAGGTTCAGGAGCGTCGTTTAGATCGATATTGGCGGGTAAAGGAAAAATACTTTGGTAACCTAAAGTCGTTGGTAACCTAATCGAACATGTTGGTGAAGTATTTCCGTTTGTCCCGATCCAGATACGATGCTTTTCCAGCTATGATCGAAGCTCGCAAGCTTCCTTTCAACGATGCTCGTCGGAAAGCGGCCTCGGATGCTCACGAGGTCGCTAAAGGAGCCGAGTTTTCTGCACGGCTTAAGACGCTGACATGCGTTGATGCTCATACGATCAACTTTGATGCCCTCATTTCTGAGGAGAGTTTTGATGGCGAGGAAACTGATGGGGATACGTCGACGGATGACGAAGAAGTGTCACTCGGTCAGTTACCGTCGTGCTCCTCATGTAGTAGCTCTTAAATAAATTTCTTTATTTGTTGGTTGTACCCTGTTGCCTCCGTAATGCGGGCGAGGACTATTTGTTTTATTTCTTTACTCTTGTGTTCGGATCTTCTCATTGTCGTACTGATATTTCATTGACTGGATTGATTTTCTTTTGCTGATTTCTTCGTTTGGCATTGTGTTGCCTCCATAATGTGGGCCTTTATTATCTGCTTCATTTCGTTATACGTGTATTGGACGTTCTCGTTGCTGCTATTTCATTGTTTTGATTGATTCATTTTCATTGTTTTCGCCATTTGGTACTTTATTATTCTTCTCATTGCTGTATTGCTTTTCATCCTTGCTCATTGGGTCAATGGGTACCTGCATATACATAAGTATTCCTAGGCATTCTTTTAGACATGCCATGTTGGGAATTTCATAGTATTCCTAGGCGTTCCTTTGATAACACGCCATGTTGGGAATTTCATAGTATTTCTAGGCACTTCGGCCATGTTGGGAATTTCATAGTATTCCTAGGCACTTCGGCCATGTTGGGAATTTCATAGTATTCCTAGGCACTTCGGCCATGTTGGGAATTTCATAATATTCCTAGGCGTTCCTTTGATAACACGCCATGTTGGGAATTTCATAGTATTCCTAGGCACTTCGGCCATGTTGGGAATTTCAAAGTATTCCTAGACACTTCGGCCATGTTGGGAATTTCATAGTATTCCTAGGCGTTCCTTTGATAACACGCCATGTTGGGAATTTCATAGTATTCCTAGGCGCTTCGGCCATGTTGGGAATTTCATAGTATTCCTAGGCGCTTCGGCCATGTTGGGAATTTCATAGTATTCCTAGGCGCTTCGGCCATGTTGGGAATTTCATAGTATTCCTAGGCACTTCGGCCATGTTGGGAATTTCATAGTATTCCTAGGCACTTCGGCCATGTTGGGAATTTCATAGGATTCCTAGGCGTTCCTTTGATAACACGCCATGTTGGGAATTTCATAGTATTCCTAGGCACTTCGGCCACGTTGGGAATTTCATAGTATTCCTAGGCACTTCGGCCATGTTGGGAATTTCATAGTATTCCTAGGCACTTCGGCCATGATGGGAATTTCATCTACACTGGTTAGACAGCATGATAAGATACTTTATTTATTCAAAAGACAATGACATTATGCTAGAAAGGGAAGGCGGCACCTGTATTTGTACTGATAAGATGGCTTATATGTAGTACTTCTTTAGGTTAGCCACATTCCAAGAATTTTTCTCCCCTCTGCTATTTTCGAACAAAACGCTTTTGAGTTTGTAGGTAACCGGGCTTGTTCTTTTGACGATCTCGTATGGTCCCTCCCAGGTGGGGCTCAATTTTCCATGTATTTCATTTCGGGTATAGACCGTTACTCGGCGCAGCACCAGTTCTCCGACCATGAACTCCTTGGTCCCTTTCACCCTCTTGTCATATGCTTGTTTGACGCCTTGTTGATACATCGCTAGTGTAAGAGCTGCTATCTCTCGTTTCTCGTCTATCATGTCAAGTTCTTATCTCATTCTTTGTTCATTGTTTCCCTGCTCGACTAAAGTCGTTCAGAGCGTGGGTAGCCCAATTTCTGTTGGTATGATGGCCTCGACACCGTACGCTAAGCTAAATGGGGTTTCCTTGGTGCCCGTCTTCGGCGTAGTTCAGCACGACCACAAGACGTTGAGTAGCCGCTCGGGCCATCTGCCCTTTGCTTGCTCAAGGGTTGTCTTGATGCCGTCTAGTATTGTTCGGTTTGACACCTCGGCTTGCCCGTTTCCTTGTGGGTATGTCGGCGTCGAATAGAACTTTCGGATACCTAGTTCCTCGTACCACAGTTGTAATTGGGCATCTTTGAACTGGGTTCCGTTGTCGGCGACAATAGCGTATGGTATACCGAACCTGGTTATGATGTATTCCCAGATGAATTGTTTGACGTTGCTGGCTTTGATTTCTCGGAGGGGTTTAGCTTCAACCCATTTGGTGAAATAATCCGTCGCGACGATCAGATATTCCATGCTTCCAGGTGCTTTTGGGAGTTTTCCGATCAAATCTATTGCCCATTGTGCAAACGGCCATGGAGCCGATACGGGGCCCATCAGAGACGAGGGGAGTCGTGGTATTTTGGCGAATCGTTGGCACTTATCGCAACGTTGGACATATACATCCGCGTCTCGCTTGATATAGGGCCACCAATACCCTTGGGTGACTGGCTTGTTTGTAAGGGATCTCCCTTTGATGTGTGCTCCGCAGGATCCTTCGTGGATTTCCTCCAGGACCGGCAATTGTAGCTCGGGAGGCACGCACAGTAGGTGGGGTCCCCGGTAACTGGATTTGTACAGTTTGTCGTCCTCGGATAGCCAGAACCGAGGAGCTTTTCTCGTAATTTTCAACGTTTTTATCTTGTCGGCCGGGAGCGTTCCACTTCGTAGATAATGAGTCATGTCATCCATCCAACCTAGTTCGTACTGCACTGACGTCACTCGGTCTACCCTTTTAATTATGCTCGGGGTGATCCTCGTGATATGTGCAGAAAAGCTTGGAGTCTCTCATATTGGGGGGAGAAGTGATCGGTTGTGGTCGGGAGTACCAACTTTCCCTGCATATATCCTTTAGGATATCTTCAGCGGACATGTTGAAAGTGTATCGTAGTTCGACCGGTTCGAAGATATTTCGGCGTTCCCTCTCTTGGAACCGACCTTGTTGGAGCGGTTTGGGGGGCATTGGATAAGTGAGTTAGAGCGGTTTATGTTCGTTGATCGGTGTTGGGTATGCGATCTGGAGCGGTTTGGGCTCAGGTTCTCGTTGTCGCTCTACCCTCCTATGGACCTCGGGACCTTTATCCTTCCTGGTCGGTTTGAATGCTTCTTCCTGGTTGTTCCTGGCTCTTTTGCGACCCACCTGTGCTTCCCGAACCGTTTCTCTTCTTGGTAGGGTTCGGTTGAGGAAACGAATTTCATCATTTTTATCAGTGAGGTGGGTACAGTAGGCCACCAGAGAATCCGTGGTCGGAAAGTCTTTGCCTATGAACTTCTTTCTCGCCCAATAGCCATTAGGGATGGAGTTGATAAAGTTCTGGATGGCTATATTATTGGCGTATTGTGGAATCTGGTTTGCTACGTCGATGAAACGTATGCAATAGTCGTTGAGCCTCTCATTCGGCATCATCGTCATTTTCAGAAGGGTTTCGATGCTAACCTTCTTTTTCCTATGGGCAGCGTATCGGGTGGAGTACGCTCTTAGCAGCTCTGCCCAGTCTCTTATGGAGCCCCATGGTAAGTTGTGATACCACGACGAAGCCTCTTGGCCCAAGCTATTTTTGAAAAATTTGCACATGAGTGCCTGGTCATCACTCCACAATTCCATCTTCGTCTTGTAGTGCCTTAGATGGTCGATAGGACAACTCCTTCCATCATAAAGCCTGAACTCAGGGATGACGAACCCCACCGGATTGCGATATCTCGTGATCTGTTCGGCGCATGGGGTTTCTTGGCATACGCTCCATGCCTGTTGGAACGCGTCATCCGAGGCTTGGTAGGGGGGGTATCCCCGGTGATGTGGTGGTGGTCCATAACTTTCCCCGATCATGTGTTCGGGATATCTACCGTCCTTCGTGTGGATATCGAGGACACGTTCCCTATGAGTGTTTGGGTGGACGATTATCGGAGGGATCATCTCTGGGACATTGCCCCCTTGATGGGGCACTCTTGTATTGGTTCGTCGCCCTGCTGCTTCCAGGGCGGCCCTGTAAGATGAATCTTCCGCTTCACGGCGTAAATCTTTGCCTGTATTGGCGAGTTGGGTAATTGGCAATGCGATGCCGGCTGCTGTCATGGCCGTCATGCATGCCGCCAGTTGAGCTTGTAGCTGGGCGTAGTTCCTTTCATCGGCTAATGGAACAACGTGTTGTACTTCCACCGTGGGTGGTGTAATTATCCTCGGCGGATGAGTCGGTAGTCGGGACAACTGTTCGAGTACATGATCCCCGGGCATACCATATCGGTGATATTCGTTTGTTTGTAAACGAGCGCCGGAGTTGACAGAGGCTGTTGGCAAAGGGACTCTTGAGCTCGGCCCTGCTTGGGATCCGGGTAGGCGTCTTCGTGCACGCCTTAATACGGGCATGACTTGTTCGTCATCCGAGGACGAGAAGGGTTCGTCAACAATCCCTTCAAGTTGTTGGGGTTGTTCTTGGTTGACATAGGAGGTTGTTGGTTGGTTTCCGGGCTGGATAGCGTCATATCTGTCACGGATTTCGAGTAGATCGTCGAGGTCTTGTTGGCTGATTTGTGCGTTTTGGTTATTGGTTTCTACTATCTCGGGATGAGTTTCTTCTACATTGGTCACCATTGTCGCTCGTCTGGTAGAGTATTGGTATTCGAATTCTAAACTAGTTGGGGACTAGATGATTCCCGGAGATGGCGCCATTTGATAAAGCCATAACTTTGGTCGGTCGCGTTAGACTTTTCAACAATAAAATAATGATAAATTAGCTGTAAATAACACTTCTTGGTCTTTATTATTGATCGGATTATTACACTCGTTTGGATTGTTACACTTGCTCGGATTATTATTAATTTACTACAATTGTGCTCGATTTGACTATTTAACCTCTTATCTTGGTCGTTCTCCTTCTTATTCGATACTCGGCTCTTTCTCTGTTCGGTTTGTTTCTTAATTGGATAAGCTTTGACTAGTTTTTCTCTTTTATCAACTTCTCTCTATATTTTTGGATAGATTTTTCTGGGGCGTTTCCAGGAGGGGTAGTTGGCTATTTATAGGCAACTACGCCTCTTTAGATGTTGACAAGTGTCTCCATCTTAGGGGGTCTTTTAGATATGGGTCCCTAGTTAAATGGGCTTTGACTTTTATTAGTATCTACCTCTATTTTCTAGAAAAGACATGTGATGACCCATCAAGCATTGGATAACCATTTATGAAGTGTGGGTCGATTAATACCCGAATAGAATATTCGGGTCTAGTTTTTATGTTCTATCAGTATCAATAATGATCATTTGGGACTTGTATCTAATAGGTGGACTTCCAAATTGTTAGAATAATTTAAATCTAAGTTATTTCATATTGGTATGAGTTGATGGCCCAAGATGGGGAAATTAATTATTGGTACATTAAAACAAAACTATTTAATTATTTGTCATCCTATAAAATTTAATCCATATAAATAAATTAACAAAACATACTACTTTTGAAAATAAATTAACAAAAATATACTCAAAAAATTTCTAATTAACAAAAATATACTCAAAAGTTCATACCATAATTTGTATATTTTATACACTTATTCCAAAAGTTTATACCTTTATTTCAAAATTTTATACCATAATTTATCTATTTTCATACCATTATTTCAAAAGTTCATACCATTATTTTAAAAGTTCATAACCTAATTCGTAAAACTCATAACTCAATTTACAGAATTCATATACTTATTTACATAATTTATATCCATAATTTTAAAGTCTATACCCTTAATTCACGACTTCATACATACACTCATTTTTCAACCTTATACATTAGTTAACAAATTTAACATTTACCCGTCCTCCGATCTCGAACTTTCACGTCGCCCTTGTGGGCTCTCTTTAGACGATCGCATCTCCGTCGGCATCAATCTCGAATTTTCGAACTCGCTCTACATACTTGCAGCACACTCCGACGGATGCCTCCGTCTAAATCTGCACGAAAGAAATCGGAGAGAGAGAAGAAAGAGAAGAGAAAGATTGAGGAAAAAGGAGGAAGAGAAAGAGATGAGAAACAGAGAGTAACGAGGAGAGATGGAGGAGGATGAGAAGAGAGAGATCGGAGATAGAGTGAGAGAATGAGAGACAGATAAAAGAGATATGAGTAATGAATGAGATTTTTTATTTTTTTATTAATTAATTGGAGTTATGTTTTTGATAATTTAACTTTTGATGATATGTTTTTATTAATATAATATGTGTGGGATATATTTACGTTAATTGCGCCTTTTTAAATTATTACCTATCCTACTTTAGTATCTCTTCTTTGAGAATTTAGGCTTCGCTTTTTCATCAGGGTAAACAAATCAAAATTAAGAGCCAGATACATAAAAACTTCAATATTTGTTTCCTTTTTCACTTTCCCTTGTCTTTTTTTTTTCTTCCTTTTCAGCACTTCATATTTTTCTCTAAATAGAATTTTTTTACTACTTAGTGGGAATCCACATTAAATTTGTTCATAATAGAATTTGAATGTGGGTCCCAACCTTAAATAAACAAACTAATAGAGGTATTATCTAAAACAGACGTGGACCAAGTTATACGACATATATCTATTTAGTTTATTGAAGTGACAACGAGAATCATGCTGCTTAAATACTTCCCATGAGTCTTAATATTTATCTTCATAACCGTATTGAGAGACGGTAATTTTAAAAATATGATGCTACCGTAAAAGTGAAGACCTAGTAATTCCCTTTAAAGGGTAAATGCAAGGTGAGCTGGGTTAATGCCCATTATAAAGCTAATACGGTTTCCAACTCGTTGATCGGCATCCTCTTGAGCACCGTTTATTGTATTTGGCAAAAAAAGAACAATGTTATCTATCGGGTTACCAAAACTTCTCCCAGAACGGCTTATAGGATATTGATTTCTTAGTTTTTAATAGCTTCAAATAGCTTTGTAAATCTAAATAATAACGCTAGAAATATGTATATTCGTAACTCTTGGAAGTTCGGCCCTTCGTTCTTAAGGTGAGGCTTTCTTCCGTTGTTTTTGTTGTTTCACTCGGACATTGATCGGTTTTTTGGCTGATATACTCGCTTAATTTTCAAAAAAAAAAAAGTCTTAGTTCTCACCCAAAATACAATTGTATCTTGCTTTTAAAAAAAGAGTACAACTGAATTACCAATTCAAAAACATGGCGAACAGTATCCTCTAAAACATTTTTTAAAAGTTTTAGTACCCTGATTTTTCAAATAAAGAGAAGCTACCGTATTTAAAAACTTAATTAAGTTCTAATAACCAAACGTACTTAAACACCATTTATTGAACAAGTTCAATAGCTATAAGAGAAAATGATGAAAATGTTGAAATAACTGTTACTTAATTATCAAAAACTCCGACCCTAAAACACTTCTAAATATTGATACATACTATTTTATTTATTCTTACTATACATTTAAAATCAATGACACGTCATCTCTCCGCTCACCCTATTATATGCATTCAATAAAACTTAACATATCTCCTATTCAATAAAACTTTCACCTGATTTAAAACATAGCATAATCATGACTTATTCAAATCATTTTTATGAGTTGAGAAACGTAATTATCAATCTTACTTCCTTTCATATGAGTTGAAAATGTTAGTTTTTGGTAAATTAAGTATGTTTTTATATAATAATAGTTGATTATCAAGAAATGCTACATGATATTACTATTTTTACTACTCTCTTCGTACCAATATAAGTGTCTTAGTTTTAAAATTGTGTTAGGAGATAATAGTTAAAGATTTGAACTAATTTCACTTAAAATACAACAAAAAATATAAAAAAAAAAAAATCAAACAAAAACTATCTCTTACTTATAATATGAGATAATAGTTGTAAATTTGATATGATTTAACTACCAAAAAAGATATTTAAAAAAATAAAAAATAAAACATTTACTAAAAAAATGAAAGTGGACACTTATTTTGGGACGTCCCAAAATAGAATACAACACACTTATTTCGGGACGGGGGCAGTATTTGTTATTAAATCTGATTATACATGATGTTACTAAAAATGTTACATGATGCTACTACAAATGGTACATGATACTACTTATTTTTACTCTTTATTTTTAAATTTGATGCTACATAATATTTATCAAATCTTAAATAAGAGGTTGGAATGATGCTACATTTTTTTCTACCATTGTTTTAGATATGAATTTTTAATTTGTTGAATGATTTATGGAGAGAGACAAAATATGGATATATTAGGGAGTGATTTATGAAAAATTCTAAGAAATATTTTTGAATGATGATGTTTAATGAAAATTAAGGATATTGTAGTCCTATAAATTTACATATGTATCAAATTTAAAAAAGATTTAAAAATTCAGGTTTTTATAGATTATGTCTCTATTTATGTACTAGCTAAAAGAATCTCACTGTTTGAAATGGTTATGGAGAGTCTTGAATATTTATAGATCACCTTAAACGAATCTCGCTGTTTGAAATGGCTAGAGAGAGTATTTAATATTTATAGCTCACCTTAACTATTAGCTTGGCAGTGACAACCAATGTAAAACCATTGTCCCATTATATCTCATTTTCTTGTTACATTATAACATTTATTTTTGTTTAGGGCTTACAAGTCGGTTGAAATGGCTAACATTACAAAATAATGTTTGATTTAGTGAGAGTCAAAAACTGTGACAAGCCTGTCGCTAATTTAAAAAGCTGTCACAAATCTGTCGCAAATTGACTAAACTGTCACAAAACCGTCACAAAAACCGTCGCTAATAAGCTCGTAACAAAAAATACCAATCCCGTCGCTATTTAGGTTTTTTTTAGTAGTGTAACTTGGTTGTCCTTGACGAATTACCACTAAATAAAGAATGACTAACTTGATAGTCTTCTACCATTAAACACATGGGTGGCCAAAGTGTTCGTCATGTCGTGTTATTGGTAGGGCGTTCCATAATTTCTAGTCCGAAACATGCATAATACTTTCTCGATAATGCACACATTAGTAATATTGAGTACAATGCTTCCTCATTAACAAGAATTTTTATTGCTGGATTCGCCTATATCAGTACTAGCAAAAAAAAAAGAGGAAAAAGTGCTATTCTATATATGGAAAATAAAATAAAATATGGAAAATAGTTTGATTGGAAATTTCTTCATTTTTGTTATATGAATCTTATTCCACTTGATCTGATATTGATTTACAAAGAGAAATACTGTGAGTGCTTTTTTTAGCTGTTCGATGGCTCCTTTAAAGCTAGATGCGATTCGAACAAGGAGATTACTAAAATGCAACTAATCTAGAGGGAAATTATCTATTAATAATCTTCGATTTATGATTTGATAATTTGATGACAATAATGTTTGGAACTGACTATAGTTTGTAGAGCGGAATTGAGAAAATAAAGATCTTGGGGTTTTACGAGTAGTCGAGTAGAGATAAGTTTCTAATTTGTGTGCACTCATATAAATTTCTACCAGAATTTCTATTGTATTCTTGTCAACTGAATAAGTCTGAACATTTGATTAATTAAGAGAAGTAGAAAGAGTCCAAGTTCAATGTATTTTAAAAAAACGTTTACGTTCGTTAGTTAGCCACCGACTCTAATCATAGATTTCCCCCTGTTTTGGTGGATTTAAGGCGGCGTGAACGTAATCTGATTGATTTTTAATAGCATTCCATAAAATGTGGAGAATACAGCAGTTTCATGAATTAATGAACCTTGTGAAATTTCAAAGACAGCCAAATATTACACGAGTAGAAGCTTAAGTATTTGTTTTGGCCTTGAAGAAGAAAAAATTACTATATTTTATTTAAAGAAGTGTACTGCTTATGAACATTTTATTTTTCTTTTAGAAATTTGTTTGGTCCAGTTATATACTGATTTGTTTTTTAAGCATTAAAATATGTGCAATTTAATAGGAGTACTATCTTTGGAAAATAGCAATTTAGTACATATTTAGAAACTTATTTACAAAAAATCTTATTGTTTTGAACTTGATGACTCTTTTATAAAAAAAATACATATTTTGTGAACTTATTTACAAATAGGTGCATATGTCATTAAAAAATCCAAAGAAATCAAAAAAAATATTTAAAAATTAAAAAAACCAAAATTTAAAAAAATATATTTTTTATACAAAAAATGTGTGATACGGTCTGATCCTGTCCAGTCATGTCCAATTCTGTCCAATCTTTTACGTCTAATCCTGTTTAATTTTATCTAATTATGTTCAATCATGTCTAATCATGTTTGATACTAAGTATAATTTTTTTTATTTTTTAAAATATTGTTTTCAATTTTTTCAAGTTTTTCGAATATTTTTTTTTTCAATTTTTTTTTTTTTTTTATACTTTGTTATTTTTTATGATATATGTAACTAATTATAAATAAATAAATATACCTAATTGTAAAAAAAAAGTACACATAGGCGGATTTTTGTAATTAAATTGATTACTATGTAAATATTTGTAAATCTCCTTACTGTCTTATTGAAGACCCGATGAGACCAGTTAATGATCATGATTATATTCTAACCCTAGTAACCCATTTGCAAGATGATTTGTTCTTCTAAAATTCGCCGTGGCTGTAAAATATTTTTCTAAAAAAATCACTGATTAAAAAGAAATGAGATGAATGATTAAGTAACAAACATTACAACTCGGTATTGTAATAATTTTGACCGCCACCTGAATTACATTTTCATGTAGTTTCATAACGGATTTTACCCATTCAATGTTTAATTTATATATTTGTTTACACCTTACAAATGCACGCTGGCTGCAGTGCTCCAACAAAATTTAAAATTACTTATCTTCTAGTAATTCATTAGTGTTAAACATCAACTGCGCCTCAAAAAATTAAAATAAGGGGCAATTAAAAAAAACATACAATATCCCTATTATATTAACAAAAACATACCTTAATAATTTAAATTATCACAAACATACATATATATATATACTTATTATTTCTCTAATTCTAATAAGACCATAATCTAACCTCTCTCTCTAACCGCACATTTCTCTCTCTAACACACGATAATCACATCTCTTTCTAACACGTGCAAATCACTCATTTCTCTTTCTCAAAATGACTAAAAACTTACAAAATATTCATATGCTAATTATAAAACGTCATACACTAATTTTAAAATTTCATACCCTAAATGTTCTAGATCACAATCAAATATCTAAAAAACAGTTTATACTAGGGGTGGGCAAAAAATCCGCAAACCCGCCCCGTAACCCAATCCGTGCGGATTGGGGCGGATTGGGGCGGGTTGGGTGTCAAAAAAAGTTAAATCCGCCCCGCCCCAATCCGTAAAAAAATTCGTGGGTTGGGTTCGGGTTGGGGTTTCCAAACCGCGGGTTAATCCACCCCAACCCGTTTCAATCCGCATATATATATATATATATATATATATATATATATATATATATATATATATATGTAAATATAAATATAAATATAAATTTTCTCAAGATCTTTTTTAACAAGAGCTTCTATATTATAATAGTATTGATTTAAGAAAAATTATATATATAGACAAAAAATCTTTGCATTGTCCAAACTTAAGGTTAATGATTCGATTGATATATTGTCTTATAAATTCAATGTATTATCTCGTATTTATAAAAAGAAGGAATTTTTAATCTGGGTCTAGCTAGTATGAGTGGTTAATTTATTTTTAAAAACTTTATTTGTAATTGAAGTATAGCCAAATACGAAGTTATATAAAGTTATTACGAAATCTGTATCTATTGAACTTGTGGATTCAATTAGCTATTGAACTTTATTTTGATTATGTTGATGAAGAATAATTTGTTTTGTTTTGTTTTGTTTTAGCTTTGTTACTTGTTCCGAACATTCTAAACGTATTTTTGTTGACTTTTAGTTTATATTTCTATTTGAAAGATTTATTTTTTTAAAAATATTTAGGTAAATTATGCGAAATAATGAAAAATTAATGACTAAAATGAAAATTCAAGAAACAACCCGCACCCAATCCGCCCCGCTTGATAATGGGTTGGGTTGGGTTGGGTTGGGGTTTTAATTATAATGGGTTGGGTTGGGTTGGGTTGGGATTTGAATTTCACTAATCCGCCCCAATCCGTCCCGCTATTTATTTTACGGGGCGGGTTAGGATTGCGACTAATCCGCCCCAATCCGCCCCGTGCCCACCCCTAGTTTATACCATAGTTTTAAAACTTTATACCCTAATTTCAAAATATTATACCCTAATTTCAAAACTTGATACCCTAATTTCAAAATTTCATACCCTAATTTTAAAAGTTCATACCCTATATGGATTTCTCTCAATACTGTATGCATGGATTCTACTCTTTCAACTTGAAACCCACAAGATTTACAATAGTCTCAAAGCTCAATAAATAGAAAACAATCTCACCAGTTTCATATATTTTTCATATATTACGGGGTATCAACCAGTGTAATATTTGTGTATTACGTATGTATATATCTATATTTATATGTATATGAATGTTTATTTAATTTAGATGATGTTCGGTAGTTAGTGATGGGTTTTCGTGATGGAGGAGGAGAGAGAGATAAAGTGTGATATGAAAGAAAGATACATACAAGAATGGATGAGAGAAAGTGTAAGATCAAAGAGAGTTACAGAGAATAATTGATGAAAGAGAGAAGAATGATAGAGAGAGAAGAATGGAGGAGAGAGACTAAGATGGGAGATAGAAAAAGAAGAGAATAAACAATATTAAATTTGTTTGGTATGCTTTTAATAATGAAAATTTTTTGTGTATTTTTTTGTTAATTTAGTTTAAAAAACAGTATATTTTGTTAATTTATCCTTAAAATAATTATAGTCTCGAAGCTCTTTACTTTTATAATGTTGGTAAGTTTAACTCAAGTCACGATATATGCATGGGAATTGTAAGATAAGTATAAATAATACTCTACTGAAGATCTTTAGATCAGATTAACGTGCTAGCTATAAGAAAAATATTATAATTAATACATCCATATGTCGATCTGCGTACATGATCCGCATATTCCGAGGGCCAATTTCAGCAGCGACTATTTGCAACGTCGCTGGCAAACATCGTTCGAAGTTCCATCTATTCCTCATTAAATATATACACGAGGGGTAAATTAAAATGAGGAAAATTGGCTTTTGGTGAACGCCAAAGAACACTTTTGTCATGTAGTTAGGTTAAGCCCAATCTTCCATGTCACCTTCTCTTAGTTATGGATTAACTCTAATTAGTTTTATGGTCAAGATTATGTCATTTTATGTCCACATTATGTCGTCACCTGATTATTTAATTATCGAAACAAATGGTGTGCTTATATTATCATTTATCTTAGTGATTATGTTTAGGATAAGTCTCTCAGGGGTAAAAACTTTGAAACCCTAGCTGTAAAATTAATTAATTGTGTTTTCTCTTTAATAATCAAGAACCCACAATGGACAATCAATGGACATGCTACAAAAGTTTGAGTATTGTAGGTGTCAATAATGGTTGTCCACAAATTCGAAAAATATAAATCAATTGTTGTTGAATGCGAGTTTTCAAGGAGAGTTTGGACTATATAGGTCGAGTGAGGTCCGGTTTTATTGGGTCGTGTTGCTCATACCGACATGGCTTGAATAGGCAATTGAAATATTCAAAGGGGACTCGGTATCCGCTAGTTTAGGAAAAGTTTTATTTCCATCGACGGTCTATTAGTTATGGAGAGAAATAAATTCTCGAGTGTTTGAAGGAAAATTTCGAGTCCTGGCCAAGTCTTGAAATTAGTTGAGTTTTTTTTTGTCAAATTTTTTTTGACTAAGTATGAAAAATTTAGCAATTTAAGTAGAGATGGGTTTTTAGTTCGTGTATGGAGATTAAGTCCTTAATTTTTGTTGGTGACTAACCTACATAATGTATATAGGTCTAATTCCCAATGAGTCACACTTTTGACACTTTATTCCTAAAATGTCACACCTTAATGTTTTTATCTCTAATAAGTCACATTTTTTTAAAATTCAACCAATTTACAAAATTGTCATTATTATAACCTATAAATAATCATTTCTCTCTCTAAAAATCTAAAAAAAAAAACATATGTAAAAAAAACAAAAAATAGGAGAAATGTATAAAAATAAAAATAAACGTACTTTTTTCACACAAAAAAAAGCTTCTTTCACAAAAAAAAAGTTTTTTCAAAAAAAAAAAGTTTTTTCACACAAAAAATAGTTTTTCCACAAAAAAAACAAGAAAAATAAAAATAAAAATAAAAATTTAAAAAGTACATACGGAAAAAAGTCGAAAATTTGAAAGAAAACAAAAAAAACTCAAAAAATCCAAAAAATCTCAAAATTTCCAAAAAAAAATCCAAAAAATGGGGAAAAAATCAAAATAAAATCAAAAAATCAAAAAAAAATCAAAAATAAATATAATCAAAAAATTGTATAAAAGTGTCTAAAATAGACTAAAAAATGCATAGTTAAGTGCATAAAATTCACTAAAAGTACATAATGAAGTGTATGATACAATATATAAAAATTACATAAAAAACGCATAAAATTGCATAAAAAGCGAATAAAAAATTTGCATAAAAAGCGAAAAAAAGAGCATAACAAGTGCATACGGGTCGATAAGAAGTGTATATGATTCAAAAAAAGTTCATAATAAGTGTATAAATGTGCATAAAATGGCTAAAAAGTGAATAAAAAGTGCATAATAAGTTTATAAAGCTGCATAAAAGGTGCATAAAGAGTGCATAAGTATGCATACCAAGTGCATATATATGCATAAAAAGTGTATAAGCTGCAAAAAAATGTATAAAAAAGTGTATAAAAGTGCATCAAAAGTGCATAAATGTGCATAAAAAGTGTATAAAAATACATAAAAATTTGATAAAAAGTGCATAAAAGGTGCATATCAAGTGCATAGAAAGTGCATAAAAATACATATACGTGCATAAAAATGCATATACGTGTATAAAAATTTCATAAAAAATACATACAAGTGCATAACAAGTGCATAAATGTGCATAACAAGTACACAAATATGCATAAAACATGTATAAAAGTGCATAAGGGTGCGTAATAAAGGCATAAAGGTGTATATAGCTGCATAACAATTGCATAAAGCTGCATAAAAAGAACATAAAGTGCATAACAAGTGCATGAAAAATGCATATACGTGGATAAAAAGTTCATAAAAAGTGTATAAATGTGCATAACAAGTGTATAAAAAGTGCATAAAGATGCGTAACAAATGCATATAAGTATATAAAAAGCGCATAAAAAGTGAATCAATGCGCATACCAAGTGTATAATTGTGCATAATATTTTTTTCTTATTTTACAAATTATAGTGGTGGGTTTGTTTTTTTGTTTTCTTCCATTAGTATGTGTTTAATAAATTATTAGTTCTCGTTACCCAATTCATTGTTGAGAAATTGGTAATGAGATATTTTCTTAAAATCTTTAGAGCAAAATTATTTATTGCAATAATTATTAAAAGAAACTCTATGTGCATATATATATATTTTTTGATAGGAGAACAAAAGTCCAATCGCATATCATATAGTAAAAAAAAAACATTAATCATATATTCATATTTTAACCATTAAAAGAAATTTGCGATTTTTATTCTAATCGTGCCCCCCTCAACCATAATCCTGCATCCGCCCCCTGTGCATAAACGTGAATAAAAAATGCATAAAATGTGTAATTTTTTTTTTATAAAAGGGGCATAAAAATGCATAAAAGGTGTATAAATAGTGCATAAAAAGGTGTATAAAAAGTGCATAAAATGCACAATAATTGCATAAAAGTTGTATAAAAGTGTATAAAATTTGCATAAAAAAACATAAATGTGCATAAAAAGTGTATAAAAAGTGCATAAAAGTGAATAAAAAGTACATAAAAGGTGCATAAAAGTACATAAAAATGCATATGGGTTAAAAGTGCATAAAAAATGCAAAAATCCTCAAGATCCGAGTGGATTCGAGCCACCAACATCTCAACCCGTCAGCTTCAAGCGCTCTTACCATTTTGAGTTTACGGATCTATAGTCGTTAATTAGTCTTTTATTATGGTTTTTAAAAGTCGATCAAAACAAGTCCTAAAGTTGGCCAAACAAACAATGAAATAAATGAGTCCAACCAAAATTCATTCGTCAAAAATGTCAAACTGGTCGCGAGTTGCAACTGTTAAATAATAAACTACTTCGAATAACAACTAATAATATGACTCTAGAAATTGATTGTAGAACTCATAAGTAAAAAAATTCTGTCATTTGTCAAATACATTAACACCGGTCAACAAATTTTAAAATGTTTTTTTACTAAAAACATATCTTTTGCAAATTCAGACTTATGCTTCACATCTTCCTCGATCGGGATAAAACCCGACCTAGCTACAAAAGCCACCACTTCCTATACACATAAAGTCAATGCGACTAAAACAAAACAAAAAACCAAATGTACAACTATCTGAATCTATAAAAAATTCAAGTCAATTACAATCCGTGTAATATATAAATATAAATTGTCAACCAATAAAACTGCAATTTTCGCTTGCTGCAGGTGATTTAGGCATAGATTTCACACAATATATAATATATATTATATATATTATGTTAGATTTAACACACATAAAAAAACATACATTTTATGAATAAATTATAAGCATGTGTGCATATAATTATACATATTATATGTGTAGATATGCAAATGCATATATATATATAGAGGGATGATCTATACACACATAAAAAAAACATTATCTTTACACATCAATCACAACCCTCAATTTAGTTACTTTTAATGAACAATATTAGTTCATCTAATAACAAGAATAAACACATAATCTTGACCATTAAAAGTAAATAAATTGAGTGTTGTGATTGATGTGTAAAGATAATATGTTTTTTTATGTGTGTATGAATCCTTCCCCATATATATATATATATATATATATAAAGAGAGAGAGAGAGAGATGACCTTAACGGTACGATTCAAACTCGTCGGAGATGAACTCAACCCGTCGCCTAAAGGAGCTCGTCGGGGAGGGAGGTTGTGTTGGAAAAACATGTGAAAAACATGGGTGTTTCTGAATGGTCATTGGACCAACTTCGAGTCATTATTTCATGTGACAGCGCTGGTTTGTTTATACCGTACTCAACGTGGTTGAGTAGCCCGTGTGACGAGCTTCGTAACGGTATATCGCATGGCCTATTCGGAGAATGGGTGTGAATACAAATCGACTTCAAAGTTGGGCTCTCGAAAGCTTAATTCTGGAAAATCCGAAATGGTAATGGAAAACCATTTGGTATAATCCCATATTGGAAGATTGAGTGTCAATTTCACAATATATATAGCATACCAACCCATGTAGTTGATAAACTAACATGTTCACATACACCTAAGAGTATTAGTGTGTACCACACACACGCGCTCGCTCGTGTCGCGGGGCTTGGGCTTGGGGCTTGGGATTTGGGATTTGGGGAATGTCTCGGGTCTTGGGTCTCGGATCCAAATCCGAAATGGGAGTTTTGTATAAAATACAAAAGCAGTCCCTAGACTTTCCAGCAACTGAAACGCCAGCAATAAATGAGAATAAATTGGAGCAGTTTCAGGAATTAATTGAGCGGATTCTGGGGGTGTAACTCCCAGAATTAATGACCAACATTATGGCTGCAGTTTCTATAGAGGCTATAAAAGGCAGCCCTCCCCCTCTCATTTCAACACACCAGAATACACACAACATAAGCATAAGCATACATATTAGAGAGAGAGAACCGCACCACCAACAGCTCGACCTGTGGTTCGGTGCCGGTTTCCATACGAGCCACTCTGAGACAGATGTTGTACCTTGGGTACAAAGTCCCGAAACCAGAAACCTTTAAAAGTGGTTCGGGAAATATTGTTTAAGGGAAACTGCCCAGCAGTTGCCTCTTCTTTTAAATTTCCGCTATTTATTTTTCAGTCTTTTATAATTCTGTCCATTTCATTTCAGTACTGTTTCCTTTTGCATTTACATTTCAGTACTGTTTATTTTCTGTCTTTCTATTCTGTATTTTATTTTTCAGTTCTGTAATTTCCAGTATTTACAAAACAGTCCGGCAGTTTGTTTTATTTACAAAACAGTCTGGCAGTTTGTTTTATTTGAAAAACAGTCCGGCAGTTTGTTTTATTTGTCAAAACAGTCAGGCAGTTTGTTTATTTGTCAAAACAGTCCCGCAGTTTGTTTTATTACAAAAACAGTCCGGCAGTTTGTTTATTTGTCAAAACAGTCCGGCAGTTTGTTTAATTATCAAAACAGTCCAGCAGTTTAATAGTTTGTATTAAATCTGTCTGGAATTTAAATTAGTGTAATTTTAATTCTGTTGAGTCAGGAATTGTAATTTATATTTCAATTGTGAGAAATAAATTGTTATTTCCATTGCGTATTTGTCTTTTAATTTATTGTCCTTTCAATTATTGTCTTCGATATAGTACCAAAAAGCAACAGCTTGTTCGTCGCTGGTGGTGGTGGTGGTGTGGTTTCGTGGTGGTGGTATCATCCTAGAGAGAGATGAAAGTAGAAAGAGGGTAAATCGCCATCTCTTATCTGCAGAGAGAAAGAGAGAGATTAGATGTAGAATTAAAAATTAGAATTTTTTAGGGTATTTATATTATTTAGAAAGTGTGACTAATTGAAAAGAGTGATTTTATGTGTGACTTTTTAAGAATTAAGTTCAAAAGGTGTGACTTACGGACATTTTTCCTTTTATATATTCTTACTCGCTTTCAAGTAGCCCGTTTGTCTTCTATGAGCATGTTTACCGAGGCTCTGTTTGCAGTGGGTGGAGCCGCAACCAACATGTCGTCGTCTTTATCGGACGGAGCAGATATTGATGTTGGTTGCGGAGGGTCAGTGGTTTCCCCCTCTCTCTCTTCTTCCTTCTCTCCTCTGGCAGCCAACACTGTATTCGTGTTGGTTCAAACTTTTTAATTACAGGGACTGGTCCCTGTTATAATTACAAATCAGTCACTGTATTTTGTATTGTATTAAAAAAAATCAGACCGTTATAATTACTTCGCTGGTTCTGTAGTTTCATATTATTATGACGGTAATATTAGTAATTTTTAAGGTCACTAAACTTTTAAATTATATAAATAGGTCCTAAATAACGGCTAGTTATTTTTTTTCAATCCAAAATGTTTTAAAAAAAATTAAATTTGACTCATTCACCTTCCTATATAAACCGACACACATTTTCATTCAAACCACACAATTTTCTCACTCTTATTACATTTGCTATATCACTAAATATATTTATTCTTTACAAATGGCCAATTATGGTGGTGATAATTTCACTTACCCAATAAATCCCCAATAATAAAACGTATTACGTTTCTTCCTCCCAATATACATACGACACCTCACCTCAATATTCAACGCAACCTTTCCAACCCCAATCTTCTCAACCTTCAAAATGCAAGCCAAGGAAAAAATATAACTCAAACCGATACGAATAATGTTGATCGAAAAGTGTGGAACGAATACTAAGATGAGTAACTTTGTAAAAGTTGGTGTAATATATCAAACGATAGAATTGTGGGCAATGAACAAGCGAAATGACAATACTGGTTGAAAATTCATGATGGTTGGCATTCTGAGTGTTCATCGGAAATGTTGCGCCACCACTTTGGCGATGTTAGTAAAAGGGTGAAAAAATTCCAAGCATGTTTTAACCACGAGGAAATGAAGCAAAAAAGCGGGAGAGTCGACCATGATGTGGTATGATTTTATAAACTTTTACATAATTTTTTAATTAGTAATATAAATTAGTTTTTAAATTATCAACTTGTTTGTTTAGACTAATTATAATAATTTTTTTACAAATTTTTAGTATAAAGCCACGGAACTCGATTTTTTTGAAGATATGCAAAAATACTTTAAAGATCATCTCTCTTTTACCGTTTTGAAAGATCAACCAAAATGGCACGCTCATATTCAAAAAGATACAATAAAAAAAAAACTAATGTAGCGGGTGGATCAAAATCAACCGGTTTTGATATCGATGATGACGTCGTTGAAGGAGTATCGGTTTCGGATAAACTATAGAGGCCAAAAGATAGAAAGGCCGCAAAGGCGGAGGCCTCTAAAAATTCTAGTTCATCATCTAGTATGATGGATTTTATGGATTCTCATAGAGCGGAACAAAGTGCGATGTATCAAATATCAGCGAACAACATGTCGGCAATGGCGGATGGAGCTACAGAGAAAGCGGGTGCAGCTAAAGAGAAAACGACTGCAGATAGAGAGAAATCGCGTGCACAATTTTGAGAGATGCAAGAAACGATTATGAGATTGGATCCCGATGATCCGAATATCACGACAGATAGAAGGAGATGTACTATAGCAAAACAAGATGAAATCATACGAAATCTTTCGGTTTAATTGATGTATTTTTAATTTCTTAATTTTTATTTTCAATTGATGTGGTTTTTATTTTTAATTGATGTGATTTTTATTTTTAATTGATGTAATTTTTTTTATTGATGTACTATTTTATTAATTAATGAAATGAATGTTTATTTTTATGTTATTTAAATTTTTACTAAAGTTTTTAGTTGTTTATTACAATTTTAACATTTACAACCTATTTGCAATAACATTCAAAACACATAGAATTTATTTAGTAATTAAAATAACATTTAAAACTTAATATTATATACTCCCTCCGTCCCTTTTTAAGTGTCCCCCTTATAAATTGTTACTTTTTAAGGATATTAAGTTTTGATACATAAATTATCAATATTGCCCTTATAAATATCATAATTAAAGTTAATGCAGTTAACTTCTTTGCTAAAAATTGTTGTTGTTGTAGTTATAAATGGTAAATATATAAAGTGCAAGAGAGTAAATTTGTTGCATTATAATTACCATATTGAAAACGCGGACACTTATTTTTGGACAAATCAATATGAAATAGTGGACACTTAATTAGGGACGGAGGGAGTATATTTTTTAAAAACTTAAGTTAAACAAGCACAATAAGCCAACACATCGATAAACTTGACCCGTCGCTCCATACGAACCAACACCTTCAACTTAAGTTAAACCAACACACCGATAAAAATGCTCTAAGATTAAGGTTTTTGCGGTGCCCGTTTAATCTTAAAATAAAACAACCTAGTTAAATTTTAAACCTAATGCTAACCCAGATATACTAAAAAATCAACAACTTATTAGACCACGTTACAAAATAAAATTAACCAGCGACGTTCAAAAACCTTCATAAAATTGTCATAAACCTAGCTTGTGTGAGTTAGGTTTAGAAATCTTTTGGAAAAAAAATAAAAAAATCCATGGCCCACAAAATTATAACATGCCATATTCTGGAACCCCAAAACAATAATACTAGCTTCGTGAATAATCAACCCCCTCGAAACAGGATTCTTATATATTAACATAAACATTGTTTTTCATTTAAATTTAAATTCGGTATGGCTTTAGGAACAAATTAAATAAAGTTATGAATAAGGAAGAATTACAAATAGGTACATACCAATCAAATTAATTAATTATAAAAAAATCCACTTATGTATACTTATTTACAATTAGTTACATATACTTATTTACAATTAGTTATATATGTCATAAAAAATAAAAAAATATACAAAATAAATCAAAAATAAATATAAATAAAAAGATAAAAAATGTGAAAAAATTTGAATTTTTTTTTTGAAAAAATCAAAAAAATTATACATAATATCAAAGAGGATTAAACATGATTAGATAGTATTAGACATACAATATTGGACATGATCAAACAGGATTAGACATATAGGATTGAATAGCATTAGACAGGATCTCACATATTTTTTCTATAAAAAATGTAATTTTTTTAATTTTGGTTTTTAATTTTAGTTTTTAATTTTGTAGTTTTTGGATTTTTAATGCCATATATATCTATTTCTAAATAAGTTCACAAATTATGTATATTTTTGTAAAACAGTTATCAAGTTCAAAACAAACGGGTTTTTATAAATAAGTTTCTGAATATGTAATAAATTAATGAAGAAATAGATCTTGAATACAAAATAAGAAGTAAAGAAAACGTTTTCGAGTTGACAAAACCTTTTCTTAATCAGATAATAACAGGATTAAATTTTATTCAATATTGGATGCGGTCACAATTAAAGTACTTTCAAAGTTCAAAAGGCACCACTTAAGCTGGCCACGTGTTCGTCCAATTTGAACAATTTCCCCCATGGAAAATATTACCATATCCGGTTCGGCCGCCCCTTACCTATGAGACTTTGTTATTTTTATTATTTTATGTTTTTCCTTATTTAATTATTAGACTTCTTTAATTTATGATTATTATAAACTAAGAGGTTGAGAGATTTAATTTGAGTGGTGATTCCCTATGAGGGTGCGAATATCCTAATTTGGTCGTGGTTGAACCGTCAACAACCTACCTATTTCATCATTGGTATCATAATGCTACTTATTTTTTGGTCCCAAATACTTTTATTTATTTTTACTTTTTGCTTTTTGATATTCGTGATACTACGTTAATAGGTACCAAGTGGTCCAAATTGGTGTTTAGAACTACAGTGTTTATTAAACAATAACTTGCTCTTTTTAGTAACAGATAACTTTCCCTTCACTTCATATTTCTAATCTAAATAGTCTAATTCTAAAATCATTAATTTGGTCACATTTAAAAAAATTACTATAAAACATAAAAAGGGAATACATTTTCTTCTTCAAATTAGTCCGACCATCTTTAGCTTTTATCCACTGTAAATTGTAAATTTGTAATCTAAGGACTCAAAGTCCAAGGAATAACAATGTGAAAACCAAACAAAGTTTAGGTTTTTCTTTTTTTACTTGATTCATGAGCATGATTATGTGAATTTTACGTACTTGCATGGTTTTTATTCATGAGCGCAAATCCAATACCAATAGTATAGTTGTGTACATACATGTACATTTATTTAATTTAATACACTGTACATGTATATACATATTCACTTTTCTCAACAACAAAAAAAGATACATATTCACTGGTGAATTCGTATATAAATACTCGACGTGCATTCAAACATTATATCACACACACTCTCTCTCTCTCTCTCTCTAAGATGGTGATGAGAGTGGCTGAGGTACCAAGGAGAGGGAAGAAGGGGGAGGTTTACAACGAGGTGCTGCGTAGGCTAAAAGACTCGAACGTAGAAGAGTCCAAAGAGACCAACTTTGAGTTTGACCTTTGGTCCCATTTCAATCGCCTCCCCTCTCGGTATTTATCACTGTTCTAAAAAGCATGCTTCGTAGTTAAAAACCATGATTCAAACCTTAAGAAAAACATGAAAAACTCTTTTTTTTCTGCTTTTTAGCGTAGCTCTTATAAAACAAAGTTTTACCTAAGATTTCGCTTTTTAAACCACTGGTATTTATATACTTATATTTCCATTTATATACTTTATACTACAATAGAGTACTGTATGTTAATTAAGTTATGTTTGTGTTCGTGTATATTGTACTAATGTGTGTGCATTGCCTATACAGTAGTGTTGGGTGACAACCTTATTATGCTCCAAGATTGTTTGTACCATTTGTGTTTTTCTGTATCATTGTTTTATAATTCTCTCTTCCAAACAAAACAAAAAAAAAACTCTTTTGAAAGCTTAAAAAAAACAGAAAAAACTCGCTTTGCTTTTAACACTGATATTTTTTTTTTCTCTTTATGCGTTTAGCTTTTAGCTAGCTAGCTCTTGCAAAAAACACTTTATCTAGATTCACTTTTTAAAACAGTATATATGTATATATTTGTGTGTGTGTGCGCATATGGTCGGATCTACTATGAGCCAAAACATATATTTTGCTTAGGTGACGACGAACCGAAAGACGCCGAAGAAAATGCAGGATTTTCTTTTTATAACGTTTTTTTAATAAATTGTTTCGTTTCAATAAGGTCAATAGATCTCAAATATGTTGAAGTTGGTTTTATACTATCTTTTATTTGTATTGTTGTTGCAGTAATTCTGATCAAAGGGTAGTCAGAGCTTTTAAGCTGGGTTATTTTTTTCCTTTTTACTTATTTTCTTACCAACTTTCCTTCCATGAAAAAAGTTTTAAGCTGAAGGGAATCAACTATTTCCTCATCCTTAATCTAGTCAACTTCTTTTGTTGCTAAGCTGTACCCAACAAACAGTTCTCTTTCATACTAATTTCTTCATTTCTATCGTCTTTATTGTTTGCATGAATACATGTACCTATTTTGGTACTCAATGAAAATTTTGTGTTAGTAAGGCATGTTTGTTTGTAGGTTCTAAGCTTAGTTATATTTTTTTCTGGTTCTAAGTTGTAGTTTATACAGTAGTTGGCTATATTAATCTTCAAAGCTGGTACGAGATGTTTTTGTTTGTTTTCTGTATATGTCCAATTTAACAACCTCAATTTAAATTCTCTCACCCTATTTGCCTAATAGATGTAGGCTGCAGTCTAACTAACTTCTATGTAGGCCAAGAAATACCAGTAATTATGTTTCGATTGTTTACATGTATGTGGAAAATGATTGCTAAATATCACTTTTCAACTTGCTGGATCTTTTTCTCTCCTACATACTTTATTCAAGTATCTAGGAAGTACAATTAAGTGGTCCAAGTTCAAGCAACATCATTGGAAAATAAAACCCTCTTATTTTTCATGAGTGCAGTCAAAGTGGTTATCTTGTTGAACTGATTTGGCTTTTTTCTTCCCTTTATTTTTGGTGGATATTCCGGCATTGCAGATATGCACTCGATGTGAATGTAGAGAGGGTTGATGATGTCCTCCTGCACAAGCGTCTACTGCATCTAGCTCGTGATCCTTCTAATAGGCTTGTTTTCGAAATTCGTTTAGTGCAGGTTAGTAAATTTGCAAAGCATATTATTCTGCATATATTCTTTTACCCACATCATAGTTAATACCTTGATGGCCCGCTTAATGTTCTTCTATATATGTTTCATATTTTATCTGATTGCACATTCCATCTAGACGGGTACTTATGTGTGCTGATCCTTTATCTCTACACCTTAAGCTCCTATGTTCATGCAATATGGTATTGGTAGGTAAAATTAGGTTTGTATTGCGTGCCAACTACCAATTGTATTTGCTTACCAACGTGTACAATAGGTAGGCGTTCTCTAGTGAACGAGATCGGTTTCCATTTCTTTATTGACTTGGAATAGATTAGGAGATAGATCACCAATTCTTAAACGCTCGGGTAGGGATTTTTATTTTTATTTGTGTTAGAAAGGGATGTTGATTCTCAATATTCTTCCATTCCCTGTAAGCTCTCAGTTATTTGTACTTGAAATCTAGTGATACTTTTAGGCATTTGTCTTGATGGTTCTTGATCATTTTAGTCCTGCCTTTAAAAATATACCTTCTTTAATAAAAGTCTCTGTTTGAAAAAGAAATAATTCCTTTTGTGTACTTCTCTAGTCCTCTTGTATACAAATTTTATGTTAGCTGCAATAAATAAAAATGCTAATTTGGGGATTTTACTTTTGTACATACTGCATGTAGGTTCCCCCCACTTCTGATGCAAATACAACAGATTCTGCTTGCTCAAGCTGTGTGAGAAACGGAAGTGCACGAAGGTCTTACCTCTAAGTTACTAGTCCCTTCTTTTTACTAGTTATAGTTGCATTCAAGTCTGTTATGTTGGAAAATGATGAATTAACTTTTATATATTTTACATTTTTGTCTATTTACCCCATAATTAGTTTTGTTTATTGTACTAAAGATTATTCCCATGGACTAACAAAATATAATCATAAAGACGCTGACATAATATTTGGTGATGTATCAGTATTCATCTACCACCTGCTTTTGGTTCATCTCCTAACCTTGAAGCTCTTGCTCTTGAAGCAAGCATATCTGAAATTCAAGATGCGGATACTGTTGCTTCTCGTGTGCAATTTTCACGGTAAATACTAGTCAGGTTATTTAAATTTGTGTGTTCAGGTTTTGACAATTACTTTTCAGTGTCATTTTTCCGCCCTCCCGTTGACTTTTTCAGGGCTATGCATGAAATAACTTTTTCAGCAGATGACAAGCCAAAGCTTCTGTGTCAGGTAGCTGAATACTTTGCTTATTTAGTCCAGTTATCATTTCACATAAATTACAAGATTTTGGAATGATCAACATTCTCCCAAAATCTTTTGGTTTTTTTCCATTTTGTATGTTTGATTTAGAGTTTTCGCTGAAGTTTCAGTATGGCAGATCTGTCTACCACTTTATTTGTAACGCAAGAGTATTTTCTCATCTTTTTCTTTAGTTGTCCCCTAATCCTGCTAGTTTATCTACTAGTACAAGTCGAGAACTAAAGCATATTGCTTAAGCTATTTTGGAATTATATGTAGCATGTCACATTACCGAATAATCTAATGCCCTATATATCTCTGGTACTCTCGTTTCATTTCCGCATTATATGGAACTGTGTGTTTCATGACCTCTTCTAGTGATCTTACGACCTCCTTAATAGCATATGTCACTTGAATATTTAATGTTAGTTCTGAATGTACTGAGAAAGTGAATAGTAGACGTGTAGCACATACATGAGCAATTGAGCACAAATCCATTTAGCTGTATTACATGCGTCAACGGTTGGATCGCTGACTTAGAAAATCTGCAGTTGACTGCATTGCTGGCCGAGGTTGGATTGAACATTCAGGAAGCACATGCTTATTCTACTGTAGATGGGTACTCCTTGGACGTCTTTGTCGTCGATGGTTGGCCTTTTGAGGTAATATTTTCCTCTCCTACTATATTCATCCTACTTTACAAAAGACCGTCTTTGTCCTTTTGTCTGATATATTATGCATCTTCATGTGCCCTTTTCCTCTTAGCCTCTACTGCTTTGTTGTTCTCTGTCCCTGTACGTTTATAACATCTCGCCTTTAAAGGTCATGTATTACATAACAAAGTGCCATTGCTGTGATTTTATCAATGTTTTTAAATAGCGTTATCGCTAGCGTAATATTTTTTCGAGAGAAACGCTAAAAGCGTAAATAACGTTGCTATATAGTGCTTTGCGGTGTAATTTTTTTTTGCCTAAATACATATAAATATAACATTAAATTCAGAACATTTAATAAAAATTAAGTAAATATATATAAAAAATTGTAACTAATAATCACAAAATGATTGTAGATGCTCTACTTTGTTTACAAGAGCTTTGGGGTTTAATTCTCTTTAACCTCCAATAATTTCATTAAAATTTTAACAAAAAAATAAAATTAAAATTAAAAATAAAAATTGGACTGCACCCGCTATAGCGAAAATAGCGTCCACTATAGCGCGCTATTTACGCTATAGCGTCCATATAGCGCGAATTTAGCGTTTTTCTCCAAATAGCGTTTATCATAGCGTTTTTCGGCCGAAAAACGTTATGTTGGAAAAACATGTGAAAACATGGGTGTTTCCGAATGGTCACTGGACCAACTTCGAGTCATTATTTCGTGTAACAGCGCTGAGTTGTTTATACCGTACTCAACGTGGTTGAGTAGCCCGTGTGACGAGGTTCGTAACGGTATATCGCATGACCTATTCGGAGAATGGGTGTGAATACAAAGTGGCTTCAAAGTTGGTGCCTCGAAAGCTCAAATCTGGAAAAACCGAAATGGTAAAGGAAAAAACCATTTATCATAATCCCATATTGGAAGATTAAGAGTTAATTTTACAATATATATACCATACCAACCCATGTAGTTATTAAACTAGCATGTCCACATACAGCTAAGAGTATTAGTGTGTAGCACACACGCTCGCTCGTGTCTCGTGTCTCGTGTCTCGGGCGCGGGTGTGGGCTTGGGCTTGAGATTTGGGAAATGTCTCGGGTCTTGGGTCCAAACCCGAATAGGGAGTTTTGTGTAAAATACAAAGCAGTCCCTAGAGTTTCCAGCAACAGAAACGCTCCAGCAATGAATGAGAGTAAATGCTGCGGTTTCAGAATTAATTGAGCGGAAAGGTGGTTCGGGAAATATTGTTTAAGGGAAAATGCTCAGCAGTTGCCTCTTCTTTTAATTTTCCTGTTATTTATTTTTCAGTCATTTACTTTCTGTCAATTTCATTTCAGTACCGTTTCATTTCAGTACTGTTTATTTTCTGTATTTACATTTCAGTACTGTTTACTTTCAGTCTTTTGATTATGTAATTTACTTTTTAGTTCTGTAATTTTCAGTATTTACAAAACCAGTCCGGCAGTTTTTTATTTGTTTAAAACCAGTCCGACAGTTTTTTATTTGTTTAAAACCAGTCCGGCAGCTTTGTTTAAAACCAGTCCGGCAGTTTTTTATTTGTTTAAAACCAGTCCGGCAGTTTGTTAAAACCAGTCCGGCAGTTTTGTTTAAAACCAGTCCGGCAGTTTCTTTATAACAGTCCGGCAGTTTCTTTATTACAGTCCAGCAGTTTTATTTATTTGTTGAGTCAGGAATTGTAATTTATATTCCAATTGTGAGAAATAAAATTGTTATTTTCATTGCAGTCATTTGTCTTTTACATTATTGTCTTTCAATTATTGTATTCGAAATAGTACCAAAACCAACAATTTTAAACAATAGTATTTTTTGGTTTTACTAATTTCGAAAAGAAAAGGACTTTTTCTTTTATTTTATTTTGTTGACGTCTCGGTTTTTTATTCTCGCAAAATCATTGCTAGTTTACTAGAAATTGAAATTTGCACATAGAATAAATCCGAATTGGTTTTAATCTTTTATTCTAGAATACTATAAAGAATTCTTAGTGAAATCAAAAGTGATTTGATTTTCACGCTAGAATATCTTTTTATTGTTTTATTCTTTTGAAGCAATCTAATTAAGTTATAATTAGTATTTGCGATTAAGAATTTTAGTTTTCTTGCGATAAACTAAACGGTTTTTATATTGTCATTTCAGATGACTAATGAGGATCAAATACCCACCGTTTCTTCGGAAAACGTGCAGGGCGCAGTTGTGATTGGCACTAGCCATAACAATGCGAGCGCTGCGAGTGGGGGGACTCAGGCTGAGGCTGAGGCTGAGGCCGAAGTTGCTGCGGCAAAAGCTGCGGCCGACGCAGCCGATGCTATGGCTGCGGCTGCGGCCGCAGCACAGGCTGCTGCCAAGGCTGCGGCCAAGGCAGCGCTTGTGGCTGCGGCCAGGGCAAAGGGCAAGGCTCCGGAAATGCCGGCGATGCCAATGTTGCCAACCTCTCAACTGGAGAGACCGGAAAAGTTTAGGGGCAACAACTTCAAACGTTGGTAGCAAAAGATGCTGTTTTATTTAACTGCCCTTAATCTGACCCGGTTTCTTAAGGAGTCTGCACCCGTCCTAAGCGAGGACGATGAGGACGTACAGACAGTTTCGGCGGTAGAAGCATGAAAACACGGTGACTACCTATGCCGGAACTATATCCTGTGTGCTCTGGATGACACTCTCTTCAGTGTATTCGAGCCCAAGGCTTCTGCAAAGGAGGTTTGGGAGTCTCTCGAAAGAAAGTACAAAGTGAATAACGCTGGCGCAAAGAAATTTGTCGTCACGGACTTTCACGAGTACATGATGACTGATGGGAAGAGTGTTATCGAGCAGGTTGAGGAACTCCAACTCATAGGCTTGAGGTTGAGGGGCTAGTTATCAACGAACCTTTCCAAGTGGCATTAATGATTGAGAAACTGCCACCTTTTTGGAAAGAGTTTCAAAACTACCTGAAACACAAGCGAAAGACTATGACCTTGGAGGGACTCATTGAGAGGCTCAATGTTGAGCAAAGCAACCGTCGATCTGGAAGGAAAGGCAGTGGCGGAGCAGGCAACGCGGTTGCCAAGGTTCATGTGGTTGAGGACGCTGTGTATAAGCGGAAACGCTTTGACAGCGCAGTCGGTGCCTCTCTCAAGAAGAAATTCATGGGAGACTGCTTTGTGTACAACAAACTGGGCCATCGTGTCGCGGATTGTAAGATACGCATCGACAAGCCCAACCCCCCCCCCCCACACAAAGAGGAAGTTCCAAGGGAAAGGGAGGAAGAGGGCACCTGCTCAGGCTAATGTGGCTGAGGGGGGAGATGATGTTGGACAGGACTATATGCACCTGAGTGATGTGGTCTCTGAAGTGAACCTGGTGGGAAGCAACCCAAAGGAATGGTGGCTGGACACAGGCGCCACTAGTCACATCTGTGCCAGCAAGTGGATGTTCAAGACCTATATGGCCGTGGACAATGAGAGATGCTTCATGGGAAACTCGGCTACTTCCAGGGTGGAAGGAAAAGGAACCGTGCTGCTGAAGATGACATCGGGAAATGAGCTCACACTGAATGGCGTGCTCCATGTGCCGGAAATTCGCAAGAATCTGGTTTCCGGGTCTGTTATGGTGAACAAAACTTGTATTTCAATCTGCTAAAATTGTAATCACCCCTTAATGGAATGTATGTAGGCCGTGGATATATGACCAACGGCATGTTTAAATTAAATGTTGGTACTCCGGCTCCTAAAGTCGAGTCTGCTATTGTGGGTACTAAGGCTGAGGCCAGTACCAAGAATAATGTAACCGTTAATATTGCCCAAGTGGCTAATAAAACGTCTTTTGCTTATTCTTGCGATTCATTTAATTTATGGCATGGTAGATTAGGTCATGTGAATGCTAATTCTATGAAGAAATTTATATCACTAAATCTACTACCTAATTTTGTATTTGATAAACAACATAAATGTGAGGTTTGTGTTGAAGCAAAATTAACCAAGTCTTCGTATCAACATGTTGAACGAAGTACTGAACCTCTCGGTCTAATACACACGGATGTATGCGACTTAAAGTTTATACAAACGCGAGGAGGGAAAAAGTATTTCATCACGTTTATAGATGATTGTACTAGATACTGCTACGTCTACTTAATGAGAAGTAAAGACGAAGCGGTAGAGAAATTCGCTCTTTATAAGACCGAAGTAGAAAATCAACTCAATAAAAACATTAAAATGTTGAGGAGTGATAGAGGCGGTGAATACGAGGCACCGTTTGCACAGATATGCGCAGAAAGTGGCATTGTACATCAAACCACAGCCCCCTACTCTCCGGAGCAGAATGGGGTTGCCGAGCGTAAGAATAGGACGCTCAAGGAAATGATGAATGTTATGTTAATAAGTTCTGGGTTACCCGAGAACATGTGGGGGGAAGCGCTGCTTTCCGCAAACTATGTGTTGAACAAGCTACCGCATAAGAAGCGTGATAAACCACCTTATGAACTATGGAAAGGCCATCGGCCGAGCTATAAATTCTTAAGGGTTTGGGGTTGTCTAGCGAAGGTCCTTGTCTCGCTTCCGAAAAGAACGAGAATAGAGCCAAAGACGGTAGACTGTGTGTTCATAGGATATGCACACAATAGAAGTGCTTATCGTTTTCTCGTGCACAAGTCGGATAATCCCGATGTGCATGTAGATACTATTATCGAAGCTCGAGAAGCTTCTTTCTTCGAGGAGTTCTTTCCCCGCAAGTCTTCCATAACTATAGAGACTGAGGAGTCAAACAGTGAGGAAAATGTGGGGGCAAGTGAACCGTTGGAGGAAGAAGAAGAAGAGGCTCGACGTAGTAAACGGGATAGAAGGGAAACGACTTTCGGCCCAGATTTTGTAACCTTCATGATAGAAGGCGAACCGGCGACATTCAAACAAGCAATGTCATCCCCAGAAGCCCAATATTGGGAGGAGGCGATCAACAATGAGGTTGAATCAATATTACAAAATCACACTTGGGAACGAGTGGATTTACCACCCGGGTGTAATCCACTAGGACACAAGTGGATCTTTAAGAGGAAGAGAAAGCTCGATGGAACGATCGAGAAATACAAGGCGAGGATTGTAGTAAAAGGTTTTAGACAAACCGAAGGTGTCGACTATTTCGACACCTATGCTCCTGTCTCCAGGAAGACGTCAATCCGGATAGTCATTGCTCTCGCGGCACTGTTCGATCTGGAAATACGTCAAATGGATGTTAAAACGGCGTTCTTGAATGGTGAGCTCGAAGAGGAAATTTACATGGAACAACCGGAAGGGTTTGTGGTTACAGGTAAAGCTCACAAGGTGTGTAAACTTGTGAAGTCCTTGTATGGACTTAAACAAGCGCCTAAACAATGGCACAAAAAATTTGATAGAGTGATGCTATCAAACGGTTTTCGAATAAACGAATGTGACAAATGCGTCTACGTGAAAGGTAATGAAAATAACTACGTGGTAGTCTGCCTCTACGTAGATGACATGATTATAATAGGGAGTATTGATAACATCAACTCCACTAAGAAAATGTTATCACAAAAATTCGAGATGAAAGACTTAGGTATCGCTGATGTTATACTTGGTATGAAAATTACCAAGACATCAGACGGATATGCGCTATCTCAAACTCACTATGTCAGGCAGATGCTTGACAAATTTGATAAAGATAGTAGAGCTACATCCAGAACTCCGATAGAGATCTCAACCACCCTGAAAAAGAATTTTGGGGAGAGTGTGAGACAATTGGAATATTCTCGAATAATAGGCAGTCTGATGTACGTCATGAACTGTACTAGACCAGACATAGCCAACTCAGTGAGTAGACTGAGTAGGTACACCAGTAATCCCAATGAGGAACACTGGAAGGCTATCATGAGACTTCTCAGATACATGAGATACACAGCAGACCGAGGGTTGCATTATACTAGATATCCAGCTGTACTGGAAGGGTATTCTGATGCAAACTGGATCTCGGATTCCAACAGTACACGATCCACTAGCGGATATGTGTTCGTGATGGGAGGAGCAGCTCTCTCATGGAGATCATCCAAGCAGACGTGCATAGCTAGATCAACTATGGAATCCGAGTTCATAGCGTTGGATCTAGCAACAGAAGAGGCTGATTGGCTGAGAAGCTTTCTGGAAGGAATTCCAATGTGGCCGAAACCTGTCCCAGCAATAAGCATGCACTGCGATAGTCAGTCGGCTATTGGACAGGCGCAGGATCATATGTATAATGGAAAGTCCCGACATATTCGTCGGAGACATAAATCCGTAAGAGAATTGTTAGCTAACGGTGTGGTGTCATTAGCTTTTGTGAGATCTAAAGACAATATAGCGGATCCATTTACAAAAGGCTTGACTCAGGTAGGAGTTGAAGTTTCATCGAGTGGAATGGGGTTGAAGCCCATCAAACTGGAAACCTCCTCAGAGGCAACCCAACCCGAACTGGATTCTCCAGCGTTCAACGGGAAAACCGAACTGTGGGGGTGACCGAACAAAGCACTCGGGAACTTAAGTTCCCAACCCATTTCTAGGATGAAAGAGTGATAGACCTAGACCATCTTAAGGGTGAGCATGAGGCTCTTAATGAAAACAAGTATCTCAAAGGTCGAGAGGGGTGAGTCAGGACACCCTTGACTTGACATCACCTATGACGAGTGTGTATGGCCGATATTATGTGATGAGCCATGGGCTAAATCACTAGAGCACTCAGTTGAATTTTGCCAAGGCAGTCCAGGCCAAATATGGACAACAACCAAAGGGCTTAGTAAGTGGTGTAGAGAGTACACTGTGTGCGCATTACCCTGGTATGCACAAACGCTAAAGGGTTCAAGGCTTAAATGCTACCCAATAGTAGCATATCAGATCTTACGTCACTACGGCAGGTTCAAGGCACGCGCTACCTGTCCTTATGCAGTGAACTCTTGTGGTTCTCTCGTATGCATTTAGGAGCATTTTTATTTTCAGCCAATTGCATTCATGTGGGGGATTGTTGGAAAAACATGTGAAAACATGGGTGTTTCCGAATGGTAATTGGACCAACTTCGAGTCATTATTTCATGTAACAGCGCTGAGTTGTTTATACCGTACTCAACGTGGTTGAGTAGCCCGTGTGACGAGCTTCGTAACGGTATATTACATGACCTATTCGGAGAATGGGTGTGAATACAAAGTGGCTTCAAAGTTGGTGCCTCGAAAGCTCAAATCTGGAAAAACCGAAATGGTAAAGGAAAAAAACCATTTAGTATAATCCCATATTGGAAGATTAAGAGTTAATTTTACAATATATATACCATACCAACCCATGTAGTTATTAAACTAACATGTCCACATACACCTAAGAGTATT
Organism: Primula vulgaris; assembly: GCA_963920805.1. Classification (NCBI taxonomy): domain Eukaryota; kingdom Viridiplantae; phylum Streptophyta; class Magnoliopsida; order Ericales; family Primulaceae; genus Primula; species Primula vulgaris. The sequence goes on along the minus strand of OY987217.1, from coordinate 19,418,381 downwards.
AGTGTGTACCACACACGCGCGCTCGCTCGTGTCTCGTGTCTCGGGCTCGGGCTCGGGCACGGGCGCGGGCGCGGGTGTGGGCGTGGGCTTGGGCTTGAGATTTGGGATTTGGGGAATGTCTCGGGTCTTGGGTCTTGGGTCCAAACCCGAATAGTGAGTTTTGTATAAAATACAAAGCAGTCCCTAGAGTTTCCAGCAACTCTCCAGCAATGAATGAGAGTAAATGCTGCGGTTTCAGAATTAATTGAGCGGATTCTGGGGGTGTAACTCCCAGAATTGATGACCAACATTTATGGCTGCGGTTTTAGAACCTATAAAAGGCAGTCATCCCCCTCTCATTTGGATACACCTTCAAACACACAACTCACAGCATAAGCATCATATAGAGAGAGAGAACCGCACAACTAACAGCTCGACCTGTGGTTCGGTGCCGGTTTCCATACGAGCCACTCTGAGATAGAAGTTGTACATTGGGAACAAAGTCCCGAAACCAGAAATCTTTAAAGGTGGTTCGGGAAATATTGTTTAAGAAAAACTGCTCAGCAGTTGCCTCTTCTTTTAATTTTCCTGTTATTTATTTTTCAGTCCTTTACTTTCTGTCCATTTTATTTCAGTACCGTTTCATTTCTGTAATTTACTTTTCTGTACTGTTTCTTTTCTGTATTTACATTTCAGTACTGTTTACTTTCAGTCTTTCGATTCTGTAATTTACTTTTCAGTTCTGTAATTTCCAGTATTTACAAAACCAGTCCGGCAGTTTTTTATTTGTTTAAAACCAGTCCGGTAGTGTTTTATTTGTTTAAAACCAGTCCGGCAGTTTGTTTAAAACCAGTCCGGCAGTTTATTTAAAACCAGTCCGGCAGTTTGTTAAAACCAGTCCGGCAATTTGTTTAAAACCAGTCCGGCAGTTTCTTTGTTAAACCAGTCCGGCAGTTTCTTTATAACAGTCCGGCAGTTTCTTTATTACAGTCCAGCAGTTTTATTTATTTGTTGAGTCAGGAATTGTAATTTATATTCCAATTGTGAGAAATAAAATTGTTATTTCCATTGCAGTCCTTTGTCTTTTACATTATTGTCTTTCAATTATTGTATTCGAAATAGTATCAAAACCAACACGTTATTTCGCGAACTATAACCCGTTTTTTAAAACAATGGATTTTATTACGCATTTGTAATTGTGCTGTTTCTTCTTCCTATGTTTCTTGTTGCTTTACAAACTATGTTGCTCTTCATGAGATAAACGTTTTGCCTTTCAGAGACTTAATGTACTTAAAAGTGATTCAGTTTCTTCCCCTTCACTTTAAAATGGAGTATTAAAGTTGGGGTAATTCTTGAAATTGTATTGTAAGATAACGTTCTATAGTATTAAGTGTGAAAGGTATTCTGTTTATACGTGCGAACAAATCTCACGACTGACTTAATGTTACTTTTAGGAAACGGAACAGCTCCAAACTGCATTGGAAAAAGAACTCTTCAAAATTGAGGTGTGGTCCTCTTTTTATTTTGTGATACACTGTCTAGAATGTTTGTAACGGATTTATAGTAATTCTCTCCAAGAGTTGCATCTTGTAAGTATATTTGGGTTCCAGCTATAACGCCGGAAAAATTTGCCGTGCTTTGTCAGTGTAAAAGGCCACTTTTCACTGTTCATTTCTAATTCTCTTATCCTGTTGTTAAATAATTCATTATATACTTGTATAAGCTATGCAATATATTCTGGAATCGCTAGGATTCAAAAAAAGGCAGCAATAAATATGCATAAGTTATAACTATCAGCGAAGTTCATATGCTCTTCCTCTTTTGTGTTGATATTTTGGTTGACATGTTTGAACTTCAATTCACTCGTTACCAAATAACATTAACATATCTATAAATAATACCTGAAAGTATTCTTTAAAACCCTCATCATAAATTATACTTGTATACATAAAAAGTGGGCCCAATATGGCATGACAATGCAAATCGTTTCGGGAACTTAACTTTTCTTGAGGGATTTTTAGCCTTTATTTATAATTTTATGTCGGGAATCTGCTTTATACTGGTCAACAAATTCACAAAAGTTTTTACATCTCGCACAATAGTTTATGGCATAAGCCAAGCTTTTTAACAGTACATGACTTTCTGACTAGAAGAAAATGAGTTGTGAATTTGTAACAAACTCGGACTCTCCATCCAAAACTCAAGTTTTAGAATCGTGTGATATCTAGTGTGAATTGGTTCTTGACTTGGCAATTTAAATTTTTGTGCAGAAACAATATCAGTCAAATCATCGTGTGTCATCTCCAGTTGGTGACCCCCAGGAGGCAAATACAAAGTCCGAATCAGATCATCTTACTATACCAAATGACGGGACTGATGTTTGGGAAATTGATTCTCAGCTTTTGAAATACGAGAAGGAAATTGCATCAGGGTCATATGGTGATCTGTAAGTTTGACAATTTTGTTGATGGTTATTTTGTAATTAATTTCAATATTTTTGACCTTTTCACTCTTAAATTTGTAGATATAAAGGTTCATACTGTAGCCAGGAAGTAGCTATCAAAGTCCTAAAGCCTGAGCGTTTAGATTCAGATTTGCAGAACGAATTTGCACGAGAAGTGTATATAATGAGGTTTGTGAAAGCCTTATATTTGACAAAAAAGTAGATGTCATGTTTGTATGATCCCAGTTTGATGATTTTCTTCTTTCTTTTAGAATCTATTTTGGAACATGTCTTTATACCGGGTAGAAAGAATAAGAAAAAGCTTTTTAAATCATTTGTAGGCAGTTTTTTTCTTATCTAATAGGATGTCATTGTTTTTAGGGAGTATTTCGCTTGCAGGAAATATTGATGCAAATGTTGATTCATTCAATAGCATTAACATTCTAAATGTTCACTCTTACAGAAAAGTTCGCCACAAGAATGTTGTACAATTTATCGGCGCATGTACCAAGCCTCCAACTTTATGCATTGTTACAGGTATCAGCCAACATATCTATTTATGCCTCTCAAGTTTTGGTTGTAAGTTTTAACTCTTTGCATGATATCGTTTTGGTTGCAGAATTTATGTCTGGTGGGAGTGTTTACGATTATCTTCACAAGCAAAAGGGGAGTTTTAAACTACCAGCATTACTAAAAGTGGCAATTGATATATCAAAGGGTATGAACTATCTTCACCAAAATAACATTATTCACAGAGATCTGAAGGCTCCCAATCTCCTAATGGATGAAAATGACGTAAGATGCTTTTATAACGTTTCTTAATATCATATAGTTAGAGAGTACACTTACCTTTGCTTGGTTAAGGATGTGTGTAATTAATTGCCCAAACTAGTTCTCTTTGAGCAGCTCGGTGAATATTTGAATTTATTTAAGTAAAATTAATGGATTTTCAGATGTCACCGTGAACCTATCCAGTGTAACGTTGCTGACATTAAGAACTACTGGTTGTAAAAACAAAACCTACTGAATGTGGGAATTGTAACTGTCAGATAGATAGATGCAATCGTTTCGTCTTTTAAAGGTAGCCGGGAGCCCGAGCCATTTTTACCTATTCAGTTATTTGTTTGTCAAAAATACACCCTGAGAATCAGATTTTGAATGGGATTTGGAGAGAAGTAAAGAACATAAGGGAAACTAGAACTGATACTTTACATATTTGTGGTCTTTAACACCATGGGATCGCATCAAAGATACGAGCTTGAATATTAGTCTTTATCCTTGAATCAAATAAGACTATTATCAAGACCTTCACTTAAAATAAAATTATGAGAGCCACTGGCTCACAATTATGCCTCTCTTTATAGTCTAAAAACCAGTTCCAGTTTTCTGAACCCACCTTGTAATGGTTTCTCGGATGTTCTGGTGCTGCTTGTAATAACTCAGGCCTTCACAGAAAAACTTAGATTAACCTTAGTTTTAAGAATTTACTAGGATGGGTCTTGACATTCATAGAACTTTATTTACAAATGTTCTAAAATAAAATTTCTATACTACTATTAGTTTTCCCATTTTCCAAGTATTCCGATTTCCTATTTTTCATTTTCTAGTTTTCAGAGTTGATGAAGTGAAATGATTTCTGGTTGTCATTTTTATTTATTCTTGTTGAAATGAGTATCGAGTATGGAAGCTTAGTTAGTTAAGAAGTTTATTATTGCATGCATTGAAGCTTCAGAAGAATTTCTTGCGGAAGATTATTTTTTCTATTCTACTACTGTTTTGCAGGTTGTAAAGGTTGCTGATTTTGGACTTGCCAGAGTGAAAACCCAAACAGGAGTTATGACAGCGGAAACCGGTACATACCGTTGGATGGCTCCTGAGGTGAATATTCTTTAGATCCATTTGTATTGGCCTTTTTATAGATTTAATTGATTTCACCTTATTTTCACTCCTTATACATATACCCCTATTACACCATCCTAGAGTGGTATTACGGCCTACTTTGCCTACTTCTAGTATAAGTGCCAGGTTCATTATGTAAGCTTAAATACAGGTCCATAACTATCATGTTAAGTTCGAAATTTCCAAAACCAAACATGACCATATGGTTCAGACATCAATTGTTGACCAATACGATAATAGACTTGGCAATTCTTTTCTTGTGATTTATGAGAAGTGAATAGTTTATGTACATTTATACCTTTCCCAAGAAAAATTGTTTCTCGTTCTCATTTGTTTTCAAATGATTTTCCATTTTCCTTGTGTTTTTTGTTTCCAACAAAGGTTATTGAGCACAAGCTTTATGATCACAAGGCGGATGTTTTCAGCTTCGGAATTGTTTTGTGGGAGTTATTGACTGGAAAGGTAGCATATCTAGCTAAGAATTATCATCAGGTTTATATCTTTTTCTTGTTTCTATATTTGACTATTGTCTTGTTTGGTTTGGCCAGCTTCCATATAATGATTTGACCCCATTACAAGCTGCTGTTGGAGTAGTGCAAAAGGTATATATCTATGTTCACGTTAATCTATCAAAGTTGTTTTTTATGTTACCAAAGTTTATATGTGCCAATTGCCATTGGGAGATAGGAAAAAGGTAAGTTGTTTGCTTGTAACGTGACACCAAAATATCGCTTCGGTGATTTGAGATTCCATCTAGCATGAGAATTTCCAGATAGAAACTGCATATGTTCTGAAATTTATGCTATTAATGTACTAGCATACAACCACCATACAAATAAGATTGAAATTGTAAACCATCTAACTGCAATATACAAATTAAATATGCAAATCCCAAATGATTTAGTTATTTGGTTTTGTTCTGTTTTTGAATTTAAATCCTATCTTTCTGAAATCGCTTATTATTTTTATGGACTCTCATTTCAGGGTTTAAGGCCTCCCATCCCGAAAAACACACTACCAAAACTTTCTGAGCTTCTTCAGAAATGCTGGCAGCAAGACCCATCATTAAGACCCGATTTCTCTGAAATTATTAATATCTTGAAGCAAATAACCAAGGAGGTATTTTCTCTTCTTCCCAACTATCTACTATCTTTCGCTCTTTAAATAAAATGATATAGAAGTCGTAGTTTCATATTTTTCTTTTCTCCCAATAAATTTGGTTGGTCATTTGCTCTAATTTATCGTTCGAATGGCAACATAAAGTAGTTTGACTGAATCCTGCAGTTGCATGCAGTACAACCCTACCTTCTCTTTTTGAAGACAAATACAACTATATCTTGATTAGAACTGAAATAGTGTTATGTTTAGAAAGACTTTTAAACATAAGAAAGAATTTTTATGCACACCCGAAGGAGATACAAGCAACAGGGAACTCTTTCCGTATAAATTGAGTAGTCAATTTAAACTTACAACAAAGATTGAAACAAACATACTTTGTTTGGGATCTGGATTCTGAACTATGTTCTACTATGATATGTGGACAGGTTAAGGACGATGAAGGGAAGGAAAAATCATCAGGCAGGTTTCTTTCTCTTCTAAGAAGGGGACATCACTGATACAAGAATCGTAAATATAAATAGAGATACAAGGAGCAAAATTTGAAAACTAGAGACCAACTCTTTCACCAGATCTGTACAGTGTTCTTCACTAAAGTAATGCATTAATGGTTCTCTCTCTTCATTTTTACCTTCTCTAGTACCAAATTTATATGAGAATATCAAGTTCATTCGTTTTACTGAACATTCCTTGTCTTTCCATTGGCCGCATACTTAACAATTGTTTCCTAGGCTAGCCTCTGATAAGTAGTAAAATCTCCAGAAAATCTAAGCAATAACCAATCAATAATTGTCTACTGCCGTTCTTGCTATTCTGCGACCTGCTTCTATCTGCTCTAGGGTACTAAATGGATAATTTGGGTCTGTTGTAGAGAAAACTGTATAAAAGACATCTATTCAAATGGGTAATTTGTGTCTATCGTTTGATATATATGCGAAATTATTGTTACCGGTGCATTGACAAGTAGGCTATTTTCAAACCACAATACTAAAGCAACAGAATATCTTCAAACTGCATTACTAATGATCAATCAGTAGATTTTTGCTTCTTGTTGTTTGGACTGTGATTTCTATTCAATTATCAACTGTAGTGGTGTTCAAAGTTGCATAGATTGATATATAACATGAGATACACTTCCATCTCAATAGCATAATAACGAAAAGCTAACGATTATTCAACATCGACTATAGGCTGAATCGGTAAGGGACGCTTACTTCTGGTTCCAAGCCTCAGGTTTTAGCAGATATAACTGATATTTATGCAAAAACCTTACGAGTAGGCTAGATAAATAAATAAGATCTAGATAAATAAATCGGTAAGGGACGCTTACTTCTGGATATTTTCTAAATGATTACTGTTTTTCTAGTTAAATAAATAAGATCTAGATATGTCTCCCAACTTAAAACGACAAAAAAAGGCTTGTGCTTGAGAACCAAAAGCGTACAATAGAGATGGAAAATTAAAAGGTGTTCATCGAGCAAAATCTGTATAACTGTACATCCAGCATTGCTAGCTCAGTTTCGTCTTTCGAAGATCCGGGATTCGGCTCGTTTCTTCGGAGTAAATGTTGGCTTGGTTTCATCTATCTAGAACCAGTGTTTTGGTCCCGTTTATATTAACTGATTCATCCTATTCCTTCCTTAGGCCATAACCTTTTTTTAAAAACCCTTTCAGGTTATCAGGTTGGGACGTTCAAGCATATACAAAATTTTCACATGAACTAAAATTTTGACGACATTTTTACTTAAGGTCCCATGGAAAAACCTGAGTATAAATATTCTTTTCGGTCATACTCTTGTTGTTTCTAAATTTGTTAGCCACGGTATTCAAGTTCCTCATATAATAATTTTTTTTTATCTTGGCAAAATACCAGGCTTAGCCCCCTTTGTCTATCATGCCATACTATTTTTTTTATCAATTTTTGTCTAATTATAACTTCCTTTTCTTTTCTTTTGGCTTGAAGATTCAAGGTACGTCATGGTCAAGTTTGAAATAACGAATATTAATGATGGCAAGAAATTAGTCATTACATCTCATTGTAAAATGACATCAATTATTACTTCTGGTTTAGGCATGCTCTACCTCGACTACCATTGGAATATATTCAGAAAATTAAGGAATGGAGGCACAAAGATTACAAGGATAATAAACATTTCTTATTGTTGTCGTCTCATGCTGCGACATCTTGTGATAATCGCTCGTTCAATACTCTTGGTCGAAGAACTATTTCTGGAGAAACGAAATGGGATCCGAATGTGAATGTAGTAAAAAAGTTTTGTTGCGTACCAAAATATTGGGAGTGGCTTGAGTATGTTCTCGGGCACAAGTGTGTTCCTTTACAAGATTATGTTCTCGGGCGCAAGTGTGTTCCTTTACAAGATTCTATACTTTATGATGGTGTATACGGTATATGCATGACTTTTTACTGATGACAAAGATGTGAATATTTTTCGAGCATTTTGCAAAGCCTAGTGCTCGGACACCAATTCACTTTACAATTTTGTGGGAGAAGTATCAATGATTATTTGGGACTTGCATGTGAACGGTGGACTTCCAATTGTTAGAATGATTTATATCGAAGTTATTACATATTTCAATGAGCTGAGCACCAAAGATAAAGTTAATAATGACACCATACCGTCTAGCTGCTAAATCTTACTTTATGCATTTCATAAGTGCAGGTTTGTTTAGGATATAAGAATTGTTATAATATTATTAATATCGTGTGATCCATGTTATAACTTATTTGTTTACATAAATTCATTCGGTATTATATAAGGGATAAGTATCCGGGTAAATTTTGAATTGCTAGCTTATCTACAACTTAATTAAGGATTGATTCATTAAACTAAAACTAATTAAGTATTGGTCAATTTACCTTTACTAACCAATAATAAAAATGTAAAAAATAAGAAAAAATGTAAAAAAATCCATAAAATAAAAATGAAAATGAAAAAAAAACTTTAAAGAGGCAAAACCCCTAAAAAAACATGAATAAAATTTTAAAAATCCCAAAAAAAAAAAAAAAAAGCAGTCCAAGTTATCTTAATTCATTTCATTTTAACTCATTTTAAAAAAAGTCTGAGTCATTTTAACTCATTGTAAAAATAATCTTAGTCGATTTAAATCATTTTAAAAACAATCTGAGTCGTTTTAAGTCATTTTAAAAGCAGTACGAGTTGTTTTAATTCATTTTAAAAACAGTCTAAGTCGTTTTAAGTCATTTTAAAACAGTCCGAGTCGTTTCAAGTCATTTTAAAATAGTCTAAGTAGTTTTGATTCATTTTAAAAACAGTCTAAATCGTTTTGAGTCATTTTAAAAACAGTTTGAGTAATTTTAAAAACAGTCTAAGTTTTTTTAAGTCATTTTAAAAATATTCTGAGTAATTTTAAAAATAACCTGAGTCATTTTATGTCATTTTAAAACCAATCCGAGTCGTTTTAAGTCATTTTAAAAAAAAGTCTGAGTCGTTTTAACTCATTTTAAAAACAGCCTGGGTCGTTTTAAGTCATTTTAAAATCAATCTGAGTCGTTTTAACACATTTTAAAAATAGTGTGAGTCGTTTTAAGTAATTTTAAAAACAATTTGAGTCGTTTTAATTGCTTTTAAAAATAGTATGAGTCATTTTAACTTATTTTAAAAATAGTCTGAGTCGTTTTAAGTCATTTTAAAAACAGTCTAAGTCGTTTTAAGTCATTTTTAAAACAGTCTGAGTCATTTTAAGTTATTTTAAAAAAGTGTGAGTAATTTTAAAAACAGACTGGGTCGTTTTAAATCATTTTAAAAATAGACTGGGTCGTTTTAATTCATTTTAAAAACAGTTTGAGTCATTTTTAGTCATTTTAAAAACAGTTTGAGTCATTTTCAGTCATTTTAAAAACAGTGTGAGTAATTTAGAAATAATGTGAGTAATTTTAAAAGCAGTATGGCTATTTCGAGTCATTTTTAAAAACAGTCTGAGTCATTTTAAAAGCAGTCTAATCCATTTTAAATCATTCTAAAAACAATCTGAGTCATTTTAAGTAATTTTAAAAACAGTCAGAGTTATTTAAAAACAGTTTGAGTTATATTTAAATCATTTGAAAACAGTATGAGTCATTTTGATAAGTTTAAAAACAGTTTGAGTCATTTTAAAAAACAGATCGAATAATTTTAAAAACATTGACTCATTTTTAAGTCATTTGAAGTCATTTTGAGTCATTTGAAAACAATTGCAAGTTATTTTAAAGTTTTTAACATTTTTTGGACTTTTCGGCTTTTTCCGACTTTTTCAAAAAAAAAAATTTTTTTTTGTGATTTTGGATTTTTGGATTTTTGGAATTTTCTTGGTTTTTTTAATTTCTTTTACCATTTTTCGGATTTTTTTTGGTTTCCTAACTTTTTTGAACGTTTTTTTATATTTTTTTTGTGATTTTGGATTTTTCTTGGTTTTTTTTTTCTTTTTACAATTTTTTGGGTTTTTTTCGGGTTCCCGACTTTTTAAACGTTTTTTCATTGTTTTGTGATTTTGGATTTTTTTTTAGGGTTTTTTTTTTTAACTTTTTACCAATTTTGGGTTTTTTCGGGTTTCTGATTTTTTTGAATTTTTTTTCATTTTTTTTGTGATTTTTTTTTGGAAATTTTCTTGGTTTTTTAGCATTTTTTCGGGTCCCCGGCTTTTTTTAAAGATTTTTTCAGTTTTTTTTGTATTTTGATCGACTTATAACTTACGCATCAACACTCAAACTATACTTCATCCGTTCTCATTTAATTGTCCAGAACGAAACTACGTTTAATTTTGATCGACTTATAACTTGTATCAAATTTGTCGAAATGCATTTTTTTAAAATTTAATCATAAAATTTAATATTTGAACTATATGATCAACTTTTGAAAAATTTCATTTTAGCAATTTTGATACAAGTTCTTGACCGGTCAAAATTACACGTAGTTGTGTAGTAGATAATTAAATAGTAACAGATGGAGTATTTCCTAAATTTTAAGCTTTTGTCACCAAAAATACCCTTGCATTAGTTTCACTTTCCTTAAAATTTGAGATATGTAAATTTCACCCTCTTTTAAAGGAACCTTCACCATTTCTTAGAAATCAAATATTGCATTTTAATTTGTATAAAGTTAATATAACTCATATAAAAGTGAAAAAAATATTTGAATGAAAGACTAAATTAATGAAAAGTAATGATATATAGTTATGATAGTGAAATTGATAACCAAGTTGAAAAATATATAAAGTTAAGTGACTCCTCAAAATCAGTAAAAATGAACTTATTAGTTTATATCTAGAGAAAAACTTAAGGCCACTGATACAGTTGCTCTAAGGGCTGTACATAAGGGTTTGAAAAAAAAGGAAATTGAATTTATTGTCATTTTCTTTGTTTCTTTGTATGTTTGAACCGAAATTCTATAAGAACGACGCTATCAAAGGTCTATAATATACCCTAATAAACGATCCTCTCTCTCTTTGGGAACTTTTTAATCTTGATTCTGTAGAGGCTAAGATGAAAGCGGTTGCTTACCAAGCTGGTACCCGCTCATCTCGATGTTTTTAAGCAGTTTTTGTCAAGAATCTCTACTTTTTTCCTTCAAACGAGGAGAAAAGACTCCTTGAGCCTTTCAATATCGTTTTATTTTTAAAAAGCTATAAACATTTTAAAGGAAACATAAAGTTGATGGGGAAATTAAATGACTGGTTTAACCTTCAGCCCTAGTTTTTTTTTTTTTTTTTTTTTTGTAGAAATATTATGAGATTTTCTTTTACTTCCTGAAATTGCATATTTGTTCTCTGGATGTTGATTTTTTGCTCTCCATCAGGATATTTGAAACTGTTCAGGAGTTTTGATAAAGATAGACGAATACAACATCGATGAGAATTGGTGTCAAACTGGATCAGGACACGGGTTATTATTCATTGCATTTCTTTAATTTGGAGGGTTTTTAAAACCTTAACCTGGGTAAGATAGAATAAATCCTTTATTTTGTCTTTGCTTATAGTATTGTTTGTCATTTTTTTCTTTCTTTTAGTAACAGATTTGGTATATTTCTTCTTTGTGGGGTCTTCCCTCATTTTTTATTTTCCAATAAATAAAGTAAAAAATGGATTTTCCCCACCAATTAAATTTTAAAAATGTATATTTATAATTTCTTTTTATGTGACCATCACATGCCTAACCCCCTCCCCAATGGAGTATTTTGAAAGCATGGCTAGGCAGTTCGATCTAATTTATCAAGTATAAGATCTTTTTAATAAAGCTTAAGAGTGAGAGGATGGGTGTTCAAACTTCAAACAGTTATATATCCTTGTTACTGTCTAAATAGCTACTAGTTTTTTCTATCCGTCTCTGTCTCGATAGCGGCAATTATTGACTACTAATCAGATTCATTTCACCAATGGCCGTGTCCCCAACTCAGGCTGGTATGCAAATTGGTCGTGTCCCACATCTCAATTGATGGGCTGTTGTTGCTAAAGCGGGTGGTGACAAATGGAAGTCAATGTCTGATGCTGAGAAAGCTCCATTCCAGGATAAGGCAGATAAGCGCAAGAAAGATTACGAGAAAACCATTGCAGCCTACAACAAGAAACAGACCCAGGGCGGTGTGGATGATGATGAGGAGACTGACAAATCCCAGTCAGAGGTCCATGATGAGGATGATGTGGAGGAAGGCAGTGAAGAGGAAGAAGAAGAAGACTAGAAATTAAAGCTCATATGCTGGTTACTGTTATGTTCAGTAGTTATCATTTTAACCTCGTTAGGATTCTCGTTCAGTTTGAGTTTATTGTACTTTATGCTATCATCTTGTTTTTAATTTGGGAAATGACACTTATTAGGGTTCGGTATAACTTATCTTTCATCTATTGCAACAAGAAACCCTTTATTTGTGTTAAAAAAATAAAAAAAATGTAGGAGCTCTTCATTTTCTCTCGTGTGTATCAGAATAGCACTACAGGTGTTATTTAGGTGCCCTAATATGGAAATTTTTTCTTCTTCAAGACCAAAACAAATACTTAAGCTTCTACTCGTGTAATTGGTTGTCTTTGAATTAAATTCACAAGGTTCATTAGTTCGTGAAACTACTCTATTAATAATAAGCAACTATATCACATTCACCGATTCACACCGCCTAAATTCACCAAAATAGGGGGAAATCTATGATTAGAGTCACTAACGAGCGTAGACGTTTTTTCTCAAATACATTGAACTTGGACCATTTGCTTCTCTTAATTAATCAAACATGGATGACTTAATATTCAGCTGACTCACTGACAAGAATTCAATAAAAAATCTGGTATGCATGTTTTTTATATAATATTTAGATTAATAAAATAGGGATGAAAAACCCCACAAAATACCAAATATAACAGAGGCAGTACGAATTCGAAAAGAAATATAACTTAACAGACTTGATAGAAAGAAATAAAAACTTGCGGGCTAAAGAAGCAAAAACTCTAAAAAGTATCTGCTTGTCCGTGTGCCACGTTACATTCATCACCTCTTCCGTTTCCCGATTCCCAACAAATGGAGATTCAGTCTTCTCTTTTCAAATCCCAGTAAGTCTTCACCACCCATCTTCAAAAGCAAGGAAAATCTCTTATATCATCAGAAATAACCAATCCATTTCTCCTCCCATACACTATCTGCTCCTTTATTAGCCTTTTTCAACACATGCATTGCCAGATAAGTTCTTCCTTTTAAGAGTTCTTTAATTTTGTAGATAATATAGGATATACTCCATGAATGCTTTAATTTTCAACACATGTATTATGTGGATTAGCTGAACAGAATCACTTTCAATACATATAGAACCTACTCGAACTAAAGTAATCCCCTAATTATAGATTGTTTGGGCTTCAATTTTTTATATCAAAACTTCCTTGAAAATAATCACAAAACCCTTTAATAAAATTACCTTTATTATCTCTGATCAATCCTCCAATACGCGTTTTAAATTCATTGTTGTAGAAACAACCATCTGTATTAATTTTTAGATAATCTTGAAGGGGACATAACCATTTAACATTCTTTAATTTCTTCTGACTTGGTGAAATTCTTAGAAAAAGTACATCCTTTTGGACATAAAGATCAACCAGATAACAAATATTAGAAATAATATACGTACCTCTCATCTCCACTTCTTCATAAATACACAAGCATCTTGCTTTCCAAATGGACCAGACTATAAAGCAAGGCAAAATCTTGCATAGTTTTCAAAACATTTTAGAGTCTGTCTTGCTAGATTGTGACCACCAAGAGATAATTTTACCTGTAACTGTACCACTGCTATTTATAATAATTCCGGTGAAAATTTCAAAAAAAAATTCCAAACTTCGTTGACTATAATTCCAGTAGCTAAGAGATGATTCAAAGTTTCCTCTTGTTTTTTTGTAGCACCAACAAATAGAAGCAAGTTAAATTCTAAATTTTTTGATTTGAGAGTCAACATAAATTGCACCATAATTCATTCTCCATACAAAAAAAAGATGTTCAAAGGTATAATTTTATCACAACACAAATTACTTGACCAGCTATGGTTATATTTATCTCTAATTAATTTCCAACCTGTCTTTAATTTAAAATCCCCTTTGTGAGTATTCTTCCAAATAACTTCATCTTCTTTATCATTAAGCTCAATTTCTTTTGTAAAATGCACCCTAAAAGCAGGAGGAATATTAGCATTTATCTTATTTTTGTCCCATTTATTAGCAGTACAGAAGTCTTTTGTTTTGCACTTATTACTGATAGTGGGATCTTTTGAGTGACCAAGCCCAGTCCTATAAGATTCACCAGAATATTGCCTTTGCCTATTAACCCTTGGGTGCGATTTTCAGCATATTTTTATTTTTTGTATTCTGGTCCAAGTAATTGGAGCCCTTTTTATTTAGTAAGTCATTATCATGTTTTTTTACCACAATACTTGTTAGTCATGAAAATAGACCGCAAACTCTTTTTAGTTCTGAATTTACACAAGAGCTTAATGTAAAATGCTAAATGATATTTTCAAAGCTTCTCAATCCTACCACCTTCTTTAATAGGTCTATAATTTTTTTTCCATCTAATCCAATGATACTTATTTTTACCATCATGCTGACCCCAAAGAAAATTAGCAAATATTTGATCAATTTTTCTAATGACCAATTTAGGAGGATTAATAGCAGAAAAAGTATAAACTGGTATTGATTGAAGAACATGTCTGATAAGTAATAATTTACCTCTCATATATAGTAAGAGTCTGAGATTTCCATGTAGCTATCTTTCTTCTAAATTTGAGAATAAGTTCATGAAAGAGAATACATTTTTTGCGACAAGAATATAGCTGACAACCCATGTACTTAAAAATTATAACAGTCTCTTCAATTTGGTATTTTTCATCGAAACTTTATTACTATTCAATTAAGAACTAAGCAGTTTGGTTTGTTTATTCCACTTCTATTTGAATAAACCTGAGGTTATTTTGCTATTTGCTTAATTTCTTATTTGCTTTTATATTTTGATTTTTGTAGTGCTAATCTAACACAAGGCCTTTTTTGAACTAGTTAGAATATTTTATTAAATAAAAAAATATCTATTTTATATATGTTTAAATTTAATGGAAATGGGATATTTTTTTGTATATTGTTTTATTTTCGAAAATTCGATGGCTTCTTCCTAGAAATACCCATGATATTTTTTATATATTCTTTTTGATATTCAACAACACTTTTTGAGAAATAAGCAAAAAATTTATCAATGCTAATCTCTTGCTCAAAATCTTTATTATACATCTCCAAGACCTTATTTACCTATCTCACTGAGTTTTTATTTACGGCACTAAAAATAATAAGATCATCAGCAAAGGCCATGTGGCTAATTAAAGGACCACCAATGTGACTTTTGAAGTGCTTCCAATGTTTTTTACAAGATAAAACATTTAAATTTTTGATAAGTATTTCTGAACACATAATAAACAAGCTTGCTGGAAAAGGATCCACTTGTCTAAGAGCATTTGTAGGAGCAAAATAACTAGTAGGAAACCCATTAACTGTTATAGAAATATTGTTCCTAGAAACCAATCTCTAAGTTCTATCAATCCAACATTCAGTCAAGCTCATTTTCCTCATAATAGCCATAATAAATTGCCAGGATAGCTTATCATAAGGTTTTTTCATGTATAATTTTAAAGTCAGGTTTTACCCACTATTTTTTCTATTCATAGTTTCAATAAACTCTTGGGCCAGTAAAATATTATCAATAATATTTCTATTCTTCACAAACCCACTTTAATTTTTTAAAATAATTTTAGGAAGAACTTGGGCTAATCTAGGGGTTTTCCTTTTGTGCAGTCAATCAATTGAACGGCACAAAATCTCGTTTTCAAAATTAAATATTCAATTGTTATTTTTTTTTCAAATTTTGATTAATAATTAAATTTAGGGTAGTATCTACTAGGTTTCTATATTTTTATTTGTGTTTTTATTGTGTTGTAATTTTATTTTATTTTATTAAATCATAATTTGTCTAATATATAATAAAAATTGAAAAATTAAATTAGTTATTGAAAATATATTATCTAACCTTCTATTTTTTAATCTAATGGTTGTAAAAGTGACTGTATATTGTACAGTCTAAGTCAATGACTGCACAAAATGGGAACCCCTAATCTAATGGCCATTATTTTTGCAATAACTTTATTACAAAAGGTGCAAAGACTTAGTTTAAATTCTGAGAAGTTATTAGGGTTGTTACTTTTTGGAATCAAGACAATCAGTGTATACGACATAGCTTTAGGAATAAGAGAGCCACTAAAAAAATTCTTTACAAATTTGATTACATCTTGACCAATAATATCCTATACTGAAGTGAAAATAACCCATTGCATCCATCTAGTTTTATTCAAACCCCAAACTGCTGCTTTGACTTCATCTTTCTCAATCTCTTTGTCTAACAGAAAGTTCTCTTCTTCATTTAAAATAATAAGAGAATGTCCAAACTTTTATACTCAAAATTGTGGCTACTGTTATTAGCTAATAAGGATGTAAAGTAGCTAATAGCTTCATTTTCAATATCAGTCTTGTCTATAATAATATTACCATTATCATTAATAAACCTTTTTTTTCCTTTTCCTTTTAACAACCCCATGAAATTTTTTAGAGTTCACTTCACCCTCCAATGCCCACTTTAAGTTGGCTTTTTTAGTCCAAAAATCATCCTCTATTTTTAATCTATACTTTAAATTAGCTTTAGCTTTAGCTTCAACAATTTTGGTTTTATTCTCCATGGAGGGATATGTTTCAAAATGAAATTCTCTTTTTTTAACGTCACATTCAGCTTCTTTAACTTTTTTGAATAAGTTTTCAAATTTAGCTTTATTCCGGCTGATAAGCTTTTTCCTCAAAATTTTAAATTATTAACCAAACCATACAGTGCATTACTTTTATAATAAGGTTTCCAAACTTTTTCCACCAAAAAATAATATTCTGATTGATCAGTACAAAATTTTGAAAGATGAATCTTTTAGGATTATTGTCAAATTTAGTGTTAAAGGTGATCAACAAACGCCTGTGATCAGATTCAGTCCTTCTGATATGCTCCAAAGAAACAATTTGGGAAAGATCTAGGCAAGATTTATTAACCAAAATTTGATCAATTATTTGCAAAATAGAATTAATACATTTTTTTTTATTCCACCAGGTCAACTCTTGGGCTTCAATATCATCAATACAGTTCAGGTCATCTTGAGCATATCTCATATTAATAGTATTACCCCCCACTCTATCATCTTCTTTAGAAATTCCATTGAAATCTCCTCCAAAATCCAGTGATCATTGTTGTAATTAGGTCTCAGAAAGGACAAATATAGTACATTTAGCATAGATAGCTGTGAGGATAATAGGCTTACTTAAATAATTTGCAGAGACTTTAACATTTAAACATTGATTATTTTGATTAATCAATTCAATATCCAGATGAATCTTGTAGAACACCTAAATTTTGTTGTCATTTTGAGCAATGGCTAAATCAAACCCTAGCTTCCTTTTGATCTTTTCCAACTTATTAACACAAACCATAGGTTCCAAAAAGACTAAAAGAACTAATTTGTGTAACTTGCATAAACATTTAATCCTCCTTGTAGTGGCTGAATTACCAATACCTCTAACATTACAGAAAAGTGCATTAATCATTTAACACCCTTATTACCCACTACATTAGAGGGTCTAAGTAACATGTTTGATCTCAATTCGATAGTCTATAATTAAGTTGGCGGAGCTTGTCACGTGGGTAGCTGATTTGGGTATTTATTTTGCTTGATTATCTATGTTTGGCCTTTTTCATATATGTACTTTTTAGTATTGTGCGATTATTGCCACTACATTTTGGATTATGGCCTTTCGATCTTGGTTTAGGAGGGAGTGTATTGCAGTCATTTGCAGTTGTTGGATTGGTATTTTGGGTCACTGGTCTCGGCTGGCTTATTCTTTGATTGAGTTTATTAGTATGCTGACACCCCGATTGTGTTATCTTAAGCGGTTGAGTAGACCATTTTAAACCTTTCGTGTACTTGCAACTAATACGTGGATTATCTAAACCTTCTAAAAGAGGTGTCTCAATTCCTTTTTCAATTGGATTTTCCTCCAATGTATTTTCTGTGATCATTTCCCCTTCCTCAATATCTTCATAATCTACATTTCATTCATTTAATCCCAATATAATATATATTTTTTTGGTTACCAGCTCTTTAGGTATTTCTTCATCTACTATAATAACATTTTACTTATTTTTCCCACTTTTTGTCCCTTTATCAAGATTCAATTTTTCACCCTTGTCTTATTTCGTTTTTTCTTATGATTTTACAGGAGCACCAAACGTATTATTCACCCAATCGTTTGTACTTTGTTATTTTCTAGTAATTTTTGTTAATTTGGTGAGGTTGAGAGGGCTTATTGGTATTGTATAATTTGGCATGTTGCTCTTTTTCTTTCCCATTTGCGTTTCACCCCTAGTTGTTTCTCCCTTTATCTTCTTTATTTTCATTTGTGTTTGAATTAGCTCCCTTATTGTCATTTTCTTTGAATTTGTTAACCTTTTCTTCATGACCTTGTTTGCAACAATAATAGCAGTATTTAGGAAGATCTTCATAATCACAGTATTGCCAGAACCCTTTATATTCAATAATATCTCCATTTTCGATTCTTACACATTCGACAAGTTCCTTATTTAGGTCAATTTCCACACAAACTAGAGCTATACCAGGTCTAGATAACTTACCAGTAGGTTCATAAGCTTTTAGCAGATTACCAAAAGCTTTGGTTATAGAAAAAATGCTAGACATGTTGTATAGATGAATAGGAAACTTAGAAAGGGTAATCCAAACTGGCACTATAGTAGATTCAATTTCAGGATTAAATTCATAACACCATCTAAAGGTTCTCATTGGATTGTTTTCTATATAGCAGATCTTTTTACCATATTCTTTGAAAATCCTCTTCATGAAAGCATCTAATCAAAATATGTTTCGCGTCCCAAACTCCAATTTGATAAGCAGTTTTAAGCCAACCTTACAGAAGAATTTTTAATAATTTCAACATTAGGTCAACCATGAGAAAACTTACCCACGATTGTTTATTTAAGAGATAATTAAGGATTGGCACATCCAAAATTTTGCGAGTATTTACCCTTTATTTAAATGGTTCCGATAGCACTTCGACATCTTTCATGCTGAATTAAATGATAAGCTCTTTCTTACATGATCCAATCTCTTTTAGATCTATTTTAATCTTGTGAGCCTGCGAGCTAAAAATACTCGCAAAAGACTTGGTAGGCTTAGGATCATGTGGCATAAGCTGCGCACTTGACGTATCCGATTGGTTTTTGTCTCTCTCCGATGAGAGATTTGCATGGTTAGCCATGAGACGGGGCGTGGTTAGGTTTTAATCGTCTTTTATTTCTATCTCTCTCTCTAAATGTATTTTTGAAAATCTGGTATACATGAGTGTACATGAATTAGAAACTTATTACTACTCGTGAACCCCCAAAGTCTTAATTTTCTCAATTCCGCTCTACAAACTTTCGACATAACCAAACATTATTGCTTTAAATAGATCAATGTTTACATCAAATTATCAACCATAAATGGAAAATTATTAATAGCTAATTTGCCTCTATATTAGTTGTATTTTAGTTCTTGTTCTTCTTTATTTTCGTTAACTATTATTCATAAACTCATTATGAATCTATTTGCACAATGAAATACTTTCTAAACCAATTAGGAGACAACTTTCTAATTCCATTGATCAACAAGGAATCCATTCAGGAATTGTTTCCTAACTAATAATCCCTTAATCCTTGGTCAACAAGTAATCGTACTAAGGAATTATTTTCTAAGCTTCTAGCAGGATACACCCGTATTATCGATTCCTCTTTTAGAAACTTAAACTCCCATTTAAGTTATAAACGGAGCTGAGAGAACTCGATGGATCACTCGTCTTTGGTGTCGCAAGGTCCTTCTTCATCCGAATCTTCTTCCCCGTCTTCATCCTCGGAATCTGGTGTTATCTTATTCGATTCATATGAATAAGATTCATTCTTTTCCTTCTTTAGAATGAATTCAGCAAAACTCGTAAGAATTGTACCCGTCGATGCCAATTTCTTCTTGACTGAATCAAGCCAATTTTTGTCATCTGTTTTATACATCCTCTTTATTCTTGTTTTCCTATACTTAACCTTTCATAGTCTATTGTATTGCGATAGAGTTAGGACCATGCACAACATGAACCCTTGTAAAATAGATACGCTCTGATACCAACTTGATACAAATAAACTGGGCAAGAACTATCGTTTGTGGAATTAACGAAAGTAAAGACAAACAAGAAAAGAAATCCGAATAAATATATCTTCTCTTAATATTGAAGCAAAGAGAACTACAATAAAGCACACTCTCTCTCTACAATATCTCTCTAGAGCTACACAATTCGTATGCTCTCAATGTTTACTATGTCTAGTTAAAATGTAAACATATACTAAAACACAATAACCGGTATTAAGTTTTCTCTATCTCTCTATACTTAGACCCAGGCTAAGCATATTTCGAAACAATATAACTCGTACTGTTTTCTCTATATTTATAGAATTAACATCAACCCCTTTATCTATATGTTAGCTATTAGTTCTAAACTTATTATGAATCTATTTCGACAATGAAATACTTCCTAAACCAATTATGAGACAACTTCCCAAACCAATTAGGAGACAACTTCCCAATTCCCTTAATCAATAAGGAATCCATTAAGAAATTGTTTCTTAACTAATAATCTCTTAATACTTGGTCAACAAGTAATCCTACTAATCCTACTAAAGAATTATTTCATAACCTTCTAGAAGGATACACCCGTATTAGGGAGACTTCTAAGTTAGTCATTCTTTATATATTGATAATTCAAAAAAAAAAATAGTGATAATTCGTTAAGGACAACCAAGTTAGCCATTCAACAACTTCTAAGCCCTAAACAAAAGTAAATGTTATAATGTACAAGAAAGTGAGATATAATGAGACAATGATTTTTACAGTAGTTGTCACTGTGAAGCTATAATTAAGGTGAGCTATAAATATTCAAGACTCTCTCTAGCCATTTCAAACAGGGAGATTCGTTAATTAGTACATAGTTAATTAGTACATAAAAAGAGACATAATCTATAGAAATCCGAATTTTTAAATGTCTTTTAAATTTGATACATATGTAAATTTATTAGACTAGAATAACCTTAATTTTCATTAAACATCATCATTTATAAATATTTCTTCGAATTTTTCATAAACCAGTCCCTAATATTACCATATTTTGTCTCTCTCAATAAATCACTCAACAAATTAAAACTTCATATCTACAACAATGGTGGAAAAATAATGTAGCATCATTCCAACCTCTTATTTAAAATTTGATAAATATAATTTAGCATCAAAATTAAAAATAAAGAGTAAAAATAAGCAACATCATGTACCATTTGTAGTATCATCATGTAACATTTGTATTAGCATCATTATCATATATAGCAGCATCATATAACATTTGTAGTAGCATCAGATTTAATAAGAAATAGTAAAAATAAGTAGCATCATGTAGCATTTCTTTGTAATTAGTTATTAGAACATAAAAACGTAGTTAATTTACCAAAAACTCACATTTTCAACTCATATAAAAGGGAGTAAGATTGACAAGTATGTTTCTCAACTCATAAAAATGATTTGATTAAGTCATGATTATGTTAAGTTTTAAATCCTCCATTTGGTGTAAGTTTTATTGAATATGAGATGAGGGTGGATTTTTCCACTGCAATTTATCTGTTTCCACGCTCAAACTGTGAAATTTTTTTCCGAACCGTAAGTCAAACTTACGGTTTGACTTTTGGTCAAAGCCGTAACTTTGACTTACGGTTCGTAAGTCAATTTTACGGTTTATCTGTGAAATTACCAAATTTCCCCTGCGTTGAATTTTTCAAATTTTACAGTGGACCGATCGATCGGCTGTCAACTCCGATCGATCGCTCTATGTACAATCTCTGAAAAATTCCAGAAAGGTTGGCCAACTGATCGACCAACTTGGACGATCGATCGGCCAGTGCAAATTTGCACTGCGTATACATACATATATACACTCATATATACATATATACATCTCTCTATAACACCAAAAAATTCGCCTATTTCATCAAAAATGATCAAATCTTCAGCAAAATCACTTTTTTTGTTGTTATAAATCTCTATTTTCATCACCCTAATACATATATTTCAAATCAATTCAACCTAAAATCCATTGATTTGCCCAAAATCAAATATTTTTTTTTTTGAAAAAAAACCCTAATTTCTCAAAAACCCTAATTTCTCAAATTCAATAAAATGGTTCGAGAGAAAAGCTCTTCGTAATCGACTTCTAAAGATATCGGCTCCTCCACTTCTCATTTGGGTAAGTCTTCGAAAGCCGATAATTGTATCTTGAATAGGACAATTGTCAATCGTGTATGTTTAGATTATGCAAGTTTTCTTCGTAAATTTCCGCTTCTTGAAGAGAACATCGGTTTTCAAAATTGGAAAAAGTTGATTTCTTTATCTAAAGATATATATATATATTGATGAAACTTATTAATTTTATCAAAATCTTATTGTTTATACGAATGACAATAATGAGCTCGAACTTTCAACCAATGTCAATAAAAAGAAAATAGTTATTTCCGCCTCTCACTTACGCGACCTCTTAGATTTAGAGTCTAGTGGCGTATCAAAAGCCGAGGAAGTCTTGAATATGTGTAATTTGTCAAACATGTCTGAAATTCGTCAATCCGTGTTTCACCCCGATCATCGTGGAGAGCCAAAAGCTAATGGTCTCCACTTTCAAAATAAAATCGCCTTTTTTGTTGTCTCTAAAATTATATTCTCTCATAGCTCAAATTTTACCGATGTTACAGAAGATAACATTGTTATTCTAGCTTGTATTCAAAACAAAATTAAATTGGATACCGCTACCTTAATTCTTAAAACAATGAGAGAAGCCAAAGACTCCACAAATCACTCTTTTCCGTATGGCTCTCTTATTACCGAAATTCTCAATTATTTTAATATCAAGTGCAAAGCCATTAAAATCGAGTCGATTAGTGTTCTTGAGTCAAAAAATCTTTCGCAAATGAAAATTCGTGTCATCGGTAATAATATTCTAACTTGGTATGGCCGAATAATTACCAGTGAATTTTTTGCACCTCTCTCTCTCTTCATCTAGAGCCCTATGTAGGCCCTGAGGCAATCACTATCGAACTCGTTTTGGAACCCCATGATCCTTCTCTAGGTCCTAATACGGAACCCGATGGTCCTCCTTCCGACACCATTCCCTCATCATCGCGTCGACGAAAGGGAAAAGAAATAGCGGCATCCTCCTCTCTTCCTTCTATTGAAGCCTCTCCTCCTCATAATACTGAAAGTGCTCGCTTGTCCTTTCCTTGAAATCCTCCTTGGGCGCCCACGACCGAAAATTTTCATCCGGACAAAATGACGATGGATTACGAATTTCATCGTCATTTTCGTCAACAATATCGTGAGTATAGAATGGATAAGGGTGAGGATTACGAAGAAATCAATGCCTATAGTTAAGAGAAGTATAAGTATTATCGTGCATATTTTCCGAACTATCGTCGTCTGCTCTATGATGATACCGACTATGATGCTACTTCGAAACATGACTAGCATTGTAATTTTTCTATGTTTCGATGTAACTTTTCTATGTTTCGAACAATGTGTAATTTTATTTTATTTATTTCATTAAACCGTGACTATTTTGGCACTCGTTGCATTATAAATGTTAATTATTTTTGCGATTAGCTATGTTAATATGCGATTGGTTATTTTTATCTTTTATTATCATTTTATCGTATGTTTCCATTTGTGTGATTGGTTATTGTGGTGTTGTTGTATTATTTATTTGATATATTGGGTTGGTGATTGTATTTTTTTTATTTGTGCCGATGATCCATTTTTAAGCAAAACTATGGCGAATTTTTTCCTTGATATTTACTTACCAATCTCGTGTATCTTGATTTATACTCTTGTCGGTGTTGTTTGTTGGTATTAGATGTAAATTATTGGGTTGATCATTTTGTTAATCTTATTTGTGGCGATACAACTAGTACCATAGAGAAGGCGCGTTTAAATAAAACTTGAAAATGATAATCATTTATATAAAGAGAGTTTTACGACCGTTGCAACATTTACAAAAATGAATCACATAAGTCGCATAAATAACAAAAATAATTGAAATTTGGTCGGAAAAAAAATGAAAAACTAATATGCATCGTCTACGTTGATGCTTCCAGTATCGACTTCTTTTCCATCTTGCCTTTGCAATGCTCTGTAAAAGTTGAAATTTGGTCGAAATATTTGTTTCCACGGATCAGCATCTGTAGTGTGTTTTTCTTTCCACCGACCTATAATTGGTGGCATCGGGAAATTCTCGTCTTTAGGAACAACTTCAGCATAATGATATTCGTTGACAAACATCATTACATAGGGATGTAATGTGTCAGTTTAGGAGGTGCAGTGTAAAGAGGTAAATAGGTGGTGTTCCGACAAACTACACCCCGACTACTATTGGTTATTTCCATTATTACAAGTGGTATATTATAACAAGATACAATTAGAAAATCACATGCAGAAAATCTAATCCATATATCGATAGGGGCGTCGTTTTGAGTATTGCTATAATCCAAACTGGATAAAACATAATCAAAACCTTTGTTGTCGCGGTTTTGGAACATATTATAATAAACACCTCTCATTCGACAAAGCTCCTGATACAACTCCTATCTAACTTCGAACCAATTTTCTTCCCCTCCATTTTTACGCAGTGCTTTTGCAATTACTCGAAAGCCAGAATTACCATCACCACGCACATCATTTACCGTATCAATAAAATTATGTAGCATGGACAATATTTGTTAACTGTATTTCAAGGTTGTCCTAGTGGTGGGGTTATTTATCGTCCTACGCGTCCTACTAGTGGGCTGAAATGATGTTTCTTTGGCTTTCCCTTTCCCTTTATCTCGCCTAGCAACTTTTTCTGCTTCGACTTTTCCTTTATCCTAACTAGCAAGTTCTTCATCCACATACTCCCAGCCTGACTTGTCCCTCTTACTAGAAGTGTTTCCTTTTCTAGGTCTCCCCATACTTTTTTTCACTTCAGGATCATTCATTGATGTTTTAGAGGGTAAAGTTATCTCTCGGAGTTGTGTTTTCATGCGTCGTTTTTCAACGGAGGTTTTTGTAGAATAAACACTTTTAAACTCGTCCAGATCAGCGTCAACCCCATAATCATCGTTCGACCCATTATCATCAATGACATTTAATTTTTTCCAGAATTTATGAATATCTTCTAGTAAAAGAGCCTCGCCAAATAAATAATGCTCACTCAAAATATAGTGACAAGGTAGCCCATGAGACAAATTTATACCACAATCACAATCCGTAGCGGACTGTCCATCACATTTTTTATGTTGTTCAAATAATAAATCAAATGCATGGTGTGATATATAGGATCTAAGATTGGTAAAGATATGTCCCCGTTCTGCATGTGGAAAATAAGATTTGGTCTTTTCCATCTTCATCTTAATCTCCCCGAACTGTTTACTAAAAATTTTATGCACAACGACCCAAACATTTTCAAGGGTGCCAGAATTGCTGGAAAGTGAGGATTTTAGATTCGAGTGTTGTTGTTCAGCCCGGTTACTAATTCTATTACCTAGATGTGTTGAAGAGTTGGTATAGCATGCAAAAAACTTGGTGGCATATTCACATAACAAGTTCGTTATATAATTAACAACATCAGGATACGAATCGTAAGAGAACATGAACGTAGCTACGCTATAATTATACTACTCTATCGTTTCAGCATCAACCACTAACTCCAATCATCTAGAAATTTTTGCCAATTTTCCGAAGGGATTTTTAGTTTACACTGTTTCAAAACGTTTTTTGAAATGTGAAAGATGCATAACAAATGATAAAAATCAGGAAAAACAACACACAATGCATTCATCAGGGCCATATCTCTGTCGGTTATAAAAGCCCTAGGTAGTGTACACCCCCCAATGTATCTTTTAATTTTTACAGAAACCAAATATAACTTCGTTCCGTCTCATCCCGCATAAAAACAAAACCTAAGCAATATGTTTGGTTTGTCGAAGTCATCCCAACAATTTCTAGAAATGACATATTGAAGCGGTTTGTCCTATATGTACAGTCCATTAACAATACATCAGGAAAAGCTTTGAACAGACTTATAGAATCGGGATGGGCAAAAAATAAGTTTTCTAAGCGATGGGTTGTTGGGTTCGCTTCACAAAGGAAACTATAATGATATTTGTCCAACAAATTAAGCAGTTCATGTGTCGGGGTCCTAACATGTCACTCTTTAAATTTAATAGAAGCAAAAAAATATATAATGTTTTTGTGCTTGACACATTGTCAAGGTCTCCAATTTTTAAAGCCTCTAATATGGCACTAACTTTAAAAAGTATTTTGCCTTAATGATCTACACAATTCTTTTTCGGGTTCCGATAAACGAGCACGTCGTGCTTTTCCTTGGAGGTAAGTGGGGGGTTTATGATTATGGTTTCCATTTTCCATACGACACCTCCATTCATCATTAATCAAAAAATCCTTAATAGAAAATGGACAGCCTGTTTTTTTCGTACCTGAATCAGTGGAAGACACCTTATTTTTCTGGTAAACACCCGACCTATCACAGCATATGTCAACATACGGTACTCTTGTACCGTAACCCCCCCTCCCCCGATCTACGAATAGAAAGAATAAAACCCTAATTTCCAGCCATGTCAGAAAGATATTTAAGCATGTCATCCCTACTATGCCAATACAAATCATCAACATCGAAATATTGTGTATAATCGGTTAGTTGCACATTTGAGCTACTTGAAGAACCTACATAATTATAGTCTCAATAGTGGTTGTCGTCATGTTCCGCCATATAAAGAGCTTGGTTTAATCGGAATTAATAATCGGTTTAAAACGATGAGTATGTTGATTTGGGGGGGGGGGGGGGGGGGGGTTAGTAAGAGAGTGGGAGAGTGAGAGTGAGAGTGAGAGATTAGAACTATGTATATGCAGTGCAAATTTGCACTGTCCGATCGATCGACCAACCTCTCTAGAATTTTTCAGAGATTGTACACAGAGCAATCGATCGGTCCACTGTAAAATATTACAGAATGCTTGGCCGATTGATCGGCTGTGATGGCCGATCGATCGGTCCACTGTAAAATTTAAAAAATTCAACGTAGGGGCAATTTGGTAATTTCACAGATAAACCGTAAAATTGACTTACGAACCGTAAGTCAAAGTTATGCTTTTGACCAAAAGTCAAACCGTAAGTTTGACTTACGGTTCGTAAGTCAATTTTACGGTTCGGAAAATTTTTTTACAGTTTGAGCGTGGAAACAGATAAATTGCAGTGGAAAAATCCAGCCTCATATGAGATATATTAAGTTTTATTCTATGCATATGATAGAGTGAGTAGAGAGATGATGTGTCACTAATTTTAAGGGTACAGTAGAAATAAATAAAATAAGTTTTATTCTATGCATATGATAGGGTGAGAAGAGAGATGATGTGCCCACTAATTTTAAGGGTATAGTAGAAATAAATAAAATAGTATGCATCAATTTTTAAAAGTGTTTTAGGTTCGAAGTTTTTGATAATTAAGTATCAGTTATATATACATTTTCATCATTTTCTCATAGCTATTGGACTTGCTGAACAAATGGTGCTCAAGTGTTTGGGTCGACAGGGATATATTATCATTGCTCCTTGGTGCCAGGGGACTGCAAAAGGCAATCGTCGCATAATACAAATCTAATAGAGTTTCAAATATTCACTGTTCACAGTGCAAAAGCCTCTTCATATGCAATTTCGCCAGTTTTTTATTTTGAGAGTCTTCATTCTCGAATTGCCTTATCGTATGAAAGTCTGCATCCTGACTTATTGGGAAAAATGGTCAAAGATAAAATAACTGTAGAAACAGAATGATCATTGCCGAATTAAGGAATCTAGAATGTGAAATCAAATTAACCATAACTGCAGAAATATATATCTCTGACTGGTGCTGCGAACAAACGCAGAAACTGATACCTATAACTTCCATACAGTCGCAACCATTAGTCAGTAGTCTAATTAAGCATAACAATATTTCAAATGACTATTTTTCAAACTAAAAAGAAGAAACCAATAAGCAACTGTTCAGATAATTTACACCTTTATTACTTTTATTGCATAACCAGAACATTACTAATTTCTACCACTTCATAGATAGTTCTTAGTACAGAACACAAGAAACAAGCATTAGCCACATACAATACACGGTCACACGGTATTACTGAATACAAAACAAAGAATACAGAGATTTAATCAGACCCCAGTGGCCGAGTTACTAAAACATGGAAATAAAATCTTTATATAATTCTAACATTTGATGCAATAAGTTAAATACGATTATCTAGAGCATCAAAGTGAAATTTTGCGTAAAATACGCAAATATTTTCCATAAGTGAGCAAACACTGTCATTAGCCTGCCGCCTCAGCATCATTTTCAGCCTCTACCATCTCTTCATCACCACTTCCATCATTATTCTCAAGAGGCCACTGTACCAGTTCATCAACTTCTTCATTATCGTGCATATATATCTCATCAGGCGTATCCCACTGGCCAGAACCCAACTCCTTGCCGTGACAAGCCACGCGCAGAAACGGCCTGTTTCTAGCTAAAGCATCAAGTACCATATCTCTATTTGCAATCCGAGTCACTCCCAACCATCTTAACCGAGGAAAATACGGTTTTTTAAGCCACCGAAAGGAGAGCTGTGTTATCCCACCGCAATTGTAAATATCCAATAATCTCAAACTACTTCCTCTACACCAATCTTCATCAACCAGCATAGAAGCTAAAGCCATAACAGAGGTGTCACCTATACGTGGGCATTGTCTAATTTTAAGCTCCGTAAACGGGATTCGACTCTTAGCAAGCAACAAGATAGAATCATCTGAAAGGTTAGGGAGATTTGATAGGTCAAGTTCTCGTAGCTCTAATTGAGAAGAGCCATCAAACAATAAAGACAGAGACTTGTCTGTAAGTCTCTTGCACCCTCTAATAGACAAGGACATTAACGAGCTTATAACCCCTTGCTTTAAATATGAGAATCCCAAATCTGTTATATCAGTGCCGTCTAATAACAAAGTTTTTAAGTTAAATAGGCGGCTTATGGCTTTGAGAGATTCATCACCTAGGTGTCTGCAGTCCCTTAAATCGAGAAAACTGAGTTTCGCGTTAAAGGACAAAGGAATAATCGCTTGTTTCGTCAAGAGATTACACCATCTTAAACTAGCATGAGTAAGAGAAAGAGAGGTGGCAGCTATGTCGTGAAATACAAGATCTGTAAGATGTGCCCCATGTGTGATTTTGAACTTGTATAGCTTTGAACATGAATGTAGAATGGTCTTGAACCCCGTATCTGTAACTCGACAAAATCCACCCAGGTGTATACTTTCTATTTTCGAACACCTATCGGCCATTAATAGAATTCCGAGATCATTTACTCGCTTAAAATAAGTATAGATATACTCTTGACTACGGACTAGGGACAGATGTTTTAATTTCCCTTGGGGATTTATCTGCTGAAGACCTGCGTTGGTAAGGTCAAACGTGAAAGTAGGCTCGATAAACGGTGCATCTTTAAGGTCTAAATGGGTTAATAAGTTGAGATTTCTGGATATTGTAGCGACCATGGTGTCAGTGATGTAATCTACTGAAAGGGAAAGCTTGCAAATCATAGGCAATATGGGTGTTCTTGTTTGAGTAGGTAATTGTTGAGGTCCAATATTCGGGGTAAGTAGTTCGGTCACCATCACAGAGGAGATAAAACCAATCTTGAGAGAAGTGAGTTTTTGCGAAGCCAAAGCCCAGATGCGAGAAAAATTATGTCGAAGAAATATTGATACGTCGAACATAAGGACCAGGGTCTGCAAAAAGTACAAAGTATAAGATTATTAAATATAATAAGATTAAGAAAAATAAAAGAATTAATGAGTACATCGGTTCTCCCATTGTTACATCCTTTTCCCTTAAATTTTTATTTAGGCTGCTTTTTTACACATAAAATCGGTATAAACGAGTACTGATATGAGAATTGCATAATCCTCCGATGTATGTAAAGAAAATAGTATATAATATAGAATATGTTTGATTCTCCCTTAACGAGGCTAAGTAGTCTCTTACAATGTCAAAATCTCTCTTGAATAATATACCAATGAAGTGTCATCACACAGATGCCCTCAAAAGAGCACCAAAAAAAATTCTTATATTATTGATATAAAAAGAAAGGGTTTTAACCTATGTTGCACGGATACGCAGATACGGATTTTTTGAAAATTTAGGATACGATACGGCTAGGATACGTCAATCATTAAAATATTAAAATATTTTATATATAATAAAAAGTAGCTAAAAAACATTCAAACCAAAAATTAGTATTTAGTTACACTTGAAACTTTAGCTGACCATAACAATTGTCCATCCTTTCTCTATATTAGTGTGTAGGTACATATATCTGTTGAGTAAACAAATGAAGTGTGAAAATCAAAGTAGATCTAAAAGTAAATTTATCCCTTCATCTTTATTACATGTGTGACCCTTTTATGTTTTACTTTTTTTCCCCCCCAGTTTTTTTAAAAAAATATTATTTTTCAACCCGCCGTATCCAAAACTTATACACGCCGTATCCTAACTATATCCAAACGTATCCACGCCATATCCTAGCCGTATCCAAACTGGTCAAACCTCAAAATAGTCAACGATACTCCAATCCCCATATCGGATACCGTATCCCCTTATCGGGGGCGTATCCGTATCCGATACTTCAAAATAAAATAAAATCAAAGTATCCGTGCTGCATAGGTTTTAACCAAATGAGTCCTCATAATCCCTTTGTACTGAAACCCATTATCTGTAACCATCACCATTACAGTTGAATTGATATTTTGCTCCTAAAATAAAGACCAAGGCCTTGTAGTCACACTAATACGAAACTCGAGAATAATTGAACAGGAATGAGGCCCCTAACAGTTCCCTTACACATCAACAACTCTCAAACAGAAAGCCTAATGCTCTGGAAAATAATGCGGGACTAGCATTTAGAAATGGATTGTTGGATTGCGCAGTTTCTGCTTGGTTACTTAAATGCTCATTCTACTTCAAAGTTTGGATATGACCTCACCTAGGTCATGGATACCAACACCAAGTGTTTCTACTATTTTTTACTCTTTGATAGGAAGTAACTGATAATAAACATGATACATAAACAAGTAAATATGGTAAAAATAAAACGGAGCAAGAGATAGCAGTCAATGAACACGGAGCAAGTAAAGTAAACGCTGGTAGAGTAAAAATTAGCCATTTTCAGTAATTAAATCTAATCCTGGAGCATTAAATTTCAGATTATTAATGCTGAAATTTGATTTATCTATTTAGCAACCGAAAAATAAAACAATGCAGATAAAGTACATGTAAACATGAATAGCGGAGCAAGGTAATCAATATTCTCATTAGTTTGATACTTTGATGCGAAAATATTTCCCTGGAAAGAATGCACACTTTAATCTTATGATAATTAACATACAAATTAATAACATTTCAAAACATTCAATCCAAAAAAACTCCAAAAGAAACCTTTGTTACCCGAGATCAATCCATAGTTCCGAAAAAACATATAGAAATCATAGTTTAAATTAAATGAAATTGTTTGAAAGTTATACCGCTTGTTACAATTAATGTTAAAAGGCAACAAAATCCATTTTCCACCTAATCTATCATCTATTGTAATGAAAGCCTTACTTCTAACTCAGAGCAACCACTTAGCAACTCCTCTAGATCGGAGACATGGATTGACCTTCCCCTTTTATATGCCACCGAACTCAAGTACAGAGACCTGAAGAAAGGTTAAATGCTCAACATCTAATAACAATTGAATTCCGCACATCGTTAACTCAACAAATAAAGCAACATACACAAGTAACTGACATTCTCGAGAGACCAGAATAGTTGTGGTCCCCAATTAAGTCGAGTCTCAAGTAAGCTGCTAGGACACTCCAGTTATAGAAATAAAAAAAAAGGCTATAATTGAACAAAATCAAGAGTGTAAATAAGCTTTAGACTTTACAGTGTAATTAAAGTTTAGTTCGAACACACCGTCTGTCCACATGAAGGTTTTCTTAGTCGTTTTCACTCACAAAAAGAAATACTTTTCTATACTGATGCTGTAATTAAATATTTACTTAAGTATTCGTTAAGTTGCAACGAATAACAAAAGAAGTGAGAGAAAAAAAGAATAACAACACTACCTCAAGCCTTTGCAACGAACTCCTATCTCTGATAGGAGCTTACCACTAAAATCGCCACAGTTATAAAGTTGAAGCTCGACAAGCGAAGGCCCGATCATCAAATTTATAGACGAATCATCGAGACGAGAGCAATCAACCTTGAGACTGTGAAGGTGAGGGTTCAGAGGCAGCAGTGGCCTCAACAATTCTGTAGACGGGGCCACATCCTGATAATATATTAAAGCAAATGATCAAATAAATGCAAACACAATGATTCCGTAGAAAGTAACAAAATACAGACTGCACATATAATGTTAAAACCAATCTCATCATTTCTCAAAATTTACATTACCCACAAACTTACCAATTAATGACTTCATAAAACGTGTGCAGATGTTTATCCAAATAGAGACACAGAGGAGAAACTAGAACTAACGGTCCGTTTGGCATCAGATCTTTGGCTGATTATTAGATTTTTTTATTTAAAAAATATGTGGCTGTTTGGACAGTCATTATCTAGATTTAAAAAAAAAACAGACATTAGCCTTCAAAAAATCTAAAAATACAAATTCTGGATTTTTAATTGATTTTTTTAACAAATTTGTTAAAGTGGATTTCGGATCAGAAAATCTTTTGCCAAACATAGCCTAATTCAATAATGATTACCTACATGCCCAAATGTTGGATTACCAAAAGAAGTACCTTTTAAACGAAACCTATTCGTGTTGAATAAAATTATAATGAAATAACTATTAGGAACTCAAAACTAAGTGTTCCCCAAAAGTACCAATCGAATATAGATGTATAGGGGGATTTAAACAGTTTAACACTCCGTACAATACACAATTTTAAATTTGTACCTTCTACTACTAAAAATCCAACTTAGCACCTTCAACTACCAAAATCATTCAATTTAGTACCCTCTCGGTCAATTACTTAACAAAAAGTGACGTGGCAATGACGCCATCACCGCCACGTCACCGAGATTAAAACCGTTTAGTACCCTCTAGAATACACTTTTCTCAATTTAGTAGCTTCAATTACCAAAATCACTTAAGAAATTGACCGAATTTGATAGTAGAAGGTATTAAATTCACAGTAGAAGGTACTAAATCAAAAAACGTGTATTGTACTATGAAACTGTACAAATCCCGAAATGTATGTATACATATATCGATAGGATCTAAGCGAATCTAATAATTCCTCAAGGTATGGATTCTGTGTACCTAGTTAACTGGTCATGAAACAACAATTATTAGTACATAAGAGGTGTATTTAGGATTCAAAGTTTAATTACCCTATCATAAATGATTCGATTATGTAAATAAGGCTGTCTAAATTGGGATATTGTATAATAGTATGATGTCACGCTATCGATATGCTGGATATAAACATATACATACATATATAGATAGATAGATACTTATGGAGAGGTGGAAGTTAGGGAGGAAAGAGAGGATGGTGGAGGCACAAGCGTTAATTATTGGGGTGCATTTTGTAATTTTCTTAAACTTTGTACGTAACATTTTTGGGAATCAGTAGAAGTTTTTACAAGACTGTATGTACCAAATTAAAGTGAATCTAATAATTCCTCAAGTTATGAATTTTTTGTGCCTAGTATACTGGTCGTGAAACAACAATTAGTACGTATCAGGTGTATTTATGATTAAAATTTTAATTATTCTGTTTTAAACGATCCGACTCAGTAAATAAGTGTCTAAAATTGTAAAACACGCGTTAAAGGCTTCACCGATTTTCCGATTAATCTCTGATTAATCCGATTAATCGTTTGGACCAAAAGTGTCAGTTTTTTAATTATCGGGGTACATTTTGTAATTTTCTTAAACTTTGTATGTAGACTGTATATACAAAATTAAAGCGAATCTAGTAAATTACTAAGTTATAAGGATTTTGTGTACCTAGTACATAACAAGTGTATTTAGGATTCAATGTTTTATTAAGGGTATCTTAAATTGGGACATTTTATAGTATGATAACGCTAACAATCTCTTGGAGTGATGAAGTAGAAAAAAGGAATTACCGAAGACAAATATAATAAATATAAACAGATACATATTAGTTACTTACGAGGAGTCGAGGAGGTGGAGGTTAGGGAGGAAAGAGAGGATGGTGGAGGCACAAGCATTAAAGGCCTCACCGATTTACCGATTAATCATTTGGACCATAAGTGTCAGTTTATTAATTATTGGGGTGCATTTTGAAATTTTCTTAAACTGTGTATGTAACATTTTGGGAATCAGTAGAAGTTTTTATAACACAGTATAAACAAAATTAAAGTGAATCTAATAATTACTCAAGTTATGAATTTTGTACATTTAGGATTCAATGTTTGATTTAGGGTGTCTAAAATTGGGAAAAATTAAAATATGATTACGCTATCGATCTGCTGGAGTGACGAAAAAATAAATAAAAAAATTACCGAAGACAAATATAGATAAAAATAGATACATATACAAATAGATAGATAGATATAGAACAATGAGCACATAACAAGTGTATTTAGGATTGATTATGTGCACATGGGAGTCTAAATAGGGAAATTATACAGTACGATACTTATCCGATCGATCTGGAGTGATTAAATAAATAAAAGGAATGACCGATGGGATATATAAAAATAGAAACAAACATAGATAGATAGGAGGAGGTGGGAGTTAGGATTAATGGGTGATTAATCGACCACTAATAGTTTGGACCAAAAGAGTCAGGTTTTTAATAATTGGGGTGCATTTTGTAAATTTATTAAACTATGTAGGTAACAATTTGGGAATTAGAAGAAGTTTTTTTTTATGAAAACAGTGTGTATATACAAAATGAAAGCGAAAATGGTAATTAATTTAATAATAGGTACGAAATAAAGAGGGAGGTGAATAAATAAGAGGATTGAATATTTGATTAAGTTAATGGGTGTATAAAATTAGGAAATAGATACTAACGAGGAGGTGGAAATTAGGGAGGAAAGAGAGGATGGTGTTAGCGCAAGCGTTGAAAGCTTTACACGTGGCGGATACAGAACATATCGACGCTACGTCAAGTTTCATCATTATCGTCGCTAATATCGCCGTCGGGATAACCTCCATTCTTATTCCCTCTTACCTCTACCTCTTCTTTTCTTTTCCCCTTCTCTCTCTGTTTTGTATACTAATATTACATTACCCCCCTTTTTGGTTTATGAAAAAATGCCTCTTTTTTTTATTATTCCAGTTTTAATCCCCGGGTATGAAGATTGACACGTTTGCTGGGTTTTTTTTTCCATCAGGGTTTCCAACTTAAAATTTGACAACACATCACACATTCAAAGAATTAGATTTTACAAATTACACTTACACATTTTTTTCATAAAAACGTTTCAAATCTCCACGTTTCACGACGGAAACACAAATATACGTATTTTAGAAATATGTCATTATACATCTCGAAAAAAAAAAAAAACGCATATTTGTTTTTCCATCGTGAAACCATGAAGATTTACAATAGCCAAATCTTAATTTGGAACGTTTTTATAAAAAGTGTCCACGTTTATATTTAATTTGATATTCATGTAACCTTCCCTTGTTGAGTTTTGAGTGACGCCTCTCGTGGCCGAGTGATGCTATTCCAACCCAATATATCTACCCGAAATAATTACCTGTTGAGGTGGCATAGTCCAGTACTATTCTGTTACTTTGTAATTAATTTTCAATTGTAATTAATGTCATAATTTCTTAGCATGTCCCGGCCGTTTTATATTTCCTGTCCACTGGAGTATACTATTAATTATATTTGACACTAACTTAATATAATTGGCCTTATATAGTTTCTTAATATTTAATGTGACCAATTATGAAAAGATGATGACCAAAAATATAACTATCAAGTAACGGTAAAAGATAATTGTACTAAACAAAAAGGTACCCACTGGCGAGCCTGTTTTCTTTCCAAGCTCGACTTATGTATTTATTCGCGTCGGCTCCGATCTTCCAAGGTAGTTGACGTAGGTGGTATCTGCTTCGTCGTCGGGGTGCTCTCTAAGCCTGCACAAGAAACGAACAAGGGCCCGGGGTTGGTACCAGGTTTTCCCTCTCCAACGATCAAGTCAGTATCGGTATAGACTGAAGGTAGGAATATAGTAAAGGATGAGGGATTGATCCAGTTACAAGTCGTGGCGTCAGGTGTCACGATTGATATTATGGTGGTCCGGGTTGTTTCAGCTTTATCTCTCCTCTCTGTCTTTTTGTGTCCCCCTCTAATTGGTATTAGTGGGGGTATTTATAGTCTGATCAGAGGCGTATTAGCCATTGGATCACTGCACTGTCCAATAAAGATCCAACGGCTCCAGGTCATTTATGACTCTGACAATGGCACTGTTCATCATCCGGGGCCCACAGGGCTGGCCTGTGATTGGGCCACGTCGATGAAACACATAAAGGGTCCCCCAAGGGAGCAGCAGCATTAATTGGGGAAGTGTGCTCAACAAGCTTCTTCCGGCCCCTCAAGATCCGGGGTGACGCGTCACCCATGGTTGACAGGCCCGGATCGCCTGCTGTGGGGTTGATATCGGTCCGGACGAGGGGGTGCCGACATCCCCTCGCCAACAGCTCCCTGTCCGGAGTCGTCGTTAAGGACGAGGTCTTCAGGGATCTATAGTCGTTACGGGGGCTCCGGTCATAGTGTTCTTGTGCTTGACGGTGTGGAAACGCCTCGGAGTAGTCCGGCACGTGTTCTTGTGTGCTGAAATTTTTGACACGTGGAGCACGCCCATCACGCATTTATGAGGCGCCGCCTCTGTCTCTTCGATTCCATCAATGCCATCAATGCTAAAACGGCTGGTGAGTGACACTTGGCAGTTGACCTCTATTTGTTGTACACGTGTACTGCGTCGATTGAGTGGTAGCATTATTTGTGGGAGTTCGTGTAATGAACCGCCGCTGTCTTTTCACCTTCTGGTAAATGTCTTTTCATCTTCTGGTGGGGGTCTATAAATACCCTCAGTGAAATCTCATTTTGACCTTCTTACTCTCTCACTAAAATTTTCACACAACAGACTATTCTCTTTCTTCCTTCACACTTAGCAGATTTCATCAAACATCTAGCCGTCATGGTTATCAAACACGGTGCTGGAAAAGGCCCGATGGTTGCCCCGCAACCAAGGCGCCTTGAGGTAATGGCGAACACCTTGCCATTCCGGGAGATGGTTATCGATCCGGCCATATCCGTGGCGGTAAACGATAACAGCATCATGGTCAGGCAGCACGGGGCTGACCTGGACGAGTTTTGCCAACTATGCGGCATAGGGGGGGAGTTCCGACTTCGGACCTGTGCGACTGCAGACGAGGTGAATGGGATCGTGGCTGATCCCAAGAGTATGGTAACTCTCTCCCTCTCTACTCTTCTCTACGGGGGTACCCATCTCCCCATTCCGAAGCTACTGGCGGAGCTCTGCGCCTGGACGCAGACTCTTCCATGCCAGTGGCCTCTGCAGGCGCACCGGATCTGCGCCGGGATAGAGGCCCTAAGTGTCATGCTGGGCCCGGCCATCCCGGAACCATTGGGGCTCAGAGAGCTCTTGGCCTGCTATGAATTCTTGCAGACCGAGCCAAGCTCCCAATCTAAGAGCCGGCAGCCCTACCTGAGGTGCCGGTCCCATAATCAGCTGATTACGGGTAACTCCGATTCGAATCGGGGTTACACGGAAGATGTAGTCGTGGTGGAAGGGCACTGGCTCCACCGCGACGACCTGGTTCTGCCAACCAGGCCGGGGAGGGTGATGAGCACCAAGGAAAATAAATTCACAGTGGCCTCTAAGCTGAGGGGCCTAGGCGAACCCAACATAGAGTCGTTGGAGGTGGCTCTTAATTGGTGGGGTCCAGATGGGACCGACGTAGGGGCGCGCGATGCAGAGCACCTGCTAATCTGTGGCTCCCCCACCTCCTGCAAGGGGAACAACTTCAAATGGCCCCATAGGACCTTCTGTCCGGTGGGATACTCCCGGGAAAGATGGGAGAAGGAGAAGGGTCTGGAGTCGACCCTCCCTCCCAAGGTGGCGGAGGAGGCCGATGCCGGGGCAACGCCTGTGGTTAAAAAGGCGATAAAGCCGAAGCCTAAGCTAAGCAGCAAGGCGAAGGTCGTCACGGTGGTCTCCTCCGCTCCTACATCGGCCGAGGTTCACTTTGAGACCCGGACGGATGGTACCGTCCTCCACTATAGGGTGGGGCCGGACGGTACCCGTAACTACATAGACCAGTATAGGAAACCTCTGACAGAGGTAACTCCCTTAAGGTCTTGGGAGCCCACCGCGGGGAGTCCCCTTCGCTTGGAAGACGACATCGCAGAGGCCGAACCCTCCGGCCCAACCTTAGGCACCTCTCGGACCTGGGTACGTTGCCTTTTGTGCTTCAATACCTCCAGTTTTGCACTTTTACACTTAGCTAAATTGTGTTAGAAATTTTTGTTAATTTTTCTAACTTCTTTCTTGTATGGCCTGTGTAGGTGGTCCGTTCTGACGAGGAGGACGAGGAGGTGGAAGAAGGGGAGGAGGGGGATGACGATGAGGTTGTCGAGAGGGGCAACGGCGGGGGTGAGGTCATTCAGCCCGAGGCTGTGGAGGAGGGGGTGAAAGAGGCTAGGGATGAGGTGGCGGTCGCGGCGGGGGAAAAGGAGGTTGAGGCGGGGGAAAAGGAGGTTGTCGTACCTCTACCCGGTGCCGATGTTGCGGATGAGATGGCAGCTAAGGCCAGGCTTGATCGGGCCGCCCGCAAGGCCCAGCTTGGGAAGAGGAAGGTGGAGGGGACGAGGCCCCTTCATGATGGAAAGAAGTCCAGGGTTGGGGGGAGCCCCCCGCCTGAGGTTGTGGAAGTGGAGGAGAGGCCGAGGGTGACGTTGGGCCCTGCTCAAAGCTCGGGTTCCTCCTCTTCTTCTCCGTTTCACAGGATGCCTGTGCAAACACCCGAGGAGGTGAAAGCAACGACGGGGGTGAAGAGCATAATGGAGGCTCACCCGTCCGCCGGACTCCTGCCTTTGGCTGCGCTCCAGCAGTAAAGCGTCGAGGCTGACCACCGGGGACGTGACCTTGCCTCCTCCATGGCGTCAGCCATGGCCATGATACCTCAGGTACGAAACTCCTCATAGTGTTTGTTTGTATGTATGTTTTCATGTTCTTTCCAAATAATTTGCTAAGTGTTTGCTCCTTTCTTTGCAGGCCTATCTGATGATGAACCAATACATTTATCACCAAGGCCAGCTGGTGAGGTCATGGGCCGCGAAGGCCGAGGCTAACGCCAGGCTTATGGAGGAGGCCCAGAAAAGGGCGGAGGAGGCCCAGACTAGGGCGGAGAAGGTCGAGGACCTTAATGCCTCGATTGAGGCTCGAAGGGTTGAGGCCGTGAAGGCTAGGGTGGAGGCCGAGGAGCGTGCCCAGGTTGCGGAGGCGGCTCTAAAAGAGGCTGAGGCCGGCATAACCGATAAGATAAAGACGACAGTCCAAACTGGTCAAGCCGAGCTGAGTGCCGCCTGGGCCTCAAAGACACAGAAGGAATTCAATTCCTTCTATGTCGAGGGGTGGACCGAGGCAGCTGCCTTTCTGAGGGCGGGACCGGATCATCCGGTGTGGAATATGGACAACATCATCGTCCCTGTCCCCTCGGCTCCCGTTCCCGAGGTAGTTCCCCTCACTCCTCGAGCTCTCTCCGACGAAGAGGACGAGGAGGATGACGACGGGGTTACCTAGGATAGTTTTATTTTCTTTTCTTTGGTGTAATCTCTTTTTTGTACTTAGCTTGTAATAGCTTCTTGTTGAATGAAATGAAAAAACAATTTTGGCTTGTCTTTTATTCTTTTGTTTTTTGTTTCCGATGCATGTACGTTCTTGTGTGTACGTGCCCCCAATGAGGGGGCCGGTATGCTTCGGCATTGGGCCACTCATTTTATATAGCCCGTAGGCTCGTGTATTCTGAAACACTTGCGAAATCTAAATGAACTGAAAAATTCAAATAAATATAATCCGGGATGCCATATAGGCTCGTGTTCTGAAACACTTATAAAATAAACTGAAAATGTAATCCGGGGTACCGTATAGGCTCGTGTTCTGAAACACTTGTAGAATTTTAAATGAACTGAAAAATTCAAATAAATATAACCGGAGTGCCGTATAGGCTCGGGTGTTCTGAAACACTTGTAGAATTTTAAATGAACTGAAAAATTCAAATAAATATAACCGGGGTGCCGTATAGGCTCGGGTGTTCTGAAACACTTGTAGAATTTTAAATGAACTGAAAAATTCAAATAAATATAACCGGGGTGCCGTATAGGCTCGGGTGTTCTGAAACACTTGTAGAATTTTAAATGAACTGAAAAATTCAAATAAATATAACCGGGGTGCCGTATAGGCTCGGGTGTTCTGAAACACTTGTAGAATTTTAAATGAACTGAAAAATTCAAATAAATATAACCGGGGTGCCGTATAGGCTCAGGTGTTCTGAAACACTTGTAGAATTTTAGATGAACTGGAAATGTAAGACGGGGCGATTTCGGAATAACAACAGTTTTATTCATAAAGCCCTTGGGCACATTTACACCATACTCTTCTTTACATCAAAATGCAAAAGTCGAGCCCTATTGATAGTATTTCCTTAGGTTATTGACGTTCCAAGGTCGATCTATCGGGACGTCGTTGGGGAGGCGACCCAACAGGTAGGCCCCGTTGCCTGCCGCACCGAGGATTCGATAGGGGCCTTCCCAGTTGGGGCCTAGCTTTCCGTCGGACTGTACCCTAGTGTTGTTGTTCACTTTCCGCAGCACTAGGTCTTCGTCTTGGAACGTCCCAGCTCGTTCTTGTATTCGGCGTTACGGATGGCCGCCACTTCCCTTCGTTCTTCAGCATATTCAAGCTCGAGCCCCATCATCTTTTCGTTCAGTCCGTTCTCCACCATGTCGGTTCTGAGCGAGGGGAGCCCGATTTCTAACGGGATGACAGCTTCCATCCCGTAGGTTAGGCTATAGGGCGTTTGTTGGGTGCCCCGCCTTCTCGTCGTTCGGTAGGCCCAAAGGACGTGCTGCAGCTCATCAGCCCATTGTCCTTTGGACTCGTCTAGCCTCTTTTTTATTCCGTCGAGGACGGTCTTATTCGACACTTCAGCTTGGCCGTTGCTTTGGGGATACGAAGGGGTGGAATAATAGCTTCGGATGTGGTACTTCGCATACATCGCTTTTAACTTAGCCCCGGTGAACTGGCCCCCATTATCAACCACTATAGAATAGAGGATTCCGAATCTCGTGATTACATCCCTCCAGAGGAACCTGATCACCTCGGCCTCCGTTATCTTTGTTAATGCTACGACTTCTACCCACTTCGAGAAGTAGTCGGTGACCATGAGGAGGAACTTTTTGCCTCCCGGGGCCCGAGGGAATGGTCCGACGATGTCCATGCCCCATTGGGCAAAGGGCCAAGGCGACGTCACGCTGCTCATCTTTTGGGCCGGGGCTCTAGGTATGGGGGCGTATTTCTGGCACTTCTCACATTTGAGCACGAACGTTTTAGAATATTTTTGCATGAGGGGCCACCAATATCCGTGAGTCAAGGCACGATTGGCAAGCGACCTGCCCCCGGTGTGGCTCCCACACGTGCCTTCGTGTATCTCCTCCATGACTTTTACCACCATATCAGGGTGGACACAGAGGAGATAGGGCCCGGAGAACGATCTCTTATAAATTTTATCGTTGCGGGCTAGCCAGAACCCTAATGCCTTTCTTTTTATTTTTTCAGCCTCCTTCTTATCGTCAGGAAGGTCGCCGGAGCGATGGTATTCGATTATGGGATCCATCCAGCTTAGCTCCGGCGGAAGGTCGGTCACCATGTTGACGCTTGCCCTAGCGTCGATGCTAGGAGAAGGGATGTACTCTATGATGATGACCCGCTCCTTTTTATCACTCATAGCCGAGGCCAGGGTCGCTAGTGCATCGGCGTGGGTGTTCTCGTTTCTGTTGATGTTGACGATCTCCCGATACTCGAAGCTCTGGAGTATTTCGGAGGC
This sequence comes from Primula vulgaris, assembly GCA_963920805.1. NCBI lineage: Eukaryota > Viridiplantae > Streptophyta > Magnoliopsida > Ericales > Primulaceae > Primula > Primula vulgaris. Next base: position 19,376,025 of record OY987217.1, on the reverse strand, counting down.
GATGGCCACGTACTTTGCCATCCTTTCGTCATTTGTTTGGAATTCACCACTGATCTGGCTACTGACTAATTGGGAATCAGTGTGCACCAGTATCTTCTTGATGCCGAGGCTTCGGGCCATTTTCAGGCCAGCTATCACGGCTTCGTACTCCGCCTCGTTATTGGTGGCTCGGAAGCCAAGATGGATTGACTTCTCGATTACATCACCCTGTGGGGATTGGAGCACCACCTCGAGGCCAGATCCCTTTTTATTGGCAGCTCCGTCGGCGTGCAAGGTCCATGTTCCTTGGGCACGTTCCTCGATGCCGGGGGACGTTGTCGTTCCGGTGAATTCTGCCACAAAGTCGGCCAAGGCCTGCCCCTTGACAGAGGTTCGCGGATCGTACCGGATGTCGTACGCGTTCAGGTGGCAAGCCCACTTCGTCATACGTCGAGACAGGTCTCCCTTCTGGAGTATTTCCCGAATGGGCTGATCCGTATATACCACGATACTGTGTGCCGAAAAGTAGTGGGCCAGTTTTCGCGATGCCATGATGAGTGCCAGGATAAGCTTTTCTAGGGGCATATACCTCGCCTCGGCGTCGAGGAGGGTTTTGCTCACGTAATAGATTGGCCTTTGCTCCCTGCCGACCTCTTTGATGAGAACGGCGCTAACGGCTATCTCGGACACGGCCAGGTACAAGGCAAGGACGTCGCCGGTGTCCGGTTTGGCCAGCAGAGGCGTGCTTCCGAGGTAGTTCGCCAGCTCCGTGAACGCACTCCGGCATTCATCATTCCATTCGAACTTCTTCTAAGCCTTCAGAGCCGTAAAGAATGGCTTGCATCGATCTCCGAACCGGGCTATAAACCGGTTGAGGGCAGCGGCCATTCCGGCTAACTTTTGTACGTCCTTCCTATTTTCAGGGGTTCTCAAGTTCTTCAAGGCAGAGATTTGGGCCGGGTTCGCCTCTATACCGCGATGGGTTACCATGAACCCTATGAACTTTCCGGCACCAACTCCGAAGGCGCACTTAGAGGCGTTCAGCTTCAGATCATGCCTTCGTATCGTTTCAAACACCTCTCTCAGGTCGGACAGGTGGTCGCCCTCCTGGGCGCTTTTCACTACCATATCGTCGATATAGACCTCCATACTCCGGCCTATGCTCTTAGCGAATATCTTGGTGACCATTCTCTGATATGTCGCCCCGGCGTTCTTAAGCCCAAATGGCATCACCTTGTAGCAGTAATTCCCCCTCGGGGTTATGAAGGCGGTTTTCTCTTGGTCAGCCTCCGACATGGGTATTTGATGATATCCGGAGCAGGCGTCCAGGAAGCTCATTCTGGCGGCTCCGGAGGTGGAGTCCAATATCTGATCAATTTTAGGCAGAGGGAACGGATCCTTTGGACAGGCCCGGTTAAGGCTCGTATAATCGATGCAGACACGCAACTTTCCGTTCTTTTTAGGGAGCACCACGGGGTTAGCGAGCCATCTAGGGTAAAAGATCTCCCTGATGGCTACAGCTAGCAGAAGCTTTTGTACTTCCTCGTTTATGGCATCGGCATGCTCCGGACTAACGCGGCGCCCCTTTTGCATCACAGGCTTCGCATCCGGGTTGACGTTCAACTTATGACAGGCGAGGTCGGGACTGATACCCGGCATTTCGCACGGAGACCACGCGAAATTATCGAGGTATTCGAGCAGTAGCTTAACGAGACCTGAAACCTCGGGCTCGCTCAGCCCCGCGCCCACCATAAAAAAGTGGTCCTCGTCGTACCCCGGAATCTGGACCTTCAGCAAACCTCCTTCTACCTTTTCTTCGGCTTCTGGACCCATCTTCTTGTTCAGTTCCCGCAGCAGCTTGGGATCCTCGGCTTCTATGTTCATAGCACTCTGGGCCGGAACCGGTTTATTGCCGGAGTATACGGCCATGGCACAGCTTCTCGAGACCTTTTGGTTTCCCGATATGGTCTCGACTCCATTCGCAGTGGGGTACTTAACCTTTTGGTGTAGAGTGGAGGAGACGCCTTCTATCTCATGAAGCCACGCGCGGCCCAGAATGACGTTGTAAACGGAGGGGACTTCCACCACCGTGAACTCCACGCTCATAACCTTGGTTCCTGTCTTAACAGGCAAGGTTATGTTCCCCCTGGGCTGAACAGCCTCAGAGTTGAATCCGTACAGAGGGGGGGCGTTGGTATCTAGCTGCCCCTCCGTCAGCTCCATCTTTTCGAAGAGGTCTCCAAAGAGAATGTTCACCGACGCCCCCTGATCGACGAGGATGCGTCCTACTGAACAATGGCCCACTTGGGCCGTGATGACAAGGGCGTCGTAGTGGGGCAGGTCTACCCCCACTAGGTCGAAGTCGGTGAAGCTTAGATCTGGCTTGGTACCTAGTTTGCACCTCTTCTGGGGCTTCGAGCTTTCGGCGAGGCAGACGTGCTTTTTCATCGTGGCCTCACGGGCCTCGGTTCTCTCTGCCCCATTTGGCTTCGGCTTCTTCGGCCCGGAATGGATAACCTGGCAAGTCATCACCAGTGGGGGGAGGTTTGGTTGCCTTTCGTCGTCCCCTTCTCGGTCTCGATCGGGGTCCCTTCGCGTCTTGACGTATTTCTCCATCAAGTCGTCCCGGACCCATCCTTCTAGCCTTGCCTTTAGACCATGACACTCGTTGGTATAGTGGTCGCGGCCTCTGTGATAGTCACAAAATTTGTCATTAGGCCCCCGTGCAGGTTCGTTCCTGAGCGGGGGAGGCCAGGAAAAGAATGGCTCGTTCTCAATCTCAAAGAGCAGATCGGTCAGTGGAAGGCGAAATGTGGTGGAGTAGGCATTTCCTGGGTTTGAAGGGCCAGCCCGTCGGGTATCCTCTCTTCTACGCTTAGCTTCCGGTTGCGGGCTCTCCTTCGTTCACGGTCTCCCCAACCTTTCCGTTATGGGGCGATCTCGCCGGATGCTCCTTGAGACGGCTCCTCCCCGAGGCTGCTCGATGCTGGCGACTGAACGCGTTGCTCCAGCAGATCTCATGTCTTTCTCGATATCGACATGCTGTTTTATTAGTAACCGGAGCTGGGAGACCGAGCCAGGAGGAGTTGCTATCATTTCGTTGCGGATCCTGCTTCCCACGATCATGTTCTGCCTGAAAGCAGCTATAGCCGTAGAATCGGGGCATTCGGCACACTCAGCATGCTTCTGCCAGAACCGATTATCGTAACTCTCGAGGGTCTCTTTGGGTTGGGCCCTCACTTGGTATAGCTGCTCCGGTTGGGCGACCCTTTCCTTTAAGTTAATGAACCGGTGTGCAAAATCATAGGCCAGATCATCCCAACAGTGGATGGAGTTGGTAGGCAGAGACTGGAACCATTTACTTGCGAGCCTCCCCAGGCTTGCGGGGAAGCATTTACACATGAGGCGATCGAGGTGGGACCAGTGGTTCATCTGGTATCGATAGTGCCGGAGGTGGGCTTCCGGGTCAGAATCTGCGTTGAACACTTGGAGAACGGGGGCAGTAAAATTTCCGGGGGGCGCACTGTACTCTATCTCATCTGAGAACGGAGTACTGCGGGTAGAGGCAACGATTTTTAGCGCTGCCTCGTCCGCGACCTCATCTCGGCCAGCACGACGACCCCGCCTTCTCCTCCGGGGAGGCCTTTCAGTCCGCGCGTGACTCGAAGCGGGCCGTGAATCATGACTATCACCTGGCCGACTGATTCGTGAGTGTACGCTTCGGTCGTTTATACGACGCGAACTCCCCTCGTGGAAACGCCCTGACTCCTCTCCCCTAGCCTTCTCCTCAGGAACCTCTAGGGGGGGTCGTCTCGAGGGTCCCAACCGCGACATCACGCTCTTGGTGGGGATGCGAACGGGCTCTGGCTGTTCTACGCCACGAGAGACGGGTCCGGGCTCAGATGCCATCATAGAGGCTATCAATGCCTTTTGAGCCGCCAAGGCAACGAGTTCCTTCTCATGGATCTCTAGCATCATGCGAGTCAGCTCGTCGCGCGACCGGGGCGTCCCCTGGACCGCATTTAGTGGAGTAGGCTGCCCCTCAGGCGCAGTTCCCGGCGTGCCAAAAGAGAGGGTCCTCGGCATTCCAAACACTGGGACATGCCGTGGGGGCGGGCTCTCGTACTGATCATTATCTGTCATCGTTCCTTAAAAACGGATTGTCGGAGCTAGCGCGCTATGAAAATTCCCATAGACGGCGCCAATTGGCGAGCCTGATTTTCTTCCCAAGCTCGACTTATGTATTTATTCGCGTCGTCTCCGATCTTCCAAGGTAGTTGACGTAGGTGGTATCTGCTTCGTCGTCGGGGTGCTCTCTAAGCCTGCACAAGAAACGAACAAGGGCCCGGGGTTGGTACCAGGTTTTCCCTCTCCAACGATCAAGTCAGTATCGGTATAGACTGAAGGTAGGAATATAGTAAAGGATGAGGGATTGATCCAGTTACAAGTCGTGGCGTCAGGTGTCACGATTGATATTATGGTGGTCCGGGTTGTTTCAGCTTTATCTCTCCTCTCTGTCTTTTTGTGTCCCCTTCTAATTGGTATTAGTGGGGGTATTTATAGTCTGATCAGAGGCGTATTAGCCATTGGATCACTGCACTGTCCAATAAAGATCCAACGGCTCCAGGTCATTTATGACTCTGACAATGGCACTGTTCATCATCCGGGGCCCACAGGGCTGGCCTGTGATTGGGCCACGTCGATGAAACACATAAAGGGTCCCCCAAGGGAGCAGCAGCATTAATTGGGGAAGTGTGCTCAACAAGCTTCTTCCGGCCCCTCAAGATCCGGGGTGACGCGTCACCCATGGTTGACAGGCCCGGATCGCCTGCTGTGGGGTTGATATCGGTCCGGACGAGGGGGTGCCGACATCCCCTCGCCACCCACCACTCCATATAATGTTTTGTACAAAATATATAGCTTCAACCATACAAATATTTTTTTTTAATAATTTCTAAGTTGGTCCATGAATTAACAAAATAATTTGGATACAATAGGCGCACTATTGTACTTGGCCCAATTTACTATTCCGGACATCTCGTTTGCTGTGAATTGTCTAGCTCGACACAGCACCGCGCCAACACGCCGCCACTGGACTGGCATAAAAGACATTTTCCGTTACCTTAGAGGTACTACGGACATGGGCTTATTCTATCCCTTTGCGTCGAGTGGATCTAGCTCCATTGATCCTCGAAATAACGCAACCATTGTCGGCTATGCCGATGCTGGTTTCTTATCAGACCCGCACAAAGGACGTTTCCAATCTGGTTATGTCTTTACCATTGGGAACACGGCGATATCCTGGAGGTCTCGTAAACAGACTCTAGTGACCACTTCGACTAACCACTCTAAGCTACTCGCACTCTATGAGGCGAGTAGAGAGTGTGTCTGGCTTCGAGCAGGTATTGGCCATATTCAAAGCACCTGTGATCTAGCTTACGATCATGATGAATCAGTTGTTATTTATGAGGACAACACCGTTGTGATTGATCAAGCGAAGCATGGTTATATCAAAGGTGATGCCACTAAGCATATCTCGCCAAACTTGTTCTTTACACATGAACAACAAACGCTTCAAAAGATTGAAGTGAAGCATATTGGTTCAGAGAATAACCACGCTGACTTGTTCACCAAGTCACTGCCAAAGCATTCTTTTCAGAAGCACGTACGGGCGATTGGCCTACGTAGGCTATCTGAGCTACCTTAGAGCGACATTTTATGTCGGAGTCGAAATCCTCGCACCATGTCGTGTGCAAGTGAGGGGGAGCATACTGTTGTATGCATGTGTATTCTTTTTGTCCTAAGTACAAGGTTTTTCCCACTGGGTTTTCCTTGACAAGGTTTTTAGCGAGACACGTTCCCTGTTATACCTCACTAAGGATTGCCGAAATCAAGGGAAGTATCCTGTCATATACTTCTTACCACTATGTACTCTTTTGTCCTTCGACCAGAGTTTTTTCCCACTGGGTTTACTCTGACAAGCTTTTTATGAGGCACCTGTTTTGTGGTTGATCCCCTACTACTACCACTGTTGCACACTTTTTCCTTCGATCAGAGATTTTCCCATTGGGTTTGCTCTGGCAAGGTTTTGATGAGTCACACTGTTTTGTGGTTAGTTACTTACATAGTATTTTGGCATATATCATTCGGCTACACAATTTCTCTTAGGTACCGGTTTTGTCCCACACCGGGTTTTCCGCCCCTAAGGTATTTATGTGTTTAGCACTGCGAATGAACTCGACTCAGATCGACTGCATGAAGACGAAGAATTCAAGACATCCAAAGGGGGAGTGTTGTAGGATATTATTGGACTCTTGAGCTTGTACTTTATGGACTCAAATGGGCTTGTAACCCTACCCCTCTATCTGTATAAAGATGTTTAGAGGTCTTGTATTTCTCATTCATTCAGATATTCATTCATAATAAAGACTATACTGTTCTGCCCTCTCTCTACTTCTGTCTCTCTAAATATGTAGTTAATAGTTGTATTACAACAGATCGTTAGTTTTAGTCAATAATTTTTTTACAGTTATTTGTATATTATAATCTCGTCTTTTTTGCTATATATTTTCCTCCATTTTTTTGTTAGAAGTTATGCCTTCCATATGAGCAATTAAAATTTCTTAACTAATCATGTAATATGTATTAAATTTTGGTCATAAATTCTAATTAGTGATTGTATTTATGAGTAATCATTGATTACTAGACATGTCACAGAGCATGCCATGTCAGCTGATTGGCTTTGTAGGTGAAAAAATATGAGGTAAATCATTTTCCATGCTGGCTACCCACATGTTATCGGTAACTCGTTTCGCCTATGAAAACCATGTTTTTTGTTTACCGCTTCATGTTGCTTCATCTTGAAAAAATAATAATAGATATGCCGGTCAATAGAAGGAGGGTTTTTTGCAGTTTTGTACACAATACTATGCATTTTTTACGATTTTATACACATTACTACCAAATTATTTAATTAGTACAGCATACTTTCATTTTTCTGTGATTTTGTATACTTTTGTCAATTTTTCGGTTGGAAAATGTTATTTTACACAAATGCCCTTATTCAACTTGGATAATTACATGTTGAGACACTACAAGTTACAACTCTATAATTATTGTTTATCGCAAATCTGTTCAAAGTAGTTTAAATAAAATACAATACAATTTAGTCCTAAAAATTCTAAAAATGCAAAATTTTAATAAGAAAAAATAAATGAAGTTTTAATAAGAATTTAGTATCAAAATCTGATATAAGCAGAGTATAAACTTGAATGACTAATTAAATTCAATTTAGTACTTAAATCAAACACATGCGATCTATAGTATGGAAGAAAAGTTATAGGACCAAATCACAATTAGGTAAAACTGTTCAACTTAAAAATGGTCCTACTAAATATTGAATTTACAAAAAATCAATTCATTTACTAACAACACCCTAGTCGCCATCACCTTCTCCACGTCATCATCATACTCGTCGATATGTTCTCTGAGTAACACTACCGTAAACCTGATACACTGTGATTTATGATGTATCATCCAGTAAAAACTCAACATTTATTAATAAACCCCAAAATAACTAGGCTAAAAATAATTCAAAAGTAAAAGTAAAACATTCTATTGGTTGGTCACACCCTTAATTAAGTGTTTATCGGCCTCTCTCTTCCCCATCTCTCTCGTTTATACACGCCCGCCCACCCCATCTTATCGATCTCCACCACATACAGCCCCCCGTGTATTCATACATACCGATACCGTATATCATCTTATATACATGTGTGTGTATAACGTGTGTATATATATGTGTGTGAGATAGATAGATGGAGCGGTTCAAGTGACACTCCTTTTTGACACTCTTTTTGACACTCCGATAAAAACCTTTCAAATCAATATTTTATTAATGCAGATTTGCACGGTTTTACGACGGAAAGCCAAATATGCGTCTCGTTTGTTTTTCCGAAATATATAATTGCACGTGGTGAATTTTAAAATTTAGCTTAATTTTCAATACCGGCAATTATACATATCGAGAAAAAAAACAAGACCCATAGTTGGGTTCCTGTCATGAAACCGTGCAGATCTGAATTGATAAAATCTTGATTTCGAGTGTTTTTCATCGGAGTGTCAAAAAGGAGTGTGCATTGAACCACATGTGTATGTATGTGTATATATATATATATATATATAGATATATAGATTAATTTATTTAGTTAGTATTTTGTTTTTGTTTACAAAACATTCCGACCCTTGATCAGATCTGACGGTCAAAAATAGATAAACATTACAAATGACTATATTGCCCCTCAATTTAGATGAGAAAAGTCAGATGACGTCATACTTTTCCATTAATTTGGACGAAAGTGTATAAAATCGACGGAAACCGATAGTTTGGTGTACTAATTAAATAATCTGGTAATAACGTATACAAAATCGTAAAAAGTGCATAATACGGTGTACAAAACTGCAAAAAACCCTTAGAAGGAAGAACCGCCTATTATTTCATGCATGATTTTTTTTTCGTCTTCATAATTGTACCGTTTCTCGTTTCATTTTCCGTTTCCGTTTCTCATCCAGACAAGTGTACACATGTTAGATTTAGTTAGTTATTGTATTATGCATTGAATATGTTAGTTTGAGCTAGTAAAACTTATTTTCATATCAAACATATTCAGTTAGAAAGAATTTTAACAGAGTGAACGAATACTTTCCAAACACTGTGAAACAAAACAATGTAAAAATTAAACACTCTTAAATCAAGTCGCCCATTAACTTGCTCGTACCTTTAACAAACAACTTGGCCTGTGACACTAGGTAGTGAAGTTAGTCAGTCTGATAACATTTCCAATGCAAGCAAAATGTGGCACATGCATGTTTTAAATTCTGGCAATTTTGTGAAACAACACTACAAGGTTTGTTAACGAGTCCAATGGTCTTGCTCAGATTATGAAGATCGACGGTCCACATTTGCTCATATTTCATAGGAGAATTTAATTTAGATCTATGTAATACAGGTACTTAAGTGGTACGACATTTCAAGTTCCGGTACAGTAAAGAAAGAACCGTTACGACACGGATATGGTACAAGAAGGGGGGGAATTGTTTGTCAGTACTTTTCGTTATGACTAGGATTTTTTTTTAAAGAAAAGTACATGTTTTTCTGTATAGGAGAGTTTAGATATTATCTACAAATGCAATGAGACTAATTATATTTGATTCACACGCTAAGTAAGAATAAAATTCTGATTCACACGTTCATCATCAAGTTCGATCTGTGACGGCTGCAAAATGAGTTACCTCCAAGGAGGGAAAAATTACTATTATTCAAGATGGTTCAAGAATGGGTGGATCAATCCATGACTCAAATGCTAAAGCGTAATAAGTGGATCCCGGAACATACATCCGATCGGTAAAAGAAAGAGATCCATGTTGTACTGTTTTGTTGAGTCTAATGTATCACTATTTTTTTTTTATAAATATTATGGCAATCTTCGTATGTTACGTTCAAATTTAATTAATGCTAGTAGCATTAGTATAAAGGAAAACAATAACCATCTTTTGCTAGTTGTCTCAAGTTAAATCCACCTATCTATGAATTGAATTCTTTAATCAATTTCGAGAACGATGGAATTACACAAATACTATGTTACCAATTGCAAGCCGAAGAGGTCACGAAAGAAAAAAGTATTCGTATAATAACCAATGTGGTAGAAAAAATTTGCTCACCAGGAGCAAAATACAATTTTTCAATGTTCAAAAGGGAGAGAAAGCATAAGAATATTAATAAAATGAAGTTGTTTGTAAAAGCATTCGACATGAACACAAGCGAAGTTAAATGATAAGAGACCTAAAAGAAATACAAGCTTAATCATTTATATAAATTCGATTCTCGATATTAAAAGTATGCTAAAATGGAAAAACTGAATTAAGATAAGTAAGGACTAATTAACTCATAATTAGTAATCAGTGTTAAAAAGATAAACCTCAGAAAGTCATTTGGTAACTTTAGTCTGTGAAAATATCAAGCAAACGTAGCAACGAAATGAGGAGAAGAAGATTTGGTTCACCGTAACACTTTTAAGAGAACTCTAATTGATTATCCTTTACAAAAAACTTGCCTTCATGAAAAGCAAAACAAAGTACTCCTACAACAAAAAGAATTTTGTGCAATGAATGAAGCTCAGTAGTATTTATTGTCATACAACAAGTATGAGGTTAACCTTGACCGTATTTCAGTTCGCTTTGAGACCGATAATGATAGCAACATTACTCTTCAAGTCTTAACATTACCTGCTTGACATAAATGATATTTAGGCCAGACTTTCAGGTTGCCATTTTTAAATACCTTCTTTCAAAAAACCCAATATTGTTTGACGCGTATATTCTGAGAGAAACAAAAACCATATTTAAAAAAAGTCGCTCATAAGAGCAGTCCACATGAATAAAGCACAAGCAAAGGCAAGCAACCAAAAACCAGCAGTAAAAAAATCTATAGGTATGACCTTCGTGAGTGGAGAAAACAAGATATCACAAATTTGGATCTGAATTGGGCAAAATATCTAGGAACTGTAAAGTGGAAGAGTTAACTCGGTAATCAATATTTCCGTATAAGTGGAGGGTTCTTTACTCATTGCATTCCTATTAAATACACGACAAAGAGAAGACCTACATAAATCGACCAACCTAAAAAGAGATCATTTGGTTGCCATGAGTTAACATCGAGTTCCACAGCTTTAGAAAGAGATCTTAATTCTATAGAGTAAAGGAATGTTTCACCTAAACCGCGGTTCTGTAATATGATTCATTGACTCATTTCGTTTTGGGTTGATCGAGTAAGGTGCATATTTACAAAGTCTGTGCTATCAATTAATTACACCAGTCCTTGCATACACACCTCATCTGGAGGAGTGACTTGACGGACAACCTTGAGATTATATCAGCCACAAGATCTAGTGGAAGACTCGAGACTAACATTGTTATCCGAGCATCCACTCTTTCTTTCGATCGGGATCCGTTATGGCATAATATGGAATTTATCATCAGAATTATGTATGTTTGGCAAAAAAATTACGTCGTGTCCTGTATGTAAATTTGTTTTAGTTCCTAATTATGAGAAACCCTAAAAAGACTATTAATTTAAAATCTGTGCAATATATCAGATCAAAAAATATAATATTTTTAGCCTGGAAACATTTTAAGCTTTGGAGAACTCACATCTGGATATATAGGTAAACAAGGTTTTAGCCAAAATTTGTATTATACACACAAAAACTTCGATTTTCAGGCTAGCTCCTTTCTAGATAATATACCAATATGTAAAAGTGCTAGTCATATATAGTACCTAGCCTTTACCGCTCAACAAACATTAATCGTTACTCCTTCTGTGTCAAAATATTGGGACTTTATGTATTTACGTACAATTTTAAGCGATAAACAACTCATATCTAAGTTGTCGAAATCGAATTTTTCAAAAGTTAATCACGTAGTTTAAATATTAAACTATATTTATAAATTTTAAAATTTTAAAATTCAAAAATTTAAGCACGAAATATTTATCGATCAAATTTCCACGTAAATACATATAGACCTAATATTTTGAGACGGATGGAGTATTTTTTTATTGATTTCTACCTTTTGGCTCTTATCTCATTTTCTGTCTTTTACCGCACATTAAACCAAAAACAAGATACGTTATCATTCCTTGCATTTAGCGCTATCTTTGTAAAAAAAACAAATGGGACAAAAAATACAAATAGAAATTTTTAACCTTTGTGTTAATTTTATATGGTTATTTTGGTTGGATTTTAACAAATCAAATGCGGGGTTCAGATTCTAAATAGAATCACACGTAAATTTATAATGTATATATAAATTAAATATCTTCATAGAAAAAAGATTGAGAAGAATCAAATTATAATGAATAAAATGATAATTTATTTGTCATAGCTAATATGATATAGAGTCTGCTACATATAAAGACGAAGGATAATAGCTAAATCTAAAAAATTAAGATTTTTGTGTTAAATTTGAAGGTGCTCTTAGTATGTCAATTACACATAGGTCTGAATTAAGTGAACTAATTGAATAGTAGTCATGATATTTGTAAAAAAATTTTAGAGGAAATGCAAGTAGTTTGTACAATGAGAAAAGAACAATCTGTGCAAAGGCAAAGCTAAGTAGAGACCATCGGGGCAATATACGACACCCCCCATAACTCTAAATGTTATGATTTTTTTCAATTTTTATAAAGTGTATTACAGAATGATAGTTTGACATCTCTATGATTTATTTTTCTCTTATTTTTAGTTAGTTTCTAAGAAAATTAACCCGATACAAATAGATACTAGCTTCACCCATAACGTGTGTATATAATACTCAATAATATACTCCCCAGTCGTAATTGACAAGGAGTAGTTCATATTTTTCATCTCCAAAACAAAAATAAAAAATAAAATGTCCCCCTTTGTTACTTTGAAAAAAGGTTAGGTTGTTATTTTCCTTTTAAAAAAAAACCCATCCAACATACATTATTTTACATAATTGTTTTTTGTTTTGTTGTCAAGAATTTTTTATTTTTATATTAAATATCAAGAATTGTTTAATTAAGGCATATAGAACAACATCTATAGCATTTATGGTTACTATATCAATTAGATTTCTTTTAATCCTTATTACACCAAAACACAAGAATACTTAGTTACATTTCTCAACATAACAAGGTGTGTCATTAAAAAATGTTAATTAATAAAGATGATGTAATCAACAAATCACAAAAATGCATGCATACTTATATCCTCATGAACAAGCATTGTGGAAAAATAATATATTACGAGAGCCAAAACAAAATATGAAATATGGGTACAAAAACATCATGTGTTCAATGTGATTGATATCTTTTATGTTCTCTCTCTTTCAATTTCCCTGTATATATTGTGTTGTATCAGATTGTTCTCAATCCTTTTTATATCCTGATTTTGATGTCTCAATAAAGAAAAAGTTTTGATGATTCTTGATATCTTTTCTTTTTTGGTATGTCACATGATTCGATTTACTTTTACACACACAAGGTAATGATATTTAATTTTTGCATTTACACCGAATTTGTTTTCATTAAACTATCTTTATGATTTAAAATAAATTTATGGTAGGATAAGAATGATTTTAAGTACTGTAATTAATTACAATTACTAACATTATTTATTAGTTTTTTAAACTCAACTAAAGAACTACAATGATTGTATCGGGACTGTTTCCTTTTTCCATTTGGTATGTGAAGATATTAATTCCTATACTATTTTTTTATACTTACTAAGAACCTGTTTGTAGTAGTCTTAATTGTTTTCTTTACTTCTGTAAAGCAATTGGTCTAATTGTATTTTGGTCAAATTTGCTCGTTACTATAAATATTGTGACCCAGCTGTAAATACGGCTAACGAAAAACAGTTATTTTCATTCATTTTCTCTCTCTGAATTTGCATATAATGGAGATAATTTAACTTTTTTACATGGTATCAGAGCTGTAATACGAGCTATCATGCTGCGACTAAGAGAAGATTTACAATTTATTTTCACAATATTCGTCTACATTTGTAAGTTTCTATGATTATCCTCTCTAATAAGTCTTTTTAGAAAAAAACCCGACCATTACTTGGGTTATTAACGATATATTAGGGGTTTCTAATTTATGATCGGGTTATTTGTGATACATTTGGGGGTTTTCAATCGATTTGAAGATATTGTGATTACTAAATTGAGTTTTGGGTTAGTTAATTGAAGATATTGAAGGTTTTATTGGAATCTCTAATATTTGGGAATTTTATTCAAAAATTTGAGTTACTATATCGATTAACTGAATTTCTAGGATTTTATTCTATTAGATTACAATGACTAGCATAAGATCAACAACTTGTTGTGCTAACACATAAAGGTAGTGCTACATGTTTACATCAGATATTGAGCATAAGAATTCATTGGTATATTTACCCACATGACTAGCATAAGATCAACAACTTACTGTGCTAACACATATAGGTAGTGTTACTTTTTCTTCTGGATTAACTCTTAAAAGGGTGTTATGTGTAGATACTTTTGGGTTGAATTGGTTATCCGCAAGCAAGTTAACTAGAGATCAATCTTGCTACTTATATTTTGATTCAAAAAATTGTGTGGTCCAGGGGCTGAACACAATGAAGACTATTGGCCTTGTTAAAGAGCAGTAAGGATTGTACACATTACAAAATAGTGCACTTGTTTCTAAAGATGGTAATAAAGTGACTGCAGCTCAAATTACTGCGTTTTACTCCTTGTGGCATAGAAGGCTAGGACATATTCCCTCAACTCAAATGAGAAAAATAAAGAGCTCTCTACACGGTATTCAAGAAAATAATGAAGATACTTGTGAAGTATGGCATATGTCCAAGGAACGTAAAACTAGTTTTTCTTATAGTACTAGCCAAACTAGTGATATTTAAAAAAAAAAACCATGTTGATTTGTGGGGACCTTATGCTGTTAGCTCACATGGAGGTTATCAATTTTTTCTTATTGTGGTAGATGATTACAGTAGAAGTACATGTTTTTATATGTTGAAAAGCCAGAGTGAGACTAGTATTTTGATTCCCGCTTTTTGTATTATGGTTGCTACACAGTTCAATAAAAAGGTCAATACAATTGGAAATGATAAAGGCACTGAATTTTTCTTATACGACTTCATTCATAGTTCTGGTGTTAAACATCAAACAAATTGCATTGATACACCACAACAAAATGGAGTGGTAGAGCGTAAACACCACTACTTATTAAATGTGGCTAGGGCTTTGAGGTTTCAGGCCTGTTTGCCTATTGCTTTTGGGGGAGATTACATTTTAACAACAACTTATTTAATAAACAGACTACCTAGCTCTGTTTATCCAGTAAATGTCCTTATGAGGTACTATATTCTAAACCTCCTTCTTATGTTCATCTTAAATGTTTTGGATGCTTACCTTATGCTTCTACTCTAGGTAAAGATAGAAAAAAATTTGATTCAAGAGTTAGAAAATGTGTTTTTCTTGGTTATCCCTTTGACACTAAACGATACCAACTCTTTGATTTGGATACAAGAGAGGAAGAACCGTTACGACATGGATATGGTACAAGAGATGGGGGAGGGGATTGTTTGTCAGTACTTTTTTGTTATGAATAAGATTTTTGTAAAAGAAAACTACATATTTTTCTATATAGCAGAGTTTAGATATTATCTAGAAATGCAATGAGACTAATTATATTTGATTCACACGCCAAGTAAGAATAAAATTCCGATTCACACAATCCCCATAAAGTTCGATCCGTGGCGTCCGCAGAATAAGTTACCTCTAAGAAGAGGGAAAAAATTATTATAATTCCGGATGGTTCAAGAATGGGTAGATCAATCCATCACTCAAATGTTAAAGCGCAATAAGTGGATCCCGGAACATAGAGCAGATTAGTAAAAGAAAGAGATCTATGTAACGATCCGGTCTTCCGACCAGACCGCCATAATCTGCTTGCTACCACCAATACTGTCCGCTTTGGCCCAATTTCATACTCGCTTATTGTGCCGCACGGCTTTAAAAGAGTTTGCTGATAAGAAGGAGGATACATTTATCTTATATACCATATAGGTACTCATTTATCTAGATGACGTGTGATAACTCACTTATCTTTACCATGTTATTTCCCTACGGAAATCAGGGTCGTTACACTCTTTCTCTTTCAGGCACGACGTCATCATCGGGCACGCCGCCCTTCCGGGGTTGCCAGTGCCCACATCGGCTAGATAGCGATTCTGATACCAATTGTAACGACCCGGTCTTACGAACAGACCGTCTCCATCTGCTTCATACCACCAATATTGTCTGGTTTGGCCCAATTTCGTCATCATTTTTTAAACCGCATGACTTTAAAAGTTTTTGGTGATTAGAAGGAAAATACACCTAACTTATATATTATATAGGTACGCAAGCCAGGATGTGTAAATGGGGGGTGCCAAAATATACCAAAAAAAAAAAAGCAACTTAAAATAATAATTTTTCATACTCACCCATAATCTATATACCCCATTTAAGTGTTGTTGAACAAATACCAAAGCATAAACACAAAAATTATTGCAAATAACTAACATGATACCTGATAAAATCAAAAGAAATGAACCCGACGGCTGCTCGCATTCGCAAATGCATCAATGATAGTTTCCGTGCTAAATTTTGAAGCAATATCTTTCTCAATATACATCATCATACAATCTTCAAGATAATCGGCTTCCATTTTATTACGAATACTAGTTTTGATGATATTCATAGCTGAAAATGATCTTTCTGTGGTGGCGGTAGAAACGGGAAGAGTAAGCACGAGAACCACAATTCTATAAACAAGCTGATATGTTGTAGACCATTTTGTTTCTACCAACCATTGACAAAGCTCGGAAATCGATGATAAATTCTTGTATTCAGGAAGAGAAATAACACAATTCTCGTAATGTCGAAGTTCCAATTTCAAGTTACTTTTCTCAAACTCCGTAAAGTCCTCCGGATAAAATTTGTCAACAAGTAGACAAATATCATCAAGTTTGAATATTAAAGAGTGACAATTAGGATTCAAAGTAGAACTAAGAACTAACAATTCCATTACTTGCTCATCAAAGCGACGATTTAGTTCTTTAATTTGAGAATCTATAGCACGATAGAAAATATCAACTCTATAGCGGTCAAGTACTGAAAAGTTATCACGAGTGGGATCATACCTCGAAGAATATTTTGCATTCAAGTTTGGGATATCAATGTTGCGTGATTCACAAAAGAGTTTGATGGTAGCAACCAAATCATCGAATTCATCATCTCTAAGATTTTGAAGAAGGCTTTTAGTAGATAAAACCATTGAAGTAGCCTTAAAAATGTCTTGAGTTTTAGATTGCAAAGCTAGACAAAGAGAATTCGTGATTCCTAACATTGACTTCATAAGATGAAGTATAAAGACAAATTCAAAGGAAGTTAATGCCTTATGTGTTGAACGAGCTTCTCCCTTTAGAGAAGTAGGTCCATCTTCATAAATATTAAGTAAAACCATGCAAGCAGCACTATACATTTTTATCAAGCTAGAAACAGACTTTAGGTGAGAACTCCAGCGAGTATCACCAGGTCGTTGCAGATTACCAATTTGATTTAATCCTCTTCCAGTCTCAAGCTCTTCAATGGAAATTAAGAAAGCAATATCATCGGCATGGGCAGCTTTCAACTCATCATTTCTCTTGCATGATGCACTAACAATATTCACGATCCGAAGCAATTTAGCAAAAAATCGGTCGACTGGAAGCACTTCTTTTGCTGATGCCACTAATGCTAATTGTAATCGATGTGCGAAGCAGTGAACATAATAAGCATATGGGCAATCACTTAATATCAAAGCTTGTAGTCCATGAAACTCACCCCGCATGTTACTTGCACCGTTAAATCCTTGTCCCCGAATATTCCGAATATCGAGATTGTGGTGATTGAGAACTGAGCATATGCTATCTTTTAGTGTCACTGCCATAGTGTTGGGAACATGAACAATACCAAAAAAACGCTCCCGTAAAACACCATTTTTATCAACAAATCTTATAACTACTGTCATCTGCTCCTTTTTTGACGCATCTCGAGCTTCGTCCACTATAATGCAGAATTTAGCATGTCCAATTTCTTCTCGAATCGCCTCTTTCACTTTTATAGAAAAGATATGTAAAATTTCTTTTTGAATATCAGACGACTTGTAAGTGGCATTCTTTGGAACATTTATCAATGCTTTGGTGGCTTCTTCATTATATGATGCTAATAAATCATTAAACTCAAGGAAATTACCACGGTTGTTTGATGTTGATTTCTCATCATGCCCTCTGAAAGGCATAGCTTGAAAGGCCAATCTTCGAACCAAGTCAATAGAAATTTTTAAGCGAATGCGATTGTTAAAAACTTGTTCGGCAGAAAATTTTACAATCACCCTTTCAATATTTTGAGTTGGGTTTTGTATTTCCTTCCATTTATTTTCAGCGGTTCGATGACAAGAATCGGAATTAACACCTTCATGCAAACGAAAAGAACAAGTTTTTCCGCTATTGACCTTCCTCCAACCATCAAAACCTTCAACAACAAATGCACTATGTCCTGCAAAACTAGACCCATCCGGAGGCGCAAAAAGGAAACAAGGAAAACAGAAAGCCTTGTTCTTGGCCACTGAATATTCCAACCACGAAAATAAAGCAAACCACGGAGCTTGAAATCTTCGAGGACGAGCCTTGGCGGATACAAGAGTATACGGATATTTTTTTCCTAAATCGGGACGATTTGGACCATGTAGAGTTATGTACGCCCTACGAACTTCGTCACGCCTATTAACAGGATACTCCCAAATTTTTCTACGTAATCCAGGATCACGTTCTAGCGAATTAATATCAAATTCTACTGTGTCGATTCTTTGAATTTTTGTTGGAGGACTAGGCGTATCGATTGTCACGTGATCAACACTACTACCAACATTCTCTTCCGTCGGAGAAACATTAGCTCTCTTAAAGAACGAATTTATTTTAGGTGTCTTTCCCATTTTATACTCGATAAAAATATTAGCGATGCCAGATCTGCAGATTAAAACTCTAAGAGTTAATAGCCTATTTTTTTTTCCCTTTGAGTACTTTAATCAAACACCTATGGTGCAACATAACATCAATACATATAATAAAAAGAAGCATATTAAAGGAAAAAATAAATAGAAGAGTATACCTTGCCGAGCCAGAAGGATAGAATTGTTGATGTTTTTTTAATTAAATCTAACCCCAATCAATGCGGTGCACAGCAGCACAGAGGAGTGGAGTTTTTCTTTTTTCAACTTTGTTTTTTATTTTGATACACACGCTGACACGCACAAAGAGAAGTGTTGTTGATGTTATTTTTTTTTTAATTAAATCTTAAAGAGTCCAATATCAAAGAAAAATATAATTGGGTCTTTCGGCCCAAATTTAATTATTGTGTTTTGGGTTCAAACATTAGCTATAAATATATGTACAAGTAACATATTTTTATGGGGGTGCCAAATCTACACCTAAAAAGAAATTGTACTAAAAAAAAATTGCGTCATTTGGGATTTCTAAAATTATGGGGGGTGCCGTGGCACCCGATCGTTCCCACTTAGCTTCCCCCTGCGCACATATCTAGGTGATGTGAAATAGCTCACTTATTTTTAACACGATATTTTCCTATGAAAATCCGGATCGTTACGATCCATGTTGTACTGTTTTGTTGAGTCTAGTGTTTCACGATTTTATTTTTATAAATATTATGTCAATCTTTGTATGTTACATTCAAAATTTATTGCTAGTAGCATTAGTATAAAGGAAAACAACAACCATCTTCTGCTAATCACCTTAGTTGTCTCAAGTTGAATCCAACTATCTATGAATTGAATTCTTTAATCAATTTCGAGAAGATGGAATTACAGAACTACTATGTTATCAACTGAAAGCCCAATGGGGTCATGAAGAAAAAGTATTCGAAATAAAAGAGTCAATGTGATGGAAAAAAGTTGCCCACCTGGAGCAAAATACAATTTTTCATTGTTCAAAAGGAGAGAAAGCATAAGAATATAAATGAAATGAAGCTGTTTGTAAAAGCATTCGACATGAACGGAAGCGAAGTTAAATGATAAAAGACCTAAAAGAAATACAAGCTTAATCATTTATATAAATTCGATGCTCGATATTAAAAGTATGGTAAAATGGAAAAACTGAATTAAGATAAGCAAGGACTAATTAGCTCATAATTAGTGATCAGTATTAAAAAGATAAACCTCAGAAAGACCTTTAGTCTGTGAAAATATCAAGCAAACGTAGCAACGAAACGAGGAGAAGAAGATTTGGTTCACCGTAACACTTCTAAGAGAATTCTAGTTGATTATCCTTTACAAAAAACTTGACTTCATGAAAAGCAAAACAAAGTAGTACTACAACTTGACTTCTAAGTCATATTTATTGTCTATATAATATACAGAAAGTATGTGGTTAACCTTGCCCGTATATATTTCAGTTCCCTTTGTGACCGATAATGATACAACATTACTGCCATGTCTTAACATTGCCTATTTGACATAAATGATATTTAGGCCAGACTTTCAGGTTGCCATTTTTTAAAAACTTTCTTACAAAAGACTCAATATTGTTTGACGCGTATATTCTGAAAGAAACCAAAACCATATATATTTAAGAAAAGTCGCTCATAAGAGCGGTCCACATGAATAAAGCACAACCAAAGGCAAACAACCAAAAACCAGAAGTAAAAAAATCTATAGGTATGACCTTCGTGAGTGGAGAAAACAAGATATCACAAATTTTGGATCTGCCTTGGGCAAAATATCTAGGAACTGTAAAGTAAAAGAGTTAACTCGGTAATCAATATTTACGTATAAGTCGAGGGGTTCTTTGCTCCGTTGAATTCCTATTAAAGACACGACAAAGAGAAGACCTACATAAATCGACCAACCTAGTTTGTTTCTGATTAGGTAAAGAGTGACTCAAAGAATAAGAGGAAATATCATTCTTTGAAAAAGATCAAAACCCTACTAACGAAATAAACGTCTATATTGAGTAAACTAAAAAAATAAGTTAACTTTTCATTCATCTCTCCTTTCTCCTCGTCAAAAATGGGAAATGCTCCTTCCCATGTAGACAAAATACGAAAAGGCCTGAAAATTTTCCATGTGCCTATTTTTATTTTATTTTTATTTCATGATCAATGGATTCCGCACCTACCTCCAATAATACTCGAATTGATCTGCACCTTCTATTTGATAGTGCGGGTTCTAGTCCACTACTGAGAGCCTATTCACCAGCCTTAGAATGCCTGGTTTTACGACTGCGATATGGCTTGGATGTTATGATACTTGCTTATTGCGAACACAATGTAACAACTTTTCTACATGAAGTACGTATAAACAGTAAAACCAGGCAATTATTTGAAACAATGTAAAAAGAAACAACGTAAAAATCAGGCAATTTAAATGATAGAGAAGGAACTAAATTATTTCAAAAAAAAATTAAAAGTTTTATCATAGACTGCAATCACTGAGTTCATTCGAGAAGTCCTATGTTATCTATATATATAAAGTATAAACAACAACAACACTTCCAATAAATTCCAAACAATTATCTTTTATAAAATTAACTCACTTAGTTCACCCATATTACTACAACTTTTAAATGAAACTTCAAAATTGACCCCGATTGAAACGATGTGTCACTTATCTGTTCGTTGATTGGATTCTTCTTATATTTTGTCTTGAGATATTATATATTCGAAGATCATGTTAATGATCACCACCAACAAGACAGACAAGGCTCTCCGAATAAAATACTTTAACTGAAGCGAACCTAGGAAGAGGAAGATTCATTTTTTCCTCAAATGCTTTAGTTTTAAAATCATACCGAATAACCTTAATTCGGTCAGAAGCTTCATCCGCAATAATTAACAGCTCGTCATTCTTACTATATGATATAGGCCACAAGTTATAAAACGAGGATAAGAATGGATCACTGATCGAGATCAATTTAGTCCAAGATTCCTCCACTCCATGCTCTTTCATCACCCATAAATCAAAACCTCCATTCTCATAAAAGTAACTTGCTGAAAGGAATCCCCCAATAACATGGATATAAGGGAAAATCTCTTCCTGAATCGAGTCCTTTGTGTTGATTGGCATGAGGAGAAAACGTAACTCCTCCGATTGAAGATCAAATGAAAATATAGAATTATAACAGGCAGAGACCTCGGAAGACCACTCCTCACCATGGAACTTAAGAATAGAGACTAGCCAATAAAGAGTCTCTCTAACTAGAACACCATTAGTACTCCTACGTATTTGCTCCTTTGGAGTTCCATAAACTCTTCGCCAAGAATTTGATTTTAGACTATAGACCTTAACCTCTGTTTTTACTATGTTATTACCATTAACATTGTGTGCATGTTGCTCTAAAATACTAACAATTTTATAATCGCCAGAAGCAGAGTCAAACCCAAATCCAATATCTACTTCAACGAAATCATGGTTACCTGTCGACTGTAGGCCATCATCGTCATCCAAATTCAACGGCGACAAGAACAAGTGCTTCTTTGTGGCGGGGTTCCACAGAGCAACATATTTCCAAAAGAAAGCTAA
Source organism: Primula vulgaris (assembly GCA_963920805.1). NCBI lineage: Eukaryota > Viridiplantae > Streptophyta > Magnoliopsida > Ericales > Primulaceae > Primula > Primula vulgaris. The sequence continues at coordinate 19,353,863 of OY987217.1, read as the reverse complement.
ACATACCAAGCCATGACATGATCCGCAAAGCACATGTGACTTATAAAAAGAGTCGTCCCAGCGATCATTTGGTTGCCATGAGTTAATATCGAGTTCCACAGCTTTAGAAAGAGATCTTAATTCTATAGAGTAAAGGAATGTTTCACCTAAACCGCGGCTCTCTAATATGAGGCATTGACTCATTTCGTTTTTGGTGGATCGGGTAAGGTGCAAATTTACAAAGTCTGTGCTATCAATTAAATTACACCAGTCCTTGCATACACACCTCATCTGGAGGAGTGACTTGACGGATAACCTTGAGATTATATCAGCCACAAGATCTAGTGGAAGACTCGAGACTAACATTCCTATTCGAGCATGCATTCTTTCTTTCTTTCGATCAGGATCTGTTATGGCATAATATGGAATTTATCATCAGAATTATGTATGTTTGGCAAAAAATTTACGTGGTGTCCTGTATGTAAATTTGTTTTAGTTCCTAACTATGAGAAACCCTAAAAAGACTATTAATTTGAAATCTGTGCAATATATCAGATCAAAAAGATAATATTTTGAGACTGGAAACATTTTAAGCTTTAGAGCACTCACATCTGGATAAGTAAACAAAGTTTTAGCCAAAATTTGCATAATTATACGCACAAAAACTTCGATTTTCAGGCTAGCTCCTTTCTAGATAATATACCAATATGTTAAAGTGCTAGTCATACATAGTACCTAGCTTTTACCGCTCAACAAACATTAATTGTTATTTTTTATTGCTTTCTACCTTTTGGCTCTTATCTCATTTTCTGTCTTTTACCACACATTAAACCAAAAACAAGATACGTTATCATTTCTTGCATTTAGCGCTATCTTTGTAAAAAAGAAAAAAAAAATGGCACAAAAAATACAAATAGAATTTTTTAACCTCTGTGTTAATTTTATATGGTTATTTTGGTTGGATTTTAACAAATCAAATGAGGGGTTCGGATTCCAAACAGAAACACACGTAGATTTATCATGTATATATCCGTGTATATAGATAAATTAAATATCTACATAGAAAAAAGATTGAGAAGAAGCAAATTATAATGAATAAAATGATAATTTATTTGTCATAGCTAATATGATATAGAGCCTGCTACATATAAAGAAGAAAGGATAATAGCTACATCTAAAAAATTAAGATTTTTGTGTTAAATTTGAATAGAGTTATAGAAACCTAGTGTGGGTGCTCTTAGTATGTGAATTACACATAGGTCTGAATTAAGTGAACTAATTGAATAGTAATCATGATATTTATAAACAAATTTAGAGGAAATGCAAGTAGTTTGTACAATAAGAAAAGAACAATTTGTGCAAAGACAAAGATATAAGTAGAGATCATCGGGGCACACAACACTCCCCATAACTCTAAATGTTATGATTTTTTTCAATTTTTATAATGTGTATTATAGAATGATAGTTTACATCTCCATGATTTATTTTTCTCTTATTGTTAGGTAGTTTCTAAGCAAATTAACCCGATACAACTAGATCCTAGCTTCACCCATAACGTGTGTATATAAGACTCAATAATATACTCCCTGGCCGTAATTGACAAGGAGTAGTTCATATTTTTCATCTCCAAAACAAAATTAAAAAATAAAATGTCCCTCTTTGTTACTTTGGAAAAAGCTTAAGTTGTTATTTTCCTTTTAAAAAAAAACCTATACAACATACATTATTTTGCAGAATTTTTTTTGTTTTGTTGTCAAGAATTTTATATTTTTAAATTAAATATCAAGAATTGTTTAATAAAGGCATATAGAACATCTATAGCATTTATGGTTACTGTATCAATTAGATTTCTTTTAATCCTTATTACACAAAAACACAAGAATAATTAGTTACATTTCTCAACATAACAAGGTGTGCCATTAAAAAATATTAAGTAATAAAGATGATGTAATCAACAAATCACAAAAATGCATGCATGCTTATATCCTCATGAACAAGCATTGTGGAAAAATAATATATTACGAGAGCCAAAAGAAAATATGAAACGTGGGTAAAAAACCTCATGTGTTCAATGTGTTTGATATCTTTTACCTTCTCTCTCTTTCAATTTCCCTGCTTATATTGTGGTGTATCCGGTTGTTCTCAATCCTTTTTATAGCTTGATTTTTATGTCTCATTAAATAAAATGTTTTAATGATTCAATTTACTTACACACACAAAAAGGTAATCGTATTTAATTTTTGCATTTACACCGAATTTGTTTTCATTAAACTGTCTTTATGATTTAAAATAAATTTATGATAGGATAAGAATGATTTTAAGTACTGTAATTAATTACAATTATTAAGATTATCTATTAGTTTTTTAAACCCAACTAAAGAACTACAATGATTAATTGTTATATGAAGATATTAATTCTTATTCTGTTATTTTATACTTACTAAGGACTTGTTTGTAATAGTCTTAATTGTCTTTCAGTTACTTTTGTAAAGTAATGGGTCTAATTGTATTTTAGTGAAACTTGCTCGTTGCTATAAACACTTTGATTCAGCTGTAAATACGGTTAATCAAAAAAGAGTTATTTTCATTCATGTCTATGTTTGCGCACGGCAACACCATTTTGCAGGGATGTGCCAGCACAACTAGTCTGATGAATAATACCATGATCGACACAAAAAGCTCCCATAACGGTCTGAATGTACTCTAATGTATTATCAAAGCGGAAAATCTTGATCTTCTTATCAAACTGAGTTAAAATTTCATTCTAGAAACGAGAAATAATAAGCGGTAGTTCACTCCGATATGTTATTAAAAATAACCAAGTCATCCGTGAAAAGTCATCAACGAAAACGACAAAATATCGGAAATTGTTATGAGCAAAAGTACAAGAAGGACCTCATATGTCATAATGAAAAGATAATATGGTTGAGCCTTCCTAGTAAGGCCCCGACTAGGAAATGAACTGCGATGATGTTTCCCAAGTTGACAAGCCTCACACTCTAAATTAGACAAATGGCGCAAGAAAGGAATGGCTATTTTAAGTTTAGTCAGAGAAGGGTGTACTAAACGAAAGGGCCATTACATAGGAGAAACAGTAGCACTTAAGGCCGATGAACGCGAATAAGCAAAACTAGTGGGATCCAAATAATAAAGACCATCTTTTTCATATCCTGAATAAAATCATTTTTTTCGTTTTGAGATCCTGAAACACATATGATTTAGGAGAAAAAGTTACAGAACAGTTTAGTGATTTAGTCAATTGACTAACGGAGAGTAAGTTGAAAGGAAAATTAGGCACACAAAGACTATCGGGCAGAGACAACGATCGATGAGGGTTAAGTGTTCCTTTTGCAGATACAGGTCGAGAAGAACCATCAGCTAAGACAATACGATGATCAAAATGATTCAAATCGGAGAAAAGAGAAGATGTACCAGACATATGAGAACTCGCACCGGAATCAATAAGCCACATATCAGAAGACGAGGCAACACGAGCGACTTTATGTGAATTAGCCAAAGTGACAACTAAACCATCAAAAAGGGAGGCACGCAATGTCTGAATAAGCTCACTAAGCTGATTATAAAGTGCAACACTTTCGGGTCTGGATATTTTTCCTTCCAACAAAACGTAAAAGCAGAAGAGACTAAATACAAAATCACAACCCCAAATAGCCGAACAACAACCAAACCCGGCAATCCAAAAACAAGTGAGCAAAGACTGAACTGAAAGCAATTAAAACATCAAATCTCAACCAACATTTTACTCAGAATCAGTCCATTAAACACAGCGGAATCACCAAAACAGTCGTTCAAAACATACCAAATAACCAAACAGTTGAATAATATTCGGAACCAAATCGAGACACAAAATAAAGTATACAAAAGAGTTACATACACCCAGTCGACCAATTTAACAGAATAAAAATGGCCAGAAAGTGAGCCACGTGCGCACGCGCCGTCGGCAGCAGCGACGGTCGCTGGAAGTTAGCCGCGCGTGGCGGCACGTGAGGCGTCCAACTCCAGCAAGGTTTAGTGAGTTAAGGTCGGAATTAAATGAGGATTAAGTATATATAATTAATTTAGGGTTTCGATGATTATGTACCAGTCAATTGGCCGATACACAATTTGGGACGGCTAGGGTTTCAGTGTTTATTTTTGGCTCTGGTACCAAGTTAGATGATAGTGAAAATGATGTGGTGTATTACTAAAATACACCCACAGCTCATATATATTAAAAATAGAGTAATAGCCAAAATTACATTACTGGTCCTTCAAATTACAATATAAAATAGATATGAACTAATAACTTTTAACAATAACGAGTAACTAACACTATCAAAACCGAATCCAATTTGAATCCGCTCCAAACTGATAAATCCGCAAACTCGAACAAACTGATCCGATCCAAGGTTTGGTTTGGATTGAAATATAAATGTTTTGGACAAAAAAATATCAATCTGTTCTATAATGGTTTGGGTTAGAATTCAAGGAAATTTGTTTCAGTAAAAAGTTTTTACCTCTTCGGCGAATAGCTTTTCCAGCACATCGTTAATATGACGGTCTTCAACAACCATGGCCAATGCCATGCTGACGAGTTCATTCAATAGAACATAATCACTTATTTTTTATATTGATAACAAATTCTTGGTCCTCGGGTCCAGTATTTCACTGATTATAACATATTTATCAGAGGCTTGCTGCATTTCTCCTATCCACGAACCTGGTGAGAAGCTGCCTCTGTGCCCTTGCAATACTCTTGAGTGGTACGACAGGCGCTTGGCCTCCAATGCAAGAGAAAAGGATATAAGCTATATTAAACAGTAGCTGTCAAGATTAACTTGAGCTTTGCCTTTCCTATCAAATATGACTATAAGGCACTGTTTGTTTTGATGTAAAATAAGGGAAAACAAATTTTTTCGGGTAAAACAAATATTACATTTGATTGTTTTAAGGTAAAAGCAAATTTTTAGGAAAATCTTTTCCCCAAATCAAGGAAAAAGAGGGAAACATATCACTTCAAAAAAAAGACGGAAACATTTTACAGAACTACGCGCTATTTTTTCTATCCTATTCGCATATATATATATATATATACTCTGCGTATAATCTTTCTCCTATTATACTATATCTATCTAAAATAAAAAAAATTATTCTCTCTCCCTATCAAAACAGCATAAAAACAAATGTATGTATTTTATCTTTCTCATCTTTGTAATACTTTTATGTAGATATATTATAATCCAATTGAACTTACAAAAGGGTTTTTTCTAGTATTTCGAACTAACTTATTTTGTTAAAATGTAATTATTTTTTTTATTGCCTTTTTATATTAATAAAATCAGAATTTAGATCTAACTAGATTTTTTTTATTGGAATTGAACATACTGTAAACGACTCTTTCATTATAATCATAACAAACAATGGTTGGTTTGAGTTTGATTGTTCGCTTCTTATTGTCTGGTATAATATTGATTATTGTGGTGGTGATTTATGTTTACAACCTTATTATACAAATTAGCTAGTATTTTATGCATTTACGGCTATATTACTGTTTTTTCTTTAATTTTACCATAGTGAACTAATATCATGATGTTTGTGGGAATAACTCATATTTGTAGCTATTGAGTTCTTATTTTGGTTTATAAACTGCATCATATTTAGTTGATTATCTTTGTTTGTTGATTATAATTTTTGTATTTCTTTATTTATTTGATGTAGATGAAAGGGAAATATATTGATAAGAGAAAAAAAAAATGGCTTTTACACCTACGTTGATGTCCGTTTATGCGGGTGTTTTGACTAGTATGCAATTTATGCATCACATTCCTAGGGAGCCTTATCTTAATAGAGATGAAGAGAGACAAAAATATTTTGACACTTTAATTACTGATAGTAAAGATCTATGCTTGCACAATTTTCGTATGTAAAAAACTTTTTTTGAAACTTTGTTCTATATTGAAAAATAAAAAGTATTTAACTTCTAGTTTACATGTTTCAATTGAACAACAACTTGCCATGTTTCTTCATGTTTTGGGTCATAATGTCCGAAATAGAATTATTGGCAGTCGTTTTTTTTGTTCCAACGAGACTGTGTCAAGATATTTTCATAAGGTATTAAAAGCAATTTTAAAATTACAAAATGATTTTATAAAGAGCCCAGCATCGACAACACCGCCATAAATCATGCAAAATCATAGATATTGGCCGTGGTTCAAGGTAAATACTCATAATCAGACTAATATAACATTTATATCCCACATAAAATTATAGGATGAATTCTAAATTAATCGAGTTTATTATGATTGTATTGGAGCAATTGATGGTACTCACGTCCATGCATCTGTACCACTTGAGCTTCAAGTACGTTTTCGTGGTAGAAAAGATAAGCCTACTCAAAATGTAATGCATGTTGTTAGTTTCGATTTGAGATTTACTTATGTATTAGCTGGTTGGGAAGGGTCAGCACATGATGCACTTATCTTAGAAGATGCATTAACGAGGATAAATGGGCTTAAAGTTCCCGAAGGTAAAAAAGAACTCATTAAAAACTAAGAAAATTAAAATACATATGTTTTTACCTTAATAAATCTCTTTAGCATGATAAAAAAATTGTTTGCATACAAGAAAATATTTTTTAGTTGATGGAGGCTATGGAATTCGCAAAGGATTCATTCCTCCATACCGTGCTACAAAATATCATCTAAAAGAATACAATAATCATGAACCAGAAAGTGCTAAAGAATTATTCAATCTTCGACATTCATCTTTGAGAACAACGATAGAAAGAGCATTTGGTGTTTTGAAAAAAAGGTTTAGTGTTTTGACCGCTGAACCACATTGGTCTTATGAAACTCAAGTTGAAGTGGTTATACCTTGTTGTATATTGCATAGCTATATATTGGGTGTTGATCTGAACGACAACCTTTTTTTCTCAGACACAAGAAAATCATGCTCAACTACAAAATGAAACAAGTCCAATTAGAAGATCACACCAACAAATAAGAATCGAGAACAATGAGTGGAAGCAGAAACGTGATTCAATTGCTAATACTATGTATAATAGCTATAGAAACAATTGATGTTTTGGTGTTACTTGAGTTTTATGCTTTCGTAGTTTGAATATTTTAGTTTCTGATGGTTAAACAATGTGCCTTTGTTATGATATTGTGCTTAATTAATATTTTATTTCATTACATTATCGTATTAAATTTTCTTCTTAGATGGGTGCACGAGATGATGTTGCTACTAAACCCAAACAACATTTTCAATGGACTGATGCAATGGAAGTAGTTCTTATAAATTTTTTAGTTGATGAGGTAAAAGCAGGACGAAAAGTAGATAAAAGTTTCAAGAAAACTTCATACGTTCAAGCTGCAAAAGCAATCCCATTGGAATTTAATGCTTGTTGTAATTTTGATCATGTTGAAAACCGAATGAGAACAATCAAAAAGAAGTTTGGTGAGGTAAGAAAAATTCAAACGAACGAAAGCGGATTTGGGTGGGTTGAAAGTCAAAAGATGTTCACATGCTCACCCGAAGTTCAGAAAACATATTGTGAAGTAAGTTATATTTACTTTTATCATTTTAATCAAGTTTGTCTTCTTTTTTCTTATATAATTTTTCTGCTATTTCAGGCTCATCCAAAGGTTTCTCCATATCTAAATAAGCCTATTGAAATGTATGATGAATTTACATTGATTTGTGGTGATGATCAAGCCACGGGAAGTTTCGTAAATTCAAATACCGATGAACTTAACACGCTAGATGAAGGTATTAATAATATCGAAAGTAATGATGAATTAGATGTTGAAGAAATAAAAAGCACTCAAGTATTCTCACATAATCCAGAGATTCCAATATCTCAACCAAGGTCCCATGGAAAACGAAAAAGAGTTGAAGAAGTTACAGATAAATTGGATAAACTAGCCGATAGCGTTGCTAATGTAACTGCAGCATTGATAGCCAATACTAATCAAGAGCATGTTAGAATTTTGTACAATGAAGTGACAAAGATGGAGGGGTTTGACGAGTCGGACTTGGAATATGCGTTTGATTATCTCAACAAAAATGAAATCGAGGCAATGAGATTTATCGTAAAAAAAGATGCAGGAAAGAAAAAGTGGTTGACGAAGTTCCTTTCAGAAAAGTAGACGAACTTTTAGCTTTTTTCCCGTCAAAATAATTGTGATTTTAATCACTAATGTTTTTAAACTTTCACGAACTTATTCATTTTTTGACTTTTAGTTAATTTTTGGGAGTTTTAGTTAATTTTTAATGTTTTTCATCTTAAAATATTTTGTTTAAAGTATGAACAATGTTTATTTATTTATGCATCGAATTTGTCTAATTTAAATAACTAATAGATTTTTGAATTTCAATAGAATTCTCATGGGAAACCTTTGACGCACCAAACACCCGTAAATAAAATGCAAACAAAAGTTTGCACCGTAAAACTTTATCCGAAAAATATTTTCCCTCCGTAAATATTTTACTACGAAACAAACAGAGTGTAAGAGGAGCGCATCTCCAAAAGGTATACGACAAAAATAATAGATAGAGAAAAACATAGAAATATCATGGATCTGTTCGAAAAGAGCAAGTTTTTTAAACCCCGACAAACAAATGAACATCAAACAAGTGTTAACTTGTGCCTCCGGTTATATGTTAAGCATTAATTGTGAACAGTTTATTTTATATATCTTGATATTATGGAAATAAATTGTTTTAATTATAATTGCATTATATCTTGTAACGTATGCTGCATCAAATAAAATATATTAGAATCGTTAGCTTTTTAAAAATATCTTTAATTAATTAGCATATGGTATATTTTCAAATATTTTAATTAGGTTATAGTACCACCAACTATCTTAATTAGCGTATAGTATATTTTCAAATATTTTTTATTAGAGTTTAGTACCACCACATTTAATATAAAATGGGTGTTTTGCTCCATTAACCCAAAATAATTTCTCTCTCTAAAATTAACGCATCACCTCCGCCACAGCGGCGGATCTCCGCCCCAAGCTTCGTCGACCTTTTTACTCTCCTCTGATGATTTCGCAATTTGTCTTTCCGATCATGATCTATATTTATATATTTATACAATATATATGTAGTATTAAAAAAAATGCAGAACAAAACAAAGGGGAGAAAAAAAGAAATCGAGGTGGAGAAAACATAGATTTCTCTTAGAACTGTGCTATGTCAGAATGTTTATATATATATATACATAGATCTATATCTATATATACATACATATATATGGATTGTGGGTAAGCGGAGAAGACCTCCTTACAGGAAGCGGAGATAACTTGCGGAGGAGGTGGCAGGGAGAGGCGGCGGTTGGGTTTAAAAAACCCTAGCTACTGTTAACATAAACAAGGACTGAAACTGTAAATTTGATAAAGTTATCTTATTTTCAATCAGATCCCTGAATTTAGTATTAAACTGTGTGTTAGTATTAGACTGTGTACAACTCAGTCCCCAAGTCAAATAAAATATCCATTAAAGTATAAGTCTATTAAATTGTGTATTAGACTGTCCAATATAATGTCTATAAATTGTATGTGAAAAAAGAGTTTATTATGTAAAAAACAGCTTATTGCTTAAAAAAGTGATTATAATGTGTGTTGGAAAGAATTTATTATGCAAAATTATATTAGATTGTTTAAAAATTTGTATTAGATTGTCAAAAAAAAATTGTATTAGATTGTCAAAAAATTTGAAACAAATTGCCAAAAAAATTGCATAATATACTCTATTATATTGCCAAATAAATTATATTATATTTTTAAAATTTGGTATTAGATTGTCAAAAAAATTGTATTAGATTGTAATATTTTTGGTATTAGATTTTCAAGAAAATTGTATTAGATTGTCAAAAAAATTGTATTAGATTGTCAAAAAAATTATATTAAATTACCAAAAAAATTGAATCAAAATTTCTATTAGATCGTCAAAAAAATTATATTAGATTGTCACAAAAATTGCATTAGATTCCGAAAATTTTGTATTAGACTATCAAATTTTTTTATTAGAATATCTAAAAAATCATATTAGATTGTTAATTTTTTTATATTAAATTGTAAAAAAAACTTGAATTATATTGTAAAAAAAAACTGTATTAGATTGCCAACAAAAATTATATTAGATTGTAAAAACAAATGTATAAAATTGCCAAAAATATTATATTAGATTGTCAAAAATATTGTATTAGATTATTTTTTTGTATTAAATTACCGAAAAAATTGAATTATACTATCAAAAATTATCTATTAGATTGGCATATAAATTATAATATATTTTTAAAAATTTGTATCAAATTGTAAAAAAATATATATTAGATTGTCATAAATTTTGTATTAGATTATCACAAAAATTACATTAAATTGTCTATTAGATTGTCAAAATATGTATTAGATTGACAAAAATTTATATTAGATTGTTAAAAAAATTGTATTAGTTTCTTTGGATTTTTTTTATTTTTTCCAATTTTTTGTATTAAATTGTCAAAAAAAATTGTATTAGATTGTCCCTAAAATTGTATTACAATGTCTATTAGATTGTCAAAAAATTGTATTAGATTGTCCAAAATATTGAATTTTAATTTTGTTTTGGATTTTTTTAAAAAAAATTTAAAAAAACATTTTTTTTGGATTTTTTTAGATTTTTTTGGAATTTTTTCATTTCATTTTATATTTTTCTGGACTTTTTTTTTTTTTTTCTTTTTCGAGTTTTTTTCATTTTTCGGTCAATGCCGGAATCCAACGGTTAACACCAGAGTACGACAATCAACACCGGAGACCGGTCAATGGTCTTGGTCTTGTTCAAACTTTTACTAGACCAAATGTGTTTGACTTATGTAATATTGACAAGTGCTACTAATTTGCAATAATTATTTTGAAAGTGGTAGTAACTTTTAAATTAATAGTTTTAAAAGATATCGACGTGCAATTCACTCTATCATATATCTCTTACTTATGTATATATTGACAAGTGCTACTAATTTGCAATAATTATTTTGAAAGTCCTAGTAACTTTTAAATTAATAGTTTTAAAAGATGTCGACCTGCAATTCACTCTATCATATATCTCTTACTTATGTATATATTGACAAGTGCTACTAATTTGCAATAGTTATTTTGAAAGTGGTAGTAAATTTTAAATTAATCGTTTTAAAATATATCGACCTGCAATTCACTCTATCATATATCTCTTACTTACTTTATCAATATAAAATTACAAAAAAATACTCAAATAGCGACGGATTTAGTGACGGTATATTTTGTTACGACCTTATTAGCGACGGTTTTGTGACGGTTTTGTGACAGTTTAGTCAATTTGTGACAGATTTGTGACAGTTTAGTCAATTTGTGACAGGCTTATAACAGCTTTTGACTCTCACTAAATCAAAAATTATTTTACAGTGTAAATACGATTCCGCTAACATGTACTATCTGGGCACATGTCTTGGGCATAGCCTGTTTAGGCCAGGGGTAGACGGAGTTCTTGCCCAAGGCATGTAGAGGGCAGAAAAACTTGTTTTCGTTTAGTAGTACAGTATATGAAAAGTTTGGTCAAAGTCAATATAAACTTATATTTTAACACAACTAAAACAACACATACTAGAAGCATCATTAACTTTTTTTTCTTTAAAGATATAATTTGGTGCTGTTTGGTTTCTTTATCTTTTTTATTTTATGATAAGTTTCTCTCGTATGTCTTTCATTTTGCATTTAACGTTATTTAGTCTCACCATAATTTCCGATATTTTAATTTGCGTAACCATGTTACTGAAAATGATCGATTAACTACACACCATTTTAAGTTTTTGCCTTTTTGAAACGAAAGTGTTTATAAACTAGTACAATCAAATCCGTATGGTTTAAGAATTGATTATAATCTAAAAAGTGTAAAACTTGCATATTTCAACGAGAAACACTTTCAAAAGTATAATACTCTTTCACGTATTTGTTTATATCTAGACAGAAAGGTGAAAATTTTCTCATTAGTTTAAAAGTTTGTAAAATATCATTTGAAAATAAGTTTTTTTTTGGCAACTAATTTTCAGGAAGAACAAAATACTAGATATATGGTGTATGAAATATTTAATGTTGGCAACTTGGTATACCTCCTACTAGGACTAGGACTAGGACTAGGACTAGGAGTAGGTATAGGAGACAAATTTGATCCCTATTTATCTATCTATCCAGACTATACCCACTGTATAGTCTGGCACCCCTTATCCCTTTTCATGGCAGACCCAAATAACATGCAAAGCATTTCTCTCAACAATTAATAGGAATCCAGACGATCTTGCTCGGGTGGGTAAGAATCCGATGTTACTAAACTATTATTATTATTGCCCAATTTAACAACTACTTTTGTTGTTTGCTTTTGGTTAAATACTACTTATCTGAAATATATGAGTTTTTTTGTTGTTGAATAAAAGTGAAAATAACCGGACAAAACCATCTATGTATATATATTTGGTTTGTGCAATTTACTACTATATGGTTGTACTATTAAGTATTCAGAAATGGAGACCTCTTTTTCCACAGTTTTTCAAAAAAATAAAATAATAATTCTTATCACCAAGTTTTAACCCAACATACTTACCATTAATTTATTTTTGTTGGTGACAAAACCATAATAACCATTGATACATGTGCTTTTTCTGCTAAAATATTGCTTACAACGCCATATACTATCTTTTTATTTTAAAGTGTATTCTAGCCTGGTTTCATTGTGTAGCATGAATCCAGGTTAGAGTCTGTTGTCAATTCGGATGATGTGGTTTTCATTGTTAACACACATACATCTCAATAAATGGAACATTTGATTAATACATATAAATATCGCCTGGGCGGCTGTACCAAGTGGCGAATGCCTTGAATTTTACGTACGGTCCGTTGGTTTTAGCTGGAAAACATCCCGGCTCCATTCTTAGTTTTGCTGGCTAATGTGTTTTTATGGGTAATTTTACAGGCTTGTCAGGTCATAAGCCTTGGGGAACGTAAGAGTCTTTTGAACAACCCTCGTAAAATAAAAGAGTATCCTTATTCTCCCATTACCAAGAACAGTGGACGGCCGTCTCCTTAAGTTAAAAAAGGTTTGTTGTCGGACTCTTGTTTTTATTAATATTTCGTATTTTGCACTGGGTTTTAGTTGCAACTTTTATAGAAATTAGTCTTTGTTTCTTTTAGGTTATTTAAAAATCTACTTCCATCTTGCTTAGAGCCCTTTTAAGGCAAAGAATCACACAAGCTATGTTGTATACTAATTAACCATACTATTTTCTTATGCAAAAAAGCTCAAAAAAGGTGAGTTTCGAAGCTGGAAGATCAAACAAGCAGTAGTAGTTGCATAGTATTTTCTGAATTAAGCAGCATAGTGTTTGTGATTACTTCCAGATGAACAAGGTTGTTTAATTTTTATTTTTTTTGTGCTATTATTATCTTTATTTTGATAATGTAGTGTCGGATCTTTACTTGGTTGTTTCGTAAGCTCGTTATAGTCTTCTTTCTTCTCTGCTTTTTCATACTAACTTAATATTGTCGGTCCAGCTAAATAGTTTCTTACAAGGGATTGCTTGAATGATTCTCAAGCGAATTATCTGCTTTTCTCGAGTTATATAGCTTAAAAGACCCTGGGAAGTTTAGACTAGCAAGTCTATGTTTTTAAGTTTTTAAGTTTTTTAACAAAATATATCTTCAATACATGGTAATTAAAGGTTTGTTGCCAAATGCTTGTTTTTATTGTTATTTCATATTTAACACTGGGTTTTGGTTGCAGCTTTTATAGTGAGTGATTTAAAGTTTTTATGTTCCTTGAAAATGCTTAAAGTTTCGGTCAATAAATTGGAAAACATGTTCTTCATATTAATTAATCAAAAATAGACTAGTCTATTATGCAATAAAGCTAAAATAAAAAAGTTTAGTTCAAAAGTAAACAATCTACGGTAGTTGCATAGTGTTTTCGGCAGGAAAAAAATACGTTTAGTGTATTATATTATCTGTGTTTAACGATTTAGATATCATACTACCACTATGTTACAATTGAGGTACTGAACTTTAATCCTTGTCATAATTTAGGGACTGTCGTTAAATCCATTAACAGATGTTGACCACGTGCGGTCACGTGCACACTTAAAATTTCCCACCAAAATGCAAATCATGTTTCCCAAAAACACCTATAGATATAAATATATATATATATATATATATATATAAATAAATAAATATATATATATATATATATCTTTACTATATATACATACATATATAGTCTTAGAACCCTAATTCCGCCTCCCTCTCTCATTCACCAAAAGAAAAAACATTTTTCAAATATCTGTAATGGATGCTATGTGCCACTGTGGTAACACAGTTATGTTGTGCACATCTTGGACCTCTGAGAATCCAGGTAGGAGATACTAAAAATGTGCAAGTGATTCTTGCAAATTTTGGATCTGGTTTGACCCACCTATGTGTGGTCGGGCCAAACAAATCATACCAGGCCTGTTAAAAAAAAATTGGAAGATGACCAAAAAAAATTGCAGAAACATATTAAGATGCTTGAAGATGAATTAGAAGGTTTGAGAATTATTAAAGCAATGGAAGGCAAGTTTGAAGGCAAACCAGAGGCAAAAAGTTATGAAAAATCAAGGAAAAAGTGAATAATTATTGTATTGTTCTTTATTCTGGTGGCTGCATTTATCAAGTTTGGAAAAGATGGTGAAGAAATGTCGTAGAAGAATCAGTTTATGTTGTAAGAATAAAGTAAAGTGATCAATGTTGTTATGTTGTCAAGTTTGAAGGTTAATATGCCTTTGTTACGTTGTTAAGTTGTAATGTGACCAATGTTGAATGAAATTTCATGTTTTGTTAAAGCCATTATCATTCATACAATTTAGATAACATTCAGATTTGGCGATGCCTAGTTTAGATAGTCATGTTCATCGAACTTTGACAATTCATAATTCAGTCTATGTAGATCCAAATGCAGATATTTTTGCGTCCAGATGACCGTATACAAATTGTCTATTAACCCACAAAATTTAAGCCAAATCAGAAGACGTTTGCTATGGGAAGTAATTATTTTTCCAAACAGTTTTTGCACCAAAAAATCAAAACCTGACTGTATTTGGTCTCAAATAAGACTAACAATTGCTGATTTCAGCAAGCCAAAATAACAAATATACAACATAAATACAATCACAAACTGCAACACCATAACCACAAACTACAACACAAAGCCACAATCATCAAACTTGATAAAATAACATCAAACATACTTCACAAACTAGCAGCTTCATTATCAACCAAGTTTCACAAAATACATCATAATCACTTGCCCATAAACCAAAAATACATCATAATCACTTGTTCATAAACCCAAAATACATGATACCCTACTTCACTTTCCCATAATCTGAAAATACTACACCATACCCCAGTTATCACTTGTTCACTAACCCAAAATACATATCATAACAGTTGATACTTGTTCACAAACCCAAAATATAACATAATACATACCAAAATACATTAAATACAAAATTACAGAATGTGTTCACATACCCAAACCATCATCTTTCTTGGCTCTTTTTTATGCTCAGCTTTAGCTAGAAGCGTAGAACTTGTAAATATGACCTTTTGACAAGTTGTTTGGACCTTCGTGTGCTTTTAATATCACACAATAAATGGTATCACTTGGTGTTTCTGTCAAGTCCATAAAATCCACTCTTAGAAGGCCCTTTTTGGGAGAGTTATTAATCCTAATACTCCTTCTTACCTGCACCAAACAAGGAAAACACCAACAAATATAAAATATTACAACCATGAATATAAAATACTACCATACAAATATAAAATACTACCATTGCAAATATAAAATACTAGCACTTGAAATCTCAAATATAACTTACAACTTTTTTAGTGGCTGTCACTTTTATTGTGTATTGAGCAGTCTTTTTTGAAGCATGTTCTTGTGGTTGACTGGGCCCAACATTTGCAAAATATTGACCCATTTCACCTCTAAAAGTGCCCTCCACTGGCTGGCTCTCCATTTGAATAAACTCATCAATGTTATTTCCCCAAAAGGTATCAGTATCACCTTGTTGAACTTGCTCACTTATTTGCACTTGCTCACGAGTTGGCTCTCCACTTCCTTCTCCAATTTCCATTGACAGATTTACATCTCCACCACTCTCATCTGCTAGTCCGCTTTTCATATATTCCCTTCTTTTTCTAATCCCCTTTCCTTGAGACCTTGGCTTCTTAGGCTTACCACAAGATCTGTTGTTATGTCCAGGTAAGTGACATTTGCTACACTTTATAACAACACCAACTCGACTATGTTTTGTCTTTTTTGGTTCATTAGGCCCTCTTCTTCTCACTCTTGGTGGTCTACCAAGTTGCGGGTCAATGATGGGTGGTGGTATTAGTATTTTTTTTCCCTGCCTTAGGCCATAAACCCCTCCCATTAATTGGATTTAACACGTTAGAATACATTTGGTTGCAAGTGTTTATGCTGTAGCACTCATGAACATAGTGTTCTGGTTCAAAATTCTGGTGATAAATTGCAGCTATGCCATGTGAACATGGGATACCAGTGAGTTGTCATGAGTTGCAGCCACAAGATTTTAGTAAAATACTACATTCTACACTATCTCCATGGCTATTTGCAAGCTCAAAAGCATCTTTACCATTAAAAAAACAATTTCAGTCATGACACGACTTATACTTATCCATCTTCTTTCTTATCTTTGGACACAAAACCAATCCCATGCTTGTACATTTCATCATGACTTCTTTCTTTCTCATTATCAAGTCCATCAAATAAAGTCTAATTGCTTCTAGAATATTAAGAATTGGTAGAACTCTGAACTCTCTAATTGCTAAATTGAAACTTTCGCACAGATTGTTCAACAGAATGGCGCACTTGGTATGTGTGGAAAAATGTGCCATGCTCCATTTGTCCCCAGATCTTTTAGCCAACCATTGATATGGCTCTGCATCTATCTCTTTCATCTCTTGTAATGCTTTTTCAAAATAAGGCATAGTGGTTGCTCTAGCTGCTTTTTCAAACATCTCTTTTAGTGCCTCTCCCTTATGAGTAGCTGCAAAGTTATTGTAAAGGTGTTTAGCACAAAATCTGTGCTCAATACCAGGTAAAAGCCCTTGTACTGCCTTTATTAAGCCCTACATATAGATATATAACATATAAGTAACATAGAAAAAATGGTGCAATATAAGCTACAGAAAACAAAAAACATGTATAATTTGAGGCAATGACAGTTAACACTGCCTTTTGTTTATCTGAAATAAATGTGTAAGTTTGATCATTTTCAATGTTAAGATCGGTGATGAGATGCAGTATGAACCATTTCCAAGTTGCATATTTCTCAATATCCACTATTGCATAAGCAAATGGGTACATACAATTATTAGGGTGTATTCCTACTGCATCCAGTAAAACCCCCTTATGAGGACCACTTAAGTGACACCCATCTAAACCAATGAGTGGCCTACAACCTTTTGTAAAACCTTTCTTCAAAACCCTCCAACATATGTAGAAACTCTCAAATATAGACTCCCTTTTTGGCCCTTTTGTTTCGGAAGCATTTACTTCAACAGTGCTGCCTTCATTTGTTCTTTTTAGCTCCTCCACATAATCATTCATAGCCAAATATTGATCAGCAATGCTACCTTGTATTGTTTTCATGGCAATGGCTAATTTTCTATAGACTTTGGGTAATTTTACTTTGCATTGCAAGTCCCTACCAGCTTGATCCCTAAAGGACTTGGCATTCCATTTTGGATTGTTTCTAATTTGTTGCTCATAATGTGCAGCAAGAAACTTAGGCTTACAAGCGCTAATATCTTGAGTCCTACCACAACTATGGTTGTCAATGAGGGTTTTAATCTGCAATGTATGTCTATCTTTGCCGGTAGAAGCATACATATACGGAGTGCAAGTTTGGTCACTTTCTTTAACATTGTTACATTAGCAAATCATTTTTTGGCTTGAGTTTCTTGAGAACTTAATATCTTTGCCATTCTGAAATGAGTACATTTTTACTGCCATTTTAAAATCATTTACTGTTGCAAAATTTACCTCTCTAACACCATCTACTTGATTTACATGGAGGTTAAGCTCATCATCAGATTCTAAATCACCCTCATTCATTACTTCTTCACCACTATTGTCTACTATTTGGCTACTTATTGGGTTCTTAGATGAACCAACTTCACCATCTTGTACTTTAGGCCTAACTTGTACTTTAGGCCTAGATGAACACTCTTCCCCATCATCATTCATGTCTATTGTTGGCCAATCTTTAGCTAAATTAATTTGAATGTCAGCAAGTACATCATCTTCCCCACCCTCACTATCACTACTACAAAACATGGCATAACGAGGACCATCACTATCACCCTCACTCTCATCTCCAGTTTTATTCTTGTCTCCCATATAACCATCACAGTCATTAGTACACTCACAATAAACTTCAACCATCTTATAAGTATCAGCAAATTTTGAAAGAGCTGCAGCATCCTCATTACTTTTAATTTCAGCTATATCGTTGTAAAATATTGCCCCAACTCTCATAAAGTGAAGTTTAGTAATATCTATCCACCCTAACATCACCCATACACTGCAAACTATCCAAAGACATGCGCTCGAGAGAGCAATAATCAATGTAGTCCATACGTCCATCCACATAATCAACAATCTTATCTCCTTGTTTAATAAAAGTACCCCCATGATACAAGGCAATGGTGAACATAGATGAATCACTAGCTGCATTTTGAAATATAGAAGTATATTAAAAGGAAACACTGGAAATAAGCTCTAACTAGAGTGGAAAAAATCCCCATTTTTAAGTCAAAGTCTCTATTTTTAAGTAAAAGCCCCAATTTGTATGGACAATTTCTATATACTACCCAAATTCCAATTAACCCTAAACCCTAATTAATTAAATTCCTAAATTTCTGAAAAAGCTGTAATTACAGTGTCAAAAGCACATTTTTTTTAAAGTCAAAATCACTATTTTAAGTAAAAGCCCTATTTTAAATAAAAGACTAATTTTTAGAGAAGCCCTAATTTTCAAATAAATTCATACATTTGTATAAAAACTAACTTTATACTTACAGATTATCAATGAGGTAAAAGCCCTATTTTAAATCAAAATCACTATTTTAAGTACAACCCCGAATTTTTAGGGAAACCCTAATTTCAAATAAATTCATAATTTAATGTAAACACTAACTTATACATACAGAGAATCAATGACATAAGAAAAACCCCTAATTTTCAGTTAATTAAAGAAAAATATATAAGATGCGGGTAGAGAGATAAAATTACTGACCTTACTCTGGCGAGATACTCTTGTGTTTGCGTAACTCACACACCATTGTGTCTCTTTTAGGTTTACAAAACCTAATCGATGATTATGTGTTTGGATTTTGTGCTTATTCTGTTTGGATTTTGTGTTTGAATGAAAGCAGCTATTTTTGTCTGTTTGGATGTTGTGTGTAAATGAGAAACAAGGAGAAAGATTTTGAGTTTTTATCAATTTTAGATTTTGGAGAAATAACTAAAATAGCCTTAATGTTAACGTCTGTTAGTCACGTTACTCCACCTGGTCAACGTTTGTTAATGGATTTAACCACACTCCCCAAATTATGATAAAAATTAAAGTTCACTAACTCAATTGTATTAACATAACGGTGTTATGATAACTAAATCGTTAAACACAGGTAGTACAGTACACTAAACGTATTTTTTCCATGTTTTCAGCATTAAAAATGCTTTGAGCGCTCCATTTCCAATAGTCTAGCTTAAAATTATGTACAAACAAATCAATATTAGCTCTCATCTACCACTTGTACGAGTAAATTACACAAGATTACCTAACAGTTTAAACAAACTAAGTTATACTATGAATATAATATTAATAATTTTACTATAATTTGCTTTATTACATCTCTCTTACACATGCACATGTTCTTGGGTATTATGTAAAACAAAAACAAATATTAAAAAAATGTTAGTATATGGCTACAAAATCTGTCCATATTTGGATATAAAAGCTATATATTTAGTATATGTTCTAGCAAGATAAGTTCTTGTATAGACTGTTATGTAAAAAAAAATTCTTTTTTTGTCCAATTTAGTACAAGACAACATTTAATATCAACTGATGTGAGTGCTCTTATGTTCTTGTGTTTTTTTGCTTCTCTGTTGATGCACTTGTACACATTGACGGAACGGAACAAAAGATTGCGAAATGTGGGACTGATTTTCTATTAAAAAAAAGTATACCTCTATATAAAGGTATTTTACGAAATGTGGGCTAAAACAATAAAATTTAAATGTTTTGATCAAAATATATAAAAAAAAACTATTTTTTTATTAATTTTTTTCAAAACGGAGGAATTGCGGCCACTTACTCTGGTTATCCAGTTAGTTTCCTATGCTTGTACATGTTGGAGATGTTTACACGTCTTTGTTTGATTGTGCTTCTTCTTGTAAAGTAAGACTTGACACCAGCAATGATAAGAGTTTAATGGATGGGGATCCAAGTGCAATATCAGCAGGAAAGCATTACGAGAGTGGAAGAAAAGATTAGAAGAAAACTACTCTGCTATCTAATGGGAAAGGAAAGAACCGCTTCGTCGTCTTTTATTCCAACTTTTTCTGTCTTGTATTTTTATATGCAGATTTGTGTCCGAAAAACCTATATGTATTTTGTTTAAAGTAAAAGGCATATTGTAATATTTCTATCTACTCTTGGATAGATTATTAAATTGTGGTTTGGTGTTTCTAAATGTTGTTTGCTCAGTTACTTATAAAAAAAAAAAACAGTTGTTTGCTCAGTATCAGGATTCACATATACAGATTAAAATTCAATAAAGAAGTAAGGAAAAAGAAAATTGAAAAGTTGATGGAATCATTGCAGGGATGCAACCATGATAATTTTTTGTAGCTATCGTGATGTAAAAAATATGTCGAATAGAATATAAAATAATTAAGGTGTAATACAAAAATAAAGAATTTTTTCTATATTTACCATAAGATAAAATAAATATAAATTTAAGACAAAGGGCATTGGGTAATAAAATATCTTTTTTAGTAATTTTGTTTGGAAAAATACAATGGTTATTTACAAAATTTAGTAATTTCAAGCGAAAAATCAGAAAATTTTAGAAAAAAGCGCCTAACATGATTTGAACTCCTAACATTTCACTACATTACAGCCAATTTTATCTCTACACCAACCGCTTTTTTGTTTAATTAGGAGGGACTATCAATGTATATGTATTAGAAAAAATTTAATAACACATAAAAAAAAAAAAAATCGCTGCCGGGGTGGCCCTGGTCCGCCCCTGAATCATTGTCAAATCTCATGTTCTTGAAAACATATCAAAATTTCACACACCATTCAGACTTGCCTTAATTCACAGAAGAAAACACCAAAAAAGCATTAAAAACACACATGTGGAAACACTCGCAATACCCAAG
Organism: Primula vulgaris; assembly: GCA_963920805.1. Classification (NCBI taxonomy): domain Eukaryota; kingdom Viridiplantae; phylum Streptophyta; class Magnoliopsida; order Ericales; family Primulaceae; genus Primula; species Primula vulgaris. The sequence goes on along the minus strand of OY987217.1, from coordinate 19,332,353 downwards.
TGTTAAAGAGAGAAATTATTTGGTCCTCTTGAAAGACTTCTACAACCCATTTTATACTCACATACTTAGTATATTTTATTATATAAGGATGTGAGACTCACTAAGTGTGTGGCTATAAAGTGGGTTGGATGAATACACCAGAAAGACCAAATAATTTCTCGATAAAGAAAGTTTCAATATTCCAAAAATATGCGAGTCAACCCTTTTTTTTAATTTAAGTGGAGTATTTTTTATTTTTAATGTTTCTCCGATCTTTCTCTATATTCTCATATATAAATCATCATTACTCTAGCTCTCTCCCTTCAATTAGAGTTTGTCATCGTACTCCAACCCACCACTTGTTCATAGATTGACAGCGGTGGTCCTTTACAGCTCCTGTGAGGTCGTCGGAGCTTGACGGACCGCCGTCGTCGGCAATCCACACTCAACTCAAATTAAAATAGAGTTGTCCGGCCCTATAATTCGACCCAGTACTTGCTCATAAGTTAACGGTGATGACCTGTCGGAGCTACGTCGAGGTCGTCCGAGCTTAGACGGACCGCTGCCATGCCGTCAACCCGCACTCAATTCCAAATTAAAACAATTAAAAAATTAAAAAAATATGCAAAAATATACCCAAAAAAACATAAAAAAGTTTAAAAAACAATACATTTTTTTTAAAATATAATAAAAATTAAAAAATATAAATTTAAACTCAGTTTAGAAAAATGCATAAACCATTAAGAAAATATATACACAATCAACCAGAGTAGAGACAAGTTCAAGAAAATGCATAAACAATCCAAAAATTGTATATAAACAATCAAAAAAAAGCGTATACACAATTATGAAAACTGCACACACAATCCAGAAAAGTATATACACGGTCAGACAAGTACATACACATTCCAGAAAAGTGAATACAATATCATAAAAGTACATATAATGTCATAAACGTGTATATACTGCCAGAAAAATGCATACACAGTCCAGAAAAATACAAATACAATTCAAAAAACGTTCATAAACAATTAAAAAATTACATACACAAAAGAGAAAAATTACATACACAGTCCGGAAAGTGCATACAAAACCAAAAAAAAATCATACATAATCAAGAAAATTGCATAAAAAATCAAGGAATGTACATACACAGTCCGGAAAAAATACATACAAAATCAAGATAAATACATATACAATCGAGAAAAATGCATACGCAATCCGAAAAAATGGATATACAACCCGAAAAAGTTCATAGAACATCCGAAAAATGCATACACATGATGAACATAAGGAGTGGTGAAGCTTTGGGGTGAGGCGCTCACCCCTTCCTCTACGTGATTATGTGAGGGCTAGTCATTTTTATCAGTGTAGTTTATGGCCTCATGGTGGGTTGGTACTATTTTATTGTGTACCTTATGTTATTTGGTTAGAGAACTATATCCCTACTTTTGTGATTTAATCACTCTTCTGTGCTATTTTTCGAGAATACACCCGTATTCATCGTTAGTACAAACAGCTTGGTCGATTAAGACAGAGAGTTTGTAGCCAAACCATTATCTTTTATTTTTTCTTGTCTTCAAAAAAAATCAAAAACACAAAAAAAAAAAAATCATCAATGGATTATTATTCAATAAATTATCATCAATAAATTGTTATTCGAAAAAATTATCAATCCTATCTAGAGCTTAACAAAAAATTGATCAGATGATGAGGATGTTGGAAGAGTCGATGGGCAGTGGAGTAAGAAGGGGAGGGGCGATGCCAAAGTGGTCGTGGGAACCCACACGGTGGGACACGGCCCGAACCACCGCAAGGTGGGGAAAGCTACGGGCATATGGACGGAGGTGATAGGATAGGCGGATTCTGGCGGCGTTCAGGCTCGCATGTTAATGGGAGGTTTGGTAGCGGAAATTATGAGGGTAATGGGCACCATTTCGAAGAATAACAAGGTTCGTTGGATAGTGAATCAGAAGTTAGGGACGATGAAGACGTCCTCGGGTTGTGGATTGGTAGGTCTCATTTCGGAAAAGAAGAGGGTCTATGGGACGGTGAGCCCGAGTTTAGTGATAAGACGTGATAATGTTGGGGCATAACGTGGACGACTTATCGTCATTTACCTTGGTGAAAAAATTTAATGGTGAGCTATACCTAGATAATATAGTTTTCGAAAAACCTACTAATTATTATATTGATACTTATGCGGTTGATTTAGTCACAAAACTATTGATTATAGCGACAATTTGACTAACCCTATTGAGATAGATAGAGATTATAAGGTATCTCAGTATCTTTTTTCTTATGATAAGCCTATAAGTAATTTTGTTGACCCTTTTGGAGATGTATTATACGATAAATATTCTGATTCCAGCATTAATTAATGAATGCTATTATAATAGATCACGAAAATGTCGAATTAAATGAAGTTTTATATGGAATTAGCCCTTCTAAATATTTATTTAATGAATATTTATTTGAAAAGTCGAAAGAAATTAGCTGCTCTTATAATTTATCGAGATTATGGGCTTGGGAAAAAATAGAAGATGCTGATTTTTAAAGTGAGTTTATGAGTTCTGGTTGCGAATCCAATGTGTTTGATGGAATTACCGAAATAACTTGGATTTGTAAAAACAATTATATTTTGGTTGAAATTGACAAATTAGCGTTTTTTTTTATGAATGGGATGATTTGGTTAGGCATCCATGCTGTCACGCCTCAAAATCCATAGAACACGGATATCGAGGCATGACCTTTTTAAAGAAAAGATAACCTGTTGGTACGAAATTGAAAATTTAAAAGAAAATAACTTGCGAGTTAATGGAACAATAAATCAATTTAATAAAAGTGTTTGCCAAACGCGGCTACAAGACGAGACAGTTTTGACAAATTTATAAAAAGAAATAAACGAATGTAAATTGCCCGTAGGCTACAACCTCAAAAGATAATATAATTGAAAAAGGAGTCCCCGAGCCCATATGATGCCTTGCTAAAACTCCTGAACAACAAAAATTATAACGGTGAGTCCCACGCACGTAACTAGACGGGACGACACCACAAATACCGTCACTCCATCCCTTAAATGCAAGAGCTCACAAATTCTACAACTACGATAATCGACGTATAAAAAGAAATATAATAACATTCTATAACGGGATGAATTAAATAAATTAAATAACGTCAACACAAATTTATAGCAAACATGGACTTCTTATGCCACCTACCCTAGTCCGTAAGGTAGGTCATTCCCTATCCCCTCGGCCGTCTTCTGTCCCCGGAATTAGGAAGAGACAGAGACCATTGCTAACATAAAAGTAGATTTAAAGTGCGCACTTGGACCTCTCATGCCATTCGTCCCAGTCCGTAAGACGAGTCATTCCCTATCCCCACGGCCGTCTACTGTCCCCGGAATTAGGAAGAGACAGAGACCATAGCTAACATAAAAATAAATATAGTGCACATTAGGACCTCTCATGCCACTCGCCCCAGTCCGTAAGACGAGTCATTCTCTATCACCACTGCCGTTTTCTGTCCCCGGAATTAGGAAGAGACAGAGACCATTGCTAATGTATCAATATTAAGGCCTCGGCCAATAATATTATACTATTCATATAACACAATCTCATACGTATAAATATTAAGGCCTCGGCCAATAATATTACACTATTCAAATAACACCATCTCATACGTCACTTAACGTAATACAACAAAATCCAAAAGCATAGGCGCTAGATTCACAACTAGCCAAACAAGTCTAAATAACCTAAAAACTCATTCAGACATTTTAACAAACACCTTGTATGCGCAATATAAAATTCATATTTATTCAACAATAATTTAACCAATTCTATCAACAAACATAATAATACATAATCAACGCATATAACACGTAAACCCATCCATAATCTCATTAATTCGAAATTAATTAGTCTCAAGTCTCAAATTCTACAATTCAATTAATGGAATTAAAAATACAACAACTAAACCCCAATTATCAATTTAAGAACATAAATAATATAAAAGGCAAAACCCCTAATTTATAATAAACGTAAACCATAATCCTAACATACACTCTCGTCTAGTCGCTATGGATAACCCCCGTTGCCTTTGAGCGTAGAGGAGATGCTTTTGGTACGAACCCGCTAGTGGTGGTTTCCTCTTCTTTTTCTTTTCTCTCTTTTCTCTCTTGCTTTTGGCTGATTTTAGGTTTGTTTTTTGAAAGAAGTGGGCTGATTTTTTTGGTTTAGAAAAAAACTGTTTTTAGATAGTTTGTGGAAGCGAACTATTTGGTCCCCAAAGTTCTAAAAGCTAACTATTAATCCAAAAATATTGTTTTACTACTCAAAAATAACAAATCTTTAGAAACAAATCTATTGGGTCTTTTTTATTAGTAAAATTAGTAACAGGTTTTTAAAATAAAGTTTTTCGAAAGAGTTTCGGTTTTTGGCTAAAAGTTAGTCGAGTGACCTGTTTTTGTTAAAATTTTGTATAAAACGTTTTTGGATAAATTAAATCATAAATAAAACCATTTATAAAAATACGGGATGTTACACATGCGATCGCGATAAACTGGATACAACCAAAATTGATATTGTGGTGTGTGTTTCATGCGGTCGTAAGACAATTATTGCCAAACTTAGTCCGGATTTTATTAAATTTGGAGGTTATAATTGTGGAAATATAATTTTTGAGGGTCGTGGCTTTAATATTATCTTTTTCAGAAATTAAAGGTGTGTTAATTATTTGATTAAGTTTGATCCATCTGAATTTAAAATTATATTATGTTGCGATTTTTTGGTGGGACTTGTGTTTCTTTATTTCATCACTATTATAAATTGTTCAAGAATCATAGAGCGTGATGAAGATATAAATATCTTGTTTATGGAGATTCGAAAACCAAAGTTGTCGAAGTTAGGAGTATAATTTTCAAGAGTTAAAAGAATTATAATCCGCATACTTTGTTTGTTCTTTGGTGCTCGTGAAAAACATTTTTTCTTATAACAAACGGACTGATTTTTTGGAATATCTTAGAGGAAATTTAGGCTCGATATTAGGGAACGCTTTGGGACTTAAACCATTCCATTTGATTAAACTGTTATCTACTTGTGATTTTTTCAAAGTTGGGCATATGTGCAGTTTTTCCTGTTTGGACAGCTAGACCGCTGTGTAGAAAAGTAAACATTTACCGTAGCAAAAAGTTCTCAATTTATGTGAATTTTAGCAAAGCTAGTAGAAGACTTGTATGCGGTCGCGTGGGCACTAAAACCCAAGTTTTTGGATAACCGGGGACCGAGTAATGATGCTTCAAAGTTGCCTAGAAAGTTCTGGAAAATTTGGGCTGTTATGCTCATGAAAATTATATTTTTCTATAGCAAACAGTTCATGTATTGAACATAACAAGAATACATCAGTTCATGTATTGAACATAACAAGTATACAACCTAGAGATGAAAAGTGGTTGGTACCCGAGTATACCACGCTAACCACCAGAGTTCGAACTTTGGCGCCGGTTTCTGATTATCAAAAAAAAAACCTAGAGATGATAAAAGAAATAGAGAAAATATTTCACATTCTCATGGGAGTACTTTCTCATGTATATAATAACGAAGACCATGTGTTATCATGTCATTATAAAAGCCAATTCATGCATTACCCATATATACAAGTAATCAATTTTTGGCTGCGGATACCGTCGGTGAAAATAATTTTACATTATAAAAATGCTCAATGATAAAGTCACAACACCAGGAAAACATATTCCAAAGTTTTATGGTAACATCTTTAACAAAAAAAGACGGATTCATATAATCTGATCCGGATACGATTACCACCAAATCAAAAGCGAATTACAGTATGTACGAAACCTATGAATCAGAATCATCGTCGCTGCCATAACTTTGTAAAAGAGAATGCAGTTCAGTGTTTTCAAGATTGACATTTGCTTCTACTTCTTGTTTTTTCTCCTCCTTAGGTTGCTTCTTCTTTACAACAGATATGGTGACCACAGGTGACTTGAAATTGAAATTCACATTACTCTTGGTTTCTGAACTCTTTAGCTTCTCTGTTGAAAACGACAAAAAGAGGAATAAGTAAACAAATTCCAACAAATAGTCCAAGCCTTATCCTTAAGATGTTAAAACTGCAACCTTTAGAATACTTGAAACAACGAAATGAATTACCACTTCACATTTGGATCTGTCAATTTTAAAAATGCTTACTCAATGAAAAACAGTTTCACACCCTTTTTATAACTTAACACCCGAGTACAACTGTACAAGTGCCACTCCGGTCAACAAAGAACCAAACCTTGTAAATGCTTACAAAATTCAGAAACAACGACAAGGCCACAACATTCTCAAAATTTAGTAACTTCTATACTCATAATACTTTTTACACTGGTAATGTGGGACAGCATGCTATTTTTAATACGCACGCAAACTAAAAATAGTAGTAAAAACGAATACAAACTCACAAGAACAAAAAGGTAAAAGATGAGCTCTAACCTTGAATTTTGGAGCTGTCACTTGCAGTTGACAGATAATCCGTCGGATTAACGGGACTGTCCGCAGATAGCTTACTCCTCTGCATACAAAATGGTATTAGTAACAAAGACAAATATCACAGCAAACTTCTTTCTTATGAAATTTTAGATACAGTAAGATGACAATGATCAAACTTCATGTATTAAATACAGAGTATTATTATTTCACATTTGACACCATTATTGCAAGTTAAATAGAGTTGGGGCTAATATTAGACTGTAGAAACCAGTGTTATGAAATATTCATGTGATCATTTCAAAAGGTAAAATGCAAATAAACTCCACGTACGATGGATGGTTTGCAAATAACCTCCCCATGTATCTAAGTAACTAGCAATTAAAACATAGCTTAGGTACGATGGGTGCTTTGAATACGCAAGCTTTTTGATTTATGTCTATCTAAATGCAAAGGAGCTTGCCCCTCGTGTTATACTACACTGATCACTGAATATTCCTAATTTCAACAAGTGGGAACAAAAAAAAAACGAGAACAAAAAAGACAAACGGGACGTACTTTGAAGTTATAAAGGTCATCGTCATCATAATAATAATAATCATCAAGTTCGTCGTCATCTATCCTGTGGTAGATTTCTCTTGGTTTCTAAAAGAAAACAAGTCATAAGTGAAACAATCAAACAGAAAATAAGATACTAGCATGCAATAAATTTAAAACTATAGACTAGAAAGGGCTCAAGAATGTTACTCACGCCAAATAATGATTTTATCAGGGCTTCGTCTTCTTCTTCCAGCTTTCTTTTCTATAACCAAGAGAAAGGAAGTTGTTTATTAAAAACAAGGCCATATGCAAAAAACATAAAAACATGTGGGGTCTAAATACTGTGAGACAAATATGCAATTGCTGATATTTAGAAGCAGTCTAAAATCTTGTGAGACAAGTGCTGCAACTAAAAAATTTACCAAACAACTGAAATTATTGTGCCTCGAGTTCAAAGAAGCTTCTTCAGAGAAAAGGAAATGCAATTTATAATTAAATTCAGAAAACTATCTTTAGTTCAAGAAAACAGTGATATCTAAATTATAATTACTACATCTTCAACCAAGAAACTAAATAATGATGTCATTATATTTTTTTCCTAATCTTAAAGCATAGCAACCTGTTTCCTGATCCTGACTGACTAGAAGCCAATAAATCCAAGTAATCAAAATTCTTACTTTAAAACATAATTAATATAACTTATATTTTGCTTCAACAAACCTAGCATAAACATGGTGTATCCTTGAGTCTCAATACTAGCACAATTATCTATTCATGACCACACTTCAACTTAAACTCAGCTTTGAAACTATAATAACTTAATATACCAAGTCCAAAAGGAAAATCAGCCTAATTACCATTTATAAAATGCTGGCGTATGTATCTCTGTTGTAAAAAAATGTCATACACTCTAAAAATGATAATTTTCCGGAAAAAAATGATGAGCCACTGAGCTTTTGAAAATACAAAGTTGCTTTTAAGCCATGAACTCATACCTCCTTGCTTCTTCCACATAACATTGAAAAGAAATGTGAGTAAACAATAAGACGAAGAAAATAGAAGACGTTACTAACACAGAGAATAATAACTAATTAATCTAACAGAGATATTTTCAAATAGCTTTCAGAAACTGGATGTTTAAAAAGTTAAAATTGATATAGTACTTCAACCATATTTTGTAAAAAATATCCTGGTTTTAACCCAGAAGCAATAACCAAGAGAATATCTAACACTAACAACAATTCAGTCCGTGAAACCTATGATTATTAGATTGAAAGGCCACTCAAGATGATTTGGGAACAGTCAACTAATCTGATCCCTGCTATTAGCAATAATAATAATAATAATAATAAAGACGCGCTTATTGCGGACAGTTCCTTAGCTGTAGAAATAATTACACCAGCAGATGGCTAATATATAAAAAACAATGTACTAACTAAAGAAGATCCTACTAAAATAAAAGTCACCCCAATGGAGTTCACCTATAACACAAAAGCATCCATGAAAAAAATAATGTGACATAAGCTTACCTTTTCTTCAGGAGTCTCCTGCAGAGCGTCAAGCATAGCATCCATACTAACAACCGCATGCCGTGACTGAAAATACAAAAAGAAAAGCTGTTTAAGAGAATCCGAATATGTCAAAAATAAACCAATGATCGTAAACAACAATGAATGTATGAAAGACTTTTCACATATATAATACTCCCTCCATTCCGGATACGAAACAAAGGCTAAAGCTGAAACATTTGCTATTTTTTTACCTGACTTTTAAAAAAGTTACAAACAATATGGAACTTCCTAAAAAGGAAATACGGACAAACATTTTGGAATGGAGGGGGTACAAGTTCAAGGTATGTCTATGCTTTAATGAACATTTGTGGATACCAAACAGAAAACTAAGCAATTACCTTCAAGGACTTCACTTCATCAAGTGCAGCAAGAATATCCATCTCCCTTTTCGAGTCCAATGTTCTATTTTCTAAAGACTTCATGGCATCGCCCATCTCTTCGGCATCCCTTTTCTGTTGTTCTTTCGACACTTGCTGGCAAGATGAAAACAAAATGTTCATAAGAACCCATATCATTTTTTTCCCTTTATAATTAGAGAGTACAAGGCTTTTACAAATATAAGAATTTACTTCATACCTCATCCTCGTTGCGCCAGGGCTCGTAATTACGGCTCGCACCCAACTCAGCAGTGTAGTCAGAATTCTGTGGGTCTGTTTTTATTGCTAACTCTGCAGAGCACCTCGTGCATTTTAAGTAGAGCCTGAATATTTGAATACCCAGATATTTCTGCAACAAACATAAGAATTTAAGAAAACGATTAGCAAAGTTGAAGTCAAATCTGCTCCTAAAACAAGAACCTTAACCAAAACGCTTGAGCTTAATGCCTAAATATAAACTAATGTAATATATCCAAGAACGTAAGTAAGTACTATTAAACGTCATATTCTTGGCGGAAGTTGAAAAAAAAGGTAAAAACACACTTGAGCTTAATGCTTAAATACTTCCAAACAAACCCTAACCCCATATATTGGGAGCAGCTTATTCTTTTACTATGTATCCCCCCCCCCCTCTCCCGGCGCAATAAATCCTGGGTCCTCCACTTATATATGTTACCCAACGAAGAGACCTTAAGATTGGATATAGAATTATACAATCGCCAAAATCCCAGCCCCTGATCTCAATTGTACAGAATTAAACAATCTGATACGATACGAGATGCCTATATTTGTCAACAAAAGTAGAATCTTTTTAGCAGGAATTGAAAGAAAAAAAAAGTAAAGACACGCTTGAGCTTAAACTTAAAGTCTAAAGATACGACCAAACAAGCCCTCACCTAACTGAATATAGAACTACTCGATCACGCGAATTGGTTGTGCATATCGGAATATATGCAATATTCCTAACAAACACTCGGCTAATAGACATAGGGCACTACAGAATTATATACAGGATGAGATCCACATGTATGTTACACCACAAAACAGGCCCGAATCCCAATAACACACAGAATTAAACAAGTTGATACAATAAGCAATGCCCATATATGTTACCCACTAAACAAGCCCTCCCTAGTTGTATATAGAATTAAACAATTTAAAACGAATTTAGACGCCTAAATATGCCGACCAGCACGCCTTAACCCTAACTGGATGTATAATTAAACATTTTGATGCCAACCAACAGGGGTTAGCCATAATTGTATACAGACTTCAACAATTTGATACAGTACAAGTTGCCTGCCTACATACGTCAACAAAAATGATGTACCCCTAATTGTGTAGAAAGCGGTTGGTCAAACTGTACCCAACCACAGTTCTACCAATATGTTACCTACCAAACACACCCTAACTCACATGAAACATAAATTTGTAACTACATTAACTAACTTTTTTAAACAACATGAAAACCCTAACTGGGCAATTTTTATGGGACAGGGGGAGTTCAAGACAAAACAGTCACATACAAGAATCAGATGCAGATACATTCATACACACACACACACGCATAAATACATAGATATATATGTAATGTAGGAAAAAGGTACCTCGCCCTTGGCATCTTCTTTGTGGGAATCAACTATCATATATATAGTATTGTTACCGCACATAAATAATTAAATAATCCGCCAATGTGAACTTCTTCAGTCACCCCGCTAAATAACACTTGCGAAAAAAAACTATCTACATCTACATGCATACATACACAAATATATAGATACAGAATAGATATATACCCATGTTTTAAAAAACGCGCTATGTTGCGCTATATTGCGCGAAATAACATTTTTTTTTGGAAAAAAGGCTTCAAAAAAACGTTATTTGGATGGAAAAGCGCTAAATTCGCGCTATTGGAACTAAAATCGCAAAAAACGTGAAATTGCTGGACTGGTAGCGTAAATAGCGAGTTTTTAAAATAGAATACAGGGACTGGTAGTGTAAATACTGGGCTGACCCCTATAGTTTATAACATATCACAATTAGCCCATTTAGCATATAACATGTCACAATTAGCCCCTATAATTAATAACATGTCACATATTCGCTTTTATAGTAAATAACATGTCACAAATTACTTCATATAGTAATTAATATATCAAAAAAACACATTTATCCTCAAATACTTAAAAAAACGTAGATTTTTTTAACCAAACATGTCTCCCTCTCTTTCTTTCCCTAAAAAACCACAACTAATTCTTTTAACTTTTAATTTTGTTAACATAATTAGTATAAATTGTATGACTATAGTGCTATATTGTTATATATTTAGGCAAAAAAAAAAATACACCGCAAAGCACTACATTGTTACGCTATTTGCGCTTTTAACGTTTCTCTCGAAAAAACGCTATGGTAGCGATAACCCTATTTAAAACATTGATATATACTAATGAATCAAGGCTTCATAAGGGGTATTACATAAACTAATAGTATAGATATATATAAATCAAATGAAGATACATATAGAAACATATGTAATGTAGGAAAAATACCTAACCGAGGGCGTCATCTTTGCGGGAATTGAACTTGGTACCACATATATGATTACAGAGAAGAATGGCACCACGTATTTATTAGTATACACAGTTATTTCATATCCACATTAAATTCAGCCCCTCCCATCAATAAATCCTATGATACCCACCAAGTAAATCCTAGCCCTAGTTTCAATTACACAATCACATGCAAGATCAGGATACACCAAATAAATATCTCTTTTAGGTAGTTAAATCATATCAAATTTACACTTGTAATCTCATATTTGAAGTAATAAATAGTTTTTATTTGATTTGATTTTACTATACTTTTGTTGAATTTTAAGTGAAATTGGTTCAAATACTTATATATAAATAGACACAACTATAAAAGACCAAAACAATCACATACAAGAACAAGATACATATAAGTTGCATATGTATGCACTTAAGTATACAAAACAGTCACACACACACACATAAATATGTATGTAAGTAGGGTAAATTCAGGAAAAGGGTAGTACTACCTCACCCTTGGCGACTTCTTTGCGTGAATTGAACTTGGTACCCTTGTAGATATAATTACCACAAGTATTACACCGAATACTCATGGGAAGCATCATCCTGATCTTCATCGGATTGTTCCACGGCCGCTTCTGACGAGGTATCTTTGCCGGATCAAAATCTGACAGGTAGTACTTGTTCAGCACCTTCCTCTCTCCCATCTTCTCCCTTTTCGAATTTATTCAACTGGCCCTAATTGATTGAATAGATGTAATATCTCTCTAGAGATGTTGTGTCCAAGGGAGTAAATAGATTTTTATGTTTGGATTTTAATTAAGAAAATTTCTAATAGGTGCAAACTACTACCTGATACGGAAACACGTAAAATAAAATCAACACACCTTATACCTCAATCGGTTAATAACTGAATTCATAAAACACCACCTTCTACGGGACTATTTAATTTATAGCCTTGTCTATATCTAAGATCAACTAATTAAACTGGGAATAGGAAATTCTAATACTTTTCTTGTATTTTAAATTTTGTTTGACAATCAAGTTTACTTGCTCCTCAAGTTACTAATTCTCACTAGTCCGTTCCTCATCATTGGTGGGAAAATTACAAGTCCGTGCAAGCTTAGGTAAATATTGATTTTAGTGGATACTCCTTGCTTAGTCCGCATACTTACTATGTATCCTATTTCTTGTAGTTCGAAAATTTTCGTGCTGTTTTATTAGCTCAGTATATATATTATATATGAGATATAGAGAGAACAGTAAGTCTTTTATTATCAGAATGTATGAATACAAGTGGATCATAACCTTCTTTATATACTATATGTTAGAGTTATACAAGGTAGAAAGCCCAACTTAGGTCCACTATGAGTAAAGCTCAATAGTCAAATAATATACTACAATAATTTATAAATGGATGTCTTATACATTAATTTATCAAAGTAACTTAATGGTCTTTACTAGAAAAAAGGTTACTCTTTATCTTTATTAAGTTGTTTTTAACTTGTAAGTTGCGAAACTTATAAGTTGCATACATGATACAACTCATAAGTTTTCAATATATTTGTTTAATTTACAAGTTTTCTATATTATCCTTGTTAGTGTGGTACGTCCACACCAACAAATCTTTTCCCACGCGGATCTATATACAATACAAATTTTGAAAAAATTCTAGAACCTAGGAATGTTAATATTTTGATTTTATAGCGTATACCCGCGATGCACACAACACAAAAGAGACGGTTATTCTTTTTTCATCATAGAATGATTAGTCGATACCTTTTTTCTTCTTTTAATCCTACAAAACTTTTACTGAAATTGAATTAACATAGGATAACGATGAATATGTTATTTAGGATTTATCTTTGTGATAATAGTATCTGAGTTTAGTAATTATTTTAGAGATAATATCAAATCAGATTTAAACTCTTAACAAACTCTATTTATCCCATATTATATATATATATATATCTTTACTGACAATTTGAGATATAATAATAAGATATCACAAATAATTCAACATAATTGTTATTATCACTATTATTCTTGGTTCTCTCTGAGGCATCATGATAGACCTTGTGGACTTGGGAGGTGTGAGAAATTAGTAGATGACTCTGTTAGCGTTTACATCGCGTAGATAAGTGGTTGCATCCGTATTCAGAAAGCTAGTAAAACAATCGTTTTTTTCTAAAAAGTCAAAAAGTATTCAGAAAGTATTTGTTTGATAGATAAATTGGTATGATCTTCCAACAATCCTTATATATATTCTTTTAACTTTTTAATTTATTACTTATATTAAGTCAGTTTAATGCATAGAGTATTGGGGCAATTCGCAAAAAGTTTCAATTATCAAACTATATTCCAAAAAGTGCTATTCTTAAACATTTCTTCCCAAAAAGTATAACTTTCTCATCTCAAACCGACCACTAGCGATTTTTAAAAAACAATTTTTTACAGTGTAAAAAAATTATTTTAACGAAAATAACGATTTAGCCTCTCTCCATATTGATTTTTTAAAATGCAGCCCCCTATGTACTGATCATGGCTCCGCCAATGCTCTATTCAAACGGGACGGGTAACTACCCTGAATTTTACTTAATTATATCTTTACACCATGTATTTTTCATACTAACATTGATAGTAAACTTTATTGGATCAACTCTACTTATGGTTATTCTTTGATTATCATGTGACAATCTATTTTAAGAGATACAACACCGTTGACATGATTCTTAATCAAAATGATAAATTGTATACTTCATGCGCTCAGAATATTAGCTTTACTGAAAAGAGGTTGGATTTTTATACTACACTTTTTCTGAAAAAACGCACAAACCGTACATTTAATTTACGGTTTACAGAAAATATATACAAACCGTACATTTAATGTACGGTTTGCAAAAATACACACAAACCGTACATTTAATGTACGGTTTGTATGTATTTTTGCAAACCGTACATTAAATGTACGGTTTGCATGTATGTTTTTTTTTTTTTTTTTTTTTTTGTAATTTCAATTTGTAAAATAGGAAAAATATATAAAATATGCAAATTCATAATTCACTTAGCTATATATAATTGTTTGTTGTTTGTTTATATTAATTATAGAAATTATAATAATTGTTGATATTTGTCCCATTTTTTGCAACTGTTCGGAAAGGAAGCAAGCAACTGTTCGGAAAGGAAGCAAGCAACTGTTCGGAAACGAAGCAAGCGGGACCCCAGCCAGGGGCTCTCGCCCCTTGGACCCCGCCAGGGGCTCTGCCCCTAGGACCCCGCCAGGGGCTCTGCCCCTTGGACCCCGCCAGGGGCTCTGCCCCTAGGACCCCGCCAGGGGCTCTGCCCCTTGTAACCCCGCCAGGGGCTCTGCCCCTTGGAACCCCGTTTCAATTATTCATATTCAATTATACGTTGGCTCGACGAGCGTGCACTCCGCACTTCCCTAACTCGTTTCCGAGTTTAACGCATTATTGTAAATTAGGGTTTAGGGTTTAGGGTTTGTAATTTAGGGTTTAGGGTTTAGGGTTTGTAATTTAGGGTTTAGTGTTTACGGTTTAGGATTTAGGATTTAGGGTTTAGTGTTTAGGATTTAGGGTTTAGGGTTTAGGGTTTGTGGTTTAGGGTTTAGGGTTTAGGGTTTAGGGTTTAGGGTTTGTAATTTAGGGTTTAGGGTTTAGGGTTTAGGGTTTAGGGTTTAGGGTTTAGGGTTTAGGGTTTAGGGTTTGTAATTTCAGCAATATTGGTCCAAATCTTTCATCTGTAATATACACCTTAGTATCTGTATTAGGTGCGACAGTATCTGTATTAGTATCTACACCTTGTTCAGTCTTAATATGATTCCTAACCATTTTTGTGGTTGTTAATATCGTGCGTTGGTGATCAAGGGTTAAAACATTATCCCACCAACCGCGTAATTGACCGGCAAAGCCAGCAACAATGAATTCAGCAATTTGGTAATCGGTGTTATTAGCACCTAAACATACTGTAGAATACATAGTCATTCTATGTAACATAACCATAATTTGGTATTCTGTCATACCATCAATATTGCATTCATAAATGGTTGTAGCACTAAAACTAGTAAAAATATTACCACCTTCTTCTTCATAAAGAAGATCTTGTGGACTCGGTCGAGAATAATAATGCTTCATAGGGGCAGTTGGAACTGATTTTCTGCCAAAAGGAGTGGATTTTCCAAAGACATTTTGATTAACACTATCCTGTTGTTCTGGAGTATCCATAGCTAAAAGTTGTTTTTCAAAACTATTTATATGATCGATATCATCCGAGTTTTCTGATAAAACAGTTATATTTTTACCTTTCCCAATATTCAGGTTTTCTAGTTGCTGAGTTAGCAAATTAATTTAGGGTTTAGTGTTTAGTGTTTAGGATTTAGGGTTTAGGGTTTAGTGTTTAGGATTTAGGTTTTAGGGTTTGTAATTTAGGGTTTTTAATTTAGTGTTTAGGGTTTAGGGTTTAGGGTTTAGGGTTTAGGATTTAGGGTTT